>CM019705.1:26977541-28190041 GCA_009760885.1 Achatina immaculata | reverse complement strand
TTGGTTCCAGCCGCAAATCGTCCGCGTAATAACTTTAACCTTTAAGAAACCAAACGATATTATAGATACAATTATAAGCCAGGTAGTCAAAGAGATTTGTGACTACAGATGATAATTAATTCGGGGGAAGCTGTTGATTGGATTTATGACTCTTACGTAACGAAATTAAGTTCAGTAGAAATTTATTAGGTTTTTTTTTTTGCGAGAGAGAATGGTGTCGATGTCTGAGCTATCACAGAAGAAGAAGAAGAAGAAGAAGAAGAAGAAGAAACGAATTTTATTTTTAAGGGAGCAAAGAAAAAACTCACAGGCCCATCAGCTATTGTATTCTTAGAAGGAGGAGGAGGAGGAAGATCAAGAAGAAGGAACAAGAAGATGGAGGAGGAGGAGGAGGAGGAACAAGAAAAAGTAGGAGGAAGAATAAGAAGAAGAAGGAGGAGGAGGAGGAAGATCAAGAAGAAGGAACAAGAAGATGGAGGAGGAGGAGGAGGAGGAACAAGAAAAAGGAGGAGGAGGAAGAACAAGAAGAAGAAGGAGGAGGAGGATGAGGAGGAAGAACAAGAAGAAGAAAGAGGAGGAGGAGGAAGAACAAGAAGAAGGAACAAGAAGGAGGAGGAGAAGGAGGAAGAAAATTCGACTTCCAGTTTATTTCGTACATTCTTCATCCACTATTAGGGGGTGAGAGAGAGAAAGAGAGAGAGAGAGAGAGAGAATGAATGAATGAATGAATAATCTTTATTTTTCAAGGGTAAAGAATTGGGCACGCAGGCCCGTCTTACATTCTGCCTTTCAGAGAGGAGGGGAGAGAAGAGAAGAACACATTTTTTAAAAAAGCATGAGAAAGAAATGTTGAACAAACGAGGGACGTGTCACATTAATGATAATAACGATGTTCATCTGTTCCGATGTTGATATAAGGACTTGAGACATGTTTCGGATTTCCCAATGGGGAAGTGATACTGGGAAATTACCTGGCACGTATTGCCATCGCTAATCCACTCTCGACTCTATTGTTTCATTCACCAAGAAATAATAGCAATAAGAGTATATATAATGAATAATAGCAATAAGAGTATAGATAATGAATAATAGCAATAAGAGTATAGATAATGAATAATAGCAATAAGAGTATAGACAATGAATAATAGCAATAAGAGTATAAATAATGAATAATATCAATAAGAGTATAGATAATGAAAATGCGATTTCTTTTTCATGGGAAGTGGGGTAGGACAAAGAGGAAGGCGGAAGAAAAAGAGGTGGCGAAGAGAGAAGGGGATAAAAGAGAGGAAGAGAGGGGAGGGGGGTAGGAAGAGAGATGAGGTCAGAGAGAAAGTGAGAGAGAGAAGAGGAAAATGAAAAGAGAAGAGTGAACGGAGAGGGAGAGAGAGAATGTGGATTGGGAAAGAGAGGAGGAGAAAGAGAGGAAGAGAGGGGAGGGGGGTAGGAAGAGAGATGAGAGATGAGGTCAGAGAGAAAGTGAGAGAGAGAAGAGGAAAATGAAAAGAGAAGAGTGAACGGAGAGGGAGAGAGAGAATGTGGATTGGGAAAGAGAGGAGGAGAAAGAGAGAAAGAAGAAAAAAATAAAATCTATAATCAAGATGGAGTATTAAAATAAATCCTAGGAGTTAAATTTTGCCAATTAATTGTGCGTCATCAAACGACTCTTCCAAGACAAGAATGATTTCTACGGCTTTGTAAAGATTTACACCGTCTTGCAATACATTTCTAGCGAGTAAATATTTTGTTTCGTTTCTACAATCCATGAGAGACATAGTTTTTTTAAAATAGGTTTCTTTATAGTTGTTTGCAGTAAAAACAGCAAATGAAGATAATATGTTGACACCAGACGTCATAACTGATGTTTTGTAGTAAGGCAACACATGAAGACAATATGACGTCATCGGAGATGATAACAATAAACTTCTCCAGGCTTATCAAGTCAGGGAAGATCATAACTTAAAGAATATGAAAACAAGGGAAATAACTCCGAAAAATAAACTGCTGCAAGGTCAAGGATAAAACCAAAAAACTGTTGGGGACACTAGTCGCTTACGTTTGACTCCCTGTGATGTCACATTTTACGTCAAACATTCCCGCATAACCATCAAGCGTGTCAGTTTTGCTGTAAAGCCGTTTCATACGACATATCCCACAGTTTCTTTCATTCTTGTTTCACAGAATGTATCCCATTGTTGTGACGCCATTCACATGATGTCGCCCTGAACTTTGATGGGCTTTCTTTTGTGTGCCCGCCTTGACATTTCGCGCGAACTGGAAACTCATGAAAAGAACTGTAGCGAAAGGGAGGATATCATAAAACTACAGTGTAGGTGTAACGTTTACAAATGTAAGTGTAGGAGATATATACAAGAAATTGGAAAGTACATAGAAGCATCATCATCATCATGTGCCGTCCCGACTGGCGTTGGCTATGTGTCTCTCCATAGTACCCGATCCTTCATGCAGGCCGTCATTTCAGTTCGGTGATCTCCTCTAACACCATCTCCTCAGTCTATCCAACATCATTTCTCTTTTGGCCTTCCCCTGGCTCTTCTTCCTTCTATTTTTCCTGTTGCTACAATATTTCCATTCCCCCCCCCCCCCCCGTCTCATTGCATGTCCTAAGAAAGTACATTGTCTCTCTCGTATTTTTTGACATTTTGGGGGGTGGGGGGGGGGAGGGGGTCTCTCCCATTCTTCTCATACATATTTCATTATTAATCTTTGCTGTCCAGGGAATTCGCAACATTCTTCTGATAAACCACATTTCTACTGCTTCCAACGATCTTTGTACGGGCCTGCATATTGTCCATGGTTCACCTTCGTATAATAAGATCTGCTCCAGGTCGCATTTTAGGACTCGTTTCCTGACACTCCTTCTAACTTAGAAGCAAAGGCGGTCAAATGAAACAAGGTGCAGTTTTTGTTAAAATGAATAAATAAAAATAACGAAACAAATTGATGAATAAATACTGCAGATAACACTTACATAGATAGAATAATGCCGGAAACGTTGCTCAGGTCATCCTTAGCACACACACACACACACAACAACAACAAAACCACATTGTTTTCACAGTTTATGGCGCCTTTCACAGCTGTCGTCTCGTGGCTCACCCGCAAACCAAAAAGCAAAATTCTAGACAAAAAAAGGCTCTGAATTTTTACATGAAGACGAACTGACCGTTGATCAGTAAATAAAAATGGCTGGTTTCTACAGATAACTCTTTAGGGAATGCAGAACAATACTCGGACTTCTGATTAGGTCTAAATGATAATCGATTTTCATCCTGATAAAGGCTAGTCTCATCCGATGCGAAGTCAATACGTCACAAGTAAACAAGTTTCAAAAATCATGGAGAGGGCTGATAAAATATCGATACTGTATTTTAAAAAATATCGATACCGTTTCTATATGTGAAGAAATCTACTGTATACGCCAATTACTGGCTGTTAGTACAAATGAAATTGACTTGAATTTTTTTTTTTGGTAGAGGATAATCGACTTTTGTTCCCTATTACTGTGTTTTCAAAGGTTCGATAACTGTCCCTTATTGTTGACTGTCTTGCTGTTCGAAAATATTAAGTTTTGTGCTTTATTAGATCTTTCAGTTTTAGAGGAAAAACATCTACAGTATGACTGTGACGTTTAGTAAAACTGAAGATGTGTAAGACAAACTAGAAGGGAGCGGTGGAAGCGAGGATTGAATACAGCAAAAAAGCGGGCATTCAGAACAAAACTTAAAACAGCTTCAAAGCGGGGTCTGGGCGGTATATGTGAGCTGCAGAAAGGACATGACGGAGGAGGCTCAGACAGACAAACTAAAATGATGGAAAGGCTCGAAACGAGCAAAACCGTACAACGTTTTACCACCAACAGCCGTCTTGCTGATGTTGTCTTCAATTTCGACGCTTTGCAGTGTCCAGTTATTAAATATTTACTATCAAATATTTGTACAAAACTAAACATTAACCGAGAAAAACTTAGGAACACAAGCAAGGGGTTTTTATTCCATACTGTTCCATTTTGTAGGAATTATTGATCGAGAAACAATATGAAGGAACTATTTCTTTCATCATATTTTCACTCTGGATTTAAGAACAGACGTCAGAGGTATCATTACTCTTGCTGCTGAAATCAATTTTTGTCAGAGTCGCTGCTGCGATATTTCGCAATTCTCTTAAAACTGGATGCCAACTGAGTCGCATTTAATACTTTGTCTATCCTGTCTTCGCCGTACCACAAATCCCAGGCCTGATCTTAGCTTAGCTGCAGAAATTTCGTCATTCTAAGAAATACAAGAAGAAGCTCATCTTGTTCCCCCCCCCCCCCCAAGACCATCACTACACAGGAAAATATCGACTCCCAGGATTCACAGTTTAGCACTTAGTCGATGCACACGATCCAAAAATACTCTTAAATAACACATCCACCTTGTTTAAATCAACATCATATACGGGGCTTGAAATTATTACCCTTTCATGACCGTACAGCTGGTGGGGTTTTAAATGTCAAACATAGCAAAATAACTCTATTTGTAGGTTTCCTTAAAAAGTATAAGCCGAGGTGTAAATATTGAATTTCTGAGGTCTTTCTAGGTTTGGAAAAACTGTTTGCCGGTGGGAGGCAACGTTTTTGTTTTTCATCGTCATAAATTGAGCAGGACGTGAAAATACGTCACTCGGGGCTTATGACTTGTGACTTTTACATTCTGAAACATGACAGTTTGTTTTTTTTTAATTAGGACTTCGATCGAGTAATTTATTTAACTCTAAGTTATTTTCTGATCCTGGGTTAATTAATTTAAAATTTAGAATGTATAAGATTTTGAAAATTATATAATCTAGTAGTACAGTTGCCGAACGCGCTGCTGATACACGTTTAGTCATCCATAAGATCAGTATCATAAGAGAATTTAATCTTGTGCTAAAACTGGTTCTAGTGATAAGCAGAGGTTTTACAAGGTCCAGTTTTACACACACACAAAAAATAGTAAGAGTGAGAAAAGTTGGCAAGAACGAGAGTGGCAGAAAGTAAGATGAATACGTATACATGAATAACATACAACAATCCAATATTTCGGCAAAAAAAGCCTTTCTCAAAGATCACACACACACACATACACACAGCACAACAAATAAAAACACGAAAATAGACTAAAAATTAAACATTCAGCTTTTTTTTTTAAAGAATCCCTCTCTTGTAAGATAGACGGACACAAAGTATTTTTTCTACATTATAATTTTAAATGCCTTTATCTCTCTACCACCAACATCGATTACCTTCATAACTAGCAACACAGCAAGAGAAGGAGTATTCCACTTTTTCCATTAAAAAAAACACACTCAGAATGACCTAAATACAAAGAGCGATCGGGTCTCAGTATCAGAGAATGTCCAGATAACAAAGTTGCATGCAAACTTAAGAGTTGGTGGAGGAGAGAGAGAGAGAGAACTCAACGAAGCTAAAGATGGCTGTCCTCATTCCCTACTAACCCGCCTATCAGTTAATGTCGGTTGCTTCGGCCGTGATAAAACTCTGATGACATCCTTTCATGCCAGTTACTGTTGCTTAGTATATTCTGGATCTTTCCAGCTTCGTCTGAAATTACAATGAACACAGAATTGCTTTCAAAGGAATATTTTAGATGTTAAAATGACGTCAAATTATAAATTTTAATATTCTTGGCACTGTCAAGGATGAAATATCAGCGTGGGAAATTAACATCAAAATAGAGTCTCCGAATATAGACCACGGATGAATATTTAGAAGTCATAAACATAAATTTAAAAAAAAAAAAACAGATGAACCCAAAAAAAGTTATATACTGGGGTTAGGACGGACATTGATGGCCCAAGATGCATCTTAACAAAGATATTAGCCCCTGTTAGTACCCCAAAAATGGTTATGAAGCGGGAAAAAACCTACAAACTATTACGTACTCGCCTCCTAGTCTTAAAACAGTCATAACAACCAAGGATATTGCATTGTTATAGCCACAAATCACATAACAGATCTAATTTTTTTTCAGAATGTTGTTATCGTCATTTTTTTTCTTCTTTATTTCTAGATGATGAAGAACATCGGACAGTGGACAGTGGGTCAATTGTGTCCGTGCAGCTGGATGGCCATGAGTCTACCATGGAATTTATCGATAGTGCTGATGTAAGTTCTTCACTTTATATAAGCGTATACTAATTTGGTAATCAATAATAATAATAATAATAATAATACCACAAAACGATCTTTTAAGGCTATTACAACCAAACAAATAAAACGTTATCTATATCAGTGACAGATTAACTACAGCTCGGGCCCCTAATCTCAGCTTAGTATCCCCCCCCCCCCCCAATCAACACATACTGTCCATCTCTTGACATATGGTCTGTTCATCCTCTAGTTGTGATCTCTACTATTATTGCACGACTTTGTATTACAAAGACCAAACACAAACTGGTACGTCACTGTCTTGTGGACAACATACTGTGCCAGCGCAGCAATAATAGTTATAAAACATCCAACATTCCCCTTCGGACCTCTAAGCTTAAACTTATCCACCCTAATGGCAAAAAGACAAAAGGTAAAATTCCCCTTTCGGTGCCACTAGGGCATATTGGGGATACAGTGTTAGACCCGTATTTCTAAGACCATCGGCACATGAAAGTGTGATGTGGTCAGTATCATACGCCTGGCCGCTTTTACCTTCCCGGATTTCCCGGGTGTCCATTTTTAGATGTTGAGTGGACCCCGGGGCCCTTTTTTTGGTGTGGTGGTAGCAGAGAAAAAAATCCCAGCACCACCAGATTAGCACCGTCTAACCACTCAGCTGACCCGGCTGCCTACATAGTATAACAACATGAAACGCTGTGCTGAAATGTTTATATAGCTAAAGTATTACATAAACGTTAAAAGTTGTATACTTGACACCAAAAGAGACATGGAGAAGAACAACAGAGAGGATGTTGAGCAATAGAGGGCTCACCTGGGCAAGAGCAGAAAAAAAGGCGAAGGACAGGCATTTGTGGAAAACCCTTGCGGAAGCCCCATGTGCCCTGGGCACTTAAGGTTCAGAGAGAGAGAGAGAGAGAGAGAGAGAGAGAGAGAGAGAGAGTATACTTGACACTTTGTTGGAGGCAAAAGTTGTAGGGCAGAAGATCAAAGGGGGCAACTGTGGTACACAAGGGTGGGACCAGAACATTCCCTTAAGGCAATAGTTAGAAATAGCTTGATCTCTGCCTGCAGCCACAAAATGTATATTCGATGATGACGATGACGACGACGACGATGATGATATAGAGGCATAACTACAGAAGAAACCAGCTTAAATTAATAATCCCTTTCAAGCTTTTAACTCTAGACCGTTGCAAACACCAGAAAAGTGCTTGCTAGGGTCCGCGCACGCGCTAACGTCTCCAGTGTTTCCAGAAATGGAATGTACTAGAAGGTTTTATAAATTTGACTTCTTCATACGTTGTTGATTTTATACTAGTCCGCACTTTTCCAAAGACGACGTCAATGGTGGGGGGAATATAAACAATCTTATGTAGCAAAATGTTTTAAATTAGACCGCCCTGTTTAGGAATGTGGAACTGATGTAGGTGAACTTGGAAGAGAGTGCGTGCTGAGTGTTACATAAATTACGTCATTTTTGTTTGTGGGGGGGGGGGGGGTGTAAACTCCCATTTATAACAGGGGGAGATAACTTTGTATTTGACTTGTGTCTTCTTGGCTACCCCTCTCCACACAACGCGACCACACACACACAACATTCACACATCACACAAGCAGCCAGGCACATACACACACATGTCCTCTCCCTGCCTCTGGTAAATGATGATTCTCGTTTGACCTTACTGTTTTCTTGACAACCTGGTCCCTGATACAGACACACCAGCACTTTAGAGGACGCATACATTTTTTTTTTACTTGTAATTATCACCAGCTGTTGAATTCCTTTTCACCCAGCCTTAGCCTTTGCGTCCTTCCCCCGTGAGCTTTGTCTGGGGCGTAGGTCGCTGTAGATATTTTCTGTTGTCCAGAGAAAGTAAACAGAACCTGGGTCCAATTTCAGCTCCCCCCTCCCGCAACCTTTTTTTGGTGTTTTTGGCTCTTACGTTTGACCTTTTATATCGGCCTGGTAGTCCAGTGCTCCTCATTGCTCCACTACAGTTTGTGGAAACCTTCGTTGATTCACTTTTTTTTTTACTACAGTGGTCAAGCGAAGTCAGTGGGCCTAATCTTCCATACTCCGGGCTGAGAGAACACAAATCCAATGATTCGTTTATTCCCCCCTCCCCCCCCCCCCCAAACTACAGCGATCCTGGGAGGTTGTGCAAACCTTCGCTAAGTCGCTTTTTTTTTTGTTTGGTTTGTTTTACTTCTTGTTCAAGCGAAGTCAGTGGACCTAGTCATCGAGCATGTCCCGGATGTGATACGTTTAGTTTCTCAAATGACAGCGATCAGGCAGTTTAAAAAATCTTTTTTTTTAAATTTTCTGTTTGTGGGTGTGTGTGTGTGAGAGAGAGAGAGAGAGAGAGAGAGAGAGAGAGAGAGGTTGAAATGTTAGGAGGTATAAACAAAACAAGAAACGGGCGCGGCAAATACTGGTTATCAACGCCAGCTATCAGTGTTAAGCGGAAGGTCTGTAGCCTTGACAAATACAGCCAGGGATTACGTGGGCGTTTGGGCAGCCTGTTAAACAAGAACAGGAGAGTGAGTCATCCCCCCCCCCCCTTGTTCAGCTCAGAGCTCCGCGTAAAACAAGCGATGCAGAATTCACTTTCTCTTCACCTCATCCACTTCAAGCTTTCGCAGCAGGGGGTCCAAAATCGATAACGGGTTGATTGCTTGCCCAATCAATCTCTCTCCTTGCTTAGGTTTTCTCCCCTTCCGGCCGATGTTTTGTGGTCTGGGGGTCCTACATTGTGATTAAATGTTGCCTCTTTGGGCCCAGTTATGGTTTGACAGAACTTACTGCTGGCCTCCTGCCCGTTTTAAGTAATCGCGGACACAGGAGTTGTGAATGTAAAAGTTCGCTTGAACTGGCCACGCTTTTAAAGACATAAACTTCAACTCCCGCCAAGGGAAATTAAGCTTGTGCTTAATCTTCGGCTGTCAAGTAGAGGTGCTGATCTTGAATTTCCTGGCCGATGTTAACGATTATATCAGCCTTGACCTTATGACGGTTCAGAAAAACAACAGTAAATCTATGAATCTAGAGTCTGTAAATCTGCAAGCTTGATTAAAAGCTACCCTAGATCGATTTTTTTAAACGGACTTCAAAACAACAACGAACTTCAAAACAACAGCGATTAATCTGTTATGTATGGGTACAGTGAGTCTCCATCCTGTTCTCCCTCTCGTCTTCGCAATGCATTCGCCCAAGCTGGTTCATGCTCGTCTCTTGATGTCGTATGTAAGCTGCCAAAAGAGAATAGAAAAAGCAGTTTTATCTTATAGATTTTATTTCTTCTGCTCTTCCACAGATGTCCGATCTGGAATGTTACAGAGCGGATGCCTTTGTTTTAATGTACGCTGTGTCAGAACCGGAATCATTCACCCTCGCTGCCAATCTTCTCAATCATCTGAGACACGACCTGGGCACCGACAGGACAATCTTCCTCGTGGCTAACAAGACAGACCTGGTCAGACAGAGAGTGGTGCCTTCTCAAGGTGAGTTGTATGAATGTTTGTTTGTTTGTTTGTTTTTTTGCCTTGTGTTAGCTGATGATGTCGTAAAATGATATGGATAAAACAGGAAAACAAATACAGAGAAATGAAGTTTAGCAATCGTGGATAATGATAAAGTATGGATATTTGATAAAGAAAAAAACACGAAGTAAGTAATTTTGCACTCCTATTAGTAGTGTAGTGGTTGGAGCACTCGTTGAGGGTTCGAATCCCCAGCTGAACGGGATTTTTTTTTTCGAACTAATACGGCCCCGAGGTCGACCCAGCCTCGTAAAATTGGTATCATAGAAAATCTGGGAAGGAAAGTCAGCGAGGAAAGGAACTGGCCCACCTTACCTCATACCCTGACGGACCAGCATAATGAGGTCTCTAACGCTTCAACCCCTACGGCATTTACTATGGGACTATCTTTACATTACCTTTTACTAGTGTCATACATTCTGGAGGTTGTTTTATCCCCAATGACATTATATTGATTTTATTCTAAATGATTATTTAGACCACTCTTGTAGTTTTACTTTTCGTTCTTATTTACCACATTTGTTTTTCCTTTATTTTTTTTTTCCAGACGCCATGAAGTATGCTTCCAACAATGACTGCTATTTTATAGAAACTTCCACGGCCTTGAATGTAAACCTTGATGAACTGCTAATCGGCATCCTGTGCAAGATCAAACGGCAGTTAACTCCCTTGCAGGATCTTGTCGACCAGGAAAACCGCCATCGACTCCAAAGATCCTTCTCCGAGCGCCGCCCTCGCTCTTCCGGCCGGGCTTTGATGGCCATCAGCAACTTCCTCAAAAACGCTTGCAAACGAGAACACAGACGGCAGAACACGGCGTCTTTTCAGAAAATCGAGTGAACCGATCATATAATCAACTGCTGCATAACTTTAGTGGACTTTGATTGTAATGTGTTCAAACTCCAAGAACTAACACAAGTGTTCTCCACACAAATATCAGCTTGTTAGAAACAGAAACTAAATGTTAATGGCAGCAGGCCTACTTTAATTAATATGTCAGACATTTTTTAATAAAAGATTTCTTTGACTATCAGTGTCTACGCATAAATCAAATCCTGTGTCAAGAGTCAAAAGCAAATTTTTTTTGGTTTTTGTTTTTATTAAAATAATGTAGTTAGTGCATGCATTAACTTAAATTATCTGACATAAAGTCACATTGCCACCAGAATGCGAAATCTGGAATGAAGAACATTTACATCAGCCAAGCTGGCAAATGCAGCAGTAAGTAACGTGACGAACACAACAGATCTTTGCCTTCATAAAGTTTGGATATGACAAAAGTTAATGTTAAAGTGTGACAACTCCCGCAACCCCTTTCTCTATAGTTCAGTCCTGGATATAAGGGAAGTTACCTTCCTTATGTGAAGTCACTTATGACGTGGATAAAATTTCAGAGAGAAAGACTGCAATATGTAAACGCAAAGGCATATAAAATTGGCATTAGTTAATATTTCAACCACCATAAATAAGAGAACTTGTTCAGCTGATGAACAAGAGTTACATTTCTTTGCATATAAAGAAAAAGCGGGGGTTATGGTTCCTGCTGATAACAAAAATTTCAATAAATATCCAATATGTTATATTCTTCTTGCCAGTGATATACTGAAGAATGTTGTTACCCCAAAAGGCAATCTCTGTTTACTGCTGCTTTAAGATGCTAATTACAATATATGATTATGTTCATACTGTAAAGATTTATTGAATAGCTCATGTAAATATTGTAAGTGCCTATCTTTATATATACATGTATATGTGTTCTTAGTATGTAAGATTTTAAAAAAAGTTTAGTTTAGTCAGTTAGAATTTGGATTTACTTTAGTCAAATTAAGACATGGATCTCCATAGTATATGCTACAGATAGTCTAAGGATGTAGTCTGTAAGCCACACTTAAGGTGATGTTGTAGAAATCTGTAGTATGTTTCCATGATGTAATTATAAGTCTCTGTGAAAATAATTTTTTTGTCTTTAATTGTTCAAAATCTGTAGCATTTAATACTTGTGTTGATTAAATCTTCTTAGTAGTATTACTTTTCATATAAGGTAAAACCTATGTACCACTTATTTTAGTTGTAGTCAAAATCCTTTCTTTCTTTTTTTGTAAACTTAAGTCTCTATTTAAAAAAAAAAATTTTAAAGTTAAAGTTGCGTGCTCACTTGCTCTGTTGTCTGTTGCAGCATGAAATATATAAGACTGGTGTTTAATACATCTACAGTCCAAATAAAAATTACTGAATATAAATTCTGGCTCATTTTTTACTGCCATAGTTAATATGCTATGGCAGCCACAGTACATTCCCAGCTGCATATAATAATTTTGTTTATGTACATAGAGATGCAACTTTTGGCTTATTTTGTACATATTTGGCAATAACAGAGATGTGCATACATTAATTTATTCAAGTCAGTTTGAGTGTGATAGACTGAAAGACTTCTCTCTGACCGAATATTCCTGAGAACTGACCGAAAGGCTGAAATTCTTTGAGTTCTTTTTACAGCTTTGTAACTGTGTCTTTTCTGAAATTGTTAGCAGCAACTTAAAAGATGAAATAGGATGAAAAAAAAAACATCATCAAGAAGTAAATGATGTTGAAAATGCATCTAAAGTTATGGAAATTTGCCAGTTTTCATACAATTTGCTGCTGACAAATGATGAATTATCACATGGAAGTTCAGTGACCTTACTTGGAAAATCACTTTTTGTAGGGTTAATATTTTGTTTCTTAGGTAAGAACTGATATTCTGAATATGTGCAAACATTAACTGTCATGCAAAAACTATACTGAAAATAATTCAAGGGGAAAGAACTTATATATATATATATATACATAAAAAAAATTTTAAAACAACCTGGCTAGAGAAAGCTGTTTAATATTTACTTTTTATGTGGCCTTAAAAGGGTTAAAAGTGAGCTGGTTCATGCTGCTAGTTTTAGTTATCTCATGTGTATGTGGTTATTTTTCTTTTTCTAATTGAGCAGGATATACTGTACATCTTGAACGAAATGATAAACTAATAGTTGTTATAAACACAAGCAGTTATGATGTGTGTGTGTGTGTATGTGTGTGTTTAAATAGCGTGTGATGGACAGATGATCCACACAATGGGCAAGTTTGTGGTGAATGTAGATATAAATGAACTGAATAAAAATGTAACATAAGATGAAAGAAACTTGCAATAACTGAGCTTTGAACTGAGATGTAACTGCAAGAATATCTGTGAAAAAAAACCTGAATTGTGTGCACAGTAAAATTTGGCACTGTTTAATTTATTTATCTGTTTCTTCTTTTGCAAGAAATATATTTTTTTTTAAAATGATAATAATAACCATCACTCTTATCTTCCGTTAAACTTGTCCCTCCATCTCAAAGAGTTTTACCACCCAAAAACTCTTATCTTCTTGCCTTGATTTACATGAACTTCATAAAGTTACTTCCATATTCTACCCACGCTTCTCCCCCAGCATTCCAGCGTGAGTTTTGCTTGTGAATGAAGTATGCATTTTCCTCGTTTATCATGATATATTTTGTTTATTGTATCCGCTGTTGATGATAGCAATAAAATAAAAACGTGAACATAGTTGGGAGCCATGTGGTTGTTTTTCTTTCCTTTATATTTTTCAATGTGTGTTTTGTGAGTGAAAGAAAAGAATAACAAAAAAAGATAATGCACAAGAAATAAAAGTTCAAAAGTTATTGAGAGAGCTGGAATAGATGGCTCAGGACAGGAGAATTTGGAGTGTTAAAAGCATTTTTTTAAAAGTAGGAACAGCTTTAATAATTAATGAGCACACAGTTGTGATGCTTCAATTTGCACCTTAATAATAAAAAAACATACAGTACAAAGAAGATAAAATATAAATTCACATGAACGTTATACAACAAGCAGAAATGGGAAAAAAATGAATGAATGGAGCACTTACGAGGGTTGATTGATAAATTCGCGGCCTAATGTACAACAGATTATTTGTGGACAACATTTTTGGCTTATTTCTCAACATTGTCCCCTTTCAAGTTTATGCACTTAGTCCAGCGATCCTGGAGCATATGGATTCCTTCTTTGTGAAAGTCAGCATCTTGTGCCAGTAGAAAGTGGTCTACAACATGAATGACATCATCATCTGAAGGAAATTTGTGACCACTGAGCTACTTTTTGAGTCTGGTAAACAGGTAATAATCGAAAGGAGCCAAATGTGGAGAATAATGAGGATGTTCAAGAAGCTGGAAGCCGCATTCATGAATGGCAGCCATTGCCACCACCAACTTGTGAACTAGAGCATTGTCTTGATGAAAGATGACGACTCTCATCAATTTCCCTCCGCACCTTTCCTTCAAGTTGACCCCAGTTGCTTCACAAGATTACTGTAATAGGCCCCAACGACCATTCTGCCAATAGCACACCTTCTGAATCCCAAAAGATGGAAGCCATCACTTTGCCTGCAGATAGAACCACCCTTGCTTTCTTTGGAGGTGGGGATCCATGATGTTTCCACTGCTTTGACTGTTCTTTGGTTTCTGGTTGAAAATGATGAACCCAAGTCTCATCCATAGTCACAAATTGCTAAGAAACTTTTCAAGATCTGCAGAAAAATGGCCAAGATTGTCTCTTTACATGTTGAGACACTGTCTATTGTGATCAGCTCCAAGAAGTTTCGGGATCCATCGAGCAGAAACCTTTGTCATTTGAAGATCATTGTGAATAATGGGAGATACTGAACTCAGTAGCAATGTACCGCTCAGTTAGTCTTCAATCCTCCATTATCATGTCATGGATTCTGCCGATGGTTTCATCAGTGGTTACTGTTCTTGGTCTTTCTGGATGGGTATCATCTTCCAGACTCTCCTTTCCATGTTTGAATTGAGCTGCCCATTTCTTCACTGTGCTGTAAGAAGGGGCACTCTCCCCTAGTCTCTACCATATCCTCATGGATCTCCTTCAATGATAAGCCCTTGATGCAGAGGTAGCAAATGACTGTTCAATGAGAAATTTTATCCATTTTCTCAATTCCTGCCACCCCTTCAGTGGCCTGTAAAAGAAAATTTGTCGCAGTTAATTTCTTGAAACTTGGTGTTTAATCTTACATTAACCAGATCTACAAATGCACCTAATATCAACTGTGTGCTTCAAGTATTTGTACCTTAGGCTGTGAATTTATCAATCATCCCTCGTGGCTGCGACTTGTAAGGACTTCTGAAGTGCTCTATTCATTCAACATTTTTTTTTCTTTCGTATTTGTTACATAGCATTCATGTGAATTTATATTTTATCTTCTTTCCCTATTTCTTTGTCCTGTGTGTTTTTGTATGAGTAATGTGTAAACTGAAACATAACAACTGTGTACTCAATAATTAATAAAGCTGCTCTTACTTTTTCTTAGTTTTAGCATCTTGTTATTACAGCTTTGCTGCACTGGCTTTGTGTATAGTTACATGCTTAGTTTTACATTCTCACATGCTAATTAGTTGTTTGTTAGAATTTGGAGGGCATTGTTTGATAGCCCGCTTCCGGAAGCAAATATATGTATACTTTGGAGATAGTGTGGGTTTAGTTCCAGATCAACACAATGAAGTGAATATCACAATTAACTAAGTCACACCCATTTGTGGGCCAGCCATTGCATGTAAACTATTAAAATCATGTTTACACTATAGACTATTAAGTGCTCAACAGGTTAGATCTAAAAAAAAAAAAAAAGATTATATGTGCTGTAAAATTTTAAATACTTTATTTTTTTTAATGCTAATTTTCATAATAAGGGCACTCAGCAAATTGTAATCTTAATTTCCTTCAAGAATTTCATCAAATGTTCACAACTTAACAGTTTTGAGCAAGAGGAATAACTTTGGGCTGATCTTGATGTTCAAGATGCCTTTATTCCAAGCTTAATCATTTCTAACTTTTTGATTTAAAGAGAAAGATATGTGACTTCTCCTTTTACTTTGCAGACTTCAGTGCCAATCTATAATAACCAAAAAGTATGAATGAATCAATCAAGCGCTGTGCTGCGTGGCATAGCTGATCATTTCTCTCCACAATTCCTGTCTTTAGACTAGATTATGAGATCCCCCGAAATATTGTGAGAATTGTCAGAATGTGACACGGAAACTGAAGAAGGAGGAGGAGGAGGTGAAGAAGAAGAAGACAGAACCAAAGGAAATTTTTTTTAATGTGGCTTACCCATCACAAGATATAGCTCTCTTTATATCAACTCTGAAAACATCTCACCGTCCACCCAGGAAACCTGCTCTGTGAGTGTTGTGTTCAGAGTATCAATGATAACCATAGAGAAACACGCAGAAAAGAGGAATGAAGTATATCGTGTAAGGTCAAAACAAGAAAGGCTCAAACAAAAGATATCCTGTGGCTAGTTAAATGATGCAGATTCCACCTCTTCTCTTCATGCTGAAATAACCGCAGTGTGTTGGTCTAAGTAACGAAACAAAATCAAGGGAACGAAGTTCACGAAAATCATTTACTCTCTTGTCCTAATTTGTGGACGAAGAAAAATTACTCTCACAGCGCTGGGAGGGGATTAAAATCTGATGACAGCAATTCCAAATTCCAAGGCAAATGATGGCAACTTTTTTTCTGTGTTCTTAACATCCTCTGCACCTCCTGCGTATTTCTACTTCTAGCAGGTTGGAAATGAGGTTTGTGCATAGGAAAGTTTTATGGACAATCATGCATGACTTGTCTCAGAAAACTGCACACAAACAACTTTAGATGCAAGAGAAAGAAAAACGGTTTTAAGTGACTTGAACCCTGGCTCTACAGGGCAAACAGCTTGTCAGGACAAGATGTTATCAACTCAGCCTCCAAGCACCCCTGGTCGGAGTCCAAGGTTCAGTTCACTGGTCTCTTACTATTTTCTCTTTTGCTCATATCTAAAGAGCTTTCTCACAAGCTCTGAGAAGAGGCAAACTGGAACACTTAATGACAACAGGGAAAATAGAGGGACAAAGGAAGACACAGAAACAAGATACCTGATGGACTAAAAGATGTACTTGGCATGGAGTACAGTCCAACACACATCTCACAGAAAAAGCAAAGGATGGATGACTGTGGAAATGATGATCAATGCCTGACTGGCATGGACTAGAGAGAAAGAGCCTTGTCATATGCACCTCAGCCAATCGGCTGCCTCCAACTGCAAATCTCTCTCTCTCTCTCTCTGAACCTTAAGTGCCCAGGGCACATGGGGCTTCTGCAAGGGTTTTTCGCAAATGCCTGTCCTTCACCTTTTTTTCTGCTCTTGCCCAGGTGAGCCCTCTATTGCTCAACATCCTTTCTGTTGTTCTTCTCCATGTCTCTTCTGGTCTACCCTTACTTCTGTTCCCCTGTGGTGTCCATCTTAGTGCTATTTTTGGTAGTGAGTTGTCAGTTACTCGAAGCACATGTCCCAATCATCGCCAGCGTCTTTCCTCAATAATTGTGGTCAGTGGCTTCATTTGCATTTCTGCCAACAAGATGTTATTTCTTATGATGTTTGGCCAAAATATTTTTCTAATTCTTCGTACACATTTAGTCTGGAAAGAATTCAACTTGTTTTCTATAGTTTTGGTGATTTTTCAGCATTCACTTCCATAGAGTAGTACACTTAGAACATTACTCTTAAATATTCTGATTTTCGTATTTATGCTTAGTTTTTTAGATTTCCATATAGTCTGCAGCATTGCAAAAGCCTGGTTTGCTCTAGAAAGTCTGCTGTTGATGTCCTTTGTGCTGTATCCATTTTCTACTACTCTACTGCCAAGATTTACAAATTCGTTGACCTCCTCCACTAACTTGCTATCTACTCTGAGTACATTTCTGTTGTTCACATTTTGCTTCATTAACTTTGTCTTTCCTACGTTGATCTTTAGTCCTATGTTGTTTGCATTCTGAGTTAGCTTGTTTATTTTATCTTGCATATCTTTGTGACTGCTTGATAATAGACAAATGTCGTCTGCAAAGTCAAGATCCTCCAGCACTGTGTCAAGGGTTTATTGTAATCCTCTGCCCAACTGCAAATACCTTTCTGGAATTTATCAACATATTATGGTCACAATTAAGCCACATAATAAGTTACACACATCAATAAGTGCAGCCTAAACTGTTATTAAATAACACAAGAGACATCTGGATTTAATATTTTATTTCATAACGACATCTGTACACACATACACAAGTCTCAGGACTGAAGAGGAAACGGAAACACACAAACTACCAGATATCTGATGGTATGTTAGCAACAAGAAATGTTTTACTGAAATTAATACAAAACTTTTACTATCAGAACATTTTTTTCTCTGAAAACTCTCATCAAATACAAAAACCCAATTATTTCTCATAACAGCCTTAGTGTATGTCAACACTAGAACTAAATACAAACTCAAATACTTCAGGGATTTCTTTTCTGGCCATTTTCCATATCCTGTTTTATAACACTCTGATCAGACCATACCTCACATACGTAAAATTTTATAACCTGTTTTATGAAAAGCTAACCAAAAAGAGGGTGAGGCCACTGGGGACATGGAGACACACAATACAAGAAGAACTAAAGGAAGCAGGAAAGATATGGTTTGAGGTATCCTGACTTGCTCAAGACAGGATTGGCTGGAGAACCTTTGATGATGCCTTATGCTCCATTGGGAGTACAGGGGACTGATGATGATCACAGACTATATTTCATATTGTATGACCTGTTTTATGACAAACTGATCAGCTTATCCCTTTGTACTCTGAATTAATTTTCCTGTAACTTTGTCATAAGATATTTTTTTTTGGTGAGCTGAAAATAGACAGAAGGAAATTAATTTTTATGAACATTTTCATGTTTTTTTTTTTAAAAGGATCACAAGTACAAAGAGGAAAAAACTCAAGTTTTCTGAAAAATTGGCCAGTTTTGTTTAACACAACGGAAAAAAAGTACACTCCGCACAATGAAGAGCAAAATTTCAGAGTTCTGGCCCTTTACTGGTTGTCCGACAGAAGGCTGTTATACATATTCCTTTGACCGTCATCAAGAATGATGTTAGCATTTATGAAATATTAGTTTAAACAAAGTGAGTACCGTCAGGATACAAATGGTTATATCTGATAATGTAAACATCAAAGCATCAGACACCGGTATCAACTGGCTTGTGATTTATATTCTTCTCATATTGTGGTCCCTCTTATCTCCAGGCACATTCAACATTTGCTTCAACTTCTAGAAACTTCATGTTAAAGATATGTGGGACAAATGGCAGAGATGGGGGAACAATGGTTTAACGTGGCAGAAATAGGGGGACAATGGTTTAACGTGACAGAGATAGAGGGGACAATGTTTTAACATGACAGAGATAGAGGGGACAATGCTTTACCATGACAGAGATAGAGGGGACAATGGTTTAACATGGTAGAGATAGAGGGGATAATGGTTTAACATGACAGAGATAGAGGGGACAATGGTTTAACATGACAGAGATAGAGGGACAATGGTTTAACATGACAGAGATAGAGGGGACAGTGGTTTAACATGGTAGAGATGGGGGAACAAGGTAAGTAAATTGTTGCAACTGTCAGACAAATTCTGAAATCCAATCATCTACTATTTCAAATCAGTGAAAAAATGTAAAGACAAAACTTCTATGAAGGAAAACTTCATGACCAACACATCTTCATATTTCTACAAGAACACAGAATAAAAAAAAAACAAACCAAAAAACAATAACTAAAAAAACCATCACAGCCGCTCATCTTTCAAGCATGGCTCCCCTTCAGCCTGCCCAGAATTACACACAACAAGAACACCCTTCCAGTTTTACAGCTAAAATTAGAAGTTGCGTGACAGAAACAAACACAAGAGAGGGGTGCTGGCTGAATAAAATATCTTAATGAACACAGAACATCACAGATGAACAAACAATCTACACACAAACACCTGGCAAGTAAGGCCACAGGCTTGATGAAGAAAAGACTAAAACTGCTCCATCTATTTCTTATTTCAATATGAAACCAAAAAAGTCTGTTTAAGTGGTCAGTTTCAAGTATACTACTCAAATTCTCAAAAGCTACATCTAGAAAAATTTCAAAACATACATTATGTATAAATTAACAAAGTAGTAATAAAATCTAAATAACTTTGGCAATAATCACTAAATTTAATGAGGACTCAGTGCATCAGATATCCTTATTGAAATAAATTAAAAAATGAAGTGTGCGTAGGAAAGAGCATTTACAATGAAAGATACCATAAAAGTGTAAATTATTATTTTAAAAAAAAAAAAAAAAAGGGACAAAGTGAACAATATCTATTTGAACAAGCAACACCAAGCACTGCGAACACATGATAGAAATGAACATTATAATTAAAATTTCAGATTCTATTTGATTGTACATGAACTTTACACAAACTCAAACAAGGACAAGGAATCTAATCTACCAATGCCAAAGCTTCAGTCCTTTGTATACATCAGTGTTATAAAAGGAGTCCAGAAGATGTTTTCTCAAAGTCATTCTTGGTGAATTAGCATGAGAAATGACGAGTACTCCATAAAGTCTTTTCTCAGAGTCGGTATCTTGTGAATTAACATGAGACACATAAACCACTCAAGAAAATGTTTTCCTGAAGTCTGCATTTGCTGAATTAACATGAGACACACCAAACTCACCAGAAAATACTGTTTCCTCAAAGTCTGTAGTTGCTGAATTAACATGAGACACAGCTAGCACTCAAGAAAATGTTTTCTCAAAGTCTGTATTTACCGAGTTAACATGAGACACAGCAAGGACTCCAGAAAACATTGTTTTCTCAAAGTCTGTATTCAGTAAATAAACTTCAGACACAGAGATCAATCACATCAATTTAAAAAAAAAAAAAAACAGTAAATACCATGTATATAAACATCCTTATATTTTTTTAAAACTTTGTACAAAAAAATGACGTCAAATAATTTCATACAGGACTATTTAAAAATCACAAGATGAAAGTCTGTCACTGACTGCATTCTTCTCTCCCCCCAACCCCCAACATACAGCTTGTGATAACTTTAACTCTTTCACTCAAAAACAACACTGGCATGGTTGCTAGACCTTGTATACCTGTCAATCAATACTCAGAGGCATATTTAGCTGAAGTCTACCTCAAATTAAAACAAAAAAACAAAAAATTCTAACCCAACCTATATTTCAAATCATAATGTCTTCCAGTTTCTTTCTATGAAAATTTCTCATCAAAATTTATTCTAGTAGAGCGTGGAAATTATTTCAGGAGTGGAAGAGTTAAGAAAAAAAAAAAAAACCAAATTCCAACACTGAATATAGGGCACCAGCAACACACAAAAATGTTGCACAAACACCAACACTGAATATACACTAGCAACAAACAAAAATGTTGCATAAACACCAACACTGAATATAGGGCACCAGCAACAAACAAAAATGTTGCACAAACACCAACAACACTGAATATAGGGCACCAGCAACAAATAAAAATGTTGCATAAACACTGAATAGAAGTCTTGAAAGCCTTATGATAGTTCAATCAATGCTCCAAGCATATTTCTGTCTCATCAACACTAATGGAGGAAATTAAATGTACTAACAAACTACAGCATCTGGGTAACTTCAAGGAGACGGCTTTCATGTACTCAGAGCACACTGTTCATAGAGCAGTTCTTGTTAATAAAAATCTTCAATCACAGAACAATTGTTCTTAATCACTCTGCTGATAACAGAACAATACTACATTTTTCTGCCAATCTCAAATATAATTCTTGTTAATTACTTTAACAATTATAGAACAATCTGACTTGCAACAATCACTATTAAGTGCTTTTCTTGCTTCTTATGATCATAACTAAGTGCTAGTCTGGCTTTTAATGGTTGTTATTAAGTTTCAATTTGGCTCATAACAGTCACTATTAAGTGCCAGTTTGGCTGGTAATGATCATTCTTAAACATCAATTTGGCCTGCTACTACTAAATGGCCATACTGTCCTACCAAAAGTTTTGCATCTCAGCAAGCTGGGACTGCCATGAATGTATTCTATGCAATATGAAACATATTTATGAAATATATTTAGCCATAAAAACTTTCAACCTCTAGCACTACATAAAGACTAATGCAGAAAACTAAAAAAAATATAACACAAACAAGCATCCTCTTTACAAATGTGAAGTTTATAAATGATCCTTTCATTTTTCTATGGTCTTATGATCAGCTGTACCTCACAACCTGATAATTATTTACCCCAAAAGAAATGATTCTAACTAGCCCCCCCCCCCCCCCACCTACATTAGGAGCCATGTGCACAAAACAAGGATAATGATATACATAATGATCACAAACCATATTGTTGCATAATACACAAAACAGTTCTGATAACAAGTGGAATGTCTGGACTTTATTTATCATCATTCTAGCTTGCCTTCCAGAATAATGTATTTAACAAATCACAAAATTCAAAAAACAGGGAAGCATTTCTTTCGAGTCTTCTTCACAATCATGCCCCACCCAAGAAAAAAAAAAACCAAAAAACTGGCAAAAACTTCACATAAAACGTTAATGTTACAATATTTTCTCTATAAATACCAAAAATATTTCTCTACTGTGACTCTACTATATAAAAATATGAATATTTAAATCATGGCCAGCCATGATGTTTAAGTGAAACAAACAAGGATTTCATTAACATGTAGCACAGATGACGAGGCACATGCACAACAATTATTTAGAAATATGTAGCTGGGTACAGGCTGTATGCAGTCCTGAGGCTATGCAATGACCGATCTTGTGTTATCTGGTTTTGGTCTGCTTGGAACTGTCACCTGAAATAAATCATGCTAGAACATGGGTATCATGCTGCTGGATGAGCGGTGGATTACGACAGCTTTGCCCAAGGATCCAGCAGGGACGCGCGGACACAGAAAGGACCCGTGACACTTTCATGGACACTCTGACACAGACAGACTGAAACAGCCTGCTATTGTAAGCTCTAAGAAGTAGTGAGACGGCATCCTGGCCATCTCTGATTTGACAGCCTCGATAACTGCGTCATCACAACTGATAAATAAGATTTCAGTTGCAAAAAAAAAAAAGGAATAAAAAAAAAAAAAAAATCTGCAACCCATGGGACAATGGCATCATTCTGATAATGGTTGTACTGCATTCACACATTAATGTGCACCTCAAGTTAACAACCCATGGGACAATGGCATCATTCTGATAATGGCTGTACTGCATTCACACATTAATGTGCACCTCAAGTTAACAACCCATGGGACAATGGCATCATTCTGATAATGGTTGTACTGTATTCACACATTAATGTGCACCTCAAGTTAACAACCCATGGGACAATGGCATCATTCTGATAATGGTTGTACTGTATTCACACATTAATGTGCACCTCAAGTTAACAACCCATGGGACAATGGCATCATTCTGATAATGGTTGTACTGTATTCACACATTAATGTGCACCTCAAGTTAACAACCCACTCATTTATTAGTAGCCAAAAAATCAGCAAAGAAAAACACACACACAAAAAAGGCAACCTCAACCTGTTACCGGTTATTGCTTCTCATTTAACAAGCTGACTCTATGTCCTGCATATAAAAACCTGCATCAAGTAGTTATGTCTCATCAAAATTTTACCTGTATCAAAATACTGCAAACTATGTAAATAAATCTTAATCTCTCAAAATATGACATAGTATAATTAATCCTCTCTATACAGTGGCACCCTGTGTATGTTGGCAACAGCCAAAACAAAGCATATATACAGACTAACCATAATACACTGAAGGAAGGAAAAAAAAAACTAGCCACAATGGTAAAAGTGTCTAACGAAAGCACACGTGATTGCAATTGTAAAACCAGACTTAGTGCGGTAACTTACGAAGCTGATGCATGGCACTTCACTGTTGCATAAACAGTGACAAATTTCTCTGAAATGGTTATACAGGGTCCGGCATAAAGCATGGTGGGATTTAACTGACATAGTGTGCTGAAACTGATTATGTGTGAAAATAAACATAACGTCAGAGATGAAGCAGACAAACGGTCATTTTTAACAATGGCTTTTTTGGCAAACACAACATCGCACAATCGCCGTTGAAACTTATTTTAAAAGTGGAGAATCGTCTATTACTGTACAATGAAAGTTTTGTCGCCATTTTGAGTTGCATCCCCGTGATAATGTGCCCGACCGCAGGACAAAACAATTTTGAGGTGGGTCAAAAAATTTAAGGAAACCGCTAATTGCCTTAATAACAAGTCCACTGGTTGTCCAAGAACTCAACAGACACCTGAATGAATTCAAGAAGTCCCCAATGTATTGCTGAGTAGCCCTTGGCAATCAGTTACTAGGAATGCTTTGGCACCTGGCATCCTCTTACTGCTAATAGTGATCTTTATGTGTAGATGCTAACTGAATACTTCATTCCAGACTTGGCCAATAGAAATAAGAGACTAATATGGTTTCAACAAGATGGAGCAACTGCCCACACAGCCCGTCAGTCCATGGCCATGCTGCGACAGGCATTTCCCAATCGTCTTATTTCCAGATCTGAGGATATTCATTGCCCGGCAAGGTCACCGGATTTATCGGCCGCAGACTTCTTTTTGTGGGGGTATCTCAAGAACACAGTGTATGCTAGTTGACCACAGTCAATTGCAGACCTAAAAGATCGAATCCGACACTGCATTCAAAATATTCCTTTGAACATGTTAAATGGTGTTATGCAGGAATTTTCCAGACGCCTGGCTGAATGTATCAAATGTAATGGCGGTCATCTAACCGGAGTAATTTTCAAAACCTAAATAGTCAGTAACAATAAAAATACCCACTTTTCTGAGTTTCATTTCACTTTTTATTTTAACCAAAAACATGTATAGCGCTTATTTATTTTCCATTTTTAAAATCCAGCTAAGCTTTATGCCGGACCCTGTATATTCTGCTATGAAAAATTCTTAACATTTTAGTAATTAGTAACTTCTATACAATTTACAGTTAAGTGAAAGTGTTAAGTAGGGAAAAAAATACATAAATTTTGGAGAAATATTAAGTATTTCACATCTTTATTTATAATAAAATCAAACACACAAAAAAAAGTTATACCTTCTGTTTAAGTAGAACAAACAGTACTGATTTTACTTCAAACTCAACTTACAGTAGAACCTGATTACCTCAGACTCAACTTACAGTAGAACCTGATTACCTCAGACTCAACTTACAGTAGAACCTGATTACCTCACACTCAACTTACAGTAGAACCTGATTACCTCACACTCAACTTACAGTAGAACCTGATTACCTCACATTCAACTTACAATAGAACCTGATTACCTAAGACTCAACTGACAGTACAGACTGACTACCTCAAACTAAGCTGATAGTACAGACTACCTCAAACTCAGCTGACAGTAGAACTTGATTACCTCAGACTCAACTGGCAGTACAGACTACCTCAAACTCAGCTGACAGTACAGACTACCTCAAACTCAGCTGACAGCACAGACTACTTCAAACTCAGCTGACAGTAGAACCTGATTACCTCAGACTCAACTGACAGTACAGACTACTTCAAACTCAGCTGATAGTAGAACCTGATTACCTCAGACTCAACTGACAGTACAGACTGACTACCTCAAACTAAGCTGATAGTACAGACTACCTCAAACACAGCTGACAGTAGAACTTGATTACCTCAGACTCAACTGGCAGTACAGACTACCTCAAACTCAGCTGATAGTACAGACTACCTCAAACTCAGCTGACAGCACAGACTACTTCAAACTCAGCTGACAGTAGAACCTGATTACCTCAGACTCAACTGACAGTACAGACTGACTACCTCAAACTCAGCTGACAGTACAGACTACTTCAAACTCAGCTGATAGTAGAACCTGATTACCTCAGACTCAACTGACAGTACAGACTGACTACCTCAAACTCAGCTGACAGTACAGACTACTTCAAACTCAGCTGACAGTAGAACCTGATTACCTCAGACTCGACTGACAGTACAGACTGACTACCTCAAACTCAGCTGACAGTACAGACTACCTCAAACTCAGCTGACAGTACAGACTACCTCAAACTCAGCTGACAGTAGAACTTGATTACCTCAGACTCAACTGACAGTACAGATTGACTACTTCAAACTCAGCTGACAGTACAGACTACCTCAAACTCAGCTGACAGTACAGACTATCTCAAACTCAGCTGACAGTAGAACTTGATTACCTCAGACTCAACTGACAGTACAGACTACCTCAAACTCAGCTGACAGTACAGACTATCTCAAACTCAGCTGACAGTAGAACTTGATTACCTCAGACTCAACTGACAGTACAGACTACCTCAAACTCAGCTGACAGTACAGACTACCTCAAACTCAGCTGACAGTAGAACCTGACTATCTCAGACTCAACTGACAGTACAGACTACCTCAAACTCAACTGACAGTACAGATTGACTACCTCAAACTCAGCTGCCTTGAAAACTGACAGTTTTCCATAAATACTCTGATTCTGACAGATATTTTTTAAAAATCTCTGTATTTCTTCAACAATCATTAAATTCCAATGTCTCAGGAGTTTCAGGGTGTTTAGCTTGCTTGTCAGTAATGACAACTACAAACTTAATAAAGCTTCAGTTTGCTCTAAAAACTTTGGATAAATGATAAACCTTGAAACTAACACTCACAACATCACATTAACATACTGCAGACACAAAATCATAAGATGAAAATGTAGAACAAGGTCACAATGCTAAAGTAATCTATGGAACAATTACAAACAACAATACACAGGAAAGACAATCAGAAAAACTTATATAGAAATCCCAGGACATTTCATATCTTAAAAACAAATTTCCCCTCCAAAATATACTCGCCTGCCAATCAGAAGACACACCCCCTCCCCCATCTGATTTTGCATCTGGGAATTTTTTTCGGACCAACCAGCACTGGGGTTCACCCAGCCTCAACTTTACGAGTACCTGAGGTTTCTCTACGAAAACAAAGGCCGCAAGGAGAGGCGCTGGCATCCCTACAAGAAATGCTGTAGTGGCTGAGAAATCTGAAGGCACTAACAACCCTTTGCATGCAAATGCCATGAGACACACATTTTTGTTTTCATCCCCCAAACAGTCATGACAAGGCTAGCTCCTGAAGATACACAAGATACTGCTTGACACCATCTGGCCAAATGACCTGCAGCCTCCTAACATGTAAACACACAAATGGCACAAAAACACTAACACACTTATGCCACTTTTCACAAGTGAAATAACTCTACTGTTTTCATGATCATGTTAAAATTTCACAGATATAAGAAATGTTTAAAAAAATTTTTTTTTCCCTAAACATGCTTAAAAACATCCAAATTCTTTTTACTACCAGGAATGTTTCAGAACATCATATTTTTACCAGGAATGTTTCAGAACATCATATTTTTACCAGGAATGTTTCAGAACATCATATTTTTACCAGGAATGTTTCAGAACATCATATTTTTACCAGGAATGTTTCAGAACATCATATTTTTACCAGGAATGTTTCAGAACATCATATTTTTACCAGGAATGTTTCAGAACATCAGAAGGCACAGAGCTCTGAGGAGTTTTACAGGACATGCATAAACACCGAGTTCAATCTAGGAAACAGTTCCTAGATTTATCAACGACCAATGGAAATGATTATGACATTTAATGTCAACATACAAACAATGTGCATACGCATGTGTACAGGCACAATCAACTGGGACAAAAAATGTGATTTAAATAATGGCAGATCACACACATCCGGAATAAGACACTTCTGTAAGAAACTGGGCAAAAGCCACTGTCATGTGACACTGCTTCAAAAATATAATACACAAGTAATAAATAAAACAAATAGAATAATAAGTAATCACAACACAAACAATGGAATAAGAAATACTGAAAAAAAAAAAAATCACAACGCCTGTTAGGGTTTATATATTAAAAAAAAAAGAACTAGCTACCCTGCCATTATGTAGATTTCAGTTTGTTAAAAATCTGGCCTGAAGCAGCAACTCTTGCTTAACATTAACTTCTGGCACTCAAATATTCTAGCACACAACTCTAATACTATGACGTACAATACCGTATTTTCACACATATTACACACATAGACATAACACACCCATATGGACAATCCACTTTCTTGTAAAAATAACCATACAAAAGGCTCACACGCATATGACATGCATATGTGGTCTGAAATCTTGAGCTGGCCACCATGACTGAATGCAGAAACAATATCCAGGTCAAACAATCAACCAGAAACAAAAATGGCCTATTATAAAATGGTTTAAAAACAGAAAAGTCTAAATCTGAAGGAAGTTATCGACCATGGAGGAAAGAGGCAGGTATTTAACTCTTTCACTTCAAAACAACACTCACATGGTCAACAGATCTTGCCCACCTGCGTGAAAACCCCACAGCAATTTTTCTGGCAAGGTTTAAGTAAAATGAAATGTATTACCCAATCCACATTTTACATTATAAAGTAATTCATTCCAGTTTCCTTCCCCTAAAATTTCCTCTGCCAGAACATGGAAATTAATTCAAGAGTGAACGAGATAATCTTTCTATGTCCTGACTGATTATATAAGGTTCGTCCAGATACATTTCTGCATCTGTCACTGATAATATGAGGGGCGTTCAGAAAGTAATGCACCACATCGTTTTTTTGTTTTTTTTTCAGCTAATAATGAAGATAAAAGAATGAAATTTTGCACACTTTAAATATGGCACGTGCCGATTGTGTGTACCAAATTGCACCACAACCTGCCAAAGACTATGGCTGCCCTAACTGTTAAAATGGAGCTTGTTAGCAACTTGCGGTATAAGCAGCGAATTGTGATAGAATTTCTCACTGAAGGGAAGGAAACTGTTGTGAACATTCACAAGTGTCTATGTGATGTGTATGGAAGTTTTGCAGTCGACAGGAGTACAGTCAGTCGCTGGAATCAAAGAATCAATAAGTGGAGATAAGGAGTTGCATGACCTGCCACGCTGTGGACGTCCTGCCACAGCCACCAAGGCAGAAATGTTGAAATGTGCTGAGGGCATTATTCTTACTGATAAGCGTATCACTACTCGACAACTGGCCTTAAAGCTGTCAGCCAGCAATGGTAGTGCACATGCAGTTATAAAAGCTCTCGGATATTCTAAGGTTTGTTCAAGATGGGTTCCTCAAAGTCTCACAAAAGACCATCAATTGCAAAGGAAAGCAATTTCTTCTGAATTGTTGGAACGTTTCAATGTTGAGGGAGAGAACTTTTTGGTTAAGATTGTAACAGGCGAAGAAACCTGGGCATATCATTTTGAACCTGAGACAAAAAGACAGACAACGGAGTGGCATCATCCACAATCACCACGAAGAAAGAAATTCAAGATAACTCCTTCAGCTGGAAAGGTCATGATCACTGTCTTTTGGGACACTGAAGGTATGATTCTTGTGGATGTTATGCCAAGAGGAGAGACAATCAATTCACAAGCTTACATTAAGACACTGAAAAAACTCTGTCAACGTTTCTGCAGAGTTCGGGCGCACAAGAATCCAACAGACCTGCTTCTCCTTCACGACAATGTGCAACCTCACACACAAGTCTTGCAACAAGGGAAGCAATCACCAAAATGGTTTGGACTGTACCACCCTATAGTCCCAATTTGGTACCCTCTGATTTCCATCTGTTTGGTCCACTTAAAGATGTACCCCGAGGAGTAAGATTTGAAGATGATGGAGGAGTGATTCATGCAGCGAAGAAATGGCTACATAATGAAGAGAAAATCTGGTACGGACTAGAAATATATGCACTTGTTTCACGCTGGCATAAAGCCGTACAAATTGATGGGGATTATGTTAAATAATACCGATGTTTACATGACATATCCACGTATACTGTGTATAAATTTCATGCTTTTTGAATAAACAGGTCCTGAGAAAAATGATGCGGTGCATTACTTTCTGACGTCCCTCGTATTAACATTACACAGATAAAATTAATCACAGTAGCATCCCTTGTACCACATGGTGTATACTGGGTATCAATAGCTCACTCAAAATTTTCAGTCAACTGTATAATTTTTAATGAATTTTTTTCTTCATTTTCTGAGTGTGTGGTCAAGACCAAATGTACTTTCTGCTTTCTTGTAACTTTTACTTGGACTTTGTATATGCATATAAGTCATAAATCTGATATATTTACTGATTATACAAGATAGTATAAGATAATGAAGATGTTAAGAAATTGTTGGGCTTTTTTTTTTTTGAGTGTGTTTTCCATATTAGATAACTTCTTAAAAATTCTTTTCCTACTTTAGTTTCATTTTCTGCACAATTTTTGTCTCCCTACTGTTGTTCACTGACAAAGGTCTTGAGTCTAGGTTTTTTTTTTTCCCCTTTGGCTTCAGTGTCTTCATACCACAGGCAGCATGGCTGATCTGTCTGGTGTTGTTTCAGTAACTACAACTTGATTACAAATGTTGTGTGCCTGTCATAAACCTTATATGATAAAGCTGTGAAAACTATGAACTGCATTCTGAGGCGCTGCTTGTGTCCACCCTGTCAGAGAAAGAGTCCTGGGTTTTATTCTCATATTATCTATCAGCTGTCTTGTGCTAAGATCCAGGTGGTTTCATAAAATATTCTCAACCGTGCATAGAAAAACAAAAGTATACTGATAGTTTAACTTCTTCTTCTTCTGCACGTGGCGATGATGCATGGTACCCTGATTTTCGCGATGCGCCTTTTGGTCGGGCGCCTTTCCTTGCTAGGGCAGACTGTGGTCTTGCTCGGATGCCATGAAGACAGCAATGTAGGCTGGCCTGGCCAAAACTTTGTTTTCCAGCCTCTGGTGGCTGTACTTAAGCCCCTTCTCCATGTCAGACAGATTTGAGACAGTTCTACAGAGACTTTGGGATAAGGAATCCGATGAGTGCCTCAACAATATCCATTCCCCGCCACCTATAATCTGCTGGCTCTGTTTTGTTTACATCATTCTGATAGCTATTTTTGTAAAGACCCATAAGATTGTCACGTCCTGGATTCATTGGTTTCACACCAGATTTTCCTCATCCCTGCTGGCAATCTCCATGTCCCCATCTGTCCACCAACCTGACATTACATTTTACAAAAATAACAATTACAATTAGTGTTTATTGCTACAGGTTTCTGGGCTACAGAAGTAGGTCGGAGGTTTTTAAGGAAACAGATCTATATTCCCTCTCTCCCTAAGACTATGTTAAGATAAGTGTGTTCTTAACACAGTTGTTCCCAGGGGAGATAGTTTAACTAAAATACAGACTAGTGATTGCGCTAGGGTTTTTTTAAAACTGGTACAACTATATCTGTCTTTAACTTTGCATGATGAACTTTCCAAAACACCGATTTTCTCCATACAAAATTCAGCACTTTATCTCTCTCTCTCTGAACCTTAAGTGCCCAGGGCACATGGGGCTTCCACAAGGGTTTTCCACAAATGCCTGTCCTTCGCCTTTTTTTCTGCTCTTGCCCAGGTGAGCCCTCTATTGCTCAACATCCTTTATACGCTTGTTTAAATGTAAAATTAAACACATTTTACAAAAATCAGTGGAAAGTAAATATTCGTGTGAATTTTTTTTTCTTATGCATGGTGAAATTTAATCTTCACAAACTGCTCACATGCCAAACTAAAGTCAAAACTGGTTGATTCTCCTTCATGCACTGAGCATCATAATCCTACTGCCCTGATTATCCTCCAACTGATTCTGCTGGCTGCTTTTTTTTACTAGGTTTTTGATAAAATAAACTGGTTACAGTAATCGATGCCCTCCAAAACTTTTTGACTTTTTCTGTAACTGCGGGTTAACGCAATAACTGATACAGACACATTTATCATCACTTGCTATTAGTTCACATATTGTTCATGATTCACCGACTAACAGAACTCATGTACATAATGTATTCAGGTATAACACACAAGGAAGGTCCAGTCCGTAAAAACTGTGTATGACATATGCATCACATGCATGAAAATACGGTATTCAAAATAAAAATAGCAATCAACTGACTGTATATACATGTGGATCTGGTACATGATTAAAAAAAAAAAAAAAAATTTTTTTTAAAATTACTGTCAACTTTGCATAAAACATCAAACAAAATAAAGAAAGGAAGTTAAAAAAAAAAAAAAAAGAAGAAAAAAATATATAAAAGAATTTAATGTCATTGCCTATACAAATGTGCAAAATATCAATTCCCTCTCTTCATTTGGAAAACATGTCACTGGTAGTGGGAAGGCACTTCCAACATGACAGCCAGCATCTGCATCACTCCCACGACATATTTCTCCTCTGTACTGCAACTGATGACACCAGTTATACACTGACACACTATTTTTCCCTGTGTGAATTTGTTATTTCACACATGCCTTTTTCTTGTGATTTTTTTCCCCTTCCCTGGCCAATCTTGTGATTTCTAAAATGTTGGTCTCCAAGTACAAAAAAAAAAAAAAAAAAAAAAAGAAGAAGATCTATATCATCACTTTCTATGTAACTTCTATATTTAAGTTATATTATGTACATACTCCAGGAAACTTGTAGAACTCTTTCTAAACCCTCTAGAAACAATACTATCTTTTCTTCACTGACTGTTTTTTTTTTAAGGTTTCTTATTGAAAAAAAAAATCAAAAACAAAAACACAAAAAAAAAAAAACTCACAACATAATTTGTTGATGAATTAATTCCCTTGTCTCCAATGACAACAAAAGAAAAAAAAATTTCATTACACAAGTTCTATATATAATGATAATGATTATGAACGGAATTGGATGCTAGAGGATAGAAATGCAGGTCTAACATACAAGTACAAAGGCAAGGAGAATACAATGTCTACAGAACACCGGCTAAAACTGCTCATTAAACTCCGCTGCTTTGTTCAGCCGTCCGCTCTTGGCATCTGATATGGCGCCCCACATGTCAAAAATAAAGTCATCGGTGAAACCAAAACTCTGGAGATCAGACTCATCAATACTGACAGTGAACTCATGTGGATTTTCTGCTTTGCTTCCAAGCTCCCATATTGTTTGTGCTGATGAGAAGATAATAAAGAACTGTGCATAAACTATCAGTCCATGAACTGTGTATATACAATTTCTAAACATGTATGGCTATATCAGTCATTGTAAAGGGTCCGGCATAAAGCATAGGACGATTTTAAAAATGGAAAATAAATTAAGTGCCAAACATGTTTTTCATAAAAAAAAAAAGTGAAATGAAACTCAGAAAGTGAGTAATTTTATTATTACTGACAGTCATATTTAGGTTTTGAAAATTACACCAGTTAGATGCCCGCCATTACATTTGATACATTCAGCCAGGCGTCTGGAAAATTCCTGCATAACACCATTTAACATGTTCAAATGGATATTTTGAATGAGGTGTTGGATTCGATCTTTTAGGTCTGCAACTGACCGTGGTGTGGTCGACTAGCACACACTGTGTTTTTGAGGTTCCCCCACAAAAAGAAGTCTGCAGCCGATAAATCCAGTGACCTTGCCGACCATTCGTAGCTAGGTAAATTCCCATTTCCATGCCATTAAGGCATATTGGGGAATACGGTGTTAGGCCTGTATTTTCCATGACCTGCACACGAAAGTGTGAGCCGATCAATGAATATCCCCAAATCTGGAAATAAGATTATTGGGAAATGCTTGTCGCAGCATGGCCATGGAATGACAAGCTGTGTGGGTAGTTGTTCCATCTTGTTGAAACCATATTAGTTTCTTATTTCTATTGGCCAACTCTGGAATGAAGTATTCAGTTACCATCTGCACACAGAGATTGCTATTAACAGTAAGAGGATGCCCGTCATCTTAAAAAAAATATAAGCCAATGATGGCGAATGATGCAACGCCACAGCACACTGTAACTCGTTCACTAAGGAGTGGTTTCTCATGCAGTAATTGTAGATTTTCAGCTGACCAGTATCTGAAATTCTGCTTGTTCACACTTCCTAACAACTCAAAATCTGCTTCATCAGACATTATGAGGTTACCAAGCAAATTCAGATTTTCTTTAATGCGTGCAAAGTCAAGTCTATTAATTTTATCCAAATCATTCAGTTGCACAACTTGTAACTTGCATGGGTGGAAATGCAGATGATTATAAATGATGCGACGCAGCGAGTGATCTGACATACCAAGTGCCAAAGCATGCCTAACAGCTGACTGCCAAGGGCTACGAAACAATGCATAGTGACTTCTTGAATTTGTTCAGGCGTCTGCTGAGTTCTTGGACGATTAGTAGATTTGTTATTAAGGCAATTAGCAGTTTCCTTAAATTTTTTGATCCACCTCAAAAGTGTTCTCTGATCGGGAACATTATCACGGGGATGCAACTCAAAATGGCAATGAAACTTTTGTTGTTTAGTAGTAGACAATTCTCCACTTGTAAAATAAGTTTCAACGGTGAATGTGTGATGTTGTGTTCGCCAAGAAGCTATTGTCAAAAATTACCGTTTGCTGCATCTCTGACGTCACGTTTTTTTTTTCCAATACGTAATCAGTTTCTATGCACTACGTCAGTTAAATTTAGCTATGCTTTATGCCAGACCCTGTTATTATGGTAAGTAATGTGCAGTCCCAGAAAAATGATACATTTTGTTATGATCTGAATACACTGGCATCATTTATTATGTTCTAAGGTATTACAGTGAATCAAAAATTTGTCACGTTTCACCATCCTAATTTTGGTCAAGGTTCTCGTCTCATACACTGTGCTATAACACCACGCGGAAGTCATTTGTTGCATCATTCTGAAAATGTGCATACCCATTTTTAGCCAATGAAATGCAACATAAGTAATCAGCAGAGTGAAATATGACAGACAGCATGGCTGCCATTCACATCCTTCTAAGCCATTATTGGAAGAAAGGGCTGAATGACTCTGCTACTGCTGTTTACAAAACTTGCAGTGTGGAAGGGGAAAAGAACAATTGGTGACAGCACTGCAAAGAAGTGGTTCCATAGGTTCAAGTCTGGGGACACCAATATCAAAGATAAGCACAGGTTATATGGGGATATGGTATCGCTGTCTAAAGTATGAAGTATCAAGGTGGGTTATGTCTGTCTAAAGTATGAAGTACCAAGGTGGGATATGATTGTTTGTGAAGCATCAAGGTGGAATATGGCTGCTTAAAGTATTCAGTATTACAGTGGGATATTATCTAAAGCATGCCATATCAAGGATTATAGTAGGATATGACTGTCAGTTAATCTGTGAGACAACTAGCTTGTGGAATTGTCCAACATGGCATGTAATGACGCTGTCCAGGTAAACAACCAAAAAAAAGAAAACATACGACAAAGGGACCAAAAAAAAAAAAGAAATGAATACAACATGGCAACTGGTAAGAACTATGAACGAGTTCATGAGTTCTTTGCAGACTACCACATGAGGAACAGAAAATAGGGCTGCAAGGCCAGTACAATAAAATAACAAGAAACAAGTCACAATTTTCTTTCGAAGGAAACAAAAAAAACTGTATCATATATAAATGAAAATATGCTGACAAATCCCCACAAAAAAAAATACCTATGACTTCTAAAAAAAAAAAAATTAAATCATCACAAAATAAGAACAGATCACAAAACATGAAGTGAATTACTAAACATATGAAGGAGCTTATTAACATCTTACCTAACTCTGCATCATTGATTCCCATGAAGGACTCCAGTAAATTGTTGATTTTGTCTGTGGCCACATTTACAACATCATCAGGCTGTAGGCAACAAAAGTTATCTGTTAATCACATACTGCATATTCATTCATTTGCATGTCCCCTGCGGAACTTTGTCTCCCTAACAGCACTCCTGTAGGCCTCTCGGTTGTAAGCAAGATGGCCTGCTGCTGATGCATCCATTTGTAGATCATCAACGATGTCCTGCAGCCATCTTCGCCTTGGTCTTCCTCTCTCTTTTTTTTTTCTATTATGCACCCTTCCAAGACAGTCTTCTCTAGATTATCATGACGTTTAATGTGTCCAAAATATTTAAGTTTTCTCTCTTTAATCTTCTTTACTAGCCAGCCTTCTTCAATATTAAGTTCTTGTACTTTAAGTACTGCACTTTAAGTCATGTAAATAACAACATTTAGTAGATTAAGCAAAGACAACAGCTCTGCAAATCCTCTGATTTATACTCTGAAATAAAAGTTGTTTTTTTTTTTAAACCATAAAGTTGTGCCTCACGCAATGAGTGGCAGGTAGGCATAAAGTGAGTGGGTTTGGGTTGCTGGCAAAAGGTGGAACTACTGGTATTTTCTTACGTCACTTTCATGGAATGGAGGCAGACTTCATCTTGCCATTAGCCTACATGACAATTTACTTCTAGGCATTTCTAGTTAGTATGATAAAGGAATAGTATAATGAGGAATGTTAGAGAAGATGTAGACAAAGAATATTACGATGCCATAACAGTTGGAGGTTATGAAATACCAGAGATCAGATATGCTGATGACACAGTATTGCTGTCCACAACACAAAAAGGAATGGAAAAACTAATTATGTCAGTCCGCAAGAACAGCGAAGAGCAGAACCTCTATCTTAATGCAAAGAAAACTAAACTGATGACAACTGACAAAACAAACAAGGCAACTGAAATATGTATCAATGAGGAAAAACTGGAAGAAGTGGAGAGTTTTGAATATCTTGGATCGCTACTAACTAATAATGGAGATACAATGAGGGAAATTAAAAGGAGGACATCTATTGCTCTTCAGAAAGTAAAACAAATAAAGAATCTGTGGAGAGGAGCAGACAGAACCACAAAAATAAGATTTTTAAGGGCATGCATCTTTCCCATAGCAACATATGCCTGTGAGACCTGGACACTTAACAAAACAGCTGAGAAACACATAAATGCCTTTGAATGTAAATGCTACAGAAGAGTTCTCCAAATATCGTGGACACAAAAAAGAACAACTATATCTATACTACAAGAGCTTAATATTGAAGAAGGCTGGCTAGTGAAGAGGATTAAAGAGAGAAAACTTAAATATTTTGGACACATTAAACGTCATGATAATTTAGAGAAGACCGTATTGGAAGGATACATAATGGGAAAAAGAAAAAGAGGAAGACCAAGACGAAGATGGCTGCAAGACATCGTTGACGATCTGGAAATGGATGCAACAGCAGCAGGCCATCTTGCTCACAACCGAGAGGCCTACAGGAGTGCTGTTTGGGAGGCAAAGTTCCGCAAGGGACATGCAAATGAATGAATGAATGATAAAGGTAGTAGACAAAATAAACACATAGAAAAAATAAAAACAAGCAAGCACACATTTGTACACCCACAGAAGGCCATATAATATGTGTACAGTGCTGTATTATTTTATGCCTATCCTTCTTTCAAAGAAGATATATAAAAAAAGCTAATTAGTTATATTTTTCATTTATTTGTTTTTGTATGTGATCTTTGATAAAGGCTTTTGCTGAAATATTGGATTGTCATATGCTCTTCATTTATATGTATTCATCTTATTTTCTGTCACTCTCGTTCTTGCCCACTTTCTTACTCTTTCTACCTACTCTGTAATACTGAACCATACACCTTTATCTAACTTTGTTACTAGCACCAGTTTCACCAGTCATCATTTCTTTTGTGGAATTAACTGGAAAATCTTGACTTTGCAGATGATATGGCACTTCTGGCACACAGCCACACACAAATGCATGAGAAACTTCAGATCTTAAGCAAGAAACTGGGACTATATATATTAACAGACAAAAAAAAAAAAAAACATAATGAAAAGTAATAGTGCAAGCAATAGCTTCAAGGTAACTGAGGGAGTGCCAAGTGAGAAAGTAGAGTATTTCACATATTTAGGCAGCATAGCAGATAAACACGGCCTGAACAGCATTTATCCAACTTAACAAAATATAGTCATCTAGGAACATCAAAACAGGAATCAAACTTAGGTTTTTCAATACAAACGTAAAGACTGTCCTGCTATATGGAGACATGGGTTATGACCAAGACAATACAACAGAGGATACAAACATTCATGTACTACTGCTTGAGGAGGATTTTAAATATTAAATGACAGGTCAAGATCAGGAATGAGGTCTGGGAAAGAGCAGAACCTATGAACCTACAAATCATATCTAGGAAATGTGGATTGACCACACTGAGGAAACCCAACATCAACATAGCAAGACAGGCACTGACATGGAATCCTCAAGGAAACAGAAAACAAGGAAGACCTAGACTTACTTGGAGAAGACAAATTATGACAGTGCTCTGAGACAAGGGATGCACATGGAAGGAAGTGGAGAATAATTCCAAGAACAGGGATGACTGGAGAGCTTTCATCCGTGGCCTATGCTCTCAAGGGGGTGAAAGGCAATGATGATGATGATGTATAATATATATAACATAGTACATACATGAATAAACACAATTCTGCTATCTCTTTATGCAATGCAACTTTGATATCTATGATGGTATGAAACAAACAACAGAGATGCTGTTCAACAAAATTTTGCTCATCACTGATGGCAATATGTCTCATAAGATTTTAAGTTTATGTGCAAATATATTCTCAAAACTATTTCGAATTCAAATAGAGGGGGAGAATGGACCTAGCAAAAATTAAATGAATTCGGGAAACAAACTTGTGTAGCATTATAACATTTTTTTTTTTCAGTGATGCCACAGCACAGAGTAACATGAAGAAAATGAAGGACAAAAGCAATTTATTTATTTTCCTTTCTACACTGCACATAAAATTTTGTGCATAATGTGGTTTTTTTTTTTTTTAATGCTGCACAGCTTCGAGGGAAAAGACTGACGGGCATTAAAACTGATATCTTGAAAGACTTCATCCTACCTTCATGCTATTTCCTGATGTATATTCAAAGAGCTCTTTTAGAGCATTTCTTTTGTTAATTATCACACTGACAACCTCTGTACTGCAAATCAATCAATCAAGTGCCGTGCCGTGTGGCGTAGGCGATCATTTCTCTCCACAATATTAGATCCACTGGTGACTTTCTTCCTAGCCACGCTGACAGTCCATCCGGTAACTTCTCTCTCTGTCTTCCTCTGTCTCTTCTTCCCTCAATTTTTCCACTTGCCACAATGTGTTCCAATTTTCCTCTTCTCAGAAAATGTCCTACAAATCTTGCTTGTCTGCCTCTGATCTTTGCTGTAATTTGCCTTTTAACTCCAGCCTCTCTTAAGACTTCTTCATTGGTTTTCTTAGCTGTCCATGGTACCTTCAATATTCTTATGAACCACATTTCCATGGCCTCCATTCTCACTGTACTATCTTATTCATAGACCATGCTTCACATCCATAAAACAAAATTGGCTCAATGTAACATTTAAGTACTCGGAATCTTGTTTTCATTGATATGGATCTGTTGCACAAGATGTTTCTCATTTTCTGGAATGCTGACTTGGCCTGAGAACACCTGCTTTTTATTTCGTTATGACACTTCCCATCAGGTGTTATAATTGCTCCTAAGTACTTGTATCTATCAACTTGTTTCAGTTCTGCGCCACTGATGGTAATGCTACAATTTGGTGGTATTCTTTTCTTTGAGAAGATCATCACCCCAGTCTTCTTTTTATTCACACTGAGACCTTTACTTTTACTTTCATGAACCATGATGTCCAGAAGAGCCTGTAGCTCCTCTTCACTTCTGGCAATCAGAACTGCGTCGTCTGTTGTTACGGTTGTGCCTGCCAGTTGATACTCCTGGCAAGCTCTCTATACTTCTCATTATGTTTTTGCTATACAAGGAGAAGAGGTCAGGAGAATGAACACATCTTTGTTTCACTCCCAATTTTAATTATGCCAAATTCATTTCTCCATTGGTTTCCCCCGGAATATATTACTCTGAAGTCTTTATGATCTCTGCTTCCTGCTCCAGTCCATCTCATTTCACATAAACCAAGGATGTTAATTTCCATTCTTTTCTTGTTCAATGTTTTCCAGTTTTCCAAGCTTTGTTAGTGTTCTAATGTTCCATGTTGCAATTACTGTGGTGTTACCTGTGTTTTCCTTGTGTACAGTAGTTGGATGACAATCTGGTATCACCTGTTACATATGATAGTCCCTACCGGACGAGTGGTTTCACTGGAACCCCCATTAATGTCGTTATGATTCAAAGAATTGTGGATTATGTGACTGTTCTTGGGAATGTACCGTGTTGGTTTCCCTTTGCCTTCTACCAGTTTGTTTATAGTTCACTCCACTAGCCTTTGACTCTGGCCAGAGACAGAGACCTACAAGGCAGCAGGGGGTTTGAAATCAGAGTTTTCCTTCTCTTAGATGAGCTACCAACCAAGACACGAGTCTCATTTGCCCAAAGCGTCTGGTTTTCACGTGTCTTTTGCCCCTTCTTTTGTCAGTTTAAATAGTTCCGCCACAAGAAGCCCAGGAGCTGGACTTGGACTGTTAAAGGCTATTTGAGACACACACCTTGAAGACATTTAACTGGAGTGGGAGAGCTTATCCTCCACCCCACCTCTGGCTATTACAGTCCTTAGATCTGTACTGCAAATACTGATAAATTAAAACATGATAAATTTCTGCTACTGGTGATAAGTCTGATTTTCATTTCTTTTTTTCAAGCTGTTTTGTGTCTGCATGTGGATGTGACTGTATGCAAATTATTGTGCACATGCCACTTTTATTTATCAATTACAGGATGTTAAGCTGTGAATGATGACAAGCTATCTCCTGCCTTATGTTATAAAAGAGACCACAGTTATACAGAGTGGCTGAAAATTATCTCTCATAGCTTTGACATTAGTCTGTGTGGCAAAGTGGTTAGTGCACTAGTCTCTTATGGCAAAGGTCAGGGGTTCAAATCCAGCCAGAAGCAACCCAGTCACCCAGCTGTAGAAATGGGTACCTAACTTCTTCTGGAGTTCAGGAAGGAAAAGCGGCCAGGCGTCATGCTGACCACATCAACCTCTAGTGTGATGACAGGTCGAGGAAAATATGGGCACTAATACCATATCCCTATTTGTCTTTAAGGCACAACAGGGTCATTTTTTTTAACTTTACTAAATGAACACAAGCTATAAAAATAATTTTTGGACACCCTGTATTACACACATTTTTTTCTTATCTATTTTTTTATTTTAAAAAGAAAAAATAAAACTAATTTATATCATTTCAAATTATTAAACCATGTTGTGTTCACTGAATCATTCTGTCTTTTGTAGCATGCAGCACAGTACAAAGATAAACATGCAAGTGACAGCAGACAAGTGTAGAACAAAATTCAGATCGTTCCCTGCATCTGGATCAACTACACAGTTAGACGAGGCTCTAAACTCTTGACTTACAATCTCTACGGTCGCTGGGCCCTTGGATCTCAACCGCAGCGTCTGCTTTCCTGACCCAAGACTACCTCCTGACTTCTTGCCAGTAGATGGCCCAATATTGGCTGCAACGTGAAAAAAAAAAAAAAGGTGAAGAAACTTGTCAAAAAAAATTTTTTTTAAAAGAAACTTATCACCTACAATTTTTGCCTCTGCTCTGTACATAAACCTGGACTGTGCAGCTGGTATGCCATATCTTCAACTACAACTCCCCTATCTTTCTACTCTCCAACTTCAGCTCCTTCATAAATGGTACATTTCTACAAGCTCCACCTAAAAACTGTTTACAACACAGACTCCAGCTCCAGTCTTTTCAGTTTTCCTCCAGCAGGACAATATGGAATCTTCTCAAAACCTTAAAACCTAGCAGTTTTGGAGATATCCTCTGATGAAATGATTACAAATTACCGCTGCTGATGTCTGTTATCCTCAGTGACTGCTTCAGAATTTTTTTTGTCTTTCACTTTGCATGTAAGTACTTTCCAAAATACCAGTTTTCTGAAACACTCAGTATTTTACATGTAGTAAAATTAAACACACTTTACAAACATCAACAGAAATTAAATGTTTGTATGAAATTTTTTTCTTCCCTTATCTGCACTGAGATTTAATCTTGACAAAATGCTGGCCCAAAGTCAGAACTGGCTGGTTCTCCCCCATGCAAATTAAGCATCATCAGTCTACTAGCCCAATGACAAGCAAGAGATTTCCACTTCTGTCTGTCCTTCGCCATCTTCTTAGTTGGCATATACAGGCACATGAAGGACTAAGGCTTTTCGCATGTTCCTATTTCTCTAGTGCCATTAGCATTTTAATCTTTGCTATTAAGCTATTTTTTTTAAAGTTGGGGTGTGAGGATGTAAAGTCATCTTTATTAATGAAGCAATTTCAGTACATATGTTCCAAGAATGTCCTAACATCTGCAGACCTATGCAATTTGACCTAGCAGAAAGGTTTAGATTTGAGGCTAATAGGGACTGTTGCCAAAACCTAGGGCAAAGTGCAGATTTAATCCTGGAGAACTGGCTCCAGATTCAGCATGATCCACCAACTTAACACAAAAGAATAACGTAGTGGCAAGATAAAGCAGGTCTCCAAAATCAGGGAGCGGGTTGCTGATTGCTCCTATGGACAATGCAGTCAACAAATCAATTGACATGTGGTCAGGCATGACAAGCAGTAAGCCAGCCCCAAAATCTGGGCCAAGAAGTGGCACTTCATTGCTCTGTAGCATCTAAACATGCATCATGACTGGTTTTTGTTCTTTTCTCCTCTTTCTGTTAGCTTTTTGGACATATCACATATAGGGCTGGCTGATGACAGACACAACTGATGAGTGCACCTGTGGTACTAGAAAGATAACATCCTACATCTGTTCAGAACTGTCCCTGTATACAAGAAAAGAGGAATATTCACATGGCCATAACCAGTACCACTTGAAACCAAGTAGTGATACAGACAACCCAAGGCAAATCATTTCAATATTTAGATATATCACCAGCTGACATAGAAAATTAGTGAAGAAGTATTCAGTATTAATTTCTCAGTATCATCATGAACACAAACGAGACATTCCCATAATCACGCCACCACCTGTGCCAGTGAATATCGTAAAGATTGTTTACTGACAGTCATTCACATTAGTCCTTGGTGAGGAGCCACCCAGTGGAGATGCAATTTTAGGAACTACAAAAGTAGAAACTAGTTAGCGTCACTCTCAACACAAACTTCATTATCAAAGTGCAAAGCTGAACCTGGACACATATTTCATTTCTCCGACACAGCAGCCATTCACCAGGACACATAAAAGACCTCCATAGTTCACAGTGACTGGGTAGACATAACTAAGAAACATCCATGCTGTCTACACAAAATTCACAGCTCAGTGGTGCCACAGCATCTAACCCAGTAGCTTGGTGCACAGAACCAACCTCCATCTTGAAAGCAATGACAACAGTTGCATATTCATACAGCCCTTTCTGTACCACACTCAGTTAAACTGAAGAGTCACCACATAACACATGCACTTTCAACTGAAAGTGATTTGAACTTATCTAGATTACTTATCATGATTCTGGTTCTTTATTCTGCATTCTGTTCCTGTTTAATGATATAACACATCAAAAACATTTTTCTCATCAATTACCAGTTTCTGCAATTTCCACAATGGAGAAGCCTTCTTATAAGAACATTTCCCTCTCACTAATTTACTCCTCTCCTGTTTCATACATCCAACTTTTCAATCCAAATGCTCTTCTCCATATAATGAACTCGAGTGCATGAAGTATCTCTTTCACTATGTGAAATTATTTTGTCTGGCTTCTTCTTCTTCTTCTTTTTCGTTTGCTTCTACCACCAAGACCACCCTGTGATCCTACTGAATTTACACCTGTGGTCCTCGACAGGTCCCGTAGTCCCCCGTCTGATCCCCAAAAGACCGCACAAGATCCCCAAGAGGACCACAAGAGGTTCAGAGTATCACACAGCTTGAGCCTGTATTCTTGATGGGTCTCAGAAGCAGGATTGAGTGACCCCATGGTTTTCATTGCACCAGTTTAATCTAGAGTTGGACTTTCTCACTGGAAAACCTCGGCGTGTTTTGGATATCAGTATAACCCCACTGGGTAAGTGGTGGTAGCCCATCAAGGCTAGAATTGGACTTTCTCACCGGAAAACATCGATGTGTTTTGAGATGCCCGTGTACCACCGCAAGGTGAGAGGTGGTTGCCCATCCAGTCCAGAGTTGGATTTTCTCACCGGAAAACCTCAGTGTGATTAGGATACACATACATCCCTGTCGGGTGAGAGGTGGTTGCCTATCTAGACTGCCCTGGCCCAATGTCTCCGACTTCAGCATTTTGTGGTCGTGGCCGCTACCCTTCCTAGCTGTGACCAGAATGGAGCTTTTATCCAGAAGGATGAATCCTTGCCACTAGTGACTTCTACCCCTGGGTTGAGCCGGTTTAGGCATATTATCCCAGTATGGGCATGTTTAGGACGTGACTGACCTCTAGAGCAGAGGTATCATGACATGCGTAGCCATCGAGTTTCGCCCCTGGTGTAAGCCAGTTTAGGCATAATTCACCAGTATGGTTGTATATCAGACGTGATCGACCTCTAGAGAAGAGGCGCCGCGGTATGAGTTGCCATCAAGTTTCACCTCTGGTGTAAGCCGGTTTAGGCATATTTCACCAGTATGGGTTATTTCAGACGTGGCCGACCTCTAGAGCAGAGGCGCCATGGGCCACGATACTACTGGACATACCGATTAAGCTTCACTTTATCCTTTCCATCACCTTTTCACATCGACGCCATACAGCAACCCTAATTGCTTTTCAGCATTTTCTTCCTTGGCCGGGAGGAGCTTCACTCCACGCACAGCATCTGAAGAATCTCGCCAGTGGTGTCTTGCAGGCATTTCGCCTGATTTGAGTGCACTTAGGCCGACCTCTAGACCAGAGGTGCCATGATTTGACTACTGTTTACTTTGCTTATTCCTTTCTTTCACCTTATCCACAGTTGTGCCGCACAGCAACCCCATTTGCACCTTTCTTCACTGGCTGGGAGGATCCCCATTCCATGCACGGCAGCTGAAGAATCTTGCCAGCAGCGGTAGATGAGCTACCAAACATGACTTTCATCTACCCGAAGCATATGGTTTTCAGAGACCAAATACTCTCCTTCGCCCTTTCTCCTGTCAGTTTAAACAGTTCTGCCACGAGAAGGCCAGGAGCTGGACTTGACTGTCAGAGGCTATTTGAGATGCATGTCATTGGAGTGGAGAGCGTATCCTCCACCCCACTTCATTGTAGATATCATAGAGTCAGTTATCAGGACTTTGTTGTAGGTATCACCATCATCATCACTGCCTTTCACTCCCTTGAGAACACAAGCCACAGATAAAGGCTCTTCAGTCACCCTTGTTCTTGGAATTATTCTCTGCTTTCTTCCCTGTGTATCCCTTGTCTCTGAGCACTGTCATAATTTCTCTTCTCCAAGTAAGTCTAGGTCTTCCTCATTTTCTATTTCCTTGAGGATTCTATGTCAGTGCCTGTCTTGCTATGTTGGTGTCGGGTTTCCTCAGAATGTGGCCAATCAACCTCCACTTCCTAGACATGATTTGTAGTCCTGCCCTTTCCCAGACCTCCTCGTTCCTGATCTTGTCCTGCCATTTAATGTTTAAAATCCTCCTCAAGCAGTAGTTCATGAATGTTTGTATCCTCTGTTGTATTGTCTTGGTCATAACCAATGTCTCTGAATCATATAGCAGGACAGTCTTTACGTTTGTATTGAAAAGCTTAAGTTTGGTTCCTGTTTTGATGTTCCTAGATGACCATATTTTGTTAAGTTGGATAAATGCTGTCCTGGCCTTGGTTATTCTAGCTTTAACATCCTTTTCTGTTCCCCCATATTTATCCACTATGCTGCCTAAATATGTGAAATACTCTACTTTCTCACTTGGCACTCCCTCAATTACCACGAGGCTATTGCTTGCACTATTACTTTTCATTATCTTTGTTTTTTTTTTGTCTGTTAATATATACAATCCCAGTTTAGCTGAATTCTTGCTTAAGATCTGAAGTTTCTCTTGTTTCTGTGTGTGGCTATGTGCCAAAAGTGCCACATCATCTGTGAAATCAAGATCTTCCAACTGGTTCCACAATGTCCATTGTATCCCATTTCTTTTCTCTTGTGTGGTAGTTTTCATGATCCAATCAACTGCTGGAAGAAATAGGAGTGATGATAGCAAACATCCCTGCCGCATGCCTGTTTCCACTTTAAAGCTTTCTGTGAGAGTTCCTCTATGCATAATTCTACAAGTTGTTCCTTCATATACTTTCTTTATAAGCTTTGTTATCTGGGCTGGGATGTCATAGTGTTCCGATAGTTTCCATAGCATTCTATTATTTATACCACTGAATGCCTTCTTGTAATGTAGGTACTATGGAGTCAGTTACTTCTTTGGTGGTGCCTAAATTTACTCAAAAAAAAAAAAAACTGTCTTAAAACAGTTTCCAACCTCTAAGCCAAAAAAAAAAAAAAAAACAAGCATGCACTTATCCTAACTGGGTGTCTGAGTAGAAAAGTGGTTAGTGCACTGCTCTCATGGTGAAGTTTGGGGGTTCAAATCCGGTCGGAGGCACCCCAGTCACCCAGCTGTAGAAATGGGTACCCGACTTCTGGAGTTGGTGAAGGAAAGGCGGCCAGGCGTGATACTGACCATATCACCCTCTAGTGTGCTGATAGGTCAAGGAAAATATGAGCACTAACACCATATCCCTATGTACCTCTAAGGCATGGCAGGATTACCTTTACTTTTACTTATCCTAAATGCAAATTTAAAAAATGCTTTTTTTAAAATTCAAAATAAAAATATCCCTCTATCCTAGAATAAAATCAATTCATATATATATATATATATATATATATATACACTAGATTGAATGAGGAAAATATAATCTTTTTTATATGAACACAAAGGGGGCAAAGATGCTGTTCTACGTCAAACACTTATAGCCGACATGCTAGTGTCAGGGTTGGTGAACCATAGCTGTCCCCGAACCACCTTTCCACTGGTACCCCCAGTAGCAGGCATACCTGGCTAATGGAGCAGGGATGGTGATGGAGCCTGCTAAAGAAGTACTGCACACTCCCTGCTCTTTAGTTACACTCAGGGACTGTAAAAAAAAAACAGGTGCAGAGCATGAGCCAGTTCTGAGCAGAACTAGGAACTGGGCTGTAACAAACCGGAGTTTGAACGAATTTTGAGTGCAATTGAAAAAAAAGGTAATACGGGAGTCAAATGGCTGGCTCTTAGTGTGTGCAAAGATGAAATTCCCCCAAAGCCAATCTGGCCACCCAGTAACTGCGATATGTCAATCTTGTACGCTTTGAGGGTTCAGTATGGATTATTTATCAGGGATTAAGAGTCAAACTGCAGAAAAACTAAGAAGCTGGAATCCAATACTTGGCTCACTGACCTCTTAACCCTGACAATGAGGCAGGGATGGAGGAAGAGAGAATGAAACAACCATACTTACAAAAACCTGATTTCATAGGCTCAACTGTCCGAATAGTGAATGTTGCCCCTTTAGGAATCTCTTTCAGTTTCTTGGCAACTTCAAAATGTCTGCATCCAATTAAACTTTCCCCATTGATTTTCTCAATATGGTCTCCTACTGCTATTAAAGGCACCTTGTCCATTATACTCCCTTCTTTGATGCGTTTGATAAATGCATAGCCAGCACCATTGTCTGTGATTGTAAGACCAAGAGCATCTTCTGATTTCGTAACATCCACCTCTTTTGGTTGGCCCTTAATGTGTGCAAAGATGAAATCCTCCAAGCCAATCTGGCCACCCAGCAATCTGGACATGTCAATCTTGTGTGTGTTGAGGGTGCAAAACAGAATCTGAAATGACCAGATTATAAAAGTAAGTAATGACCTGAAAGAAATTTAGCAAACCAATTGCAAAGCTGAACTTAATATAAACAAAAACAAAACACACTTCTTAACTCAGCCTATTATTTCCCATTTATCAATAAATTTTTTAAAGTTGTACTATCATGGTCTCGATATCCTTGTTAATGACATTTTTCTACTCGACTTTATTTTTGCTTGACCTGTTACTAATCTCAACAGTTTCAAATGTCTGTTATTTCACTGCCACACTAATCTCCCACACAAGGGAAAAGAAATGGGATAAAATGGACATTGTGGAACCACTTGGAAGATCTTGACTTCGCAGATCTTCTCTTCTTCTTCTTCGTTTGCTTCTACCACTAAGACTGCCCTGTGATCCTACTGAATTTACTCCTGTGGTCCTCTCATTAAGTCCCGTGGTCCCCAAAAGAACCACACGAGATCCCTGAGAGGACCACAATAGGTTAAGAGTATCGCAGGGCTTGAGCCTGTATTCTTGGTGGGTCACAGAAGCGGGATTGCGTGACACTGTGGTTTTCATTGCACCAGTTTAGTCTAGAGTTGGACTTTCTCACCGGAAGACCTCAACGTGTTTTGGATATCAGTATATCCCCGCTGGGTGAGAGGTGGTAGCCCACCCAGGCCAGAGTTGGACTTTCTCACTGGAAAACCTCGACGTGTTATGAGATACCCGTGTATCACCGCCGGGTGAGAGATAGTTGCCCATCCAGCCCAGTGTTGGACTTTCTCACCGGAAAACCTCAGCGTGATTAGGATACACATACATCCCCGCCGGGTGAGAGGTGCTTGCCTATCTAGACTGCCCTGGTCCAGTGTATCCGACTTCAGCATTTTGTGTTCGTGGCCGCTACACTTCCTAGTTGTGGCCAGGATGGAGCTTTTGTCCAGGAGGACGAATCCTCGCCACTAGTGACTTCCACCCCTGGGTTGAGCCAGTTTAGGCATATTATCCCAGTATGGGCGTGTTTGGGACGTGACTGATCTCTAAAGCAGAGGTACTTCGATATGCTTAGCCTTCAATTTTCACCCCTGGTATGAGCCGGTTTAGGCATATTTCACTAGTATGGGTGTATATCGGGCGTGACCGACCTCTAGAGTGGAGGTGGCGTGACATGCCTGGCCATCAAGTTTCACCCCTGGTGTGTGCCGGTTTAGGCATATTTCACCAGTGTAGGTGTATTTCGGACGTGGGCGACCTCTAGAGCAGAGGTGCTGTAGTATGTGTTAGCCCTCGTAGCGATACTGCTGGACATACCGATTAAATTTCACTTTATCCTTTCCTTCACCTTTTCATATCAGCACCGCACAGCAACCCTTATTTCTTTTTCCGCATTTTCTTCCTTGACCGGGAGGAGCTTCACTCCACGCGCTGCATTCGAAGAGTCTCGCCAGCAGTGTCTTAACCTCTTGGTTAAGCCGGTTCATGCATTTCACCCGATATGACTGCACTCAGGATGTGGCCGACCTCCAGACCAGAGGTGCCGTGATTTGACCGTTTGCTTCGCTTTATCCTTTCTACCACCTTTTCCGCAGTGATGCCGCGCGGCAACCCCATTTGCACCTTTCTTCTTTGGCTGGGAGGAGCACCGCTCCACGCACAGCAGTTGAAGAATCTCACCAGCAGTGAGACTTCGCAGATGATGTGGTACAACTACCAACAGAAAGTGTACCACAGAGAGAAATGTTTTACAGACCACACAAAGGCAGAGAAAGGGGCTGCCCATGCAAATGATGGACCAATGGTATAGCAGAGTCCCTGAACATCTCAACATACAAAGCTAACAGGCGTGCCATTGAGGGACAATTGCACTTCACCTCTACACCTAACAGTAAATAAGGAAGGACAAGACAAGACAAGACTAATCTCGACAGTTTCAAATGCCTGTTATTTCAATGACACACTAATCTCGACAGTTTCAAACGTCTGTCATTTTATCGCAACACTAACTTGACTGCTTCAAATGTCTGTTGTTTCAATGCCACACTAATCCTGACTGTTTCAGAACTGGAGAAAGCTAACACTTCATGTACTGCTTGCTCCTTATCACATCAACCCTAGTTGTGCTAGATTCCATCTTTTGACTGCCTGCTCTGGCAATCCCTGATTCAGAGAGATGTTGCAAGAGGACAGATCTGTATGGAAGTCCAACCCAAAAGTCCTAAAAAAAAAAAAAACATATTTATTTCATGGTTACTCCAAGACACGCACTGTCAACACTGACAATGCCTGCTCCAGTTGCAACATACCCATCAGACCCTCCATTAGGAAAGCTATAACTGTCGTGGAAAAGAACATCATGATGAGAACCTCCATCTGAGAAAATGTATTGCTTAGCTCTGGTCATGAGATTTCACAATGGTGGCGAATAACTACTGAATCTGCCAGTGATCGCACTTGGATTTTTCTAAACTGGTACAACTGTATATGCCTTTAACCATCAAGTACTTTCCAAAATACTGGTTTTGTCAGTACAACATTTGGTGCCTTGTCCTTTTTTTTTTTTCAAATGTAAAATTAAACATAATTTACAGAAATCAATGGGACTTAAATGTTCATGTGAATTTTTTTCTTATCTGCTATAAGATTTACGATTTACAAAAAGCCCACATGCTGTAAAGATAAAGGTAAAGGTAACCCTGTCATGCCTTAGAGGCACATAGGGATATGGTGTTAGTGCCCATATTTTCCTTGACCTGTCAGCACACTAGAGGGTGATATGGTCAGTATCACGCCTGGCCACCTTTCCTTCCCCAACTAAAGTCGACTACCCATTTCTACAGCTGGGTGACTGGGGTGTTTCTGGCTGGAAACGAACCCCTGGCCATGTACCAAAGTCAGAACTATATGATTCTCCTCAATGCAAATTGAGCATTTTCAGCTGCACAGCTGATTTTGTTGGTTGCTTTTTACTATGTTTTTTATAATACGCACCTGAGACAGCAACTAACAACCTCCAAATTGTTTTGTTTTTCTCATTTTTTTTAATCAGTAATTTACTGGTAATTGGCAGATAACGCAATCACTGATCTGTTTATATCCAAAAACTCAACAAACCACAAAAGCTCTTCACTGTGGCAGCAGATGTCGAGAGCTATTTGCTGATATTCACAGGCTCACCCCCCCCCCCCCCAACTTCAGGATTGTAGATTTTGAATGCCAAACCTTTAACCCTGACTCCTTTGACTCCTTAAATGACGCATTTTCATAGACTCCTGACTCCACCAAAAACTGCTTGAGAATCCAAGGCCTCTGATCTACTACCACCATCACTACCTCAAAGAAATATTTACAGAAGTCTTCTCCGGTGACAATCTCTCCCTCTCACACACACACAATACATATCTTACATCTTTCCCATGCTGCTAAATGCCACATAGGGCCCGCATGGTAGTTTGCCAAGATTTCCTGCCATCGCCGAGTTTTTCAATCTCATCAGGGGATGTTATGCTCAATGAACTGGTCTCTCTTAACAATGTCCTCTTTAGAGTTTCACGTGGTCAACCTTTTTTTCTTTGGCCTGTTGTGTTCCACTTGGGGAACATCTGATTATTTCTTCTCATCACATGGCCTACATAAGTCCATCTTCTTTTTTCTGATAACCCATGAGACAGGTTATTGTTTGTCATCTGTCTTATCTCTGCGTTGTTCTTGAATTCGTTCCCCTTTATACTGAGAATTTTCCTTAGGCATCACTACCACCAAGAAATATTTACTGAAATCTTCTCCAGTGACAATCTCTCTCTCCTTCTCTCTCACACACACACACTATATATATATATTACTAGAAATGAAGTACATAACTCAATAATTACATAAACAGATGCCAATAAGCTTCACGTCATCATAAGAAAAATATGGAAACGTATATCAGTAATATAAACGTATATTTTTCAACAATATTCACCTCTGATACTGGGATGTCGTAACAGTCAGCGATTTTCTGATACAGCTCCTTAACGTTTGTGAAACCGGAGATGATCCCCGTCGGACTTCCATGAGCCTGCTGGCAGTGGAACACGAGCTTTGGCTTCGGTGGCTGTGCTGCCGGCAAATGATCGCCTGTGGACCGGGCTACCTTGGAGCCACCGTTCGCTTCGTTGGCAGGCTCGTCTGGGTGGGGCGGGTCACTGCCTTGGTTCTGTTGAGCAGCTTCGGCGAGGTTTTCACTGCTTTTGTTCTTCTTTCCAAACAGTCGCGGCATGGCTGGTTCCTAAATGAAACGTGAGGTACCGCCCTGCTCGTACGTGTAGATAACCAACTGACTAGTGTCCTCTTCAAGGGGTGAATGCTCATACAAAAATGAGCTGGGTCTCCTTTTCCCAAGCTGTATCGGTTGTTCTGCCTATGAACTGAAATACAAGATGGCGACAACGGAAGTGACGCATTAGATATAATATGAAGGAGGTTGGGAGCGGTGATTTAGGGAACAAGAGAGATATTCCTTCCATCAGGCCCTTTGAGAGGGTGGGGTGCAGCCGGATACATCGCTTTGGACTTGGGGGCTTTTTCCTGTTTTAAAGTGGGATCAGGAGGACCCAAGGTGGATGAAAAATGGGATAACAGAGGTAAACCAGTTTACAAAATTTCTCGAGCCCGCCCCCCTCCCCACAAACTATCAACACACAATAATTAGTGTATAGGTATATACACAACGCACTGCAGTAAAGTTGTGATACCAAAATGTATAAACTAGGGGAAAAAAAAGTAGGAACAGCTTTATTACAATCGCCTGTGGTTGTGTTCCAAACGACATACAAATTGTCTTAGTTAAAACATTGCTTCCAACAGCTAGTGATCTCCTATAACACCATCCCAGTATGTGGTTGCGCTCCTTGCGACATACAGGCGTTTGTAATTCTGTACTGTTCCAAGACCTAAGATAAGCCACTTACAATTTTTCATTAATTTTTTTTTTCATTTTTTATTATTTCGTTAACATAAAATTCGTGTGAATCTGTACTTTGTCTCCTCTCTCTTATTCTTCGTCATGGTTGTTTTTGTTTGATGAAAGCTCACGCCAAAAATGTCAGAACTTTGTAATCGTTAAGTAATAAAGCTGTTCCAACTTTTTTTCCCCTAGTTTATACAACTACCGATAGCGCATTTCCACGGGGCGGCAAAATTTTGGGTGCCGGCAAAAATGGAAAAAGGGACGAACTGCGGAGGAGGGTGGGTGTGTGTGTAAAGTGGGGGGGGGGGGGTGAAGTAAAATAATGTGAAAACAAATTATTTTTTTAAAAAACACATCTTCTTCTTTGAAGAATGTTGCGAATCCCTTGGACAGCAAAAATAACTAATGAAGAATGTATGAGAAGAGCTGGAGAGACAACAAACCTTGTCAAAAAGATAAGAGGGAAAGACAATGTACTTTCATGGCACCTGATGATGATGATGATCTTCACCGTAGATCGGCCCAACATTATCTTGGGGGAAATAATTCCAAATGAATTGATTAGTTACAGACTGTACCCCAGATGTAAGTCGTACTGGACAGTTAACACTAATTTCAAGTTTTGTTAAATTCATTCATTCATTCATTTGCATGTCGCTTGCGGAACTTTGCCTCCCAAACAGCACTCCTGTAGGCCTCTCGGTTGTAAGCAAGATGGCCTGCTGCTGTTGCATCCATTTCCAGATCGTCAACGATGTCTTGCAGCCATCTTCGTCTTGGTCTTCCTTTTTTTCTTTTTCCCATTATGTATCCTTCCAATACGGTCTTCTCTAAATTATCATGACGTTTAATGTGTCCAAAATATTTAAGTTTTCTCTCTTTAATCCTCTTCACTAGCCAGCCTTCTTCAATATTAAGCTCTTGTAGTATAGATATATTTGTTCTTTTTTGTGTCCACGATATTTGGAGAACACTTCTGTAGCATTTACATTCAAAGGCATTTCTGTGTTTCTCGGCTGTTTTGTTAAGTGTCCAGGTCTCACAGGCATATGTTGCGATGGGAAAGATGCATGCCCTTAAAAATCTTATTTTTGTGGTTCTTTCTGCTCCTCTCCACAGATTCTTTATTTGTGTTACTTTCTGAAGAGCGATAGATGTCCTCCTTTTAATTTCCCTCATTGCCATTAGATTGTCACCTGCCTCATTTCTATGTCCTATGCTAAATTTTGTTAAATACAGATCCAAATAATATCAATATTCGTGAGCATTTTCTTGCTTTCATTACTGTAGGCTCCATATTAAAATGAATGTATTCTTAGAAAATTATCAGACATGAATATTCCATCGCAAACAAGTGTGGCCGCGGTACGATAATAGATCAAATATGAAAGAAGTTCGACAATGCGTTAGAGACTTGAACCTACCAGTAGTTTTTTTTTTAACCCCTTGTTCACATTCTCTCAAACTGTCTTTGATGCAGTAGATTTTTTTTCAGAACTTGTATGCGTTTTTTCTCATACGAAAACATATTACAACTCTAACGCTCAAGCCAATGGATGCCACCTGCTGTGAATCTTGAATCGAAGCTATTCGTCCTGTAAGATATTCTATTGAATTTTATGATGTCTTGATGGAAATTGCTGATGATGAGTCTATGGACAAAATGGGAGGCGTGATGCTGAAACACTTGCCCTTGAAGTCAGAGATTATAAACTTTTATGTTGTCTTGTAATATGGCGCTCTGTTTTAAACGAATTAATGTGCTAGTAATTTTATTTACTCTCAATGATGGCCGAAACTCGATTACAGTGACTTGCCACTGAGAATGAAATCTGTCAAAATTAGACTATACTGACCTCTCTGATTTTTGCAAACATGAAAGCAAGGAAGCTGTCTTTTCAAACGCTAGATATTCATTTTAAACAATACATTAAGTGGAGCAGGACGGCTCGCATGGGATCATTCTAACAGACTCCCCCAAACATGTTACGGAGAGCCGAGAGACACTTTTTTTTCGTTGGGAGTTATCTTGGTTATCCAGTTTGACGTGAATCTACTGGCCAGGTCATGCGGGAGTCAGACACTGAGAGAGCGGACAAGCTGGCAGGCATGGCATCAATTCAGGGCAGCCTAAAAATAGACAAGGAGGAGAATGTAAAAGTCACCTTGAATAGGTTGCATATGGAAATAGCCAAGGAGGAGAATGTAAGAGTCACCTTGAATAGGTTGCATATGGAAGACGATATTGGATTGAATGACAACAATCGCATGAGGAGGATGATCAAATTGGGGGAGGAGAGGGGAAGTGAACTTTTTTTTTCTGAACGAAGTGGTTTAGCGCGCATTTTTCACAACCACTGTGTGACTGGCTCCATCAGCATGCGCACACTTCAAGGGTTATGGAACGGAAGGCGGAGCACATATGGGAATGCCAGTCTCTGATTTCCAAGATAAAATAAACAAGCTAACTCAGAATGCAAACAACACAGGACTAAAGATCAGCGTAGGAAAGACAAAGTTAATGAAGCAAAACGTGAACAACAGAAATGTACTCAGAGTAGATAACAAGTTAGTGGAGGAGGTCAATGAATTTGTATACCTTGGCAGCATAGTAGTAGAAAATGGAGACAGCGCAGAGGACATCAACAGCAGACTTACTAGAGCAAACCTGGCTTTTGCAGTACTGCAGACTATATGGAAATAAAAAAAACTAAGATACGAAAATCAGGATATTTAAGAGAGTAATGTTCTAAGTGTACTACTCTATGGAAGTGAATGCTGGAAAATCACCAAAACCATAGAAAACAAGTTGAATTCTTTCCAGACTAAATGTTTACGAAGAATTAGAAAAATATTTTGGCCAAACACCATAAGAAATAACATCTTGTTGGCAGAAATGCAGATGAAGCCACTGACAGCAATTATTGAGGAAAGACGCTGGCAATGGTTGGGACATGTGCTCCGAATGACTGACAACTCAGTACCAAAAATAGCACTAAGATGGACACCACAGGGGAACAGAAGTAAGGGTAGACCAAAAGAGACATGGAGAAGAACAACAGGAAGGATGTTGAGCAATAGAGGGCTCACCTGGGCAAGAGCAGAAAAAAAGGCAAAGGACAGGCATTTGTGGGAAACCCTTGCGGAAGCCCCATGTGCCCTGGGCACTTAAGGTTCAGAGAGAGAGAGAGAGAGAGAGAGAGAGAGAGAGTCTGATTACAGAATACTTTACGTTATCCTTCCTTTTGTACCGTGAAGTGTCGAAGGGAGATGCAATCGGCGTTTTTGGGCCAAATGGATGGCCTCATTGACGTTCATGTCGCTAATTAGAGTGTCATTCTGATACCATCTAACCATCTCTTTCTGGATCTTCCTCTTGATCTGTGTCCTGTAGTTCTTTGGTTGAAGGCTCTCGCGGCTGGCTGTGAGTCTGTTATTAAGTGGTCGGGCCACTTGATCCCTTGCTTCTCCATGTGTCGTAGGCATGATGTCGTTCCTGCTTTCTGTCTTGTGGTGTCATTTTCTTAGCCTGTCAAACATGGTGACGTCTGATTTCACATGTGGTTATGAAACTTGAAACGAAGGAACCACAAACTAAAGCATATGCCAACCATTGTTTGTGGTTTAAAAGCTTTTCGTTCTACAATGGGACGAGCATTACGATGATATAAGTAATACATCTACAGTCATTCATCACTATCACTACAATGTGTCGTGCCGGCTGACGTTGGCTATTATGTTTCTCCATAGTATCCGATCCTTCATGCAGGCCATCGGTTCAGCTGGTGACCTCTTCTAACACCACGTCGTCAGACTGTCCAGTATCATTTCTCTCAGCCTTCACCTGGCTCATCCTCCTCTATTTTCTTCCTACATTCATTTTTTTTTAAACATTGTTTCCCAGTTTACAGTTTTTCTTATAGTGGGTTTTTCCCCGTTAAGTTATAACTTGTTAATGCTATTTAAAATTAATGGTCGGACATGTTAACGCTTAACATAATTTGTTTACAAATATTGAATGTTAATTTTTAGAACTGTGTGGGGAGGCAAAAATTGCTAGACCTGGCCCTGTATATATAGTTTGTGTATGTTTGTATGTCTGTGACGGGGAATGCCGTCTGTTTTGGCCATCAGCCACCCACACCTGGCATTAGGAATGGTGAACCATAGCTGACCAAGACCCTTCCCCGCCTCCCTGTTAGTATCCCCAGTAACAGGCCTAGCCTGGTTAGCGGCCAAGAGGTCCCCATAGTCCACATGGTGGTGGAGTCTGCTACAGGACCGCTGCACACTCCTTGCTAATAGGTGCCACGACCCTCTCTCAATCCGACACAGTGCTGTGCCTTAACATCTCCACAGCATCGGCTGCAAAAGAACACCAACTCTCAGTTCCTGGAAAATTGAAGATATGAGAGAGAGAGAGAGAGAGAGAGAGAGCCCTTGCTTTTATGAGAGTCTTCATTGCGACAAGCAGTAACACGGCTTCTTCCCCTTCAGCATACAATAGTACTCGTTAAACGGCAGCTTTCATTATCATCAAGTGCCATACCAGAAATGTTGATAAAGAGGCCATCCATTCCACTTTCAGACAGTAACTATTAAACATTTTTTTTAAAAAAAGGAATGGACTTTATGATCATCACCACTATTCCCCGTCACTTCCTTGGGAATACATCATCATCATCGCCTTTCACTCCACTGAGAGCACAGGCCACAGATAAAGGCTCTCCAGTCATCCCTGTTCTTAGAATTATTCTCTGCTTCCTTCCATGTGTATCCCTTGTCTCTGAGCAGTGTCATAATTTCTCTTCTCCAAGTAAGTCTAGGTCTTCCTCGCTTTCTATTTCCTTGAGGATTCCATGTCAGTGCCTGTCTTGCTATGTTGATGTCGAGTTTCCTCAAAGTGTGGCCAATCCACCTCCACTTCCTAGACATGATTTGTAGGTTCATAGGTTCTTGTCCTGCCCTTTTCCAGACCTCCTCGTTCCTGATCTTGTCCTGCCATTTAATGTTTAAAATCCTTCTCATGCAGTAGTTCATGAATGTATGTATCCTCTGTTGTATTGTCTTGGTCATAACCCATGTCTCTGAATCATATAGCAGGACAGTCTTTAAGTTTGTATTGAAAAGCCTAAGTTTAGTTCTTGTTTCGATGTTCCTAGATGACTATATTTTGTTAAGTTGGATAAATGCTGTCCTGGCCTTGGTTATTCTCGCTTTAACATCCGTTTCTGTTCCCCCGTGTTTATCCACTACGCTGCCTCATTCATTCATTTGCATGTCCCTTGCGGAACTTTGCCTCCCAAACAGCACTTCTGTAGACCTCTCGGTTGTGAGCAAGATGGCCTGCTGCTGATGCATCCATTTGCTGATCATCAACGACTACGCTGCCTAAATATGTGAAATACTCTACTTCCTCAATTACCATGAGGCTATTGCTTGCACTATTGCTTTTCATTATCTTTGCTTTTTGTCTGTCGCAATTTAGTTGAATTCTTGCTTAAGATATGAAGTTTCTCTTGCATTTGTGTGTGGCTGTGTGCCAGAAGTGCTACATCATCTGCAAAGTCAAGCTCTTCCAATTGGTTCCACAATGTCCGTTGTATCCCATTTCATTTTCTTTGTGTGGTAATTTTCATGATCCAGTCAAGTGCCAGAAGGAATAGGAATAGTGAAAGCAAACATCACTGCTGCATGCCTATTTCCACTTTAAAACTTTCTGTGAGAGTTCCTCCATGCACGATTCTACAAGTTGTTCCTTCATATACGGTCTTTATAAGCTTTGTTATCTTGGCCAAGATACCACAGTGTTCCAGTAGTTTCCATAGCATTCTACGAACTAAACTATCAAATGCCTTCTCATAATCAATGAATGTAACTAACAGTGAAGAATTCCACTCCATTGACTGTTCTACTATTATTCGCATTGTAGCAACGTGGTCAGTACAGGATCTTCCTATTTAGGATTCTGCTGAAGTATTCCCCCCCCCCCCCCATCTTTGCCTCTGCTCTTCTTCTGATCTTGCTACCTTACTTTCCTTGTTTTTGATGGGCTTTTCTATCCTACATGGTCTATTTGCTAACTTCTTGGTGATTTCATACAGAGCTCTCATACTGTTTTTACCAGCTGCCTGTCCTGCCATATTATCAAAATAGGCCTGTCTGTCTTTATTTACGCTTTTCCTAACCTCTTTATGGGCCAAACTGTATTCTATCTGAGCTGAGGCCTTTGGTGCTCTTGTTTTACTGTCATTTATTTTTGCTTTCATTTTTGTCCTTCTGTCTATCTTCTTCAGTGTTTCCAATGTAGTCCACTCCTTATGCTGAGGTTTCTTAAATCCCACTGTCTCTTCACATGATTTGCTCCACATTTCTTTAGCACTATTCCATACAATGTTCACATCTGGTGTATCATCTTCGTATAACTCCTGCAGAATCTGAAATCTATTGCTCAGTTTCAGTTTAAGTTCTTTGCGATTTCTGGGTCTTCCAACAGTACCATATTATATCTTTTCCTTGTCATGTCTGTTTTGTGGTGCTTCTTCAGTTTCATTCTCAGTTTAGCTATCAGTAGGTGGTGGTCTGAAGCTACATCTACACCTCGTTTCACTCTGACATCTTGCAGTGTTCTGTGGAAGCTTCTACTGATACAAATATGATCTATCTGGTTCTCAGTTACATAATCTAGTGATACCCACGTGGTTTTGTGTATAGTTTTATGTGGAAATATACTTACTCCAATGACAAGGTTGTTGAGCATGCATAGATCTGCTAGTGACATAATCTGGTGATACCCACGTGGTTTTGTGTATAGTTTATATGGAGATATACTTACTCCAATGACAAGGTTGTTGAGCATGCATAGATCTGCTAGTCTTTCTCCATTTTCGTTCATTATTTCTAATCCATTTTGACCCATTACTTTCTCATAACCTGTGTTGATCTTACCTATCTTTGCACTGATGCCACCCCCCCCCCACCCCCTATTAGAACTGTTATGTGTTTGTTGCCTTGTTGGACTAGGTTTTCCTGCAATGTGTTGTAGAATTCGTCCTTCTGCATCATTTGTTGGCACGTATACCTGGATGATATCCTTCTTCTTTGTTGAGAAGCGAGCTGCAATTATCCTTGAGCTAACTGCCTCCCAGCTCATCAATGCTTTCTGGATCGCATTAGTGCCACGCCCTCTGAGTGTTGCATCTGGGTTTTGGTGACCTGAAAATAGGATTGTCTCCCCTGTTGCTAGTCTAAGCTTATCTATTCCTGTCCAATGTGTTTCGCTCAGCCACAGTATCTTTATATTATATCTATTCATTTCTCTCGCTATCATGGCAGCCTTTCCACTTTCATACATTGTTCTAACATTCCATCATGGAATGGTAAAAGGTGTCCTGGTACTCAGTTGGGATGTCGGTTCTGCAGTTTCCTTTCGGCTTTGACTGCATAAAGTCATGGGCTTTGTTATCAGAGTCCCTTCCATTTCCCAAGAGAAAGTTTCCTGGTTTTCCTCTCCGTGTTTCTGTAACGCTCCAGTTTGTTTGTTTTTTTACAGAGAACAGGTCGTTGGCCTACCCCCCAACCTCCTTAGTCGCCTCTTACGACATGCGTGGAAGGTGGCAGTGGTTCTGTTCTTTTCTCTCCAGGGGGCCCGGTAACCACACGGTCGTCCTTGGGAGTACAGGCCATGGATAAAGTCTCTCCAGTCATCCCTGTTCTTGGATTTGTTCTCTGCTTCCCTCCATGGTGTATCCCTTGTTTCTTGACCACTTTCATAATCTCCTTTCTCCGGGTATTTCTAGATCTTCCCCGATGTCTTCTTCTTCTCTGGTGGCTCCATGATAGAGCCTGCCTTGTTATGCTGGTGTCTGATTTCCTTATTATGTGGCAAATCCATCTCCATTTTCTACACGTTTTGTAGGTTCATAGGCTTCTTATCCTGCTCTTTCCCAGACCTCCTTGTTCCTGGTCTTGTTCTGCTATTTGATATTTAGAATCCTTCTCAGGCGCACTTCATGGATGTTTGTATCCTCTGTTATACTGCCTTAGCCATCACCTGTCTCTGAACCATGTAGCAGGACAGTCTTTACATATATATTAAAGAAACTGAGTTTATGGTGCCAGAGAATAAAGAGAAAGGAAATAATTCCAGATCAGCCAATCAGTTCAGCATTATTCAATGTACAGATGTAGGGGGGTGGGGGGGGAGAAGTTAGAAAGTGTATTCATCTTGTACATAACAAATATTTAAAAAATGAAATACTCATAGAACACCGAGTCTATATATCATTTGGTATAACATATAAAACGTAAAACAGCATATAACCATATTAATATGTTTTGTTACTAAATAATATTATTCACATTTTTTTCACTCAACTAAGTATATATCCCATTGAATTATCTGACAGGATGGGGTTCTGATAAGGCAGTGAAGTGATTACAAGACTCACAGTTGGCCCAGGCCAGGCCAAAAACCCAGTGAGCTATCAGCAGGGATAGCAAATGAGGGAAAAAGTGAAGGCAACAGTTTGTTTTTTTTTTACCAGAATGAAGCAGTCCTCACCAAAGTTGGGGATATACAGACTGTGCCTATCTAGAGCAAAGCATGGGAACACTAGCAGAAAGGCACACACTGGCAATCATTTTATGGGTCATGCATCATATGACAGGGTGTAACAATAACATTAATATACAAACTGACCAGATGAAAACCAAACTCATTCAGAAATGCTCAGGTCACAGAGCTGGCCGATTGAGTAGAAAAACATTTTTAAAAATTATTTCTGTCAGTATCAGGTGGAATTCATCCCTAGATGTTAGCTTTATTAATGCTCTGAATACTTCAGCAAAAGTGCACTGGCCAGTCCAATAGGTTGAACATAGATTCTAAAATATGTTTTTCAACTTCACAGAATATCAGAAGTTTGCAAGGACCATTATCTTTGCACCAAGGTCAAGTCCAAAGGTGCTCCAATAAGGCAAGTCCACAGATGCTCCAATCTCCCCTTCAATATTTCCATCAGTGAAGGTGCTCCAATCTCCTCTTCAATATTTAAATCAATGAAGGTGCTCCAATCTCCTATTCAGTATTTAAATTAATGAAGGTGCTCCAATCTCCTCTTCAGTATTTAAATTAATGAAGGTGCTCCGATCTCCTCTTCAATATTTAAATCAATGAAGGTGCTCCAATCTCCTCTTCAGTATTTAAATTAATGAAGGTGCTCCAATCTCCTCTTTAGAATTTGCATAAATGAAAATACACAGACAACTTTCTGTTATTATCCATTACAAGAAAAGTTGACTGTACATAGGAAGCAGGAATTTAGTTACAACACTTTATTTTTTCCAATGCTATTTTTAGTGACAATGCACAGAAATTACGATAAAAGGATTTCTGAAACCTCTCAAACAAGGAAAGACTATGCAGATGTTTCCACTGCCTGTAAACATTAAAAGTGACATCTGAAGGAAGAATACTATGGACATTTTTATCTGATGACATTCTGAAGAAGGTAGAAGTTGAAGGAAGCCAATCAGTACATTTTTTCTCAACAGCTTCTTTTGCAACTGATTCTACTAGCATTTTGAAGGCATAATCAGCTGCAGTGACAAACACACACCCCTCCACCATATTTGTGTTGTAAGGTCTAATCTCTTTGCGTTTGACCCTATAGCAGTTTCTGCATCACTTGCACAGTTGACAAAATTTATTTATGTAGCATAACCCTCTTTCAACTGCAGATCAGTTACAATATATTTTGCTCCTAACAAGGCATTATTTAAGTCTATGTACTAAACCAAGTAACCATTCTGGATATCAGATGTAATACTATGAAACAAAGAATACAAAGAACAGAAATAAAAAGAACTAAAACTTCTTCATGCATATAGGTAAACTAAAACATGTAACAAATTGCATCTCCATGTACATCAAACTTGATAAAGAAATCAGCAAGGATACAGTAGAAAACTTAAATATTTTGGACACATTAAATGTCATGATAATCTAGAGAAAACCGTCTTGGAAGGGTACATAATGGGAAAAAGAATGAGAGGAAGACCAAGGCGAAGATGGCTGTAAGACATCATTGATGATCTGCAGATGGATGCATCAGCAGCAGGCCAGCTTGCTCACAACTGTAGCTCCAACATGGAAGTACATTTTGATATGGGACAAGATACTGACAGTTTCAGTGTTACCTCCAATATAATCATCATGACTACATCTACTTCCTACCACTGAACATCTTTATTGACAAAGCTTCAGTTGCTGCAGTGAGAAATTTTGAAGTGGACTGTAGCATTTTGTCATGATTAAGATCAATCAAGATATTTAACATAGGTTATCTTTTCTCATTTCTTCTGTTCTAGTTTCCATTTTAGATGGCACACTATCCACTCAGCCCTGTGCAAGAGGGCCATGTGGACAGTGCACCATTTCTTATGGCTACACAGCTGCTCATCATGTCATAGTGTATAGTTCGAGTCCAAGGTAATTACGTATCTTGTCATTTTTCTTTTTCTCACGTCTCAAATGCGCTGTCTACAATTTTTCGAATGGTGACCATACAACACTGTGCTAAATCACTTTACCATGTGAAAGTTTCATTGTCTCTAATTTGAAAAAAAAAATAGGTACAAACAGGTCAGATGACAGATTATATATTTTATATATTTTACTGTATAATACGAACACAGCACTACATATAAAGTAGGCATACAAAGAAAGTGGTCATTTAATCACATGCAGAATATAGAATATGTTTAATATAACGATGGCACCACATGTAAATTATGTGCACATAGGCACTGTTATGTAATCAAATGCAAAATAAAGTATATGCCAAATATAAGCATGGTTGCATATGTATTAGCATATATAAGCTTGCCTAGTGTGCCTAGGGTTGGCAGGTAGATGATCACTTGAGACACAATAAAGGGAAGACAAGAAGCTTCCAGTTCTAGTCCAGACTGTTGCATTCTCAACGTTACTCAATGTCATTATGGTGTTAATCATCACTCATACCGACACACGGTTATACAAAGATTAGTCAATTCTGTTACAGTCAACACAGTTTAATCACATCTACAGTCACACTCAACAGGGTGACAATCATCACAACCAAAAATAAGGACACAGATAAAAGTTTTTGTATTACTGTTTTTTTTTATCTCAGCAAACTGTTTTTTCACCATAGCTCAGAGGTTCCAAATTAACAAAAGCACACAGACCCTCTTCTTTTTCAAAATCCAGGCCATGGACCCCCATACTTTGGAAAAGTTTCATATCTGTATGGTAGGTATGTGCTTTAAATGCAAAATAATTTTTTTTCAGAAAATGTGGGTAGCCTCTAATAAGTAAACACTACACTACACAAAAAAAAACACAGTAAAACTTGGTGAATAATAACAGTAATGTAGTTAATAAAACATACATAGCAATTAACTTAAAAAAGAGCCTGGAGTTTTTGTCACAGACCCATGTGGCAGTTTTTGCGGACCTTTGGGGGTTTGTCAACCACCAGTAGGGAACCACTGCCATAGCTGATGCACCAGCATCAGGGCTGGCAAACCATAGCTGACCAAGACCCTGTCTCGCCTCTCCACTGGTACCCAAAGTAAAAGACCTATGGTGACTAACGAGGGTGGGATCACCGCAGTCCCCATGGCAGTGGAGTCTGCTAAAGAAGTATTGCACAACTCCTGCTCTTTAGCTGCACTCCAGGACTGAAAAAAACAGCTGCCATAACCTGCTCCCAGTCTGACATGGTGCTGTGCTCCAACATTTCACCACATCAGCAGCAAAGAATATCATGCTCACAGTTCTTGGGAGACAGAAGAAGAGGAAATGGAAGGAAACATGATATCGTCAGTAAAACATGACAAATGATGCTCAACATTTATAAATGTAATATCTAGTCAATGCTCCTTTGTGATTCAGAGAGATGAATAACGAATATGAAATGTGAGTTTAAAAGATGAGCATGAAAAGCAACAAAAATATACACAACTTTGAACAACGCTGCCAATATTGAATCTCCTACATGTGACAGGAGCAGAGAGTGATGAACTTAAAAATCACATGTAAGAGGTATCAATAATAACAAGTTTTTGCAATTTGGAAGTGGAGATGGAAACTACTTTAGCATACTGTTTGTTTAGTTTCATAAGCTCAGTTATTCAGGCAAGGACATAGTGGCCTCTGTGAATTCACTATCAGTAGTAGTTCTTCATAACTGCTCTACAGTTTTCCATTTGTCCTGTGTCAAGGCTTAGGCCCCTAAGTTTCTGTTAGAGCATATACTTGCAGAATGTGTTCTAAGTCCAATTTTGACATTCACAGAGTGAAGTTTAGGCAGCTACTGTAGATGTACTTGTAGTCTGCATACAACTCAGAGATAAGGGTTTGTGTGGATGTGTTTGTAGTCTGAATACAATACAATGCAAAGATAAGGGAATTCTAGTCTTGCCTCAAGAAATGGTCATCAAAGAGTGATCTACGGCCTATTTAGTTACAGAATGATAAAAATTTTTTAAAAATCCTTAATTAAATGACTGGCACAGGACAAATGGATGAAATTTACCTGTGGTTGCACCCGAAAGGTGAAGTGGTCAGTGCAGCTAGTACTTCAAGGTGAAGATCGGTGACTGGCATCTGACCAGAGTCAGTCACCCGGCTGTAGAAATGGGTACCTGGTTTCCACTGGAACTAGGGAAGGAAAGGCAGCCAACTGTGACGTCCACCATATCATCCTCTAGTGTATGGCAGGTCAAAGAAAATACTGACGCTAAAACCATATTCTCCAGGTGCCTCCATGGCATAACTGTGCTACCTTTACTTCACCTCTGCCTGTGGCTTAATAAGCTCCACAAGGAAATCTATGTTACTGATTTGTCCTTGCTTGCGATGAAATAGAAGAGAAGAAGATAAGTCATACCACACTTTGATATATACATCTAAGAACTCTGTTACTGTATGATCAGAACAGTAAAGTGATTTTACCATTACGGATAGGTAAAGGTAAAATCTAGTCAATGCTCCTTTGTGATTCAGAGAGATGAATAACGAATATGAAATGTGAGTTTAAAAGATGAGCATGAAAAGCAACAAAAATATACACAACTTTGAACAACGCTGCCAATATTGAATCTCCTACATGTGACAGGAGCAGAGAGTGATGAACTTAAAAATCACATGTAAGAGGTATCAATAATAACAAGTTTTTGCAATTTGGAAGTGGAGATGGAAACTACTTTAGCATACTGTTTGTTTAGTTTCATAAGCTCAGTTATTCAGGCAAGGACATAGTGGCCTCTGTGAATTCACTATCAGTAGTAGTTCTTCATAACTGCTCTACAGTTTTCCATTTGTCCTGTGTCAAGGCTTAGGCCCCTAAGTTTCTGTTAGAGCATATACTTGCAGAATGTGTTCTAAGTCCAATTTTGACATTCACAGAGTGAAGTTTAGGCAGCTACTGTAGATGTACTTGTAGTCTGCATACAACTCAGAGATAAGGGTTTGTGTGGATGTGTTTGTAGTCTGAATACAATACAATGCAAAGATAAGGGAATTCTAGTCTTGCCTCAAGAAATGGTCATCAAAGAGTGATCTACGGCCTATTTAGTTACAGAATGATAAAAATTTTTTAAAAATCCTTAATTAAATGACTGGCACAGGACAAATGGATGAAATTTACCTGTGGTTGCACCCGAAAGGTGAAGTGGTCAGTGCAGCTAGTACTTCAAGGTGAAGATCGGTGACTGGCATCTGACCAGAGTCAGTCACCCGGCTGTAGAAATGGGTACCTGGTTTCCACTGGAACTAGGGAAGGAAAGGCAGCCAACTGTGACGTCCACCATATCATCCTCTAGTGTATGGCAGGTCAAAGAAAATACTGACGCTAAAACCATATTCTCCAGGTGCCTCCATGGCATAACTGTGCTACCTTTACTTCACCTCTGCCTGTGGCTTAATAAGCTCCACAAGGAAATCTATGTTACTGATTTGTCCTTGCTTGCGATGAAATAGAAGAGAAGAAGATAAGTCATACCACACTTTGATATATACATCTAAGAACTCTGTTACTGTATGATCAGAACAGTAAAGTGATTTTACCATTACGGATAGGTAAAGGTAAAATCTCAGTTTCCGTGCTACTGAGGTATATTGGGGATATGGTGTCATGCTCACGTTTCCAAGACCATCAGCACAAGAAAAGCGTTTCCAAGACCATCAGCACAAGAAAAGCGTTTCCAAGACCATCAGCACAAGAAAAGCGTTTCCAAGACCATCAGCACAAGAAAAGCGTTTCCAAGACCATCAGCACAAGAAACGCGTTTCCATCAGCACAAGAAAAGCGTTTCCATCAGCACAAGAAAAGCGTTTCCAAGACCATCAGCACAAGAAAAGCGTTTCCATCAGCACAAGAAAAGCGTTTCCAAGACCATCAGCACAAGAAAACCGTTTCCAAGACCATCAGCACAAGAAAAGCGTTTCCAAGACCATCAGCACAAGAAAAGCGTTTCCAAGACCATCAGCACAAGAAAAGTGTTTCCAAGACCATCAGCACAAGAAAAGCGTTTCCAAGACCATCAGCACAAGAAAAGCGTTTCCAAGACCATCAGCACAAGAAAAGCGTTTCCATCAGCACAAGAAAGGTGTTTCCAAGACCATCAGCACAAGAAAAGCGTTTCCAAGACCATCAGCACAAGAAAAGCGTTTCCAAGACCATCAGCACAAGAAAAACGTTTCCAAGACCATCAGCACAAGAAAAACATTTCCAAGACCATCAGCACAAGAAAAGCGTTTCCAAGACCATCAGCACAAGAAAAGCGTTTCCAAGACCATCAGCACAAGAAAAGCGTTTCCAAGACCATCAGCACAAGAAAAGCGTTTCCAAGACCATCAGCACAAGAAAAGCGTTTCTATCAGCACAAGAAAAGCGTTTCCATCAGCACAAGAAAAGCGTTTCTATCAGCACAAGAAAAGCGTTTCTATCAGCACAAGAAAAGCGTTTCTATCAGCACAAGAAAAGCGTTTCCATCAGCACAAGAAAAGCGTTTCTATCAGCACAAGAAAAGCGTTTCCATCAGCACAAGAAAAGCGTTTCTATCAGCACAAGAAAAGCGTTTCTATCAGCACAAGAAAAGCGTTCTCATGACCATCAGCACAAGAAAAGCGTTTCTATCAGCACAAGAAAAGCGTTTCTATCAGCACAAGAAAAGCGTTTCTATCAGCACAAGAAAAGCGTTTCTATCAGCACAAGAAAAGCGTTTCTATCAGCACAAGAAAAGCGTTTCTATCAGCACAAGAAAAGCGTTTCTATCAGCACAAGAAACGCGTTCCCATCAGCACAAGAAAAGCGTGATGTAGTCAGTATCACACATGGCTGCATTTTACCCTCTCAGATTTCTCTGGTACCCACTTTTGGAGGCCCTTGACCTTTGCGATGAGTTCATTCATTCATTCATTCATTCATTCATTTGCATGTCCCTTGCGGAACTTTGCCTCCCAAACAGCACTCCTGTAGGCCTCTCGGTTGTGAGCAAGATGGGCTGCTGCTGTTGCATCCATTTCCAGATCGTCAACGATGTTTTGCAGCCATCTTCGTCTTGGTCTTCCTCTTTTTCTTTTTCCCATTATGTATCCTTCCAATATGGTCTTCTCTAAATTATCATGACGTTTAATGTGTCCAAAATATTTCAGTTTTCTCTCTTTAATCCTCTTCACTAGCCAGCCTTCTTCAATATTAAGCTCTTGTAGTATAGATATAATTGCGATGAGTATGGATATAATTTTTTAAATTGTAAGTTCTTGTGTTTTTCTTTTATGAGCATGCTTGAAAGTAATTTATATCAGAATGATTTCGCATTATTTGAGGATGCAATAAGGCCAATATGGCGAACAAGTCGGATGAGAGATACCCTTACAGCACAAACATGGTTTTCCTGTTCTTGTGACTGGTTAAACCAATGAAATATTTGTACACTGTGAATCTGATTAGCAAAATGATGTTTATCAGCTTTCGTTAAAAGCCAACATCAAACCTCTTTAAATACAGCCATCAACAATTAAAAACAACCACAAGTAAAACGTTTTAAAATTCTGGCTTATGTTATGCTGCCTTGAGACTTTCAGCAAGCTTTGCTCTCCACATTGTTTATTTCTCAATGCCTGGTAGCCTAGAAAAAAAACCTCTTTTGTTGATACAAATTTAAAGTGGTTGCTAGTGAAAGAATATATATATATATATATATATATCTATATGTGTGTATATATATACATATATGTATATATTATATACATATATATATGTATGTGTGTGTATATATATATATATAATATATATATAATGTTATAAGCATCATTGTAAGTCGACAACAGCCTCTGACTTTCATTCCTCCCCTCCCCAATAAATTATTAATCATATAATAGCACCTTTTGTAATCTAAATAACTATCTTTCACCTTGACCTAATTTGTTCCCATCTACTGGTGGCAGCCTCCGAAGTTTTTATACACACATGCACTTAACCTGTTTATGTGGCTGACTTATTCATTGCTTTCTACCGACGACACGGCGCCGGTATTTCCTCGTGCCCCAGAAACTAGACACAATACCTGTAAAAAAAAAAAAGATAATGACTCATGTTCGAACCCCCATCTAATGTCTATTACTGGCGTCTGTGTGTTACCAGCAAGGCCAGTGCATTTGTCCGTTAACTATACCGATTAAAGTCAAACCTCTTCTCTGCAGCATCGCTAGATACATTCAAAAGTTTTATTGATATCTGAACCCTGTATATTTATTTCATAACTTGCATAATGCAACACACTCATCATTAAATCCGCTACAAATTTAGGGAGAAGTTGCACCTCTTCAATAGCCAAGCTGTGTTTTCGTCGTCCACAGAGTACAAATTCTCACGAGTTATTCTCACTATAGCCTCCCCTGAGGTCAAGGGTCATACGTCACGTCAGGGAGAATTCCTTGAACAGAAATAGATTTTGTGGTGACGTATACAAAACTTGCGTTCTTTAAAGTCCGTTAGTGCTTCCGCTAACTGGAAATAGCACCACCACGTGACCAATGATATCATTTTAGACCAATCATGCTTCAAGGAAATGCTGTCATGTTCTAAATTTAGTGCAAGTGACTCATTCGTTATATAGGCTCTTGTGCTGTGCACATTATCAGAGTAGCTGTCATTTTGTGTAGAAGGACGTTTCGTTGTGACTAACTGCATCGGCTTGTGGACGGAGCCCGGCCCCGCGTTCTAGTGACTCATTATTTTGATTTGAACGGCGAGTCAGTATTGACGCGCGTGTCCCTTGCGGAACTTTGCCTCCCAAACAGCACTCCTGTAGGCCTCTCGGTTGTGAGCAAGATGGGCTGCTGCTGTTGCATCCATTTCCAGATCGTCAACGATGTTTTGCAGCCATCTTCGTCTTGGTCTTCCTCTTTTTCTTTTTCCCATTATGTATCCTTCCAATATGGTCTTCTCTAAATTATCATGACGTTTAATGTGTCCAAAATATTTCAGTTTTCTCTCTTTAATCCTCTTCACTAGCCAGCCTTCTTCAATATTAAGCTCTTGTAGTATAGATATAATTGCGATGAGTATGGATATAATTTTTTAAATTGTAAGTTCTTGTGTTTTTCTTTTATGAGCATGCTTGAAAGTAATTTATATCAGAATGATTTCGCATTATTTGAGGATGCAATAAGGCCAATATGGCGAACAAGTCGGATGAGAGATACCCTTACAGCACAAACATGGTTTTCCTGTTCTTGTGACTGGTTAAACCAATGAAATATTTGTACACTGTGAATCTGATTAGCAAAATGATGTTTATCAGCTTTCGTTAAAAGCCAACATCAAACCTCTTTAAATACAGCCATCAACAATTAAAAACAACCACAAGTAAAACGTTTTAAAATTCTGGCTTATGTTATGCTGCCTTGAGACTTTCAGCAAGCTTTGCTCTCCACATTGTTTATTTCTCAATGCCTGGTAGCCTAGAAAAAAAACCTCTTTTGTTGATACAAATTTAAAGTGGTTGCTAGTGAAAGAATATATATATATATATATATATATCTATATGTGTGTATATATATACATATATGTATATATTATATACATATATATATGTATGTGTGTGTATATATATATATATATATATAATATATATATAATGTTATAAGCATCATTGTAAGTCGACAACAGCCTCTGACTTTCATTCCTCCCCTCCCCAATAAATTATTAATCATATAATAGCACCTTTTGTAATCTAAATAACTATCTTTCACCTTGACCTAATTTGTTCCCATCTACTGGTGGCAGCCTCCGAAGTTTTTATACACACATGCACTTAACCTGTTTATGTGGCTGACTTATTCATTGCTTTCTACCGACGACACGGCGCCGGTATTTCCTCGTGCCCCAGAAACTAGACACAATACCTGTAAAAAAAAAAAAGATAATGACTCATGTTCGAACCCCCATCTAATGTCTATTACTGGCGTCTGTGTGTTACCAGCAAGGCCAGTGCATTTGTCCGTTAACTATACCGATTAAAGTCAAACCTCTTCTCTGCAGCATCGCTAGATACATTCAAAAGTTTTATTGATATCTGAACCCTGTATATTTATTTCATAACTTGCATAATGCAACACACTCATCATTAAATCCGCTACAAATTTAGGGAGAAGTTGCACCTCTTCAATAGCCAAGCTGTGTTTTCGTCGTCCACAGAGTACAAATTCTCACGAGTTATTCTCACTATAGCCTCCCCTGAGGTCAAGGGTCATACGTCACGTCAGGGAGAATTCCTTGAACAGAAATAGATTTTGTGGTGACGTATACAAAACTTGCGTTCTTTAAAGTCCGTTAGTGCTTCCGCTAACTGGAAATAGCACCACCACGTGACCAATGATATCATTTTAGACCAATCATGCTTCAAGGAAATGCTGTCATGTTCTAAATTTAGTGCAAGTGACTCATTCGTTATATAGGCTCTTGTGCTGTGCACATTATCAGAGTAGCTGTCATTTTGTGTAGAAGGACGTTTCGTTGTGACTAACTGCATCGGCTTGTGGACGGAGCCCGGCCCCGCGTTCTAGTGACTCATTATTTTGATTTGAACGGCGAGTCAGTATTGACGCGCGTGTCTCTTCTTTCAATCTGGATTTACGAACGCCATCATCGAAGTCCAGGATGGACCAGACTTCTCTGTATTCAGATACAGACGGCCCGGACTCGGCCGTGAAAAAGTTAAAAAGAAGTATGACTCTTGACTTCAACAGCTCGGCAACGAAACACAAGAAAATAGCAACTGTGTTAGCCTCACCTGATCTCAATATGCTGAAGTTGGCATCGCCGGAGTTGGAGAAGATGATTATTCAGGCCAATGGGCTGGTTACAACAACGCCCACACCAACGCAGTTCATATTTCCTAAGTTCGTAACGGAGGAACAAGAGGCCTATGCACGTGGGTTCGTCGACGCGTTAGCTGAACTCCAGAGTAGTGGAGCTCTTTCAGCAAATCGCACGCAGGAACTCACCAGAACTTTCACAACTTTAACCGTGCCAACTGCCCTTTCACAGAGTGCAACTGTTCCTACAGCAACGACCGTACCAGTGTTCTCATCTGCGAGCGAGCTAGCGACAACCACGTCTTTGCCAGGTGGCCCAGTTGGCAGGGCGCCACCCACTGTCAGCCCACCAAAGACCGCTCTTCCAACCTCAAAGGCAAACATGCCCGTGTCCACAGCTCGACTGGACGTGAGGATACCCCAGATTAAGGACGAGCCGCAGACTGTCCCCTGTCTCAACTCGTCACCGCCGTTGTCGCCCATCGACATGGAATCTCAGGAGAAAATCAAACTTGAACGAAAACGTGCCCGTAACAGGGTGGCAGCACGCAAATGTCGCACACGAAAATTAGAAAGAATCTCGCGCCTGGAGGATCGTGTAAAGGAGCTCAAGGGACAGAACAGTGACCTTGTGACCACAGCCACAAGTCTGCGGGATCAGGTTATGAAATTAAAACAAAAAATCGTTGAACATGTGAACAGTGGTTGTCAGATCATGATGCCCGTAGCGCAGACCATCGCGTTTTAGGGTAGCTCGTCTGAAACATACAATTTTATATGTGTAAATACATATTATACGGCAGGTTATTCAAAAGGAGCTTTTAAACAGCAGCCATAAACAGCCTGAAAGCAGCAGTGATAAGCGGCATTGGATGATTCTTATTTTTTCCCCCTTGTGTTTAGAATAATTTCCTTGTTTTTGGGTGCTTCCAGAATGCTTGTGATGACAATATGTGTTGAAATGCAATACATGCTAATGTAATAATTAATAGTACGATGCAAGCATTTGTTGTTTTATTTGCTTGGCAGACTTTGAAGCATTTGTGAGCCCAATTATATATATATTTTTTTAAAAATTATTTGTCTCAGTTTTGCATCTTCCTATAGGTCTTTTATTAACATTTTTTTTGTATGCTTCAGCGACAGAAAATTAACGAACATTAAGATTCCATGTTTTAGAATCATATTTGTAATAATTTTTATTATTTCTTAATTGACCTCTTGTTATTTGAGCTTTGATTTACAGTTTTCTTTCAGACTTTAAAATTTAAAAAAAAGCAGCTAATGCAGAGATAAAATAAGTTGTCGGTACATCTTTATGTTTTGCTCATTGGGGGAAGACCTTGAATTTGAATGAAAAGAAGGCATATAAAAATTATTCTTCAACACAAATGAGTTTTCAAGTATGGCACTTGGGGTGTCTCTGGGTGGCGCACTGGTCTCTCATGGCGAAGGTCAGGGGTTCGAATCCGGCTGGAGGCACCCCAGTCACCCAGCTGTAGAAATGGGTACCCGATTTCTTCTGGAGTTGGGGAAAGAAAGGCGGCCAGGCGTGATACTGACCATATCCTACTCTAGTGTGCTGACAGGTCAAGGAAAATATGGGCACTAACACCATATCCCTATGTGCCTCTAAGGCATGACAGGATTACCTTTACCTTTTTTTTTTTTTTTTACTACCATATCTGGATGTGTAAGATGTTTGGTTTGCAAAAAGTTTTTTTTTAAAAATGTACTCAAACCGGATGAGACTCCTGCATGGTTGTTTTAATTTATATATTGGTTCTGTGAGGTTGTTTTCAGCCAAGATTCTGTTAATAATGATTACAGCTCTTTCATTTAAGTTTGGCCGAAGGGATTACACCCCACTTTTTTTTTTTATATGAAATTAGTGATTCAGAATCACATAACACTGTACTATTCAGCATGACAGGGCATTGTCAGGTTACAGTTTACCATGTGGTTGTTTGAATCGGTCACTTCCTGTTGTGGAGTGACAGATGAGGATATCCCATTTTTGACGACTGTCCATTCACTTTGTAGAACTACACACCCTCTTCCCCGAGTTCTTAAGTATGACATGATTCATGGTTACTTACTTTGAGCTCATGTTTATAGTGTTAAAAAATTTTTTTTGCCATTTGTTTTTATATAACTTTGTTGTTCTGTTAAGTGAAATTTTAAATGTGTTTTTTTTTCAACCCGTGTGAAATTTCTATAAAATACTTTTTTTTAAAAGAAAATAAATTGTGAAATTAATTGTAATTTAGCAGAAGCTAAACAAATCGCGAGAAGAGTTGTAAAAAACATGAAATAATTATAATCATAGAGATAAATAAACAGAATATCATAACTATAGATAAATAAATATCATAGAGATTTTGTACTTGTAACTGCGAGCTGTTGTTGTGTGCAGCTGATGCTGTAGAGATGTACAGCATCATATTGGCATGGGAGTGGGTTATGGCGGCTACTTTTTTAGTCCCGGAGTACAGCTAAAGAAGCAGGGGGTGTACAATGCTTCTTTAGCAGATTCCACCACCATGGGAACTATGGCGATCCCTGCCCTGTTAGCCAGGCTAGGCCTGTTACTGGGGGTACCACAGAGAGGTGGGACAGGGTCTTGGTCAGCTATGGTTCGCTAACCCTGACACTGGCATATCAGATATGGGTCGCTGATTGCTTCATCCGATAGTGTCTTCATTCCCTTATATAAATACATTTTTTTAAAAATGGGTCGTTTATCACGGAGGCATTACAGTAATTAAATAGAAATGATAAGAATTGTCGAGTTGTTTGTAGCATGAAGCTGTAGAAGCAGTACACCAAATGTTCGACTCAAACTCTGTTTCCTCAGTTTTTAAAATTGTTTTTTTTTGCATATGGCACATTTCTACCGACTCCGCTCAAAAGCACATATGATGTTATGCTTCTGGTTTATGGAATAATTAATTTGAAGTAATAGGTGAAGGACAGCAAATGCAAGGAAAGTATCAATGGGTAGAATAAAAAAAGACAGAACTAGGTGTTTGGGTCACTCAGAAAACAGAAGTCTTGCATCGCTGTGTGTGGTTATTATGTTCCATGTTATTGTATTTTAATGCTTTTGTGATATATCTATATATACTGAAACTGGTTATCAAACAATAGAGTAATGCATAATATGTGAAACCAGGCTGCTTTGACTTGTTCTTATATATGTACAAGTATAATGCAGTCATTTATTTGTTGTTTGTGTTATTTATAAAATCTGAACGGTATAGTTCAAAGGCTGGCAAGCTTTTTTTTTTTTTTAGTGGCAAGAAGGCAGAAAATGAAACTGTAGATCCTGTCAGGCAAGTGAACGTGGTAGAATCAAAGTCATTTATGAAATCAGAAAACATCACATGCATAAATTGGAATTGCACATTAAATAAACTGGTCAGTCTGAAATTATCATCTCTGAAATATCTAAAAATATAACTGCGTTCTTCATATTTCCTAGGCATTGTAAAGAAATGCATAAAAGAGCGATAAATCTTTGATAAATCAGGTTAGGTTTGCTACCCTTGAAACGGCCGTTCATAGTCGGTTTGACCTAAGAGAACATATATAAAGGAGAGTGTTTTGCAAATGATGCGTCATATTTGCAGTTGAATCACAAATATTCAGAAGTGGATTTGAAAAAGTTGGGTGCGAAGGAGCATGAAAACACAATGACAAATGGCAACATCTACAGAGAAGAGAATAAATAATTCTATTTAGTCTAAGAACAGCACTTTAAAAACTGATACATCATGCCTATATTCATTCATTCATTTGCATGTCCCTTGCGGAACTTTGCCTCCCAAACAGCACTCCTGTAGGCCTCTCGGTTGTGAGCAAGATGGCCTGCTGCTGTTGCATCCATTTCCAGATCGTCAACGATGTCTTGCAGCCTTCTTCGTCTTGGTCTTCCTCTTTTTCTTTTTCCCATTATGTAATCTTCCAATACGGTCTTCTCTAAATTATCATGACGTTTAATGTGTCCAAAATATGTAAGTTTTCTCTCTTTAATCCTCTTCACTAGCCAGCCTTCTTCAATATTAAGCTCTTGTAGTATAGATATATTTGTTCTTTTTTGTGTCATGCCTATAATAAGTTTAAAATAGGGAATATGCTCCTATAGTGTATCAGAACTGACAGTGGCTGCAGGTTGTGGAAACAGCTATGATCCTTGACAGTCTTAGCAAAAGAAAAATTATTTGAAAACACCGTATTGCTGGAAACAGTGACAAATTTTATATCTAAGGCCAAAATTGTCTAAAAAAAAAAATCAAGAAGCAAGTGGCAGGAGTAGATATTAACTTTTTAGAAGTCCATCACGCACGCATGGATATCAGAAGCCACCCTTCCAAAAATATACACCAAATTTAGTTAGCACTGCCTTGTTTTTTGTCATTCAGATGTCAGACGGTCTATATTAGTAAATGAGCAATGAACTGCCACATCTGTCACAAATACATGCTTTAAAAATGTCCAGAGTCTGCTATTCTATGCCACCAGACCTAGCGACCAGGATGTAGATTTGAGACAGAAGTTATGAAACTGTTGTGAAAAATTGGAGAAAACTGTAGACGTCATCCTGGTGATATGGTTTTGGTTTTAACATGGCCTAACACTTGAACACATAGACCAAGATGGTGATGCCAGAAAGGAAGTTAGAATTTGAATTGCAAAAGCAGCACTGAGCTTCAAGAATCTTGAGAACATATGGAATTCAAAAGTTATAAGCACAAAAACCAAGTTACGATTATTCAATTCAAATGTAATATCCACCCTCATTTATGCATGTGAAAGCTGGAAAACAACTAAAGAAATAGATAAGAAATTACTCGTTTGAAAACAGATGCCTCAGGAAAATACTTGGTATAAAGTGGAACATGAAACTCAAAAGAGGACATTGTTAAGAGAGGCCAGTTTAGTGAGAATAACATCCCTTGATGAGGTTGAACAGCTTGCCGAAAACAGGAAATCTTGGTAAACTACCATGCGAGCCCTATGTGATGTTTAACGGCACAGGAAGGATGTATGATGTAAGAACACTTGAATGGAGAAGAGTAAAAACAAAAAAAGATATAGCAAACATGGGAATCTGAAACTGGTAAGCTGATCAAGTGAATTAGCCTTCTAAGGAATTATCTCATAAACTGTTACAAGAAGCTCAAAAGAGAGACGGGAACCAACAAAACAAAATAAAGTGTATGTGAAATTGTATGCTGACAAAGTGTGAAGCTGGAAATTCCCTTCATGCATCTGCACTTCAGGCTGTGGAACACAACTTCCAAAACTGCACCACCAATGAGATGTACCTACAGTCACAGTGAAACCAGCCAGAAAGCTAAGCTCTACAGTTCTATACAAGAACTAAAAAAAAAAATAGAAAATTCCACATTATCCAGAACTACATGAATAGGTGAGAAGAAACAATTGGAGAATCCCAAAACAAGCTATAAAGTGGAACACAACGGGTTGAAGAAAAAAAAAGGTCTACAACATGAAACTTTAGGAGGCATAATGAAGAGGTTGAAAAGCTTGCTGCAAACAGGCAAACTACCATGCATGCCCTGTGTGACATTTAACGGCATGGGAAGGATGTAAGACATGAATAGATAATACATGTGTACTAAGATAAGGCCTGTCAGTCTATCATTCAGCACCACTTTAGTACTTATTTAAGTGTAATGAACAAGAATAAGTACTGAATGAACAGCCAATGTGTATAACCTGTCATCCACACATTCAACAATATACAGGATGTTGCACATAAAACCAGCCACAGAATAGTTTCAGTTTCATTTGGTAATAATTTACTGCACGTCTGAGTTACATTTGGTGTGGTGAATAAAGTGTATATGTAACTTTAAAAGGTTTTAATATCAGACACGTGAAAACTGTATTTAGTAGCTGGGGTCGGTTTTATGTGGGCTACATTATAGTAAATAAATAGAGCAGAGCTGTGTTACATTCACACATTATTTACAGTCAGATTGAAACAAAAGAAAATGTGATAAAGAGAAACATTTCTAAATGGTTTGAACAAGTTGTACAAAGAAAAAAAAGTCCTACTAATAATGTAAAACCTAAAGGACTGCAAACTGTAATGTGTGATCATCAGTGTCTAGCATTATGGAACCTGAGTATAGCTAGATGCTGCTGCATGCTGTACTGCAGGATAAGGAAAGATTTGGCAGGTGGTGACACAAAGCTGACATGCTGGCATCAGGGTTGGCTGACTAATCATAGCTGACCAAGACCATATCCTATTTCTCTGTTGGTACCCCCAATAGCTGGCCAAGCCTGGCTAACAGGGCAGGGATCACATAGACCCTGTGTCGGAGTCCGCAAAAGAAGATTGCACACCCCTGGTTTGTAGCTCTGCTCCACGGACTGAAGAAATAACTGCCATAACCAGCTCCCAGTCTGATAACAATGCTATGTCTCACCATCATCTCCAAAGAACACCAGCTCACAGTTTCAGAAAAAAAAGAAGAAGAAGACAAAGGAAAAAAGTCAGCTGCAGAAAACCTTACATTTCTAAGGGAAACAACACCACACAAGCACAGTAGTGTGTTACTAATCTTTCATTTCACAAGAATTTCAAAAGAGCTACACCAACAATTTGCAAACCTATACCGTCACCAGAAGTGCTTCTAGGCTTTTGATTCTCAGGCTGTTAGTGTTAAGTATTAGTTAAAAACTACTCATTTTATAGTTCACACCTTCCACAATGAACTTGGAAATAGGCATTTTCAGGTAAAGGACCTTTTATTGAAAACTGATATCTGTTTTATTTTAGCACAAGAAAAATGAATTCCTTGTAAGGATAGCAAAGGTCAGAGGCAGACAAATGAGATTTGTAGGACATTTTCAGAGAAGAGGAAAATTGAAATACATTGTGGCAACTGGAAAAATTGAGGGAAGAAAAGACAGAGAGAGAAGCTATTGGATGGGGGCTGTCAGTGTGGCTAGGAAGAAAGTCACTGGCTGATCTCATAATCAAGTCTAAAGACAGGGAGTTGTGGAGAGAAATGATCACCTATGCCACGCGGCATGGCACTTGATTGATTGATTGTAAGGATAATAAACATAATGAGTAATGCATCACTCAGTGTGATGAAGGTACTACTGTAGTAAAGTGCCAAATTATTCATATGCATAATCAACAGTTTCTCAGCAAGACTTTCTTTAGGAAACTCCACACAGCAAGACTGTCTTTAGAAAACTCCACATAGCAAGACTTTTCTTTTCTGGAAATTTCCACAAAGCAAGACTTCTTTTCTGAAAATATCCACAAAGCAAGACTATCTTTAGGAAATATCCACACAGCAAGACAGTTTTTCTGGCAATGTCTGCAAGGATATGAGTAAGAAATATGTGGAAATCCACAAATAAGGTTGTGAAATATATATATTTTTGAAAACATAAACGTTCATGCTGAATGAAAATGATGATTCAAAGTGCATTAAATGAAGATCTCAAGTATTAAAAGAAAAAAACATGAATCTGAAGTTCATAAAATGACAAACTGAAGTACATACATAAAAAGAAGATCTAATGTACATAACATAGCACCAAAAAATGTTGAGGGTTAAAGCATGGAGAATCTGCGAATGGACGTGGTGCTTGAAGGTGAAAAAAAATCTGAATCAGTCTGGAAGAAAAGACACATTTGAAAGGCAAACAAATATACCCCATTAACCATGTGACTAAGTTTGTTGTGGCTGATCCTAGTAGTCAAGTTTGAGCAAAATCAGTCAACAGAAGACACCTGCACACGAAGATTCTTCATAATCATCTGCCAAGATTAAGAAAAGAAAAGTGAGAAATCTTTCTCCAGGAAGAAAAGGGAAAGTTAGAAGATGAAGACATGGGTCAAAAATGAGAATGCTAAAACAAACAGTCCTACAAATTGTTTTTTTTTTTTAAGCATTTGAAGTACATAAAATATTTGAGAATCTGACAATCACTAGAAAACTCGAAGAGTATATAGATGTTTAAACAGTAAAGTTTAAATCGTGACTGCTGAAGTGAATCACAGGGCACTTCCGTCAAGGACCTGATGGTTTGGGCAAAACGGATATACAAATTTAGACCTCTTCACTTGAGAATACCTCTTCCCTGGCATAGAGAACTTTGCAAGACAAAAAAAAAAAAATAATTAATTACAACCTGTAACATGTAATAAAAAATAATACAAGCTTACTAAAAGAAAATATCATATACAGTCACAGTAATACAAGTTTACTAAAAGAAATCACCACAAACAATCCAAAATAATATAAGTTTACTAAAAGAAAACAGCACATACAATGAAAAACAATACAAGTTTACTAAAAGAAAACGGCACATACAATGAAAAACAATACAAGTTTACTAAAAGAAAACAGCACATGCAATGAAAACAATACAAGTTTACTAAAAGAAAACACCACATACAATGAAAAACAATACAAGTTTACTAAAAGAAAACACCACGTACAATCCAAAATAATACTTCTTTGCAAAAAATAACACTAACTGCAGCAACAAATCAGGAGTATCTCATGTTGACCAGTTCCATTGAATCTAAGCATGAAAGTCTTTATATATTTTGTCCAAATGAAAGCAAATATAATGTTTGTATCAAATGAAATGTGATGATTGTTTTACTTCTGTTGTTGAACAAGGGAATATATTTATAATATTTTCCTTTGGTTATTGTTCAGGTCTGGTAATGGAACAAAGGGATGACATTTTTCATTGGTTATTTATTGTTTAGGTCTGATAATTGTAACAAAGGGATGAAATCTTTCATTGGTTATTTATTGTTCAGGTCTGATAATTGTAACATAGGGATAAAATCTTTCATTGGTTATTTATTGTTCAGGTCTGATAATTGTAACATAGGGATAAAATCTTTCATTGGTTATTTATTGTTCAGGTCTGATAATTGTAACATAGGGATAAAATCTTTCATTGGTTATTTATTGTTCAGGTCTGATAATTGTAACATAGGGATAAAATCTTCCACTGGTTATCTATTGTTCAGGTCTGATAGGGATAAAATCTTTCATTGGTTATTTATTGTTCAGGTCTGATAATTGTAACATAGGGATAAAATCTTTCACTGGTTATTTATTGTTCAGGTCTGATAATTGTAACATAGCGATAAAATCTTTCACTGGTTATTTATTGTTCAGGTCTGATAATTGTAACATAGGGATAAAATCTTTCACTGGTTATTTATTGTTCAGGTTTGATAATTGTAACATAAGGATAAAATCTTTCATTGGTTATTTATTGTTCAGGTCTGGTAACTAATATACTGATGATTTTTTTCACTGGTTATTTGTTCAGATCTGGTAACTGTAACATACTAATGATTTTTTTTTCATTGGTTATTGTTCAGATCTGGTAACTGTAACATACTAATGAATTTTTCATTGGTTATTGTCCAGGTCTGGTAGCTGTAATATACTGATGAATTCTTTCACTGGTTATTGTTCAGGTCTGGTAGCTGTAAAATACTGATGATTTCTTTCACTGGTTATTGTTCAGGTCTGGTAAGAAACAACGATGATATTGAACAGTAAGTATTTAAAGTTATTACGGCGGCTAAAATCGACCGCTTTCTTAATAAAGAACATTTATGGATCAGTAAGGAGCCCTCTTCTTAAATATCTAATGATCAACCTCCCTTCCCCCTTACCCCCAACCCTGGACAATGAAAACATGATTGCTTGTTTTTTTACACACCCATGCACTACATTCTAGTACAGTGGTTTTCAAACGGTGGGCCGTGGCAGATATCAGCCGCTACACTACGATTGTAAAAATATTTTTCGCCCAAATTACACCTTGCTCAATGTAATGTATACAGTAAAATATCGCACACGTGAACACGGGTGCTGCAACAGAACTTCGTATTGTCGAGTGTGCCATAGTTTGTATAAGTTTGAGAACCACTGTTCAAGTAGACATTACGATGTGTACTAGTATGTTCCATATCGTTTAATTTTAAAAAAAAATTCTTTGGCTAGTGAATTTGCCTGAAGCAAATTATCACAGTTAACTAATTTTTTTAAAAGTAATTAAAACGAATAAAAATGTTTACGTTATTTACGTATTAAAACTTGGAATGTGGTTTTTTTTTGGGTTTTGTTTCCTTTCTTAGATTGCGTCCTTCCTGACAATTACGGATACAACCTGGCCGAATTTTAAGGGAGCGTCTATTTGCACTTGATTTTAGTGAACGATTGCGTCAGTCCTAGGTTTAGGCTACTCGCAATCCTCACGTCGTGTCCTGGTTTAGGGTTATTTTATTTTGTCTCTTGCACTAGTTTTATTCTTTTCGACTGTTCCATCCACACATCGCATCCCATAGAAAACAAATCAGACGATGACAAAAATGACTGTAAGAAACCCGTTACAGTTATATGGAGCAAGGGTCACGAGACATGCGCAGTCGCAATGTAGGTCAATGTGTGAACAGACAAGTTTTAGGTATTCTGTGAGTGTAGCTTCAGGTCAGAGAGGGATTATTGGGGGAAACTGACCTTTCAGATTTTAACTCTTTCGAGGCGGAAGTAGGGCGACTGAATCTGACGGACGGCGCAGGTATCAGGGCCAGCACAGACCTCCACACGATGCTACTGAAAAGAGGCTGTTACACTCCCACAGACTGATCAGTGAGATGTTTCCGCTGATGGTGTGTTTGTGTAGACGCTGGCTTCATGTCCTCAAAAGCAAGTCATTTTAATCCACTCCCCATCCGATACCGTTCATGTACTTCCAGACCGTCAAGTAAAGACTTAAGATTCACAATTACACTAGCACTTATATCTTATATCCTTCCCGTGCCGTTAAACGTCATATAGGGCTCGCAAAGTAGTTCGCCAATTTTTCCTGTCTTCGGTGAGTCTTTCAACCTCATCAAAGGATTTTATGCCTGTTAATTTGGCCTCTCTTAACAATGTCCTCTTCAGAGTTTCACGCGGTCTGCCTCTTTTTCTTTAGCCTGTTCTGTTCCACTTGATAGTTTGTTTTGGGATTCTCTAATAATTTCTTCTCATCAAGTGACCAGCATATGTCCATCTCCTTTTCCTGATCACCCATGAGACTGGTTGTTGTTCAGTCATCTGTCTTATCTCTGCATTATTCTTAAATTCGTTCCACTTGATGCCGAGTATTTTCCTTAGGCATTTGTTTTCAAAAGAGTCTAATTTCTTGTCTATTTCTTTAGTTGTTTTCCAGCTTTCACATGCGTAAATGAGGGTGGATATTACATTTGAATTGAATAGTCTTAACTTGGTTTTTGTGCTTATAACTTTTGAATTCCATATGTTCTCAAGGTTCTTGAAGATCGATGCCGCTTTTGCAATTCTGAATCTAACTTCCTTTCTAGCACTACAACTATCTTAAAGGTTGTCATGACTATTCATTTCATTCCTTTGCATGTCCCTTGCGGAACTTTGCCTCCCAAACAGCACTCCTGTAGGCCTCTCGGTTGTGAGCAAGATGGCCTGCCGCTGCTGCATCCATTTGCAGATCGTCAACGATGTCTTGCAGCCATCTTCGTTTTGGTCTTCTTTTCTTTCTTTTTCCCATTATGTATCCTTCCAATACGGTTTTCTCTAAATTATCATGATGTTTAATATGTCCAAAATATTTAAGTTTTCTCTCTTTAATCCTCTTTACTAGCCAGCCTTCTTCAATATTAAGCTCTTGTAGTATAGATATATTTGTTCTTTTTTGTGTCTACGATATTTGGAGAACTCTTCATGACTATTAATATTATTTTATCAGACCCGCTTTGAACTCCTTTTGGTAGTGTCATACATACCCGTATCAGTAACAATAGCCGTGTCAGCAAGACAGACTATCATGTTTATAAACGTTTATGGATGTTTCCACATTTTCAGAAAATCTACAAAACATCAAAAACAAATCCAGTAATAGGGATGGATATAAAAGTAAGATGACAAATATGCTTTGTCCTCCTCTCTCCAAGCTGCTGTCTTGGGTGAAAAGAAAACATTTATTTGCCTTCTAATTATCGCGCCCGGTAGGTAGGTGCTCTTGTATATTTAAAAATAGTTTTATTGACCTTTTTTCCATTTTCATAAGTAAGAGAAGGCTGAAATCAGCTTAATAAGTATGAACAAAATGCCAATGTGCATAGACCACTGTACAGAAGGCGCTATATAAGTTGCACCCACTATTCTAAGCCAATATTTTAGTTATAAATTATTAAAGATATGTTAACCAAAAGATTTTTGGCCCCGTCGTAAGACAATTTTGGTCCCGCTGGACTGTACGTAGAAACTGGCTGATGCGACAGAACGTGACCTACTTCGTGAAGAGAAGTCTAAACAAGGTTTGCCGCCTTGATTGATTTTGTCCTTGTGGCCTAGATTTTAAAGATCTCCCTCCTCCCTCCTCTCTCGCTCTCTCTCTCTCTCTCTCTCTCTCTCTCTCTGTGTGTGTTTTTTTAAAGAAAATATGACAAAGGGCAGGGTATCAGATGAACCTGAACTGAATGTCTGACTGTCCTGCACACATTAAAGTTGTATTCCCTTTCTTATCCTGTCTGTCTTCGCAGGAAGTCTTCTACTCCAGTGAGCGAAACAACCGCACAACTCCTCAGATCAACAGAAGCAAGTGGCTAAACTGTCGCAACCGAATGAACGCTCGTGTCTGAGTGATTAAAGTATCTGCTCATAGAACAACGAGCAACAGGTTCAAATCCTAACAAGTGTTAGAAAATATTGTTTTAGGCTCTTGTATTTTCTTACGTGTGTCATGGCTTCCCAGTCTCCTGGGTCGGGCCTGGTGAAGAAGAAGAAGAAGAAGACACGCTGTCAGTGTTTTAAGGGAAAAAAAAACATTCACGTCGGAGGCAGCCCCTCACACACACGTTGGAGACGCCTGACTTTTACAACAGGGAGTACATTTTTTGTTTAAAAATTAACGCATCTGGTGAGAAAGAGAGGAAGACCAAGGCGAAGATGGCTGCAAGACATCGTTGATGATCTGCAAATGGATGCATCAGCAGCAGGCCATCTTGCTCACAACCGAGAGGCCTACAGGAGTGCTGTTAGGGAGGCAATGTTCCGCAAGGGACACACAAATGAATGAATGAATGAATGAAAGGTGGCGGGAATCCTCTTCCACAGACACGCCCCCCCCCCCCACCCTGTTAAAAATACCCCTAGCAAGAAAAATGGCGGCCTGGTTACTGAGTAGTTAGGCCATCGGTTTACTAATCCAGTGGTACTGGGTTCAAGTCCAAGCGCGCGCACACACACACAAAACAGGCCATGGGGACTACCCAGCCTCTAAAAAATGGGTACCAGAGAAACACTGACCACATCAGACTTTCATATGCCGAAGGTCTTGGAAACACGGGCCCAACACCATATCCCCCAGTATGCCTTAGATGGCATGGGAACGGGAGTTTGACCTGGCATGTAAAGTAACAGTAGAACACACACACTTACATGCGTACGCACATATTGATAACCCTCGTAACTGTGCCAGTATCTTGTTTGGCCCATAAAGTACCTTCTCAAGTATGCATCCATGTTCTTTGCACGAAACTATTCCTTTTCACATAGCACGGCCCCAGCGTTCATAGTTTTAACACATTTAGTCTGGAAATGTAATGGCAGTTCTGCATATAAATGGAACTCATTACCGCAGTGATTTCCCTTCTGGCCAGCACTTTTCAAGAAACCGGCCAAAAAGAGAAGGAAAAAAAAAAAAAAGGTGTCGTATTTGAAATGGAAGTTAGCCGGGCCCTGGATCGTGTCTGAGAAAGAAATGGGAACAATATGCTCCACATTCAAGAACGCTCGATATTTTAATTCCATCCCCTTTTCCTGGGCTGGGTCTTGCGAATAAGTTTGTTAGGGATTGACACTTCATAGAATACAAGACTCGACATTTACTGCAAGATGTATAAAAAGTGATGCGTTTCTGTCAAGGCTGCTTTCCTGCTAGCGAGGGAACAATCGATTCAGCGGTTCTCGGACTATTCGAAATTCGGAACAGATTCGCAATGTGTGAGATCAATTTTGTTTGTTTGTTTGTTTGTTAGGGGAAGCCGGTTTTGGTTACAGAATAAGAAAAAAAATCACCAAATATTTTTAAATGAAATTTCGCATGAAAGTCTTTATGTTCATGAGAAGATAACCTTTAAAACAATAGTCATTCAGAGAAATGGTTCTGCTTGAATATGTAAGTTAGAGAGAAATGGTTCTGCTTGAATATGTAAGTTAGAGAGAAATGGTTGTGCTTGAATATGTAAGTTAGAGAGAAATGGTTCTGCTTGAATATGTAAGTTAGAGAGAAATGGTTCTGCTTGAATATGTAAGTTAGAGAGAAATGGTTCTGCTTGAATATGTAAGTTAGAGAGAAATGGTTCTGCTTGAATATGTAAGTTAGAGAGAAATGGTTCTGCTTCAACATGTTAGAGAGAAATGGTTCTGCTTCAACATGTAAGTTATAGAGAAATGGTTCTGCTTCAACATGTTAGAGAGAATGGTTCTGCTTCAACATGTAAGTTTGAGAGAAATGGTTCTGCTTCAACATGTTAGAGAGAAATGGTTCTGCTTCAACATGTAAGTTAGAGAGAAATGGTTCTGCTTCAACATGTTAGAGAGAAATGGTTCTGCTTCAACATGTTAGAGAGGAATGGTTCTGCTTCAACATGTAAGTTTGAGAGAAATGGTTCTGCTTCAACATGTTAGAGAGAAATGGTTCTGCTTCAACATGTTAGAGAGAAATGGTTCTGCTTCAACATGTTAGAGAGAAATGGTTCTACTTCAACACGTAAGTTAGAAACTTGGTAATGAATGGAAAATTTAACTGAAAAAGAAGGAAAGGGAGTCCAAGAGAAAAATATCGACCGGAAACACCGAGGATCACACAAGATGAAGAAGCGTGATCGCCAACGCAATCCAGTACGCCTCGTAGTGAATCGCAAGACTTTATTCTTTGCCATTCGCTCAGATATCGGCGCTAGTCTCTCCCACACACGCAGCGCTGTCTCTGGTTTTCCCCATCCAGGGTTTGGCCTAGTCCTTTTCTAAGTGGGATGTGTAGCTGTTACGTGTTGGTGATATGCTGTGCTGTATGTGGCTCTTTTCTCGCAGGCACACAGGTCTACTGGGTCAGTTTTCATCTTGCGGAATAGATAATGTCTCAGCCTAAAGTGACCTGTTTCCATTTGGATGATTATAACTTTGTCTTTTCTTGAGAGTTTGTACGAGTGGTATGACACATGTTTTAGCTTTCAGGTTCTTTAAAAAAACAATTATTATTGTCTTTAAATATAGGTTTTTTTTTAACCAGTCGTCTGTCGAGCTTCTGCCAGTTTGTTGCATTCTTTCTTATTTTGCCAGTTTGTATGCCATTTGGAGGGTTTTTTTTTCCCCCCTAGCTGTTACTGTTATAAAACTTTGACTCGCCTAAAAGTACATTGCAAAGCTAAGACATCCATTCACTGGCTAACTCTGTTCGTTCCCCCCTGGGTCTTATTTGAGCACAAAACGGCTGACCCTCTTTTAAACTTTGCTTGACAGAATGAAGACTCTCCCAGCAACTTCAGTAAACCCCGTGTCTCGGACACGAGGGCTTTCCCAAAATCACCCTCCGATTGACTGGCAAAAAGAAGTTTAAAATAAGCAAAAACAATAACAACAACAACAAAATTATTACCTACAAAACTTACATACATAGTGGTATTATCTGTTCATTTAGTCGCTACCGTACTTCAGGCATTTGTACCGTGGTATAAGCTTTTGTAATCCTTCCCTTTCTTTGGGAAATAATGGAAAAAATGGGATTTCCAACACATTTGATACAATTAACATCACTGTTGTATCTAGACCAACAAGCAGCAGTAAGAATAAATGGTGAAACAACAACTTGGTTTGACATAAAACAAGGGGTCCGTCAGGGGTGCATATTGTCACCCTACTTATTTAACTTGTATACTGAAAATATAATGAGGAATGTTAGAGAAGATGTAGACAAAGAATATTACGATGCCATAACAGTTGGAGGTTATGAAATACCAGAGATTAGATATGCTGATGACACAGTATTGCTGTCCACAACACAAAAAGGAATGCAAAAACTAATTATGTCAGTCCGTAAGAACAACGAAGAGCAGAACCTCTATCTTAATGCAAAGAAAACTAAATTGATGACAACTGACAAAACAAACAAGGCAACTGAAATATGTATCAATGAGGAAAAACTGGAAGAAGTGGAGAGTTTTGAATATCTTGGATCGCTACTAACTAATAATGGAGATACAATGAGGGAAATTAAAAGGAGGACATCTATCGCTCTTCAGAAAGTAAAACAACTAAAGAATCTGTGGAGAGGAGCAGACAGAACCACAAAAATAAGATTTTTAAGGGCATGCATCTTTCCCATAGCAACATATGCCTGTGAGACCTGGACACTTAACAAAACAGCTGAGAAACACATAAATGCCTTTGAATGTAAATGCTACAGAAGAGTTCTCCAAATATCGTGGACACAAAAAAGAACAAATATATCTATACTACAAGAGCTTAATATTGACGAAGGCTGGCTAGTAAAGAGGATTAAAGAGAGAAAACTGAAATATTTTGGATACATTAAACGTCATGATAATTTAGAGAAGACCGTATTGGAAGGATACATAATGGGAAAAAGAAAAAGAGGAAGACCAAGACGAAGATGGCTGCAAGACATCGTTGACGATCTGCAAATGGATGCAACAGCCATCTTGCTCACAACCGAGAGGCCTACAGGAGTGCTGTTTGGGAGGCAAAGTTCCGCAAGGGACATGCAAATGAATGAATGAATGAATCCTTCGTCAAAGACCGGCGTTGTCAGAGTATCCAGCCAGTTGTTTACTCCATCCATGAACTCTTCATTGGTTTCAAAGGGCTAGGCAGCCAACCAGATCTTCGTCGTGCTGAAGAGATGATAATAGCATGGCGTCTAGTCCAGAATACTTCATCTCTCTCCACTGTTAACGTTCCTCATCTCTTTCCACTGTTAACGTTCCTCATCTCTCTTCACTGTTAACGTTCTTATATCTCTCCACTGTTAACTTTCCTCATCTCTCTCCACTGTTAACGTTCCTCATCTCTTTTCACTGTTAACGTACCTCATCTCTCTTCACTGTTAATGTACCATATCTCTTTTCACTGTTAACGTACCTCATCTCTCTTCACTGTTGACGTCCCTCATCTCTCTTCACTATTAACGTACCTCATCTCTCTTCATTGTTAACGTACCTCATCTATCTTCACTGTTAACGTACCTCATCTCTCTTCGCTGTTAACGTACCTCATCTCTCTTCACTGTTAACGTACCTTATCTCTCTTCACTGTTAACGTACTTCATCTCTCTTCACTGTTGACGTCCCTCATCTCTCTGCATTGTTGACGTCCCTCATCTCTCTTCACTGTTAACGTTCCTCATCTCTCTTCATTGTTGACGTCCCTCATCTCTCTTCACTGTTGACGTCCCTCATCTCTCTGCATTGTTGACGTCCCTCATCTTTTTCTACTGTTGATGTCCCTTTCCTATGAGTACTTTTCCTATGCATAAAATATGAAACAAACCGCTATAGGTGCACAATGTTTTGATGCGCGTTGCAAAATAGCGCCCGTATGTTATATCGTGCATATGTTATATGCACAAACTACAGAACTGTTGCCCTGATTAGTCATGCCAGTAAAACTCTGTTAAAAATCATAATGGGTAGACTTCGAAAGAAAATAGAAGTCAATATGATCCAAGCTGGTTTCAGGCAAGGAGGAAGATCAAGAGATCATATATTCAATATAAGATTAATAATAGATAAATGCAGAGAATTTAATGTGAATCTATATTTATCCTTTATAGACTATTCAAAGGCATTTGATTGTGTACAACACCAGAAACTTTGGGAAATAATGGAAAAAATGGTATTTCCAACACATTTGATACAATTAACATCACTGCTGTATCTAGACCAACAAGCAGCAGTAAGAATAAATGGTGAAACAACAACTTGGTTTGACATAAAACAAAGGGTCCGTCAGGGGTGCATATTGTCACCCTACTTATTTAACTTGTATACTGAAAATATAATGAGGAATGTTAGAGAAGATGTAGACAAAGAATATTACGATGCCATAACAATTGGAGGTTATGAAATACCAGAGATTAGATATGCTGATGACACAGTATTACTGTCCACAACACAAAAAGGAATGCAAAAACTAATTATGTCAGTCCGTAAGAACAACGAAGAGCAGAACCTCTATCTTAATGCAAAGAAAACTAAATTGATGACAACTGACAAAACAAACAAGGCAGCTGAAATATGTATCAATGAGGAAAAAATGGAAGAAGTGGAGAGTTTTGAATATCTTGGATCATTACTAACTAATAATGGAGATACAATGAGGGAAATTAAAAGGAGGACATCTATCGCTCTTCAGAAAGTAAAACAACTAAAGAATCTGTGGATAGGAGCAGACAGAACCACAAAAATAAGATTTTTAAGGGCATGCATCTTTCCCATAGCAACATATGCCTGTGAGACCTGGACACTTAACAAAACAGCTGAGAAATACATAAATGCCTTTGAATGTAAATGCTACAGAAGAGTTCTCCAGATATCGTGAACACGAAAAAAGAACAAATATATCTATACTACAAGAGCTTAATATTGAAGAAGACTGGCTAGTAAAGAGGATTAAAGAGAGAAAACTTAAATATTTTGGACACATTAAAGGTCATGATAATTTAGAGAAGACCGTATTGGAAGGATGCATAATGGAAAAAAGAAAGAGAGGAAGACCAAAACGAAGATGGCTGCAAGACATCGTTGACGATCTGCAAATGGACGCAGCAGCAGCAGGCCATCTTGCTCACAGCCGAGAGGCCTACAGAGAGGCTGTTTGGGAGGCAAAGTTCCGCAAGGGACATGCAAATGAATGAATGAATGTTATATCGAACTATTGCATGTAACTCGAATTTTTAATATAATAGGCTTTACAGGGGTCGCTCGTAACTAATGGGTGTACGTAAGTCGGACGCTCGTAACTAATGGGTGTACGTAAGTCGGACGCTCGTAACTAATGGGTGTACGTAAGTCGGACGCTCGTAACTAATGGGTGTACGTAAGTCGGACGCTCGTAACTAATGGGTGTACGTAAGTCGGACTCTCGTAACTCGGAGATTGCATGTACAACAAAATCTGAAAGATTATTCCTAAACGGGAGGGAAAGAGGGAAGAAAGCAACAGTTCTATAATGGAGGGTGGGGGGGGGGGGAGGGCAGCTACAAGAGAGGATTATAACTGAAGATAATGCAGCAGAGTATGCAGGTCCGACGAGAGGATGGGTGTGGCACGGTTGTTACCCCCTGGGGTCAGGTTGCCGAGGCGGGCCCAAGGGTCCTTGTTTTTCTCGCTTTTTATTATCAGTGACGTATGTGAAAGTTATTTCTGTGTTTGGTTTAGGGGGTCAGATAGTAACTGACCCCTGGGCTCGATCTGGCTTGCCACGGCCCTGACAGCTCGAACGAAGATCCGGGTTGTAGAAAAAAAAAAATCGATAGTTGTAGAGTGTCGGCCTGGGACTAGCGGGCAGAACTCCCGCCATCGTAACGAACACTCAGACACTGCATAGCTCCCAGAAATAGATTTTCTGACTCAGAGCGACCGCAAGGAATTCTGGGACAGGAAGGAACGAAATAGAATAATAAACGATTAAATTATAATACAGGGCACGTGCAGCGTCGAGGGGAAATAACAACGCCCCAATGTTTATCAGGAAAGACAACTCTTGTTAAAGTTCCGAGATGGTGAAAACCAAATCATTGGGGTATGGAAACAACACACCACGTTTCTTTCCATTTGTTAGAGGGGTCCCCCCTCCCCAAAACAGGAATCCAGCGTTTATGCATCAATCAATCAAGTGCCATGCCGTGTGGCGTAGGCGATCATTTCTCTCCACAATTCCCTGTCTTTAGACTTGATTATGAGACCCGCCGGTGACTTTCTTCCTAGCCACACTGACAGCCCATCCAGTAACTTCTGTCTCTCTCTTTCTCTGTCTCTTCTTCTCTCAGTTTTTCCAATTGCCACAATGTGTTCCAATTTTCCTCTTCTCAGAAAATGTGCTACACAATCTCCCCTGTCTGCCTCTGATCTTTGCTGTAATTTGCCTTAAAACTCCAGCCTCTCTTAAGACTTCTCCATTGGTTTTCTTAGCTGTCCGTGATACCTTCAACATTCTTCTTCTAAACCACATTTCAATGGCTTCCATTTCTCGCTGTACTCTCTTATTCCTGGACCATGCTTCACATCCATAAAACAAAATTGGCTCGATGTAACATTTAAGTACTCGGAATCCTGTTTCCATTGATATGGATCTGTTGCGCAAGATGTTTCTCATTTTCTGGAATGCTGACTTGGCCTGAGCACGTCTGCTTTTTATTTGGTTGTGACATTTCCCATCAGCTGCTATAACTGTTCCTAAGTACTTGAATCTATCAACTTGTTTCAGATTTGTGCCATCGGTGGTAATGCTACATTTTGGTGGTATTCTTTTCTTTGAGATGACCATCGCTTCAGTCTTCTTTGATGTATATATTTATTTATACTCAGGAAAAAAGTAAGTGTGCAGTGGTGCAAATGCACCAATCATGTTGTCATGAGTGAAATGAAATCAAATTTGGCACGAAGTTTTGTCTGAGTGTTGTCTACTTCCCCGTGCTGCACGAAGTTGATCGCACTATTCATGGGGAGATAACCACAGCTCCAGTGAAATCATGTGCAATGATCCATGATTGGTTACTGACCACTGATAAAATGAGGGTAAGTGTGTAAATCTGTTCTCAGAGATCTCTTCACATAATCGTTGAAGAAAGGAGTAGTGGAATTTCAAATAAACATCTGTTTTCATCATGTCAAGATTGAACAAACATCAGCGAGAAATAGCTGTTGGAATGTTTATTGCTGGATCAACAGTAGCAACAGTATCTCAACATTTTAGTGTTCACAGAAACACAATATCACACCTTCAAAGTTGTTATAACCAAGATGGTTCCATTGCTGACCGCCATAGAACCTGTAGACCACGAGTTACCGCCCTTGCACAAGACCGCTACATCCACCTCATGCACCCTCGTAACTGCTTTCTCCAGGCAACATGGACTGCCAGCAACATTCCAGGTGTAAGACGTGTGTCAGGCAGGACAGTGAGGAACAGACTCAGAGAGGTAAATCTCTTACCTCATAGGCCTGCAGTTAGACCAGTACTGACAGTTCGGCACAGACAAACCCGGTTGACCTGGCCCAGGCACCACGTGGCAAGGCCCTATCATCAATGGAGACGGATCCTATTTACTGATGAGTTCAGATTCTATCTGCAAGGCCATGATGGGCGTGCTTTAGTGTACAGACGAAGAGGAGAACTCTTTGCGAATAACTGTGTGCTAGAGGTGGATAGGAGAAGAGGAGGCAGTGTAATGGCTTGGGGAGGAATTTCCTATGCTGGCCGAACAAACCTAGTCTTCCTCAATGGCAACTTTACAGGCTTACGATATAGGGACGAAATCATTACACGCCACGTAATGCCTTTTCTAGACAAGACCTGATACTACAGCAGGATAACGCTCGTCCACATGTCGCACGTGTGGTCAGGGACTACTTTCAACAGTATAGAAAGTCTGTGTAGAAAGTCCAGATCAAGAGGGTTCTTAACCTTTTGTACGATTAGAGACTTGCAATCATTATCACTACTCTGTACTCACAATGGAGCATGCGCCATCAACAAATGTTGTCCTGCCATTCCTGTCTTGAGCAAGTCGAGATATCTCAAACCGTCATACCTTTCCCGCTTCCTTTAGTTCTTCCCGTATTGTGCGTCTCTATGTCCCTAATGGCCTGCCCCTCTTTCTTTTTCCTAGAGGTGTCCAAGCCAAGGCGGTATATAGGAGTGTCTTGTTCTTTCCATTCGTAGTATGTGGCCCAGCCATTTCCATCTTCGTCTTTTGGTCCCTTTAGCGATGCTCTCAAAGCCCGTTTGTTTGGTTATTTCCTCGTTTGTCACACGTTCTTCTCAGTGTATTCTTAAAATTTTCCAGAGACGTCTTCCTTCAAATCCTCTCAATCAGCTTTCATTTCTCTGACTGGTTTTCCATGTTTCGGCACAGACTTGCACTGGATTGCCAAAAAATGTCTCCGTACCCCTTCCGTTCACGATCAGCATCATCATGTGCCGTGGCGGTATGCGTTGGCTATCATGCTTGCTCACAGATCTCGTTCCTTGATATTTTCATTCAGCTCAGTTGATGATTTTTTTTCCTCTTGGTCTTTCCTTGCATCTCTTGCCATGTACCTTTCCTGTTATTATTTTGGTGTTTTCAAGCCCTGCTCTTCTCATTATATGTCCAGTGTTTGATGATTGTCGAAACCATCATTGCTGCTGGTCTTATTTATTTAGTTTCAGTGATATTTCAACAAGGCATCCATATACCGCCTGGGCTTGGACACATAAAGGAAAAAAGGAAACGAGCAAGTCATTAGGAACATGGAGACGCACAACACAGGAAGAACTAAAGGAAGAGAGAAAGACATGGCTTGAGGTTTCCCGGCTTGCTCAAGATATGATTGTCTGGAGAACCTTTGTTGAACTTTATGCTCCATTGGGAAGTACACAGGACTGATGATGATGGATTTTTCAAAAGATGCCAGTAACTTGGATTTAGTTTATATAATGGCAAGCAGGAACAGGAACAACTGATAGGAACAGGAACCACTGGTAGGAATAGGAACAGGAACAACTGGTAGGAATAGGAACAGCTGATAGGAACAGGAACAACTGGTAGGAATAGAAACAGCTGATAGGAATAGGAAAAACTGGTAGGAATAGGAACAACTTGTAGGAACAGGAACAACTGATAGGAACAGGAACAACTAGTAGGAATAGGGACAACTGAAAGGAACAGGAAAAACTGGTAGGAATAGGAATAACTGGTAGGAATAGGAACAACTGGTAGGAACAGGAACAACTGGAAGGAACAGGAAAAACTGGTAGGAATAGGAACAACTGATAGGAATAGGAACAACTGGTAGGAATAGGAACAACTGATAGGAACAGGAACAACTGACAGGACTAGGAACAACTGGTAGGAACAGGAACAACTGATAGGAACAGGAACAATTAGTAGGAACAGGAACAACTGATAGGAACAGAAACAACTTGCAGGAAGAGAACAACTGGTAGGAATAGGAACAACTGGTAGGAACAGGAACAACTGATAGGAACAGGAACAACTGGAAGGAACAGGAACAACTGGAAGGAACAGGAACAACTGGTAGAAATAGGAACAACTGGTAGGAATAGGAACAACTGAAAGGAACAGAAACAATTGGTAGGAATAGGAACAACTGATAGGAACAGGAACAACTGGTAGGAACAGGAACAACTGGTAGGAACAGGAACAACTGATAGGAACAGGAACAACTGGTAGGAACAGGAACAACTGGTAGGAACAGGAACAACTGATAGGAACAGGAACAACTGGAAGAAATATGAATTAAACAAAAACATTAACTATTTCACTCCTGAATAATTTTCCACGCCCTGTCAGAACATATTTTGATGAGAAATTTTCTCGATGGAAGTTGCTCTATAATTTTTTTTAAAATGTGGGTTGGTCTACAAATGTGCTACTTTTCATTTTATTTAGACTTTGCTTAAATACTACTTTCTGAACATTGACTCAAGTGGGTGAACATGATCTACTAATCCTGTTTGTGTTATGTTGGAGTGAAAGAGTTTTTAAAAAGTTTTTAAAAAAAACAACATTTTTTTCAGAGAATGAGTCCCACAATCCCATTATTTGGTTATTTACCCCTAAGGATCATGGACATCTCTGGTGTAGATTTTAACATCATTTGTATTTGTACATTGCAAAAGACCTAACATTCTCAAAGTAAGAACATTGGGAAGTTTTTGTTGTCGTTTTTTTAAAAAACCAAGCCTTGGAAGGACGGTGAGAGGGGGGGGGGAAGTGAGATGAAAAGGTGTATTTGGGAGGGAATAGGAGGCAGAAGAAGGGGCATGGATCGTCCCCAGAGGAATTATCTATTGCTTCAGGGGTCTATAACCTTAGAAAAGTTGGAAACCACTGATGTAACGCCTGCCAGCCACCACTGATGTAACGCCTGCTAGAGACCACTGATGTAATGCCTGCTAGCCATCACTAATGTAACTCCTGCCACCCTCCACTGATGTAACTCATGCTAGCCGTCGCTGATGTAGCTCCTGCCAGCCACCACTAATGTAACGCCTGCCAACCATCACTGATGTAACGTTACCAGCCACCAGTGATGTAACGCCTGCCACCCACCACTAATGTAACTCCTGCTAGCTATCGGTGATGTAGCTCCTGCCATCCACCACTGATGTAACTCCTGCCAACCACCACTCTCCTGCGAGCCACCACTGATGTAATTCCTGCCAGCCACAACTGATGTAACTTCTGCCAACCACCACTCTCCTGCGAGCCACCACTGATGTAGCTCCTGCCATCCACCACTGATGTAACTCCTGCCAACCACCACTCTCCTGCCATCTACCACTTATGTAACTCCTGCCAACCACCACTCTCCTGCGAGCCACCACCGATGTAGCTCCTGCCATCCACCACTGATGTAACTCCTGCCAACCACCACTCTCCTGCGAGCCACCACTGATGTAACTCCTGCCAGCCACAACTGATGTAACTTCTGCCAACCACCACTCTCCTGCGAGCCACCACTGATGTAGCTCCTGCCATCCACCACTGATGTAACTCCTGCCAACCACCACTCTCCTGCGAGCCACCATTGATGTAGCTCCTGCCAACCACCACTGATGTAACTCCTGCCAACCACCACTCTCCTGCGAGCCACCACTGATGTAACTCCTGCCAGCCACAACTGATGTAACTTCTGCCAACCACCACTCTCCTGCGAGCCACCACTGATGTAGCTCCTGCCATCCACCACTGATGTAACTCCTGCCAACCACCACTCTCCTGCGAGCCACCATTGATGTAGCTCCTGCCAACCACCACTGATGTAACTCCTGCCAACCACCACTCTCCTGCGAGCCACCACTGATGTAACTCCTGCCAGCCACAACTGATGTAACTCCTGCCAACCACCACTCTCCTGCGAGCCACCACTGATGTAGCTCCTGCCATCCACCACTGATGTAACTCCTGCCAACCACCACTCTCCTGCCATCTACCACTTATGTAACTCCTGCCAACCACCACTCTCCTGCGAGCCACCACCGATGTAGCTCCTGCCATCCACCACTGATGTAACTCCTGCCAACCACCACTCTCCTGCGAGCCACCACTGATGTAACTCCTGCCAGCCACAACTGATGTAACTCCTGCCAACCACCACTCTCATGCGAGCCACCACTGATGTAGCTCCTGCCATCCACCACTGATGTAACTCCTGCCAACCACCACTCTCCTGCGAGCCACCATTGATGTAGCTCCTGCCAACCACCACTGATGTAACTCCTGCCAACCACCACTCTCCTGCGAGCCACCACTGATGTAACTCCTGCCAGCCACAACTGATGTAACTTCTGCCAACCACCACTCTCCTGCGAGCCACCACTGATGTAGCTCCTGCCATCCACCACTGATGTAACTCCTGCCAACCACCACTCTCCTGCGAGCCACCATTGATGTAGCTCCTGCCAACCACCACTGATGTAACTCCTGCCAACCACCACTCTCCTGCGAGCCACCACTGATGTAACTCCTGCCAGCCACAACTGATGTAACTCCTGCCAACCACCACTCTCCTGCGAGCCACCACTGATGTAGCTCCTGCCATCCACCACTGATGTAACTCCTGCCAACCACCACTCTCCTGCCATCTACCACTTATGTAACTCCTGCCAACCACCACTCTCCTGCGAGCCACCACCGATGTAGCTCCTGCCATCCACCACTGATGTAACTCCTGCCAACCACCACTCTCCTGCGAGCCACCACTGATGTAACTCCTGCCAGCCACAACTGATGTAACTCCTGCCAACCACCACTCTCATGCGAGCCACCACTGATGTAGCTCCTGCCATCCACCACTGATGTAACTCCTGCCAACCACCACTCTCCTGCCATCCACCACTGATGTAACTCCTGCCAACCACCACTCTCCTGAGAGCCACCACCGATGTAACTCCTGCCAGCCACAACTGATGTAACTTCTGCGAGCCACCACAGATGTAACTCCTGCCAGCCACTCCCCAGAGTCTGTTAATACTGCTATCATCATAAGTAGAACGACCAGAAGAGCAAAGCTCACGCCTCCACGCCATCAAGGCATACTAGGAGTATGGTGTCAGGCCCGCATTTCCAAGACCATCGGCACATGAAAGTCTGATGTGGTCAGTATCACGCCTGACTGCATTTACCTTCCCAGATTTCTCTGGTTCCAGTTTTTATAGGCCGGGTGGACCCCGGGTCTGTTTTGGTGTGCACCAGAAAAAAAAAAATTCCATTTGCCTGGACTTGAACCAGGTACCACCGGGTTAGTAAACTGAGAGCCTAACCACTCAGCCAGCCAGGCCGGCAAAACAGAACTTCACATGTAGACTCCAAAAACACTCTTTCCTGCGGACACTCCTCTATACTTAACCCCGTAAAATGGCGCTTACACAGCCTCAGATTTGTGCAGACCGGTACAACTGTGGCTGTCTTTCACTTTGAATGAAGTATTTTCCGAGATGCCGGTTTTATCAACACAATATAAAGTACTTTATGCCTTTTTTTTTAATGTAAAATTAAACACACTTTACTCAACGGGAATTAAATGTTCACGTGTCATTTTGTTTACCTTATTTACAACGAGATTTGCTATTTACAAAGTGCTCACATGGTGTACAAGATTCAAAGCTGTTTGATTCTTCTAAAGGCAAACTCATCATCATCATCATCATCATCATCCTGCTGACCTGCATTACCTCCTACCGATCACGCTGGTTGCTTTTTACTAAGTTTTAATAATATAAATCGGCTACGGTAACCGATCATGACTATTTCCAGGCAAGATCTTTGATCCTTTTAAAAAAAAAATCTTTATTTTCGAAGGATTAAGAATTGGGCACGCAGGCCCGTTTGACATTCTACCCTTTATCATACAACTTTTCACGCTGTTCCAGACAAATCCCAACAAAGATCTTTCTGGACAACCAGCCTTTGAAACATTTCAAATATCTCTGTCTGTTATTTGCATGTCCCTTGCGGAACTTTGCCTCCCAAACAGCACTCATGTAGGCCTCTCGGTTGTGAGCAAGATGGCCTGCTGTTGATGCATCCATCTGCAGATCATCAACGATGTCTTGCAGCCATCTTAGCCTTGGTCTTCTTCTCTTTCTTTTTCCCATTATGTACCCTTCCAAGACGGTTTTCTCTAGATTATCACGACGTTTAATGTGTCCAAAATATTTTGTCTGTTTAATACTCTTTACTAGTCAGCCTTCTTCAATATTAAGTTCTTGTAGTATAGATATATTTGTTCTTTTTTGTGTCTATGGTATTTGAAGAACTCTTCTGTAGCATTTACATTCAAAGGCATTTATGTATTCCTCAGCTGTTTTGTTAAGTGTCCAGATCTCATAGGCATATGTCGCGATGGGAAAGGTGCATGCCCTTAATAATTTTCTTTTCGTAGTTCTGTCTGTATCCTTTATAGACTACTCAAAGGCATTTGATTGTGTACAACACCAGAAACTTTGGGAAATAATGGAAAAAATGGGATTTCCAACACATCTGATACAATTAACATCACTGCTGTATCTAGACCAACAAGCAGCAGTAAGAATAAATGGTGAAACAAGAACTTGGTTTGACATAAAACAAGGGGTCCGTCAGGGGTGCATATTGTCACCCTACTTATTTAACTTGTATACTGAAAATATAATGAGGAATGTTAGAGAAGATGTAGACAAAGAATATTACGATGCCATAACAGCTGGAGGTTATGAAATACCAGAGATTAGATATGCTGATGACACAGTATTGCTGTCCACAACACAAAAAGGAATGGAAAAACTAATTATGTCAGTCCGCAAGAACAGCGAAGAGCAGAACCTCTATCTTAATGCAAAGAAAACTAAATTGATGACAAGTGACAAAACAAACAAGGCAACTGAAATATGTATCAATGAGGAAAAACTGGAAGAAGTGGAGAGTTTTGAATATCTTGGATCACTACTAACTAATAATGGAGATACAATGAGGGAAATTAAAAGGAGGACATCTATTGCTCTTCAGAAAGTAAAACAAATAAAGAATCTGTGGAGAGGAGCAGACAGAACCACAAAAATAAGATTTTTAAGGGCATGCATCTTTCCCATCGCAACATATGCCTGTGAGACCTGGACACTTAACAAAACAGCTGAGAAACACATAAATGCCTTTGAATGCAAATGCTACAGAAGAGTTCTCCAAATATCGTGGACACAAAAAAGAACAAATATATCTATACTACAAGAGCTTAATATTGAAGAAGGCTGGCTAGTAAAGAGGATTAAAGAGAGAAAACTTAAATATTAAACGACACATTAAACGTCATGATAGTTTAGAGAAGACCGTATTGGAGGGATACATAATGGGAAAAAGAAAAAGAGGAAGACCGAAACGAAGATGGCTGCAAGACATCGTTGACGATCTGGAAATGGATGCAGCAGCAGCAGGCCATCTTGCTCACAACCGAGAGGCCTACAGGAGTGCTGTTTGGGAGGCAAAGTTCCGCAAGGGACATGCAAAGGAATGAATGAATGAATGAATGAATGAGTTCTGTCTGTTCCTCTCCACAGATTCTTTAGTTGTTTTACTTTCTGAAGAGCGATAGATGTCCTCCTTTTAATTTCACTCATTGTATCTTCAAATGTCTAGGAAGCACAATATCATCATCTGAGAAAACTGACACGGAGATTGAGAACAGATTGAATAAAGCAAATCAGGTCATTGGACAAATGACACCTTTTCTGAAAAACAAATACATCACAAACGAAAGCAAAAGAGCATTATACAAGACAGTTTTCCTCCCTACTCTATGCTACCAATGTCAAACATGGTCACTAACAGCCAAATACGAAAGAAAAATCATCACGACGGAAATGAGATGTTTAAGGAGAATACTAAATGTGACAAGAAGAGACCAAATAAGAAATGACACCATCAGGGCAAAGACTGGAGTAACATCAGTATTACGCTATACCCAGAAACAATAAGTCTGGCTACATTACATGACTGCCACCAGACAGCATACAAAAAAAAAAAAAAATCACACTAAGAACTGTAGGCAGTCCACCCACGCAAGAGATGGAGAGAGGAAATTACAGAAAATTTAAATATCCCATTATACGAAGGAAATCGCCGAGTCTTATCAAGACATCCATTTGCCTCTTCAAAATTGAAAGGTATATGAGGAAGGAGACAAGACAAGACAGTGACTGGATACAATGTTAAGTTAATATTCACTTGTTGTTGTTGTTGTTGTTGTTGTTCGACAGATGACTTTTTCTCAGTCAGGACATTTCCCGTATCTGCTGGACTCTGTTCTAGTTACAACTTCGGAACGGATGTCGTATACAACGCAAGACACTCTGCGCCCATTTCCCTAGTAGATTTCCTAAGTTTTGTTGTCTAAATTTTGTTCGTATTAGCTTATATCTTATATCCTTCCCGTGCCGTTAAACGTCACATAGGGCTTGCAAAGTAGTTCGATAATTTTTCCTGTCTTCGGCGAGTCTTTCAACCTCAACAAAGGATTTTATGCCTGTTAATTTGGCCTCTCTTAATAATGTCCTCTTCAGAGTTTCACGCGGTCTGCCTCTTTTTCTTTGGCCTGTTGTGTTCCACTTGATAGCTTGTTTTGGGATTCTCTGATCATTTCTTCTCATCAAGTGACCAACATATGTCCATCTCCTTTTCCTGATCACCCATGAGACTGGTTGTTGTTCAGTCATCTGTCTTATCTCTGCATTGTTCTTGAATTCATTCCACTTGATGCCGAGTATTTTCCTTAGGCATTTGTTTTCAAAAGAGTCTAATTTCTTGTCTATTTATTTCTTGTCGTATTAGCTACTACAATTTAATTTAAGTAGACGTCACTCAGACATTGCCTGCTGTATTAAAAAAAAAACTCACACAGGCATTGACTTCTGTTTGCTTAAAAACTATGACCAAAGATTTGAAAGATGTGAAATTATTTATTATTTGGTCTGGTCACATGAGGGTAACCATAGCTTTTTGGCTTACTATGGTACCTTAAAAAGTGTCTATTACGGGGACATAACCTAATAAAATAGATCTTAGGTGTAAGTTCAAGGGTTGCGTCCCTTATCTTTTTGTTTTTCAAACCATATCTTGCGTTCTGAATAAAAAGAAGACTGAAGTGATGGTCATCTCAAAGAAAAGAATATCACCAAAATGTAGCATAACCATCCATTGCAGAGAGCTGAAACACGTTGATAGATTCAAGTACTTAGGAACAATTATAACAGCTGATTGGAAATGTCACAACCAAATAAAAAGCAGACGTGCTCAGGCCAAGTCAGCATTCCAGAAAATGAGAAACATCTTGTGCAACAGATCCGTATCAATGGAAACAAGTACTTAAATGTTACATCGAGCCAGTTTTGTTTTATGGATGTGAAGCATGATCCACGAATAAGAGAGTAGAGCGATAAATGGAGACCATTGAAATGTGGTTCATAAGGAGGATGTTGAAAGTACCGTGGACAGCTAAGAAAACCAACGAAGAAGTCTTAAGAGAGGCTGGAGTTAAAAGACAAATTACAGCAAAGATCAGAGGCAGACAAGCGAGATTTGTAGGACATTTTCTGAGAAGACAAAATTGGAACACATTGTGTCAACTGGAAAAAAACTGAGGGAAGAAAAGACAGAGGAAGACAGAAAGAGAAGTTACTGGACAGGCTGTCATTGTAACAGACTCCCAAAGCATGTTACGGAGAATCGAGAGGTATTTCTTAAGCAGAGAAGGCTCTCGGTTATTGCTTCATGGGGGAGTCAAAGGCACAGAGAAAGTGGACAAGCTAGCAGACACTGTGTGAGTCCAGGGTACCCCAAAAAATGGTCAAGGATTAGACTGCAAGAGCCACCTTGGACAGGCCAGGTATGGAGGACGACATCGGGTTGAATGACAACAATCACACCAGGAGGACGATCGTGTTTTGGAGGTGGGGAGAAGAATGGAAATGCACGTTTTTTTTTCCGAACGTATTTTAGCGCGCGTTACCCCTCAGCCAGTGCCGTGATTGGCTCCATTGCACTGGGTGTTGGAATAGAAGGCGGAGTACGCATGGGAACGGCCAGAATGAGGGGATGCCAGTTTCCGATTGCTGATTTCAGATATCTCAGAAATTTGCTTAAGCAAGGCGAGTCCAGCGTTTTCACTTCCGAAGGATATATCAACAGATGTACAGATATACCAACAGATGTACAGGTATATCAACAGATGTACAGATATACCAACAGATGTATAGATATATCAACAAATGTACAGATATACGAACAGATGTACAGATATATCAATAGATGTACAGATATGGATTGTTGTCGATGTTGCTTGTATTTTCACGTTATACTGTATCCAAGAAACTAATGTTCAATAAAAACAATCTGTGTATCTAGACCGCTGCTAGTCCACAGAGCTGGCGAAGAAATGCTTCGTCTCATTGATCTATTTGCTGGAAAACATGAAAATCAATGGCAGCTATGTTCAAGTACTTGCTATGAATCAGCCGCGGCTGTGACTGGAGCATCTTCAAGTGCTGTGGCGGGCATAAAAAACAAAATGAAAAAAAAAGCACTCAAAGTGTCGTCGACATCATCATCATCATCATCATCATCATCATCTATTAGCAGAATGCCACCAAAAAAAAAAAGAATTTGTGGATGAAGTTGTAAAAAATAACAAATGTTATAAAGTCTAAACCGTTTAATTCAAGAATCTCTTGTTCACTTTGTGAACATTTCTTCTTGTTCTTGTTCTTCTTGTTCTTGTTCTTCTTGTTCTTCTTGTTCTTGTTCTTCTTGTTCTCGTTCTTCTTCTTGTTTTTCTTGTTCTTGTTCTTGTTCCTCTCTTCTTCTTGTTCTTCTTGTTCTTGTTCTTCTTTTTGTTCTTCTTGTTCTTATTCTTGTTCTTCTTGTTCTTCTTCTCTTCTTGTTCTTCTTCTTCTTCTTGTTCTTCTTGTTCTTGTTGTTCTTCTTCTTGTTCTTCTTGTTCTTGTTGTTCTTGTTGTTCTTCTTCTTCTTCTTGTTCTTGTTCTTCTTGTTCTTCTTCTTGTTCTTGTTCTTCTTCTTGTTTTTGTTCTTCTTCTTGTTCTTGTTCTTGTTCTTCTTGTTCTTGTTCTTCTTCTTCTTCTTGTTCTTGTTCTTCTTGTTGTTGTTCTTCTTCTTGTTCTTCTTCTTCTTGTTCTTCTTCTTCTTTGAGCAGATGCTGAATTCCGAGCCGCTTCCCAAGTTCGTTGCCGCCGACAAGACCCGCCTCCATTCCTGTCTGTTCTTGATCTTCTCCGGCCAGTTGTCGATTCCAGGACCGCTTATATCTTCTTCTAGGTTGTCTCGCCATCGTTGTCCAGGTCTACCTCTTGGCCTGTCCCCTTTCATCACTTCTGTACAGGCCATCTTTGTTTGTCTATCCTCCTCCATTCTCTCTTAATGCCCGAGTCACCTCGGCCTCTTATGTAAAGATTTAATAAATATTTACTTCTTCGTAAAGAGGGACAGAACTAAATAGCAAAAAGACAGAAAGAGTGATAATATCGAAAAGAACAAACATACGAAAATACAATATTCCTTAGACTAAACTGGTGCAACGAAAACCACAGTGTCATGCAATCCCGCTTCTGTGACCCACCGAGAATACAGGCCCAAGACCCACGATACTCCAAACCTCTTGTGGTCCTCTCGGGGACCACATGACCTCTTATGGTCCTATCAAGGACCACAGGAGTAAATTCAGTAGGATCACGCTATGGTCTTGGTGGTAGAAGCGAACGAAGAAGAAGAAGAGAAGAAGACAATATTCCTTCAAAACGGGACACTGACAAAAGTATATAAATTCAAGTACCTTAGAGCAACAATAACAACTGATGACATGTTCATGAGTGAAATAAAATCAGGAATAGATAAAACGAAGGCATCTTTTTGTGCCGTGAAGAAGATACTAACAAATAAAGAAAATGTCTCTAAAGATGAGGAAAAGAGTATTACAGTGTTATGTAGTGTCAATATTGCTGTATGATTATGAAACTTGCACAGTCAACGAAAAGATGACAAAGAAATTGAAAGCAACAGAAATGTGGTTATGGACAAAGATGTAACAAATACCCTGAACAGACAGAAAAACAAATGAAAATGTCTTCATAGAAATTTCAGAACAACGAAAACTGGTTAAAATGATTTTTAAAGAAAATTAAAGAAAAGACAATACAAATTCCTTGGACATATTATGAGAGTTTAACAGAATAAGGGAAATAACGATGATATTTATTTTTTTGCATTTATTGCCCTTGCGGGTTTCGTAATGTAGCTTTAACTTCTGCAATAATTTCTGGATATTTGCAGAGACTTCGGTCACGAGACTGGAAAATCTTGGTCAAGCGTGACTGTTTTTGAGTGACTACTGTCGGTCAGACCTGTAGCGGGGCGGATGTATGGAATTCTGCAGAACACGTCTCGTCTTGCAGTTGTTGGAAATGTTAGAGTGAACCCGTGAACGGACTGCCAAATGACAAGCACTACCTCGCTGGCAATCATCTTCTTGTCTTCATCTTCGTCATCATCATCATCATCATCATCAAGTTCATTCAATAAATATCCTTGTTCGGTTGTAACCCCAGACCTGGCTGGGTTACTTGTCCTGTGATGTGCCAACAGTAAAAGTTAAACTAACCTGATCTATTCTGGAATCACCGTTTAGTTACTTCAGAGAAACTTCAGAGAAAATACAAAGAAACTTCAGAGAAAATACAGAGAAACTTCAGAGAAAATACAAAGAAACTTCAGAGAAAGTACAGAGAAACTTCAGAGAAAATACAAAGAAATTCAGAGAAAATACAAAGAAACTTAAGAGAAAATACAAAGAAACTTCAGAAAAAATACAGAGAAACTTCAGAGAAAATACAAAGAAACTTCAGAGAAAATACAGAGAAACTTCAGAGAAAATACAGAGAAAATACAGAGGCAGCGATAAGATAAAAGCAAAATATATAATATGGCTTTAAGAAGACAGAAGATGGGAAAAAAACCTGGTAATGACTGAAAAATTCAAGAGCAAAAAAAAAAAAGGCAAGAGAGGAAGACCAAGAGAGAAGAAAAAAATATCTCGGCGGACTGACCAAGTGGCATGGAAAAAAGAGAAGCGTCTGAACTAATCCAAAACACCAAGGACAGCACAAGATGTGGAAGCATGATCACCAATGTCATCCGGCACGGTACATAATAATAATAACAACAACAACAACAACAACAAAGATTTGCTGGCTTTCTCTTGGAAAAATCCTTGATCAGTTTTTTTTTTTTTTTGAAGAACGAGACGAAAAACATTTCTTCTCAATCGAAATATCTTCTAAAATTGCTAGCAAATTATATGATAATCATTGGATACATAGATGGTATAACTCTATCACAAATTTGTGTATCTAAATGAAGTAGATTTTAGAATGTAGGATAACTGGATAACAAGCTTAAAAAATTCCTCTGTAAAATGAAAGTGCATTAATGTTCAGTTGAAGGTCTGGCTGTTAGGAACGCTTTGGCTCTTACTGTTAATAGTGATCTTTATGTGCAGATGCTAACTGAATACTTCATTCCAGACTTTGCCAATAGAAATAAGAGACTAATACAGTTTCAGCAAGATGGAGCAACTGGCCACACAGTCCGTCAGTCCATGGCCATGCTGCGACAAGCATTTCCAAATCGTCTTATTTCCAGATTTGGAGATATTCATTGGCCGGCAAGGTCACCGGATTTATCGGCCGCAGACTTCTTTTTGTGGGGGTATCTCAAGAACACGGTGTATGCTAGTCGACCACAGTCAGTTGCAGACCTAAAAGATCGAATCCGACATTGCATTCAAAATATCCCTTTGAACATGTTAAATGGTGTTATGCAGTTTCCCAGACACCTGGCTGAATGTATCAAATGCAATGGCGGTCATCTAACCGGCGTAATTTTTAAAACTTAAATATGATTGTAAGTAATAATAAAAATACTCACTTTCTGAGTTTCATTTCACTTTGTTTGTTTGTTTTTGTTTTATCAAAAACATGTATAGCGCTTATTTATTTGCCATGTTTAAAATCCAGCTATACTTTATGCCAAACTCTCTCATTCTCTGTCTGTCTCTCTCTCTCCTTCACATACATGATCTCTATCTCATACACACGCAGTCTCTCTTATTCACACAGGTATACACCGACCTATCTCTCTCACTCACTCACTCACTCACTCACTCACTCACTCACTCACTCACTCACTCACTCACTCTCACACACACTCTCTCTCTATCACTCTCGTACAGTTCCTTTCTCCACACACGACATATGCTCAACATATATGGGTCTGTCAGTCATATTTACATGTACCTTGCGGAACTTTGCCTCCCTAACAGCTCTCCTGTAGGCCTCTCGGTTGTAAGCAAGATGCCATGCTGCTGATACATCCATTTGCAAATTATCAACTATGTCCTGCAGCCATCTTCGCCTTGATCTTCCTCTCTTTCTTTTTCCCGTTATGTACCCTTCCAAGACTGTCTTCTACAAATTCTCATGACGTTTAATGTGTCCAAAATATTTAAGTTTTCTCTGTTTAATCTTCCTTACCAGTCAACATTCTTCATTAAGTTTTTGTAGTATGCGATGTGAGTTAAAATAATAATAATAATAATAATAGTAATACAAAAACAAGATGAAAAGAAACAAACTAAAACATTCAATATATATTTTATTTGGCCGTAAAGATAACGTAGTGAATCTTCTTTGTAGGAGACACAATAAGCAAAACCATAACATGGACGGTTTTCTAAGCACATCAGAGTTAAATAACATCATTTAAATAATAAAATGTGACAAAACCATGTACACATCTTTATCAAAATCTAAAAATTACCCCAACTTTACATGTACATATAACGTGTGATAAGCTTTCGGTATCTTAAAAATTTTAATAAATTATAACAGTTGAACTATCTATTGAAATGTATGGAAAACCGTACGAACATTTTGTTCAGAAAAAAGGGAATAATACATGAAACTCATTTTGCACTGGGAATAAAGCGATCAGTTTTAATAACTTCAGAACGTTTATAACCTCTCGCTCTTCAAGATCGATTAGATGATATTAAGGATACCAACTGAGCAATCAGTAAGTATCCTGATATATCTTCCTGAGATGTATCTTACATCTTACATCCTTCCCGTGCCGTTAAAGTCACATTGGGCCCGCATGGTAGTTCGCCAAGATGTCCTGTCTTTGGCGAGTTTTTCAATCTCATCAAGGGATGTTATGCTCACTGAAATGGCTTCTCTTAACAATGTCCTCTTTAGAGTTTCACGCGGTCGACCTATTTTTTTCTTCAGCCTGTTGTGCTCCACTTGATAGCTTGTTTTGGTATTCTCTGATTGTTTCTTCTCATCACATGGCCGACATGCGTCCAGCTTCTGAGATGTATCACAGAAGTAAATTAGAATCTGCTCGGGAAACAAGTTTCCATCTGTCATAACCAGTCACGAAACTGTACTACATCTGTTCTTCACATTTCAGATGACCACAGCCCACGAGATTTTCAAACTTTCTAAACTGTCGACCACATAACTGTGTAGATTTATAACTGGTTGTTATTTATAACTGGTGTTGTAATCCGCTTCCCAAATTGAATTGCGTTCACTTAATAAAATATCTGATATAAAACACTTTTATATTAAAAAAATAATGACAGGAATACATCCCTTGTAATGGGGAAAAATATTCTTGAGATTATGCTCAATTTTAACATGTTGTTGTAAAAATGACTGGACTTTGAGAAAGCCATTTATTTCGCAGTAACAAGTGCTGCAGTTCAGACTAATGAAATCTTTCTTTCTTTCTTTCTTTCTTTCTCATGGAATAAAAATGACGAGTGAGTCTCTTATGGATTAAAAAGAATCCTGCTATAAAATGATACCATCTCCTGTACATATAAATATAAACAATATAATTCCATTCCTGTATATATAAATATGAACAATATAATTCCCGTTCTGTATATATAAATATGAACAATATAATTCCTTTCCTCTATATAGAAATATGAATACTATAATTCCTTTCCTGCTTCCTGTATATATATATATATATATATATATATATATATATATATATATATATATATGACTATGGTAACTTCAGGTGACTTTGTGTGTTTTAGGGCTGTCTCTATGTCATTATAAAATAACTGTACATCTACTTCAGAACTTTCAGATGTTGGAGCGTACACATACACAGTGCTATAAACGTGGATTTAAACAGGTCACTGGGCATATAACCACTGTTGTAAATGTCATTCATATGTATATATATATATATATGGACAATATAATTCCCTTCCTGTATATATAAATATGAACACTATAATTCCCGTCCTGTGTAAGATCTCATAAAGCAGTGGTTCCCTAAATGTGCAGTACTGTCCTTCTGGGGGCCGTTGGAAATATCCAGAAGACAATGAGGAAAAAAAAAAAGAGAGGGTGCATGGCGGCTTCAGAACAAACTGAAAGAGAACAGGTTTTTATTTATTTTTTTTGGGGGGTGGTGGGGTGGTGGAGGGGGGCAGGTGCTTGGAGTATTGTCTGGAAATAAACGGGATGTAGCCCTAATAAAATTTGGAGGGCTGCGCCATAAAGCCATTACGAAGAGCTGTGGATATTACGTTTACATAAATCATGTCGCCACCGGAAATCCTCAGATGTTTTTATAGGAGTTTTTTTGTAACCTCATCCGGGTCGTTTGCGCTTCTCGTGATCTGAGCACGTGGTTCATCTTTTGTTAGAAGGCTGTTCTGAACATCTTTCCGAGGAATTTCCTCCGACAGGCGATGAAACACGATGAAATTGACGTAGTAGAGGAGAGTGCTGGCCTCCAGGACGAAGAGCGCGGCAAATGCCAGGCAGATTTGTGTCAAGTCCGGCCGCAGGTGCCGGGCGGAGCCGGTCTGGTTGATTTCGATGTCCACGACCCTGACCTCAAGCAGCATGAGAACCACTGTCAGGACGTGAAAGATCTGATGACCGTGTCCCAGGATGTCGAAGCAGCCAGGGAGCAAACTTTCTGGACAGTGGCCAGCGAAGGTGACCCCGCACAAACACACTATTATGAGAACCATCGTGATGTGGTTAAGGGAACCAAAGTTGCACGCCGGGAAAAGCAAACATTCTATGTAGCGGACAAGGACGGGCATTGAGATGAAGATTCCTTGTAGAGTAACAGCGGCCAACATGAGCGATTTTCTTTTAGTCTGGGAAGGAAATTCATAACATGTGTTAAAGGCAACAAATGGAAATGTAACTTGGAGAAGAGCAAATCAATAGTTTAGTATTTATAAGGAACACTTAGCAAACATCACGCTAGAACACCACCACCACCACCACCACCACCACCACCACCACCACCACCACCACCACCATCATCATCATCATCATCATCATCATCATCATGTGCAGTGCCCAATGGCGTTGGCTATTATGCTTCTCCAGAGTACACGATCCTTCATGCATGCCATTAGCTCAGTTGGTGATCTCCTCTAATACCATCTCGTCAGACTGTCCAGTATTATTTCTCTTGGTCTTCCCCTGGCTCATCTTCCCTCTATTTTTCCTGCTGTTATAATATTTTCTATGTCCCCTCTTCTCCTTGCGTGTCCTATGAAAGTACATTGTCTCTCTCTTAATTTTTTTGACAACACTTTTTTATCTCCAGCTCTTCTCATACATTCTCCATTAATTGTTTTTGCTGTCCAGATATTTAGAAACAATCTTCTAATAAACCACATTTCTACTGCTTCCAATGACTTAGACCTGCCTATTGTCCATGATTCACTTCCATATAATAAGATGGGTTCAATATAGCATTTTAGGACTCGTTTTCCAACATTCATTGATAAGGATGTGTTGCATAATATGTTTCTCATTCTCTGAAATGTAATCTTTGCTTGGCCTATTCTGTTCTTAATTTCTGTTTTGCATTTCCCATCTGAAGTTATTACTGCTCCAAGGTATTTGAATTTCTGCACCTGCTTTAGAATAGTTCTGTTTAATTTTATACTGCATGTTGGTGGATTCTGTTTCTTAGATATAACCATAGTCTCTGTCTTTTTGATGTTCAAAGTAAGGCCTTTCTGTTCACTTTCTTTGGCGACTTTATCCAAGAGATTTTGCAAGTCTTGTTGGTTCTCAGCTATCAGTACTGTGTCGTCAGCATACCGAAGGTTGTTAATAATGTAACCTCCTACTTTTATACCTGGTTCTCCAATGTCGTTCTTAGAATATTCTCGCTGTACAGAGTAAAAAGGTCTGGCGATAGTACACATCCTTGTCGCACCCCTTGTTTTATAGGTTGATATTTTCCAGTTTTATTTTCAACTTGAATTCCTACTTCAATCCTCAGGTCTTTGCCGTCTAAATTTATATCTTCAAACATTTTAATAATCTCATCATGTTTCACCTTGCCGAATGCCTTGGTGTAATCAATGAAGCATAAGTAGAGATCTTTTTATACTTCTAAAGCTCTTTCTATTAGTGTTCGTAAAGCATAAATGGCATTGTGTGTTCTTTTTCCTTCAACAAATCCAAACTGTTCATCTGTTATTTCCATTTTTATCTTTTTCATTTTTCTTATCATAATAATTCTCAGAAGTAGCTTTGTTATGTGACATGAGAGACTGATAGTCCTATAGTCATCACATTTCTTTGCACCTGGTTTCTTTGGTAGTGCTATAAACGTGGATTTAAGCAGGTCACTGGGCATATAACCACTGTTGTAAATGTCATTCAGTAATTTGGTTATTATTTTTATTCCTATCTCCTCTAGCGCCTCTATTTCTTCTATTGTTATATTATCAGGCCCAGTCGCTTTTTTCATGTGTTTGATGGCATCTATGATTTCACCTTCAAATATTGGTGGTCCATTTCAGTATTAAGTATCTGGTGGTATTTCTGTCCTTACTCCTTCATATTGCTCACCGATCTACTCTGTCCACAATGTCTTTTTTCCCATGAACATTTTACCTTCTTTTGATTTCAGGCATCCTGTGGTATATTTTGTTTTCCTGCCTTGAGTTCACTAATTCGTTTGTGCATGTTTTTGCTGTCTTTATTATGAGAGTCCTCTATCTGTCTGCACTGTTAATTTAACCACACTTCCTTTGCTTCTCTGCATTTGCGTTTTATTCCTTTATTTATCCTGCTATATTTTTCTTGGTTATTTTTACTCCTCCTTCGCTTGTCCATCAGTCCTAAGATGTTATTTGTCATCCATTTATTCTTGGGGCCTTGTGTTTTCGGTGATAATCTCCTTAACAGTTTGGTGGATAGAATCTGTTAACATTGCCCATTGTTCATCTATACTATTTATCTTTGCTATTGCATTGTATCTATTTATTATAATAATTTTGTATTGTTCTCACAGTTCTTGGTCATTTTTAAGGAGTTCTGTATTCAGTTTGAAGTTTCTCACTTTTCTGCATGCTCCACAGAGTGGGTCATGGTCACTATTGCAGTCGGCTCCTGGCATGGTTTTTGTTGTCAGTAATGGATTGCGGAATCGTTTGTTGATTAATATGAAGTCTATCTGATTAAAAGTCTTTTTGTCTGGGCTGCACCACATTGCCAGTCTTCGAGGATGTTGTTTAAATCAGGTGTTTCCTACAACCATGCTATGTATTTTTGCCCATTCTATTTACAACCTCTATCATTCCTCTCCCCTAGTCCATAGTCAACAACGATGTCTGAAGTTCCTCCTTTACCAAGTCTGGCATTAAAATCTCCCATGACTATGGTAACTTAGGTGACTTTGTGTGTTTTAGGGCTGTCTCTATGTCATTATAAAATAACTGTACATCTTCAGAACTTTCAGATGTTGGAGCGTACACTTGTATAATATTTATGTTTATTGGTCGTCCTTTCAGTTGGGCTAGTAAGACTCGACCTGAGATGTTCAAATATCCCACAACTGTCCTTGCTGTTTGTTCATCAAATATTAAACCGACTCCCTGTTCATGTTTGTCATCTCCTGAATATATTATTGTATATTTATCAGAGTTATATATGTCAGAGTTTATCTTTCCTGCACCTGTCCATCTAACTTCACTCATTCCTAATATGTTGATCTTCATCCTTTCCATTTCTCTTTTTACATTATCTAATTTTCCAACCTGGAATAAAGTTCTAACATTCCATGTTGCTATTTTGAACTTGTTAGTTTTGCCACCAGTAGCTTGATGACGATCTGGCCTCGCCTGTGGCTCGTGAGCTGCCCTATCGGACGAGGCTGTTCCAGAGGAACATCCATTAACGTAGTTCATGATGAATCTATTACTCTGTTCAAGCATAACTAGTCTTGGGAACTACAACAGTGGTTTCCCGTTGCCTTCTGTCGGTTTGTGTACGGACTCTCCGCTAGCCTTTGGACTCCCTGTCCAAGGCAGCCTTCTTATTTGGGTAAACCCTTATTCACAGGGATCCTCCATATCTGGAGGAGGTTCACCATCCACCACCTGTGACTTGCTGGGTTGGGGATTGTCGCCCCAGCTTTACCTCAGACTGAACCATGCAACAGTAAACTAAGAGAGACATTGAGAGAGAGAGAGAGAGAGAGAGACAGCCAGACAGACAGAGAGGAGAGAGATACAGATAGACAGACAGAGAGTGGAAGAGAGGAGACACATACAAACAGAGAGAGGATACACATACACAGAGAGAAGATACATATACACACAGAGAGAGAGGAACATAGAGAGGATACACATACACAGAGAGAAGATACACATACACAGAGAGAGAGGATACACAGACACAGAGAGGAGACACATACACAGAGAGAGAGGATACACATACACACATATAGAGGAGACACATACACACATATAGAGGAGACACATACACACACAGAGAGAGGATACACATACACCGAGAGAAGATACACATACACAGAGAAAGAGAGAGGATACACATACACATACCAGAGAGAGAGAGAGGGAGACACATACATAGACAGAGGGATAGAGAGGGGGAGAAACATACAGAGAGAGAAAACAAATACACACAGAGGATACAAATACAGAGAGAGAGAGAGAGAGAGAGAGGAGACACATACACAGAGAGAGGGAGGAGACACATATAGAAGGAGATGATACACATACGGAGAGAGAGAGGAGACACATAAAGAGAGAGAGGGAGGAGACACATACAGAAAGAGTGAGAGGGGAGACACATACACAGAAAAAGGAGACACAGAGAGAGAGGGAGGAGACACATACAGAGAGAGAAGATACACATACACAGAGAGAGAAGAGACACATACATAGAGAGAGGGATGAGACACATACAGAAAGAGAGAGGATACACATACATACAGAGAAGACACATACAGAGGGAGAGAGGAGACACATACAGAGAGTGAGAGAGAGAGGGGAAGACACATACACCTAGAGAAGGAGGAGACATACACAGAAAGAGAGAATAGAGACACTTACAGAGACAGAAGAGACACATACACAGAGAGAGGGAGGAGACACATGCAGAAAGAGAGAGAAGACACAAACACCGAGAGAGAGAGAGAGGAGACACATACACAGAGAGAGGGAGAAGATATGGAGGAGACGCATACACACAGAGAGAGAGGAGACACATACACCAAGAGAGAGTATAAACATACACCGAGACACAGAGAGAGAGGAGACACATACACCGAGAGAGGGAGGAGACAAACAGAGAGAGAGAGGAGACACATACAGAGAGGGAGGAGACACATTCACCGAGAGAGAGAGAGAGAGAGAGAGAGGAGACACATACAGAGAGAGAGAGAGAGGGGGGAACACATACACGAGAGAGAGAGGGGGGAGCAAATACACGAGAGAGAGAGGAGACACATGTAGAAATACTAGAGACACATACACCGAGAGAGAGGAGACACGTACAGAGAGAGAAGAGACACATACAGAGAGAGAGAGGAGACACATACAGAAAGAGAGGAGACATATACAAAGAGAGAGGAGACACATACAAAGAGGGAGGAGACACATATAGAAAGAGAGACAGAGGAGACACCACATACACAGGGAGAGGGAGGAAACACATATAGAAAGAGAGAGGATACACATATAGAAAGAGAGAGGAGACACATACAGAGAGAGAGAGAGGAGACACATACAGAGACAGAGAGAGAGAGAGAGAGAGAGAGAGAGGGAGACACATACACACACAGAGATCATAATATATACTTGAGATTCGATTGACATGTTGTTTTATAAAAAGATAGCAAATGCCTGGGTGAAGTTTCATACATAACCTTTTCTTAACCTACATCTACACAGGACAAAGAAGAGGCCATCTACGTCAAACTCTAAAGAGAATATTGTTGAGAGAAGATAAATTAGCAGTCATAAGATCCCATGACGAGGTTGAAAAACTCGTCATAAGATCACCTGACGAGGTTGAAAAACTCATCATAAGATCCCATGACGAGGTTGAAAAACTCGTCATAAGATCCCATGACGAGGTTGAAAAACTCGTCATAAGATCACCTGACGAGGTTGAAAAACTCGTCATAAGATCCCATGACGAGGTTGAAAAACTCGTCATAAGATCCCCTGACGAGGTTGAAAAACTCATCATAAGATCCCCTGATGAGGCTGAAAAACTCATCATAAGATCCCCTGACGAGGTTGAAAAACTCATCATAAGATCCCCTGACGAGGTTGAAAAACTCATCATAAGATCCCCTGATGAGGCTGAAAAACTCAGCATAAGATCCCCTGATGAGGCTGAAAAAGTCATCATAAGATCCCCTGATGAGGCTGCAAAACTCATCATAAGATCCCCTGATGAGGTTTAAAAACTCATCATAAGATCCCCTGATGAGGTTTAAAAACTCATCCAAAACAGAAGAGCATGGTGAACTATAATGCCAATTCAAAGCGACGTTTAACAGTAGGAGAAGGATGTAAGACGTAAGATGTAAGATTTAAATGAAAAGTAATACACTCGGCAAGTCATTAAATATACACCATTTTTCCTACATTATGTAGGACGCACATACACTAAGACGCACAGACAAATAAGATATATCTATAATTTGGCAAGCAATGTTTCAGAAAAAAAATTTTAAAAAGGTATTGGCTGGCGTAGTGGTTAGAGCACTCGTGTAGCAACCGAATGGTCGAAAGTTCGAATCCCCAGCTGAACAGGATTTTTCTTTCCCCGACCAGTACGGCCCCAATGTCTGTAAAATGGATACCAGAGAAAACTGGGAAGGAAAGGCAGCGAGGAAAGAAACTGGCCAGCCTACTTCATACGCTGATGGCCCAGAATAATGAGGTCTCTAACGCTTTATCCCCTACGGCATTTGCCTACCTCCTACCTACATACCTACCTACCTACCTACCTACCTACCTACCTACCTACCTACCTACCTACCTACCTACCTGCCTGCCCACCCACCTGCCTGCCTGCCTGCCTACCTACCTACCTAGTTACCTAGATAGGCAGGTAGGTAAGTAGACTGAAAGACATATCAGTACACAGGTAAATAGATGGCTAAACAGACAGACAGAGAGAAGTAGACATGTAGATAGATGGCTAGATAGACAGACAGACAAGTAGATAGATAGATGGTTAGATAAACAGACAAGTAGACAGATAGATAGATGGCTAGATAAGACAGACAGACAAGTAGACAGATAGATGGTTAGATAAACAGACAAGTAGACAGACAGATAGATGGCTAGATAGATGGCTAGATAGACAGACAGACAAACAAGCAGACAAGTAGATAGACAGGCAGACAGACACCTAGGCAGGTAGACAGACAGCCAGACAGACAGAACCATAGCTAACTAAGACGCTGTCCCGCCTCTCCGTTGGTACCCCTCTCCCACTAAAGAAGCACTGCACACCCCCCCCCCCCGCTGCTTTTTATTTTGCAGCCATAACCCTCTGCCAAGCCAACACTGTGCTGTGGATCAAAATCTTCACCGCACCGGCTCGCATTTCCAGGCAGAAAAAAAGAGGAAGAAGACGAAGCTCTCGCCCGCCAGCTCTACTTACTATACCACCAGATGTCCACCAGCCTTAGAAACCACATTCCTGTCTTCAGACTACAAACTCTTGCTCACTAAACGCATCAGCGACCCGGAACTTAACGACAACACTAAATGTTACCGAAAGGCGGTGGTGGGACCTACGTTGTTGTGAGACAGCTGGGTCTTGGCCACGCAGCAGGCGTAGAAGGTGAACCAGCTGAGGAGGACGTTTGCTGGCAGAAACCACTCGCTCAGCGTGTCGTGGTAACCCCTGGAGGACAGCGTGAACATGCTGATGACGCCCGACCCGAAGGAGTAGAAGGTGACGCCCATGTAGTCCATGAGGAAGAAGAGGAAGTGATGCCATCTGGACCTTGAGTGAAGTAGGTGGGCTGGAAATAAATGGAGGATTTGACGGATTTTTATAAATCTCTCTCTATCTCCTTCTCTCCCTCCCTCTCTCCCCCTCTCTCCCTCACCCTCTCTCTCCCTCTCTCTCTTCCTCTCTCTCTCCCTCTCTCTCTCTCTTCCTCTCTCTCTCTCTCTCTCTCTCTCTGGTTTTGTTTCATGCAGTGTTTCCCAGCCTTTCTTGAATCATGCTCCACACCAACGACACAAAGATTTTGCCCCCCTCCCCCGCAGCATAACAGTCAACCAGGCTCTGAAACAATGTTATTCTAATTGCCCCCAAATTATTCAAATTGTCCCCCACCCCCACCCCCACCACCAATACCGTGGGGGCATACGTCCCAATTTGGGAAACACTGATTTAATGTGTATAAATGATCTGAATCAAGGGCGTCACATTAATGTGGTAAAAGGAACGACGCTTAATATTTGAACGTGTACTAGTAAACATAAAACGATCCAGTGTGAAAGTGTCATTTATACTGACAGTGTCATTTGCAGTGAAAGCGTCATTTGTAATGAAAGCCTCGCACGAAACTGTTTTTTTTTTAATTTTTGTTCAGTTGGCCAGATGTAGAAAATAGGTACCTGGCCATCAGCCTACGAAATGTTGAGAGAGAAAACAAAGAGAGAAAGAGAGAGACAGAGAAAGAAAGAGAGATAGAGAAAGAGAGACAGAGAAAGAAAGAGAGAAAGAAAGAGAGATAGAGAAAGAAAGAGAGAGAGAGACAGAAACAGACAGAGAAAGAAAGAGAGACAGAGACAGACAGAGAAAGAAAGAGGGACAGAGAGAGACAGAGACAGACAGAAAGAAAGAGAGACAGAGGAAGAAAGACAGAGACAGACAGAGAAAGAAAGAGAGAGACAGAGACAGAGACAGACAGAGAAAGAAAGAGAGACAGAGAGAGACAGAGACAGACAGAGAAAGAAAGAGGGACAGAGAGAGAGAGAGAGAGACAGAGACAGACAGGGAAAGAAAGAGAGACAGAGAGTGAGCGATTTTACAGATCTCATATACACACACGCACACATACACGTACACATTTACTGGTTTAACACAATAACTATTTAAACCACACACACACATACACACACTATATAGATCAATGATGCACACATACATTTACCGCTTTAACACAATAACCGGTTGAAACCACAAACATTATACTGTCCTATAGTACACATGTACAGTTACCGGTTTAACATAGTAACTGGTTAAAACTATATACATTATATAGGTACATGACGCCCGCATACACATTTACTGGCTTAACAGATGAACCGGTTAAATCACACACACACACACACTATACAGAGCCATGGCGCACTCACATAAACACACACAGACACACCTGCAGCGCTGAGCGTCAAACTAATTAAGCAACACAGTCCAAACCCCAGAACCGGCCACGCAACTTTGTCTTGAAGCACGCTGAGGTCACTGAAAAAGTGAAGGAGGCGGAGCAAGACCACGAAGAAGCCAATGGTGTGAGTCCACACGTTGATTGACTCGTTATGAAGCTGCTCGAAAGCGAAAAAAATCCAAACTTTAATGAACAGGGGAAAAAAAGTATGACTTTGTTGCTAGTTGTAACATGGTAAAATATGACGGGAGAAACATGATTTTTTTTTTTGGTACTATGACAATATTTATTTCAATAAAATGTCTCATAATAATTTATGACAAAGGTAACCTAAAACAATCCACCACCAGAATAACACCACTTGAACAAATAACAAAGATGATTGCGTTTACGTCTAACTAGAAGAAATGGGAGGGGAGGGACAGGTATATGGACAAAGAAACCAAAAACTAGCCTATCTCAGCAACCCCACCCCCTCTCCCGCCATAGAAACCACCTTTCCTTGAAGAGCTTCTGACGGGCCCTGTTACGTCCGACAAATGAGGAACGTCTCCGACATGTGAAAATTCTCGACAGGTCACGCAAATACTTCCTTGGAAGGATGGTCTCAGCACAGGAATAACGTGTATTCCAGTAGCACTGGCTAGAATCATTACGATATCAGAAATATAACCCCCTGCCTTCTTTTCGAGAACCCGTTTTGTTACTGATTCGGTCACTCTGTCTAAGTGCCTGCTTCTTGGCTTACTTGAAAAAAAAAGTCCAGTTTGTCCACGAGGTTGAACAGGCTTCGTTCTGGTAATTAACAAAAGCTAATTTGACTCAGAAAAAGGAATGGAAAAATTAATTATGTCAATCCGCAAGAACAGCGAAGAGCAGAACCTCTATCTTAATGCAAAGAAAACTAAAGTGATGACAACTGACAAAACAAACAAGGCAACTGAAATATGTATCAATGAGGAAAAACTGGAAGAAGTGGAGAGTTTTGAATATCTTGGATCGCTACTAACTAATAATGGAGATACAATGAGGGAAATTAAAAGGAGGACATCTATCGCTCTTCAGAAAGTAAAACAAATAAAGAATCTGTGGAGAGGAGCAGACAGAACCACAAAAATAAGATTTTTAAGGGCATGCATCTCTCCCATAGCAACATATGCCTGTGAGACCTGGACACTTAACAAAACAGCTGAGAAACACATAAATGCCTTTGAATGTAAATGCTACAGAAGAGTTCTCCAAATATCGTGGACACAAAAAAGAACAAATATATCTATACTACAAGAGCTTAATATTGAAGAAGGCTGGCTAGTGAAGAGGATTAAAGAGAGAAAACTTAAATATTTTGGACACATTAAACGTCATGATAATTTAGAGAAGACCGTATTGGAAGGATACATAATGGGAAAAAGAAAAAGAGGAAGACCAAGACGAAGATGGCTGCAAGACATCGTTGACGATCTGGAAATGGATGCAACAGCAGCAGGCCATCTTGCTCACAACCGAGAGGCCTACAGGAGTGCTGTTTGGGAGGCAAAGTTCCGCAAGGGACATGCAAATGAATGAAGGAATTTGACCCACTCACTACCAGACTGGACATCTCTGTCTCGAGGTTGTGACAACACTGGCTGCGAAGAGCTCACGTAGAGAATTACATAAATCTTATACCAGTAATGACAGTTGCGTAAATTAATCCACCACTGTCAAATTGTTACACTTTATCAGGATGGCAGGCAGTCCTAGTGGCACAGTAACTTGTTCTCTCACATGGAACGTTGTGAGACTGGGACACGATTTCGGCCACTCCAGTCTACCCAAGTTGCAGAAATGGGCACCTAACACAGCAGCACTGGGTGAAAAGACAGTATCTGTAGAAGGTGACGTGAAGGAACTCGCTATGCACAAGAATGCCAACGAATGAAACGAAATCACAGGACCAACCGAAGCGTAGCCACACGAATAAAAATATCTCCCCTGACTTCAAAGTGGACGAAGTGGAAGTGTCAGCCACAACAGAAGGAAAGCTAGTGTCAAAATTATGGCAGTAAGTTATATTATTTGCTAGGAACATTATCTCTCTCTCTCTCTCTGAACCTTAAGTGCCCAGGGCACATGGGGCTTCTGCAAGGGTTTTCCACAAATGCCTGTCTTTCGCCTTTTTTTCTGCTCTTGCCCAGGTGAGCCCTCTATTGCTCAACATCCTTTCTGTTGTTCTTCTCCATGTCTCTTTTGGTCTACCCTTACTTCTGCTCCCCTGTGGTGTCCATCTTAGTGCTATTTTTGGTAGTGAGTTGTCAGTCATTCGGAGCACATGTCCCAACCATCGCCAGCGTCTTTCCTCAATAATTGTTGTCAGTGGTTTCATCTGCATTTCTGCCAATAAGAATGTATAAAATTGGAAAAAAGTGGGAACATTATATTAGCACTGTATTTGTTATGTTGCAAAATGCACGTATAACCACCATAAAGTACTCACAATCAGCATGCAACAAATGTACTCACAATCAGCATACTACAAATGCACTCACAATCAGCATGCTACAAATGCACTCACAATCAGCATGCTACAAATGCACTCACAATCAGCATGCTACAAATGCACTCACAATCAGCATGCTACAAATGCACCCACAATCAGCATGCTACAAATGCACCCACAATCAGCATGCTACAAATACACTCACAATCAGCATGCTACAAATGTAGTACTTCCAGGGTCTCCCTAGCGGCCTGTAGCCTGTGAAAATGTAAGGTTCCTTCAAAACATCCGGGACTTGTTCGACGGACAGAAGCCCGTCTGTCCTCATCTTGTGACCGGTCTGGAAGATCGAAAATATGGCCGCCATCTGTCGAAGCTGGAAGAATGTCACGGCCATCTTGAATCTTCGGCAGACGAGGGTCAGAACTCAGCACTGTCTGTCTGTGTCTTGTTTTAAGAAGTAAAAAAAAACAGAAGCAAGAAAAGGAAAGGACGAACTATTTCTTGTTTGTCTACATCCCTACTTTCTTCTTATTTAAAAAAAAATATGTAAGTGGCGAAGTTTTTAGTGCTCTCATCTCTTTTGGGCGACGGTGGGTGGTTCGAACCGCCACCCTTAGCCGTGGAAACTGATTCCTTTGCTTCTGCTGGAGCTGGGGAAGCCACTGCGAGTCAAACTAGCACAGACCACTGGCTTGCAATGCGTGAAGAAAAAAAAATATGGACACTAACACCAATATCCATTAATGCCCCACTGACGCGATACAGAGTTGTCTTTTCCTGATCTTAACAGAAACTTTCGCGCTACGGAGCGCGTGCAGCGGAAATGATCACGAACGCACCGAACCACCATCATGACTGGTTCTCAAAGCCTGCTGAGAAAAGTGGAACACAAAACCATTAGACGTGGCTACTTCCAAATAACCGAGAAATCACACATCAAAAACATCACGTGAGTATACTGTCGGGCCGTGTCAGAATTGATGGAAACAACAAGTTTGACCATCCAGCAACAAGAGCCAGACCCGAGGGCCCCATCGAAACTTACAAACTGGACTTATACAAACCCATCAAACAATAAAATCGAGGAACAGTAGCAAAGTAATTTCCTCCAAAGACCCACCACGCACCAGACACTTCTTCTTCTTTGTTCGCTTCTGCCACCAAGATCGCCCCGTCATCCTATTGAATTTACTCCTGTAGTCCATGATTGGTCATGTGGTCCTCCCTGTGGTACCCGAGAGGACCACAAAAGGTTCAGAGTATCGCGGGGCTTGGGCCTGTATTCTCGGTGAGTCGCAGAAGCGGGATTGTGTGACACCGTGGTTTTCGTTGCACCAGTTTAATCTAGAGTTTGACTTTCTCGCTGGAAAACCTCAGCGTGATCAGGAAACGCATATATCCCCGTCGGGTGTGAGGTGGTTGCCCATCTAGACTGCACTTGTCCAGTGTCTCCGACTTCAGCGTTTTGTGGTCGTGGCCGCTACCCTTCCTTGTTGTGACCAGGACAGAGCTTTTGTCCAGGAGGACGAATCCTCGCCACTAGTAGGTTTCATCCCTGGTTTAAGCCGGTTTAGGCGTATTATCCCAGTATGGGCGCGTTTAGGACGTGTTCTACCTCTAGAGCGGAGGTGACATGAGCAGTCATGGTTAAGCCGGTTCAGGCATATTTCACCAGTATGGGTGTATATCGGACGTGGCCGGCCTCTAGAGCAGTGGTGCCGTGGCATGAGTAGCTTTTGTCGCGAGACTACTGCACATACCGATTAATCTTCACTTTATCCTTTCCATCACCTTTTCACAGCAACGCCGCTCGGCAACCCTATTCGCATTTTCTTCATTGGCCGGGTGAAGTTTCACCCCACGCGCGGCAGTGTGCACCAGTCACTGCGTTAGTATAGCCAAAGGCAGCGGAGTCAAATCTCAACTAAATACTATATGGCGTGCAATACACAACCAACATGGCATTGGAGTCATTTCTCTAAAAGCACTGAAGGACATCCTGATGTCAAAGGGCCACCATATATGGGCATGCCTCGAGTGTAATGAGGTAGTTCCACAGGACCAGCAATATAGCTAGCCCCTTTACATTTTCCAGTTTCCTTACCTTAACTGCAGTCGGTTATCATAGCACCATAAAGGGGGAATACTTTCTCAATAAACCGAATAAGAGAAGAATAACGCATAGAGGAATACCAGTGGACAAAATAAGTAACAGCTTGGATTTATACTTAACATAAAGGTGGCACCATCGCCATTTTGACGACGGCTGCAATGGATCTCTGGCTTGCCCTGTCTTTCAAGGTGAAGCCGGTAAAGCTTAACATCATCAATCATCAATATCATGATGCCTGTCCACTCATCCCACATACTGCCGTGGTCATCTTGCTCAAGTCTCCGGCTAACACGTGATGTTAACTTTGAACTCGGCCATTAGGTCTCAAGTCTTTCGGCATCCATTCTGGTGTCTCTAGCCCAAATGAATCCCACAATTCAGGTTTAAATACCAGTCTTTACATTCAGGTTACCTGAACCACGCTCACAACAGTACACTTACCAAGGAACTCCAGGCTGTCTATAGAAGGAAGATATGCACCATCTTCTGGTGCTGCCATACTCATGGTGGGTAGTAAGAACTTCCGGGGTTGAAGGATTATTTCTTTGAGGCAAAACACAAATTTTAAATGTCACAAAATGACGTCATAGAATCTTACATCTTACATTGAACGTTGAACGTCATATAGGGCTCGCAAGGTAGTTCGCCAAGTTTTCCTGTTTTCGGGCGAGCTTTTCAACCTCATCAAGGGATTTTATGCCTGCTAAATTGTCTTCTCTTTACAATGTCCTCTTTAGAGTTTCACGTGGTCGACCTCTTTTCTTCGCGCCTGCTGTGTTCCACTTGATAGCTTGTTATGGGATTCTCTGATTGTTTCTTCTCATCACGTGACCGACATATGTCCATCTCTTTTTTCTGATCACCCATGAGACAGGGTGTTGTCATAGAATATCATCATCATCATCATCATCATCATTATCATCATCATGTGCCATGCAGACTGGCGTTGGCTATTATGTATCTCCACAGTACACGATCCTTCATGCAGGCCATCAGTTCAGTTGGTGATCTCCTCTCACACCATCCAATCAGACTGTCCAGTATCATTTCTTTTGATCTTCCTCTTGTTCTTCTTCCTTCTATTTTTCCTGTTGTTATAATATTTTCAATGCCCCTCTTCTCATTGCATGTCCTATGAAAGTACAGTGTCTCTCTCTTATCTTTTTGACAAGATTTTATGTCTCTCCAGCTCTTCTCATACATTCTTCATTAGTTATTTTTGCTGTCCAGGGGATTCGCAACATTCTTCTAATAAACCACATTTCTGTTGCTTTCAATGATTTTTGTGCAGACCTGCCTATTGTCCATGATTCATTTCCATATAATAAGATAGGTTCAATATAGCATTTTAGGACTCGTTTTCTAACATTCATTGATAAGGATGTGTCGCATAATTTTCTCATTCTCTGAAATGCAGTCTTTGCGTGGCCTATTCTGTTCTTAATTTCTGTTTTGCATTTCCCATCTGAAGTTATTACTGCTCCAAGGTATTTAAATTTCTGCACCTGCTTTAGAATGGTTCCGTTTAATTTTATACTGCATGCTGGTGGATTCTGTTTCTTAGAAATAACCATAGTCTCTGTCTTTTTGATGTTCAAAGTAAGGGCTTTCTGTTCACTTTCTTTGGCGACTTTATCCAAGAGATTTTGCAGGTCTTGTTGGTTCTCAGCTATCAGTACTGTGTTGTCAGCATACCGAAGGTTGTTAATACTGTATCCTCCAATCCAGAGAATATAGCATACCTTTTACGTCATAAAAATTATACATGATTTTACCCGGGAAAAATCCCATACATCTTTCGGAAAGAGCACAGAAAGCAAAGACAACAGGCATTCTTTTGACAAACAAATCTTCTTCTTCTTCTTTCCGAGCCATTAAAGCTCGCTGCTGCAGATAAAGTTCGCCTCCATTCGCCTATGTTCCTAATCTTCTCTCTCCAATTAGTCACACCAATTTCCTTTATATCCTCTTCTATGTTGTCTTTTCATCTGTCTTGGTCTACCCCTTGGTCTTGTTTCCCTCATCTCGTGTACATACGTAATTTTCGTTTGTCTGTTCTCTTCTATTCTTTGTACATGGCACAGGGACGTAATGTGTTCAGTTTCAAGACATTTATAACTGGCTGGTTGTTAAATAAGCTGCTCAGTTCAGTGTTCTTCTTTCTAGCTCTGCATTTCCCACTGTTGTTTTCCTTTATGGGCACAAAGATTATTCTTAGGATCTTCTTCTCAAAGCGCTCCAGTTGTTGTTCATCTTTCTTTGTTGTACTCCACCTCTGATCCATACATGGCGGCTGGTCTTATAAACAAAATATACGAGAATCTTTATGTAAGTTAATTAAGTGCTCCAGACCTTACCGTGAGCTGTGACTTTCAGTCAGTCAGTCATTTGCGTGTCCCTTGCGGAACTTTGCCTCCCTAACAGCTCTCCTATAGGCCTCGCAGTTGTAAGTAAGATGCATTGCTGCTGATGTATCCATTTACAGATTATCAACGTCTTGCAGCCATCTTCGCCTTGGTCTTCCTCTCTTTTTTTCCCATTATGTACCCTTCCAAGACTGTCTTCTCTAAATTCTCATGACGTTTAATGTGTCCAAACTATTTAAGTTTTCTCTGTTTAATCTTCTTTACTAACCAGTCTTCTTCAGTATTAGGTTCTTGTAGTAAGGATATATTTGTTCTCTTTTGTGTCCATGATATTTGAAGAACTCTTTCAGTGAGGCAGGGATTTCCCTGACAGTGATCGGTACCGTGCAGGATGTTGATGTTCATGACTGATGCATTCCGCTGTGCTCTTGAAAGGTTGGCGTCGCATAGCTGCTTAGAGCTGGCTGTGGGTGCCTCCCTAGTGAGGACATTTGTGGAGATGTATGCATTCATTGTGCACGGATATGGAATGGGAGATGTCACTGGCGCAGGCAGCGGAGCAATTATGGGATATCCTCTTTTGCTGTGATGCAAGAAGCCCTACTGGGCATGAACTTGAAGTATACGAGGAGTAAAAATATATCAAACATTCAGATTAAGGAGATGGTATTACTTGGGCAGTTTTTAGGGGCTCATAAACCACAAGATGGCTAAAACATCACGCAGCCTTCTTCTTTTTTTTTTTTTGGGAAAGAGACTAGGCTATTGCTAATCCCGCACTACCAAAAGAATTGAGATCCATCCTCTTTTTTTTCCACGGTGGTGGAGTCTGTTGGCAGCTGAGCGAGGCCGGCCTCTTGAACTAGGAGCTAGAATTAGAGAGCTTCCTCTACCAGTTCCCAACTGCCTCAACAACTGCACATCGTCCTTAAATAGGTCACGAAGAACTCAACTTAATGCTGTGTGGAACAAAAGAAAGGAAAATACGTCCAAGAGAAACTCTAGCAAGTAAATTTGCTGGAAAGTCTTACTTTATTTTTGTACACAGTTGAGAAATTATTATTATTATTATTGTTATTATTATTATTATTATTCATGAAGTGGGTCAACTTATTAGCAAACTTTCAGGTGGCAGGTCTAACAAGGATCTAGTGTTATGGCCACGCAGGAGTTCATAGTAAAGAGTTGCTCTCTTTCCCCCACCCCAACCCCCACTCTCCCCCTCCAACCCTCGCGGGACTGGGTGGAATGCTCTCTACCCCTCCCCCCCCCCCCCGCCAATCCCAAGCAAGAGGTACTGGCGTAAGTAAGAGTTGCAGGCATTCCTGTACCCGGACAAGGCGAACATCTCGAGGACTGTTATGGAAGGCTTGGCGTGGACGATGAGCTGGAGTGGAAGAGTTAATAACCCATACATTGGCAAAATGAAGGGGGGGGGGTGAGGCAAGGTGAGGGAATCAGCAAAACACACAGTCAACGAGCGAAGAGTACAATCAGTTTACACACCATACGGTGGTTACTGGAACCGGCATCAGTGCAAATATAGGAATGTCCTGAGTGCAGTGACGTAAAGCCAACCACCCACCCACCCACCTAACCAACCAACCAACCAACCAACCAACCAACCAACCAACCAACCAAGAAAGCAAGCAACCAGCAAGTCAGCCAACCAGCCAGCCAACCAGGCAATCAACCAACCAGCCAATCACTCTGCCAGACATCCAGTCAACCAAAGAAGCAAACAACTAGCCAACAAACCAACCAAACAGCTAGCCAGCCAACCAACCAATCAACCAGCCAACAATTCAGCCAGCCAGTCAACCAAAGAACCGACCAACTAGCCAACCAGCCAGTCATCCAGCCAGCCAACAAACCAACCAAACAGCCACCCAGCCACCCAGCCAACCAACCAACCAAACAGCCTGCCAAACAATCAACAAACTAGTTAGCCAGCCAGCAAAACAGTCAATAAACCAAACAACCAACCAACCAACAACCCAATCAACCAACCATCCAACCAGCCAGTCAGCCAGCCAAACAACAAACCAGCTAGCCAGCCAACCAACCAGTCAGCAGCCTAACAATTCAGCTAGCCAACCAGCCAGCCAGCCAGCCAGCCAACCAACAAGCCAGCTAGCCAGCCAGCAAAAACCATCTAACCAACCAACCAACCAACCAGCCAACCAAACAACCAACCAACCAATCAGTCAGCCAGCAAAATAACTAACCAACCAGCCAGGCAGCCAGAGAAACAACCAGCTAGCTAGGCAAAGAAACAGCCAGCCAGCCAACAAACAAAAAAAATCAACCAGCCAGCCAATCAACCAACCAACCAACAAACAAACCATAAAACCAACCAGCCACCCAGCAAACCAACGAACCAACCAACTAGCCAACCAGCCAACCAGATAGCTAACTAACCAACCAGCCAGAAGCTAGATAACCAACCAGCCAACCAGCCAGCGAAGCAACCAACCAGCAGGCCAAGCAACCAACCAGCCAGTCAATCATCAAGCAAATCAACCAACCAAACAGCCAGTCAATCAACCAACCAATCAACAAACCAGCCAGCCAACCAATCGACCTATCAACCAACAAACCAACCAGCCTGCCAATCATCCAACCTGCCAACCAACAAAACAGCCTACCAAACAGCCAGCCAACCAACAAACCAACCAGTCAGCCAGCCAGCTAACCAACCGGCCAACCAATCAACCCAAACGTCAACCAAGCAAGCAACCAGTCAGCCAGTCAGCACGCCAGCCAGTCAGCCAGCCAACCAGCCAATCAACCAACCATCCAACCAACCAGCCAGTGAAACAAACCAGCCAAACAGCCAATAAACCAACCAAACAATCAGCAAACCAACCAGGCAACCAACCAACCAAATGACCAACCAACCAACAAATTAATCAGCCAACCAACCAACCAACCATCCAGCCAACCAACCAACCAGCCAGCCAGAAAGCCAAAAAACAACCAATCAGCCAACCTACCTGCCAACTAGTCAGCAAACCAGCAAGCTAATAAGCCAACCAACTAACCAACCAATCACCCAGCCAACCAGCTAACCAACCCGCCACCCAGCCAACTAGCCGGCCAATCAGTAAACCGGATAACCGGCCAACAAACCAACCAACCAACCAACCAACAAACCAACCAACCAACTAACAAGCCTGCCGCCCAAACAACCAACGAACCAGCCAGCGAACGAACCAACCAGCCAGCAACAAACCAGCCAGATAACCAGCCAGTCAACCGACCAACCAGCCAGAAAGATAGCCAACCAAACAACTAACCAGCCAGCCAATCAACGAATCAGCCAGCCAACCATCTATCCCGCCAACGAGCCAACCAAGCAACCAGCCAGTCTACCAATCAGCCAGCCAAGCAAGTAGGCAGCCAACCAAGTAACCAACCAACTAATCAACAACCAACTAGCCAGCAAGCCACCCAACCAACCAACCAGCTAACCAACCAGTTAACAAACAAACCAACCAACCAGCCAGCCAACCAACCAGTCAACCATCCATCCAGCCAGCCAACCAACCAACCGGCAAATCAACCAAAGAACCAACAAGCCAACTAACCAATGAAACAACCATGCAGCTAGCCAATCAACCAGCCTTCCAACCAGCCAATCAACCAACCAACCAACCAGCCTACCAACCAGCCAACCAATCAAATAACCATCCTACCAACCAGCCAACCACCCAATCAGCATACCAACCAGACTACTAACCAACCAACCAGCCTGACAACAAGCCAGCAAACCAATCAGCCAGCCTACCAACCAACCAACCAGCCAACCGACCAGCCAGCCAACCAACCAACCAACCAACCAGCCAGCCAGCCAACCAACCAACCATCGACCCATCCAACCAGTCAGCCAGAGAGCGAACCAATCAATCAGCCAACCAGCCAATCAACAAACCAGCCAGTCAGCCAACCAATCAATCAGCCAGCCGTCCATCCAACCTGCCAGCCAACCAACCAACTAACTAACCAGCCAGTCAACCAACCAACAACCAACCAGCAAACCAGCCAGCCAGCCAATCAACCAACAAACCAACCAACCAATAAACCAACCAACCAAACCAGCCAACCAACCAGCCAACCAATCAACCCCCCCCCAAACCAACCAACCACCAAACAAACCAATCAATCACCAACCTACCAACCAGAGAGCGTCATATTATATATGCAACTTCATATGCTTTTACCTAAACTTAGTAATGAATATCAAAGCGAAAACTAACCATTTTGAAATGAAAAAGTCAGACAACAACACCAATTAGACATCAAGAAGGAGTCACACTTGATGAAAGAAAAAACGAAATATAAAAGAAAAGACAACACATTGCCATATTTATCATTCATTATATTTATTCCAAACTGTGGGGCAGTATAATAAAGTAAATCAAATCCGTCATAAGACATATATGTATTTAAAACTTACTTTACCATATATATACATATACAATCAAATAGTTACGTCTATAGTTTTCTCTCGGTCAGAAAACTCATTAACATGCACCGCATAACGGCAAACACTGGCGCGAAAAAAAAATTCGTTGCTAACCAAACCATAAACCAATGTGGTACCACGTGATATCCGGGCAGTGTTTATCTCTGGTCACGATTGGTCAGTGCCACTAAGCATCAAATCCAACCCGATGTTGCTGACTTTCTGATGATTTCCGAAAATAAACACAGGCTATTATGCTGTCCCTGCCTTTCTGAAGTTCATTACTTTGTGAAGGAAATTAATTCTCTCATTTCTTCCATTTTTTGTTGTTGTCAGCATTTCAAATCTATGTACAAGAGTACTAAGCGTATATGTTTCCTAGCGTCTTCGATGCCAATGTTCTACTGTTCCATACCAGATGAAATTCATTCGTTTGTCTATTTTATTCCTATATAGCTTTATTCATTACTAGACATTCATCATCATGTTCTCTGTACTCCCAATGGAGCATAAAACACCAGCAAAGGTTCCTCAGCCAGTCCCGTCCTCAACAAAGTCGAGATATCTCAAACTATGTCTTTCCCCCTTCCTTTAGTTCTTCCTGCATTGTGTGTTCCTATGTCCTCAGTGGCTTGCCCCTCTTTCTTTTCCCTTGAGGTGTCCAAAGCCAAGGCGGTATAGGGGTGTCTTGTTGTTCCATTTGTTGTATGTGGCCCAGGCATTTCCATGTTCGTCTTTTGACCTCTTTAGTGATATTCTCAATGCCTGTTCGTTTGGTTATTTCCTTGCTTGTCACGTGTTCTTCCCAGTGTATTCTTAACATTTTTCGGAGACATCTTCCTTCAAATTCTCTCAGTCTGCTGTCAGTTCTCTGACTGGATCTCCGTGTTTCGGAGAGGCAATCAGAGACTTGGACGTAGTCAGAGAATTTATCTTTACTAGACACACGAGCGATTTAATCTTTGAAATAATCTTGATTACTAGACTGATACATTCTCGTGAAATATATTTAATCATAGCCGCCATCTCTCTCATGGATGCTCTAGCCTGTAAGCCTGTGCTATTCTGATCTAAATTTATTCACTGAACATGCCTATATGGATTTGCCTAATTATCATTTTTTTATGAATTATCTTTCATCCCTAGAAGCCTCAGACGTCACATATGTAAATGGATTGGATTCCAAACGTTACTCTACTCAATACAGATGAAAATAAGCACCTGACAAAGAAGCACTGGAAAGAAAGTCAAGTGCATATTACTCAAAAAGACGCTAATCCCTAATCTCATGGAACTGTTTTTATTCTTAAATTTCTAAACTATCCAGTCATATATTCTTAACATATATTTTATGACCAGATGAAACTATATGTTTCTGAAATAGCTCTGATATCTAGAATCAACTATATTCTTGTGGAGGAAAAAGTGTTTTCACACTTTAAAATAATGTTCTCCTTTCACTGTTTCTGACATATAATTGTACATGGTAGAATTCGTTAGAGACCGTTTTTCAGATCACCCTGTGAAATCATTAGCCGTGCGCTGCGCCTTATCTCTTTTCCAGAACTATCATCCGAATCGTTGCCCAAAGTGATCTTCAATTTCTTTCTTTTCAAGTCAAGTTCTTCTGAGTTCCTGGCCAGCGATGTCGCTCGTTTCCGCTTGGGTTCACTCCATGTTAGCTGGGAAATGTCGCGATGAGGGCTCGCACCGGGCTGTGCGTGACGGAGATAATATTTACGAGTCTCAGTCACGGCTTCTGGGCATTTCTGTCGCAGGCCAGAGTGTTGTGTCTGTTGACTTCTCTGTGAGTCGCAGTCTGGAACGAGTGGTGAGTGTCTCCCGGGCGTTGCTGCCAATTGCATATCATCGGAATAAGTTATCAGGGAAAACACTTGCCGGTTCTGATCGTCGTTTTGTTTTAAGTGCAGGAGGTCAGCCGCTACTCCAGAGGCTGGAGCGAAGAACTGGTTTTGATCATCAAATACTGGTTCATTCTGGTCACGTATGTAATCCATAACCTCCGTCCCATTGTCGTCTGGGTGGTTCTGATACACAGAAAAGCCGCAGTTATCGTCTGCGCCAAAGCTGTGGGAATTCTGCGCGATGGCGTCAGCATGAATGTACTCATAGAGCTCAGAGTTCTCAAACGAAAGGACTGTACTTTTTGATTGCTCTTTGGGATAGCTTGTCTCTGATGCGTCGATTAGCCTGGTAACACACCGCTCCCGCGGACAGATATCTTGTCTGCCTTCTTTCACTCTGCTGTCACACCAGGTGAACTGCTCGTGACCTTCTGCCACCGAGAAAGCCAGGGAAATTGACGCGGGCGCTGCCTGGTGGCCATTAGCAACAGCTGGTCTCAACTGCGGCGGAGAACGTAGTGACGACTGCTCTGCTAGCTCCATCCCCCAGGTCCAGATGTCGCTACTTTCACTGAAGGCAGGCTGGGTGCTGTCAACGTCCATGTCACCGCTATCGCTGGTCGTGTTACAGACGAGCTCTAAGAAGTCGTCCTCCTCTATATCAGAACAAATATCTTCGATGAGACTGTTTCCTAAAACAGCCGATTCTACCGCTGTGTCTGAACTGAGAAATTCTTCGATGTCCTTGTCTGACAGCCCAGCGTTTGTCATTACCCGCGACAGCCATTCCGTATCAAATGAATTCGTGAGGACATCTTCCTTATCTACATTGCCTTCATAGCCTGGCCATCTGAGATCTGTATGACTTCCATCACTGTCCACATTTTCTGGAACAAAATGGGACGTTTCAGAATGGGAACTTTGTAGGAAAGACTTTGCCTGGCTTCTCTCTGATCCGCTGCTTAAATTATAGACACGGTCAGTAGCGCTGAGGACTATAGGAATTATCAGATTATCGTTTCTGATAATGTCTAATTCGTCGACATTATCATCAAGTCTTGGACGGGTGTTCTTTGATCTTCGGAGACTATCCCGGCTCTGTGTTTCTATGTTCTCTATGTTCTCCTCCTTATCGTTGCCGTTGTTGTTGTTGCTATCGTTGCCACTGCATTCAACCGGACAATGTGAGTGACCTGGCAGCCAGGACCGATCTGAAGATTTCAAAGAAAATGTGAAGAAAAATGTCATCTCCAGTAGAGATGACCTCTGTGACACTAACCTTGAATTCTCAGGTACGAAGCCCAGACTTCGGTCTTCATGTATGTTTTGTAATCTATTTCCCAGCATGCAGCTCAGGTCACAGCTTGAAAGGCTACATCGAAAGTGCAAGTCCTGGTGGTTATTTAAGCTTTGAACGTTCTCATTTTGTGTCGAGATCTCTGGCAGCAAACCTTTGCAAGAACCACGAATGCTCTCCGGACTACGACTGTTCCCCAAGTTACAAATGTTCAACCGATTACGAGTGCATTCCAGACCGCTAATGTTCCCCACACTACGAATGTTCCCCACACTACGAATGTTCCCCAATTTTGGAGAGAAAATAATCGACTCTTCCTGAGCTGGATCCTGCATGAGAATGGTGACCTTCTCACATGGGCAATTTTGGACAAACAAGCTTCCTTCTTCCGCCACTGAGACAACTCTTCTGAAGACGAACTGGCTGCCAGTCATCTTCTTTCTATCCCCTGATGTTTCAAGTGGAGTTACTCCTCCCAGGTTGTCTAACGCTTTACAACATGAAGCGGTGCTGGACAACAGTGTACTGCTGCTGTCTGTTTCGAAACGTCTGCCTTCCTGGAAAAGCTGCCAAAGATCTACCGCAGCACTGCACTCAAAAGCAGACATAACAGTTCCCATTGGCATTTCAAGAATATTGGACCCTAAGCCAGCAGAAACTGCTCTGCAAAAATCATTCATAAATCTGCTGTTGATACACTGGTTTGCCTGTGGCAGATGGGTATTTTGTTGTTGCTCTGCACTGTATTTACGCGAGCTCCCTCCGCGCTTGTGCTGGGGCTCTGACTTCAATCCTTTCAACACGTCTTCTTTATGTTCCGGCAACTTGGACCGCTCTCCACTCACAAGGGCGACAACAATGATTATTGTCCGCGTTTCGGTAACCGGTCGTGGATCTGAAATGAGTGTTGAGACCGACCTTTCTCTCGAGACAACACAAAACACGAAGACTTCCTTCATTCTTGGCGTCGTACTGCTTCTCGTGTATCTAAGCGAGTATTCTTCTGAAGGTTCAGACTGAAACTGGGAACTGATCTGCAAAAGGTTATTTCCCGGGTTACAAATACCTGGGAAAAAATATTTTTAAAATGAGAAAATATAAATAAGTTAAAACTGCATCCAAGATCGCAAAAATGTTAAGCGCTCTGGAAAACAAGTGGTGAGACTGAAAGACAAGAATAAAAGCCCGAAGAAGCACTGTAACCCCTTGCGTAAATATTTATTACTGGCAGAGAGGAGACTCTGGCATGACTTCTTACATCTTACACCCTTCCCATACCGTTAAACGTCACATAGGGGCTCGCATGGTACCTGGCCAAGTTTTCCTGTTTTCGGGCGAGCTTTTCAACCTCATCAAGGGATTCAATGACTACTAATCTGGCCTATCTTAACAATGTCCCCTTTAGAGTTTCACGCGGTCGGCCTCTTTTTCTTCGGCCTGTTGTAGATATACCTTGAAAACTTGTTATGCGATTCTCTGACTAATCCTTCTCATCACGTGACCGACATATGCCCATGTTATATAACTTCTGGCATGGAAACTCATGACATATTCTCTTTTACTAACTCTTTCATTCTTGAAATTCATTTTAAGCTCTAACAGAATAAACTTTAATGAAAGATTTGGTTAGAAAGAAACTGCAAAGAAGTTACTCTATAATTTAGACAATATGGGTTAGTTTAGAAATGTGCTTTTTTAAAATTTTACTTAGACGTTTGCCCAAATATGGTCAAGTATTCATTCACATGCAAGATAAGATCTACCAGCACTGCCTGTGTTAACCCTTTTCTTGCCACTTTTAACGAATGAAAACATGTTATCCAATAGTGTTTTATGCAGTTTCGTTTCCTTGTTTCTTGATATTTTAGCACGTGCGCCGACAACTGTTGAGTGGTTAAGCGCTCGACCTATTAACCCAGTGGTACCCGGGTTTTAAGTTCCAGTAATAAGGATTTTTTTTCTCCTGGTACCAGCGATACCCCGGGTTCCACCCGGCCTCTAAAAAATGGACACCAGAGAAATCTGAGAAGGTAAATGCGACCAGGCGTGACACTGACAACATCACACTCTCATGTGCTTGAGGTCTTGGAAATACGGGCCTAACACCGTATCCCGAATATGCCTTAATGGTAATGTAAACGGGATTTTTATCTTTTTACCGATAACTTACCAGCATTTATGTATCGTATTGGTAATTAACACGTGACGAAATGGTGCAGTGGTTGATGCACAAGACTGACAATCAGAATGTCTCAGGCTCGAGTCCCCAATGGTGAGAAATTTCTTTACGATCGATCGACAATGGGGTCAAGCCAGCCTCAAGAAATGAACACCCACTATTTCCCTATGAAAACAAAGGCTGCCAGGACAAATGGTAGCCCCTGAACCACACAATATTGTAGCCTTGAAATGTGAAGACAATGAAACTTCACACACTTTACACAGCGGCCAAATGCCCCCCCCCCCCCCCCCCCCGAATATGTAGTTAATATTGAAAATTGTTTCAGAAACAAACGATTACACGCACAAAAAATTCAGAAAGGAAAAAAAAAACTAAACAGTAACGTATCTAATGAATATTCAGAGACGTAATAACAGTGATGTTTCATAAACTTCACTTTCTTTCTTCACCTTTCTTAACCAACCAACCTACCAGACATATCAACATAGAACATTGTGTAGAAGAACTTTGGGCAGTCCCACAACTTGTCGAAGATCAAGGTCATTACCATATTTCATTGTCGAATCTGGGGATAAGATATGTTCATGTGTGGTGCGTTTCAGCGATTCTCGAATAGAGCTTGGCTTTCTGAAAAAAAAAAAACCAAAGATGTGCAAATTAGTGTGCGATAGGTTTAGAGAAGACAAATGACGTGGAGACAGTCCCATGGTTACAAACGTCCGATTGATGTACAACACGTAGTTACGAACCTCTCTCTCTCTCTCTCTCTCTCTCTCCCCCCCCTCCTATTTCCCCCTACCCCCCCCCCCAAAAAAAGGAGCCTATTATGGAACAACAGACACAGGTTTGTAACTAACAAGCGGGCGATACTTCGCAGCGGACATCTGAACATTTGGCGTCTACAACAGTTTGTTGGTTTATTTAATGTCTGTTTTTTTTTATGCTTAGAAAGATACAACATGTACTATATACTATATAACAGCCGTTAGATATGAACCGTACACAACTGTTCCGACTGATGTACAAATTCGATTTCCGAACAGAACTCTTTCGCAATCCGGGGACTGCCTCTATATACGCCATGAAGTTACACAATAATGGGCTACACCTTTCAAGATTATTACGACTAACGTCATCGCTGTACAAAACCAAAATCTCTCGGACTTTTGCTGCAACTATCTGGAAAAACACATTGAGCGCCCGTGTGGCGAAGTGGTTAGTGCATTAAGCTTTAACTACGAAGGTCGGTGGTCGGGACCCGGCCGGAGGCGCTCCAAGTCACTCAGTTGTAGAAATGAGCACCTGGTTTCTTCTGGACCTGGAGAAGGAGAGGTTCTCAGGCGCGATACTGAATACATCAGCCCGTGGTAAGTAGGAGGCCAGCTGACCACATCAGCCTGTGGTACGTAGGAGACCAGCTGACCATATCAGCCCGTGGTACGTAGGAGGCCAGCTGACCACATCAACCTGTGGTACGTAGGAGGCCAGTTGACAACATCAGCCCGTGGTACGTAGGAGGCCAGCTGACCACATAACCTGTGGTACGTAGGAGGCCAGCTGATCACATCAACCTGTGGTACGTAGAAGACCAGCTGACCACATCAGCCTGTGGTACGTAGAAGACCAGCTGACCACATCAGCCTGTGGTACGTAAAAGGCCAGCTGACCAAATCAGCCCGTGGTACGTAGAAGGCCAGCTGACCACATCAACCTGTGGTACGTAGGCCAGCTGACCACATCAACCTGTGGTATGTAGGAGACCAGCTGACCAAATCAGCCTGTGGTACGTAGAAGGCCAGCTGACCACATCAACCTGTGGTATGTAGGAGACCAGCTAACCAAATCAGCCCGTGGTACGTAGAAGGCCAGCTGACCACATCAACCTGTGGTACGTAGGCCAGCTGACCACATCAACCTGTGGTATGTAGGAGACCAGCTGACCAAATCAGCCCGTGGTACGTAGAAGGCCAGCTGACCAAATCAGCCAGTGGTACGTAGAAGGCCAGCTGACCAAACCAGCCCGTGGTACGTAGAAGGCCAGCTGACCAAATCAGCCCGTGGTACGTAGAAGACCAGCTGACCAAATCAGCCCGTGGTACGTAGAAGACCAGCTGACCAAATCAGCCCGTGGTACGTAGGCCAGCTGACCACATCAACCTGTGGTATGTAGGAGACCAGCTGACCAAATCAGCCCGTGGTACGTAGAAGGCCAGCTGACCAAATCAGCCAGTGGTACGTAGAAGGCCAGCTGACCAAATCAGCCCGTGGTACGTAGAAGGCCAGCTGACCAAATCAGCCCGTGGTACGTAGAAGACCAGCTGACCAAATCAGCCCGTGGTACGTAGAAGACCAGCTGACCAAATCAGCCCGTGGTACGTAGGCCAGCTGACCACATCAACCTGTGGTATGTAGGAGGCCAGCTGACCAAATCAGCCTATAGTGTGTCGACAGGCTAAGGGAAACATGGAAACGGGCTTACTTTTACCTTTTACCTTTATCTTTTACCTCTAACTGGAAAGATGTGTACGTTTTTTTTTTTGGGGGGGGGGGGAGGGTTGTGCCTTTTCTGTCAGTGAAGTTTCTTTTAACGGTATTTTATTTCACAAAATCTCTAGTGAAGTGTCTTCAGACATTTTATAAAAAAAACAACAACTCTATAGAGAGGTGTCTCTTCGCGGCGTCAGGCATTTTATTCAACAAAATTTCTAGAGGAGTGTCTTCTGGCGGTGTCAGACATTTCATTCAACAAAATCTCTAGATAAGTGTCTTCTGGCGGTGTCAGACATTTCATTCAACAAAATCTCTAGATAAGTGTCTTCTGGCGGTGTCAGACATTTCATTCAACAAAATCTCTAGATAAGTGTCTTCTGGCGGTGTCAGACATTTCATTCAACAAAATCTCTAGATAAGTGTCTTCTGGCGGTGTCAGACATTTCATTCAACAAAATCTCTAGATAAGTGTCTTCTGGCGGTGTCAGACATTTCATTCAACAAAATCTAGTCTGCTTTCATAGACTTGTGAATGCCGACAACAGTTCTTTTCTTTTCGTGGGAAATACATGGGGGGGGGGGGGGATAATTTAGCAATGAGAATTGGGTTTTTTTTTTAAAGCTCAAAGATGATGCATATAATAATTCTGTAAAAGTTTTGTTTTGTTGTTTTTCAGTTTTTTGTTTGTTTATTATTATACATCATTTTTTTTCTACGTGTTTATCAATTCTTGTTGCGTCGGGCTTTCGTGCCGTGTCATAACCCGGTTAGAGGGGTTGGGGGTTAGCTAATTAAAAAGACGATATTAATGAAGCAAGAGGGATTTATCGTCTGCAAGTCTGCAGCCTCGGTTCTGCCCGTGCTCGCTTTATAGAAAATTTATCGCTTTATTGTTCATTTTAGGCACTTTATTATAAAAGAGTGGAATATGCTTTGTTGAATGAGTCTTCTGAGTTTGGAAGCTAAAGAGTGAGAGAATGAAAGCAGGCGAAGGTGAAATCTGAAGTTTTTAGATGTACAATATGTCTTCCGTCTGTATCCTAGACCTGATGTTGGGTTTCTCGTAAAAAGACCTGACTGTTTTTTTTTTATCTTTCTAATACACGATAACACGACTTCATTCATTCATTCATTCATTCATTTGCATGTCCCTTGCGGAACTCTGCCTCCCAAATAGCACTCCTGGAGGCCTCTCGGTCGTGAGCAAGATGGCCTGCTGCTGCTGCATCCATTTGCAGATCGTCAACGATGTCTTGCAGCCATCTTCGTTTTGGTCTTCCTCTCTTTCTTTTTCCCATTATGTATCCTTCCAATACATTCTTCTCTAAATTATCATGACGTTTAATGTGTCCAAAATATTTCAGTTTTCTCTCTTTAATCCTCTTTACTAGCCAGCCTTCTTCAATATTAAGCTCTTAATATCTACTTGATATCTGTCAGCTACTGGAGTTCTGTGTATGTGTGTGTGTATGTTTTATCCCTGTCCGCTGTAAAGTTTCCATTTTCCTGGAACTGTACCGCATTTGGTATCTCACCCACTAACAGCCGCGTATAAGTTAATCTAGTGCGCCACACCATGCAGAAAGACTGGGTTTTTTTTCAGTCTTCGGGTGAGAGGATAAGGAGATGGACGAAGGAGAGTCAGCTTTCGTCAGCACAATGAACCGAGGCCTCTTTTTTTTTTCCCAACAGTTATGCCAGTCCGAAGGAGGCAACAGTAGGCATTGAAATCATTGCCTTCAAAGAAAAGGGATTCTGGTCTCCATAGGTTCGGCCATTCAGTCATGGAAATACGGGCCTAACACCGTATCCCTAATATGCCTTAATGGTACGTAAACGGGATTTTATCTTTTATCTTTTTACCGATAACTGGCCGGCATTTATGTATCGTATTGGTAATTAACACGTGACGAAATGGTGCAGTTGTTGATGCACACGACTGATAATCAGAATGTCGTAGGCTCGAGTCCCCACTGGTGAGAAATTTCTTTACGATCAGTTGACAATGGGGTCAAGCCAGCCTCAAGAAATGAACACCCACTATTTCCATAGAAAAACAAAGGCTGTCAGGACAAATGGTAGCCCCTGTACCACACGATACTGTAGCCTTGAAATGTGAAGACAATGAAACTTCACACACTTTACACAGCAGCCAAATGGTAATATTGAAAATTTTTTCCGAAACAAGCGATTACGTGCACAAAAAGGGGCCAAGAAACAGATTTTTTAAAAAAAGATGCAAGAAACAAGTTTAAATAAATGGATAAGAAATAAGTTTAAATTAACCTTTAACTATTGTGATCAGCTGCTGAACACTGAAAAGACATGTCAAGGAGACTTTATCTCCATTGTGAGCTAATGGATGGTGGTATTTATTTGTGTCTTATCTACTTTCCTAAGTCCGTGAATAATGTTCTTCATTATAACTAAATATACAGAATACAGAGAATATGTTTAATCTGTGAAACTTTGGCAGTCCATAAAAGATGACGAAGAAACTGAAGCAACAGAGATGTGGTTTTGGAGAGAGATGAGACAAATGTCCTGCACAAAAGGAAAATAAAAGAAGAGGTCCTCAAAGAAGTTTCAGAAATACGAAAAATGGTTAAAATGATAAGAAAAAGACAGCCAAAATTTCTTGGACATGCCATGAGAAGTCATGGAGAGCCTAGTAATGACTGGAAAAACTCAAGGGAAAAAAAGAAGAGATTGAAGAGGTCGAGATTCCATATGCAGAGCAGGTTAGAGGCCAGCGACCGTTGGGAGCCGTGTGATTGTTCAGGCGCGAATGAGGGAAGTCATTTGTTAGATATGAACAGATATGTGTAGTTTAATTGTGTGCGTTTACAACCAGAGCTGAACCGTTAGTGCTCAAGGAAAAGTTTTAATGATTTGATGATGCATATCGACATAATATTTAACATCTCGTACATAAGATTCATTTTGATTCTTGCTACCTTGTAAGTCGACATTTTGTGAAAATACAAGAGGTCATGATTTCATGAAGGATTGTTACTTCGTGTTCCTATTCACTGGTGTAAAGTGTCAATAGGTAAGGTGTGAACGTATAGTATAATCACCCTTCAAGCACTTGGTATAACAACGATATAAAAGATTGAACATCTTCCCCTTCAATCGAATATCATATTTTTCTACAAGAGGAAGGCCAAGAGAAAAAAAAAATTATCTCAGTGGGCTGACCAAGTGGCATGGAGAAAGAAAAACATCTGAATTAATTGGAAAAACCAAGGACCACGCAAGATGCAGAAGCATGATCACCAACGATATCCCGCTGACACATAATAATAATATTTGTATAAGACAGTAACTAAACCTCAGTCAAATCAATGGTGTTGACTGTTGTGAGTGTAAGAGAGAGAGAGAGAGAGAGAGAGAGAGGATGTACCGGCATGTAACGTGATACACTCCATATCTGTAGCACATCTCTGTAGCTTTACAAGTTCCAAGAGTTCAGGAAATTAAACGTGACGCAAAACTATTCTTACCTGAGACAGGTAAAAAAGAACTTTATAGTAGGTAGGATGTCTGAACGTTTTACAACATTGTTGTGCAGACAAATGTCTTACAGACCACCAAATTCTGTGCCAAGATTCTACACAAATGCCTTCCAGTGCGCGTGGAAATGCCCGGATGTTAAAGGGCAATCAAGGTTTTAGTATCTTTGGATTTGATTTTTTTAAAAAATTGAGAGTTTGAAGTCGTACATTCCCTGATTCAAATTTAGGCTTAAGCTACATGCAAACTTCCTCCTACCTACTTTTAATATGCATCCGTTTCAGTGCATCAGTTTCTCGAAGGTAGCAGTGACCAATTCCATAACCACGCGGCTCCTTGGTTTCAGAGCAGCGAATACTAACCCAGCCGCCTTTGAACTCCAGTCAGCAAGGATTCTCACCGGCGCTAAGGAGTACATGTGTACTGGTATTCTATTTCCGTTCAAGGAGGTCGGAAAACCTTTGGATTTGCCCGGAAAGCAGTGATGATGATGATGATGATGATGATGGCACTGTGTCAGCGATTATCAAACTTTTGCAGGCAGCGGTCCCCTCAAGCCAAAGACAGTTCCCCTCTTTCAGACACATACACACAGTCAGTCTGTCAGTCAGTCATTTGCATGTCCCTTGTGGAACTTTGCCACCATAGCAGCTATCCTGTAGGCATTTCAGTTGTAAGAAAGATGCCCTGCTGCTGATGCATCCATTCGCAGATCATCAACGATGTCATTCAGTCATCTTCTCCTTGGTCTTCCTCTCTTTCTTTTTCCCATTATGTACCCTTCCAAGACGGTCTTCTATAAATTCTCATGACTTTTAATATGTCCAAAATATTAAAATTTTCTCTGTTTAATCTTCCTTACTAGCCAGCCTGTTTCAATATTAAGTTCTTGTAGTAAGGATATATTTGTTCTTTTTTGTGCCCATGATATTTGAAGGATTGATACGTACACAACCTACCATTTTGTAGCATATTTTAAAAATTCATATTTCTAGTGTTATACATAATCAGCCCTTGCCTCTCGGATCCCAACAAGATCTTTTCACGGACCCTCATATTATGTTAGACGAACCCCCAACATTATCCTTATTAGGGTCCATCATGATCCTTCGCCGATCCCGTGTGAAACCTTTTTACTACCCTAAATTATTGTAACATTTTTTCCCATCCCCTGATTCGCAATGAAAGATTTGATCAATTTTTTTTTTCCTATTTCTCTCTCTGAATCTTCCATTCTCAATTTGACCCATGAACCTGCAATTTAGTGCAGAATAAGATTAGCGTGGAGATTACGAAGGAAAATGTAAGAGATAACTGAGAACATTGTAGTGTGATCATACAGAAGAGTGTGACGTAGTCTATGGACAAAGAAAAGAACAAGAAGCTTCAAGAAATTAATGAAAGCGCTAAGAGTCCAATAGTTCATTATTTCAGTTATATCTAAAGGTAGATGAATGAAACAAGAGCAAGAGGTGGACCAAGACAGCATAGAAGAGGACATATAGGAAATTGGTGCCACCAACTGGAGAGAGAAGATTAGAGAAGAATGGAGACGAATCTTTTCTGCAGCAATGAGCTTTTAATGGCTCAGAAAGTTGAAGAAGAAGAAGAATGTTAATAACAATAACAATAATAATAATAATAATAATAATAATAATAATAATAATAATAATAATAATATCAAGAGTCATAATACAAAAACGGAAACCATATTTCAGGAAAACATTGAAAGGAAAACAATGGGAGAAAAAACGACATATAGGGGTAGACAATATCGAGAGATAAATGAGATTCAGTTTGACCAAGGAACACTGTGAGAGGGAAGGACAGAAATGGAAGAAGAAGAAGACTGTTTCTGTCTCTCGTTCTTTTCTCTCCAGTATGATTTTTCTGCACACCATACATTTTTTGTTTCTCTGACAGATTAAATCAGGAGTTTCCAGTCAGTGGAGACATTGCGCTTCCTCATCCCCTCCCCATCAGTTCCCAACCAAATTCACAACCAAATTCCCGCGCCGAGGAAAATTTTATGGTTTGCGTGGGAAGGGAGTTGATGGACCACAGAATGATAGAGTCAGACTGTTGGAATATTGATCTTTCTACAAACTACACTTCCACCACAGACTGATAGAGTCACTCTGTTGGAATATTGATCTTTCTACAAACTACACTTCCACCACAGACTGATATACTCAGACTGTTGGAATATTGATCTTTCTACAAACTACACTTCCATCACAGACTGGTAGAGTCAGACTGTTAGAATATTGATCTTCCTACAAACTACACTTCCACCACAGACTGATAGACTCAGACTGTTGGAATATTGATCTTTCTACAAACTACACTTCCATCTCAGATTGATAGACTCGGACTGTTAGAATATTCATCTTTCCACAAACTACACTTACACAGACTGGCACCTTATGAGTCAGGTAATTGTGGAAAGAGATAAAAGGAGTGACTCTTGGTGAAAAGGGTGCTTGGGGCAAAAAAAAAATAGTTGAGAACCGTTGGATGAAACGAATCAGATATTGCGACAAATTATTAATGTAGTAGCAAAACGGCGGTTAGCACTCATCAAAAATAATTCATGTATGTACCCGCTTCAGTACAATCTTTTAAGACGGAAAGAAGCCATTATGTGTTTCATTATATATAAGTTTGATTGTTTGAATCTCACTGATTGAGTTTAGGTAAAGATAAAGGTAACTCTGTCATGCCTTAGAGGCGCATATGGGATACGGTGTTAGTGCCCATATTTTCCTTAACCTGTTGACACACTAGAGGGCGACGAGGTCAGCGTCACGCCTGGCCGCCTTTCCTTCCCCAGTTACAGAAGAAGTCCGCTATCCATTTCTACAGGCGGATGACTGGAGCGCCTCCAGCCGGATTCGAACCCCGATCTTCGCCATGGGAGTCTAATGCACTAACCACTGCGCCACTCGGGCGCACGATTCTTCCTTTTGTTCAATTTAATTTTCTTCCCCACAGTATTTTTTTTTAAACAAGCCGGCAGGGATCAATTTAGGGAACCCTAAGGATGAACAAATTTCACAGAAACGCCTTTGAATGTAAATGCTACAGAAGAGTTCTTCAAATATCATAGACACACACAAAAACAACAAATATATTCATACTACAAGAGCTTAATACTGAAGAGGATTGGCTAGTAAGGAAGATTAAACAGAAAAAAAACTTAAATATTTTGGACATTAAATGTCATGATAATTTAGAGGAGACGGTCTTGGAAGGATACATAATTGGAAAGAAAGAGAGGAAGACCAAGGCGAAGATGGCTGCAGGACATTGTTGATGATCTGCGAATAGACGCATCAGCAGCAGGGTATCATTCTTACAACCAAGAGGCCTAGAGGAGAGCTGTTAGGGAGGCAAAGTTCTGCAATGGCTGAATGACTGATTGACTGACTGACTGAAGAATGGACAAGGAGAAGATTGTAAGAGCCACCTTGCATAGACTGCGTATGGAGGACGACATCGGGTTGAATGACGACAATCACATCAGGAGGGTGATCGAGTTGGGGGGGAAGAGAGGGGAAGTGGACGGTTTTTTCCCGAAAGAAGTGGCTTAGCGCGTGTTACCCACAAGCAGCGTGTGGCTGGCTCCATCAGCGACGGACATTTCCGTGGGTGCTGGAACAGAAGGCGGAGCACGTATAGAAATGCTCGGAACGTGGCGATGCCATTCTCTGATCACAGTTTACTGTCTTTGTGTGTGACGCAAAGAGAACAGGGATTCCTGATCAAATGTAAGCACAAAAGAAGCAAGGTATCCGGTCAGACTCTTCTGTGTACTAGATGACTTTCTTCAAACACCGAATGTATACTAGATGACTTTCTTCAAACACCGACCACCTTACACGGGAAGTCAGTCACAGGCCTTCACGTTTTGCCTTCTACCTCATCTCATCTCATTCATTCATTTGCATGTCCCTTGCGGAACTTTGCCTCCCAAACAGCACTCCTGTAGGCCTCTCGGTTGTGAGCAAGATGGCCTACCGCTGCTGTTTGGGTTTCTTGGTATATTTCCAGAAGATATTTTACCATTGCTTTCCTTCCGGGCAGTGACTGTACTTAGTCATTGATCGTAGCCATTGTCCCTACATTGAGATCATCTGCCTACCATCATAGAATGGTGACCATAACCAACATTATCTGTCGGCTCCTCTCCCATTCCATCCACCGCCTGCTCCCATGGCTTCACGTCACCCTGATCGGAGTACTGATACGGGTACTCCACCTTGCCCAAGGGTGTCCCGTAGACTGACAGAGGTAAGCAGACGTCTTACTTCTCCTTTGATAGGGGATACCCATACCCCGCTAACAACTACCCGCTAACCCTATCTCATCTATGCCATACAATACATAAAGCCAAGACAAAGCGGCAGCAGACTTTCTTCAAGTTTGTCTTGTGCCTGATATCCTTGTCTGTACTATAAATCATCAGACGTAAAGGTGCGAAATCTGGGAATTGTCTTTACAAGAACCGTACGTGTTGTTTTCGGTGCAATTCAATACGTTATTATCTCAGCAGAGGGATGTTGTTTACGTTTTTCTTTGGGGAGTTCAATAACCTCAGAGATTTCAGTAAATATGATAGCCAGTACCACAGGACATGGCTGGGAGCCAGCGAGATGGAGAAGGATATTACAGAATGAACGCAGAGCATGGCAGGTACATTTAAGAAGTACGTCTTGGCGTGAATGTTGGATCCCACATCAAAAAGAGATTTGAAAGCAATATCGCTGCGTGAGTAAGTAACGCGGACGAAAAAGAGCTTATCTTGAATTGATGAAATACATGGTAAACATGAAAAATATTTGAATATCAACAAGTTTTCTAGGCGAGAAGGGAATGTACTCTGCGTATGTATGTTTACAAGACTACCCCAAGGGCTGGGGCCGTGTAGTGGTATAGAAGAATGAGCTTTCATAGCAGCAAAGGGAGAAAACTGCAAAAAAACCCACATATCACTTAGTTTTTGTTCCATTTTTTTTTTCTTCTTTCGTGTTCATGTTTTTGAGACTCAGAAGTATGGAAAAACATATGAAAACTGAGTGCAGCTAACTTTATACATAAAAAGAGTGCATATGCACTTAATTCTCTGTCATATGACCCAAAGTTTAGATTTCCGTTGTTAATTTAATGATAAACCGCCAGGTTAAAATGTCTTTTCTGTGATCGAGAAGTGTTCTACAAAAGTGGAAAGAAAAAGACTACTACTTTATTGAACGAAAGTATCGTTTTGAAAGAATGTAACAGTCTACTTCTTGTATTATGATCGTTTTGAAAGAATGTAACAGTGTACTTCTTGTAGTATTATCGTTTTTAAACAATGTAACAGTCTACTTCTATTATTATCATTTTTAAAGAATGTAGCAGTCTACTTCTTGTATTATTATCGTTTTGAAAGAATGTAACAGTGTACTTCGTGTATTATTATCGTTTTGAAAGAATGTAACAGTCTACTTCTTGTATTATTACCGTTTTGAAAGAATGTAACAGTCTACTTCTTCTATCATTATTTTTACATTTTGAATTTATTACTGACATTGTATTCCTATTAATTTTTTATTTCTGTACATAAATATGTACACCTATGCATTACGCTCCACTGAGCAGCAACATAACAATCCAGTGTTCAATGTTCGTGCAAGAGGGTATACAACTGTACAAAGTATGAGAAACACTTAATTAACATGGGCAGATAACGGGCTGTTAAGTCCGTGCCTACTTGTTCAGAGAGACGATTCCTCTGTGAGACAGGTAATTAAGGTTTCAAGTTCTGCAGACATACTCCCGACACCTTTTATCTTGGTTGTCTGTTTGCATCACAGTGTCTGTGCAGCCACAGCAGGAGGAATACGAGTGCCAGCAATCGACAGTCTGAACATGTTCTGTTGGGAACTGAAATACATATCGTAGGATATCAGATCCAATTTCACAAACTCATCCGCTGTTCTGTCTTGTCCCAAACATATATATCATATAAAAATGTCTCTGGCAGATTACCACTTTAAGTACTGTTCTTCCAGTTCTTCCAGTTCTTCTTCTTCTTCTTCTTCTTCGTCTTGCAGCAGGTGAATTCAACAGCTTTCCAAGTCATTGACCCTCACTGATGCAAAAACGACACGTCTTCATTCCTCTCTGTTCTTGATCGTTTCTTGCCAATTGTCCTTTCCAGGAGCGTCTGTGTATTTTTTTCTAGGTTTTCTCGTCATCGTTATCTAGGTCTGTCTCTTCATCACTTCTGTATAGCCCATCTTTGTTTGTCTATTCTTCTCCATTCTCTCTAAATGCCCGATCCTCCTCAGTCTAATGTTTGTCTGTTTTTAAACACTGGCAGTTATAAGAGGCCAAAGAAAAAGAGGCAGACCGCATGAAACTCTGAAGAGGACGTTGTTAAGAGAGGCCAGATTAATAGGCATAAAATCCCTTTATGAGGTTGAAAAGCTCGCCGAAGACAGGAAAAATTGGCGAACTACCTTGCGAGCCCTATGTGACGTTTAACGGCACGGGAAGGATATAAGATATATGAGAAGATAAGTTTTAAGAGGATAGTTTAACAACGTGTTATTTCATATTTTTCATATGCACGAGAGATCCGGAGACTTAACAAAACAGCTGAGGAACACATAAATGCCTTTAAATATAAATGCTACAGAAGAGTTCTTCAAATATCACGGAGAAAAAAAATAAAACAACAAATATATCCATACTCTAAGAATGTAACATTAAAGAAAGTTGGCTAGTAAAGAGGATTAAAGAGAGAAAACTTAAATATTATGGACACGTTAAAAGTCATGAGAATTCATAGAAAGACCATCTTGGAAAGGTACATAATAGGAAAAAGAAAGAGAGGAAGACCAAGGAGAAGATGGCTGCAGGACAGATGGATGCATCAGCAGCAGGGCATCTTGCTTACAACCGAGAGCCCTACAGAAGAGCTGTTAGGGAGGCAAAGTTCCGCAAGAGACATGTAAATGACTGACCGACTTATTTTCCACAGATTAATTATAGGGTCTATTATCGGTCCATAAATTTGTCTCAGAATTCTATTCTCAAATCTTTGTATTTGCTTTTCATATTGTTTATTATTGTTTCTGACCCATATACGAGCAGTACAACTGGTCTAATCTGTGTCTTATATATGTTTAATCTGGAGTTGTGAGACATAAATTTCACATTAACTCACTTTATATATACTGCATAGAAAAAAAAGAAACATTTAATAAAAAAGAATTTTAAAAAAATGTCCGTCCTTCGCTGAATTTTAATGAATGTAACATCCCCAGATAGTAATGACACTGCTGGATGTTTCATTGATATTCAAGTGCACATCTGATATCTGTGTTTTCATTTTCTCATTTCCACATGAAAAAAGGTCATCAAAATTGGAGAGAGGGAAATTCTGTAAATTAATACTTTTTGGTACATTCTATGACGTCATAAGCAATGGGTTTTTTTTCTGTTAACTCTTTGGCGACGCTGGTTTGAAATAAAACGAAAATAAAAACTGTTTTAAAAACAGTTTTTTTTTCAAAGAGTTTGTTGGTATAAAGAGGTTAACCTGTACCAAAAGGGGCTTTTTAAATGATCTTAGGTCCAGATAACTGTTTGCACAAATGTCAGTATGTCAGTGTTTAAATTTTTTTTAGCTGTGACTTGAAAGCGGTTTTTTTGAAGAGATGACATGTTGTGGACACGTGGCGCTCACAAGGTATTTAACTGGTTAAACTGGTGCAGGTTCATATAATGTCATCATAGCAGCATTTATACTAGTGCAGGTTCACATAATGTTATCATATAAGCATTTATACTAGTGCAGGTTCACATAATGTCATCATATCAGCATTTAAACTGGTGCAGGTTCACATAATGTTATCATATCAGCATTTAAACTGGTGCAGGTTGACATAATGTCATCATATCAGCAATTATACCAGTGCAGGATCACATAATGTTATCATATCAGCATTTAAACTGGTGCAGGTTCAGATAATGTTATCATATCAGCATTTATACTAGTGCAGGTTGACATAATGTTATCATATCAGCATATATACTAGTGAAGGTTGACATAATGTTATCATATCAGCATTTATACTACTGCAGGATCGCATACTGTTTTCATATCAGCATTTAAACTGGAAAGTGGTGCAGGTTCACATAATGTTATCATATCAGCATTTATACTAGTGCAGGATCACATAATGTTATCATATCAGCATTTATACTCGTGCAGGTTCACATAATGTCATCATATCAGCATGTATACTAGTGCAGGTTCACATAATGTTATCATATCAGCATTTATACTAGTGCAAGATCACATAATGTCATCATATCAGCATTTATACTAGTGCAGGTTGATATCATGTCATCATATCAGAATTTAAACTAGTGCAGGTTCAGATAATGTTATCATATCAGCATTTATACTAGTGCAAGATCACATAATGTCATCATATCAGCATTTATACTAGTGCTTGTTGACGTAATGTCATCATATCGGCATTTAAACTAGTGCAGGTTGACATAATGTCATCATATCAGCATTTATACTAGTGCAGGTTCACATAATGTTACCACATCAGCATTTAAACTAGTGCAGGTTCATATCATGTCATCATATCAGAATTTAAACTAGTGCAGGTTCAGATAATGTTATCATATCAGCATTTATACTAGTGCAAGATCACATAATGTCATCATATCAGCATTTATACTAGTGCTTGTTGACGTAATGTCATCATATCGGCATTTAAACTAGTGCAGGTTGACATAATGTCATCATATCAGCATTTATACTAGTGCAGGTTCACATAATGTTACCACATCAGCATTTAAACTAGTGCAGGTTCACATGTCATCATATCAGCATTTATACTAGTGTAGGTTCACATAATGTTATCATATCAGCATTTAAACTGATGCAGATTCACATATCATCATCATCGTCATCATCATCATCATCATCATCATCATCATCGGTATTTAAACTGGTGCAGGTTGACATAATGTCATCATCATCATAATCATCGTCATCATCATCATCATCATCATCATTTAAACTGGCGCAGGTTCACATTATATCATCATCAGCATCACTGAATATCAAACCGGCAGTCTGAAGTGATTGTGGTTTGCTGTTAGGAATAACATTTATAACTCAACAGTTTAGATAAATAGATAGAAAGATTTACTGACACTAGACAGACAGAATGACTAACAGCAGACAGTCAGACTGATAGTAGACAGACAGACTGACTAACTCAATAGACAGTAAGACAGATTGACAATAGACAGACATTCTGATTGGCAATATTCAGACAGAGAGGCAAGCATACAATAGGCAGCTAGACAACAAACAGATGACAATACACAGACAGACTAACAGACAATGGTTAAACAGGCAGACGACAGACAGACAGGCAGAGACAGATAGATAGATAGATAGATAGATAGATAGATAGATAGATAGATAGATAGATAGATAGATAGATAGATAGATAGATAGTGTGATGCTAAAATACTGTATTTTCCTTCATTTCGTTGCACTTGTACAAGGAATCAATAAGGATTGCATCGTTTGTCTCTTTTCCCCGGATGTTTTATTGCTGCAGCCAAAGTGTTAAATCACAAAAAAAAAAAAATTGCCGAGTTAATTTCCTTTATCTCGTCCGTGGCATGGATATTCTGCTATAGACTGTTTATCTAATTAACTCTTTGTTTGTCATTGGCTTGTCCCGGTGCCTAAACAGACAATCACACTTTCTTTTCGGTTCGTCGCCTGATGATTATCTTCTCACCAGTTTTATTCCCCCCTTCCCCCCTCCCCCATGTTTCTGCTGCCTCGGATCCTGACCTGCTCGGTAGGTAGATCACAAATGAGAATAATAATAACAAACCTCGGTTAAAAGAAAACTGTGAAACTGGGAACGCGAAGTAGAAGATCAAGATCCGGGATATATTCTTGATAATGCCATTACATTTCCTAACTAATATCTTTATGTAATACGAGACTTGGTTTGACATAAAACAAGGGGTCCGTCAGGGGTGCATATTGTCACCCTACTTATTTAACTTGTATACTGAAAATATAATGAAGAATATTAGAGAAGACGTAGACAAAGAATATTACGATGTCATAACAGTTGGAGGTTATGAAATACCAGAGATTAAATGTGCTGATGACACAGTATTACTGTCCACAACACAAAAAGGAATGGAAAAACTAATTATGTCAGTCCGTAAGAACAGCGAAGAGCGGAACTTCTATCTTAATGCAAAGAAAACTAAATTGATGACAACTGACAAGACAAACAAGGCAACTGAAATATGTATCAATGAGGAAAAACTAGAAGAAGTGGAGAGTTTTGAATATCTTGGATCACTACTAACTAATAATGGAGATACAATGAGAGAAATTAAAAGGAGGACATCTATCGCTCTCCAGAAAGTAAAACAAATAAAGAATCTGTGGAGAGGAGCAGACAGAACTACAAAAATAAGATTTTTAAGGGCATGCATCTTTCCCATTGCAACATATGCCTGCGAGACCTGGACACTCAACAAAACAGCTGAGAAACACATAAATGCCTTTGAAAGTAAATGCTACAGAAGAGTTCTCCAAATATCGTGGACACAAAAAAGAACAAATATATCTATACTACACGAGTTTAATATTGAAGAAGGCTGGCTAGTAAAGAGGATTAAAGAGAGAAAACTTAAATATTTTGGATACAGTAAACGTCATGGTAATTTAGAGAAGACCGTATTGGAAGGATACATAATGGGAAAAAGAAAAAGAGGAAGACCAAAACGAAGATGGCTGCAAGACATCATTGACGATCTGCAGATGGATGCAACAACAGCAGGCCATCTTGCTCACAACCAAGAGGCCTACAGGAGTTCTGTTTTGGAGGCAAAGTTCCGCAAGGGACATGCAAATGAATGAATACAAGATATGTTTAAAAAAAGACCGAACTTTTTAAACAGCCTGTGCACGTTCTCACTTCAAAGAATGTAGCTCGACGACTAATGCTCATAGCGGAACGGAGCAAAATGGCAGTTGCTGTTGTTTTTTTTTTATTTTGTCAAGTCCTGCCGCTACTGTGCTCAGTAACCGCACAGCACCCTATGTGCCAATTGACGCTATTTTAAAAGTTCTATCTCTCTCTCTCTCTCTTTCTCTCTTTCATGTCACCAGCTCATACGTCATGTCCATTATATCTTCTTCACATCAAGACTGTTCAGTGTGTTGGTTTTAGAACTTCACACTGACTTCGTTTTAACGAGAATATGAAATTCTGTGTAATGTCTTTGGAGAGTCTATAGCGGATTTTTATTTCATTCCTACACTGGGATTTGAAAAAAAAATTTTTAGTCATCGTTATTCTCATGTGTGTAGCACTAGTTACACATACTTTATATTTCTCCTTCGAAATTTGATACTGAAGTTAATTATGTGTAAATTATCACCTTCACTAGCTGTTTTAATAATGTAGAATTCTTTGCTTATAAATTATAAACCTTTTGGTGGTTCAGTTACCATCCATTGGCTAGCAGTTATTTGAGATCAGTTCCAAGAATAATTTTTTCCTTTGAAATTCTTCAAATTCGACCCAACACACCCACGTCCAATTTCGCCATTTCGTATTATATCAACCTATAAAACAAGGGGCGCGACAAGGATGTGTACTATCTCCAGGCCTTTTTTCTCTGTACAGCGAAAATATTCTAAGAACGATCATCACAGAACCAGTCATAAAAATTGGAGGATACAATTTTAACAACCTTCGATATGCTGACGACACAATACTGATAGCTGAGAACCAACAAGACCTGCAATATCTCTTGGATAAAGTCACTAAAGAAAGTGAACAGAAAGGTCTTACTTTAAACATCAAAAAGAAAGAGACTATAGTTATATCTAAGAAACATAATCCACCAACATGCAGTATAAAATTAAAAGGAACTATTCTAAAGCAGGTGCAGAAATTCAAATACCTTGGAGCAGTAATAACTTCAGATGGGAAATGCACAACAGAAATTAGGAACAGAATAGGCCAAGCAAAGACTGCATTTCAGAGAATGAGAAACATATTATGCAACACGTTGTTATCAATGAATGTTAGAAAACGAGTCCTAAAATGCTATATTGAACCTATCTTGTTATATGCAAGCGAATCATGGACAATAGGCAAGTCTGCACAAAAATCATTGGAAGCAGCAGAAATGTGGTTTATTAGAAGAGTGTTGCAAAAATAACTAATGAAGAATGTATGAGAAGAGCTGAAGAGACAAAAAGTCTTGTCAAAAGATAAGAGAGAGACAATGTACTTTCATAGGACAATGCAATGAAAGGAGGGGGCATTGAAAATATTATAACAACAGGAAAAATAGAAGGAAGAAGATCAAGAGGAAGACCAAGAGAAATGATACTGGACAGTCTGACGGGATGGTGTGAGAGGAGATCACCAACTGAGCTGATGGCCTGCATGAAGGATCGGGTACTCTGGAGAAGCATAATAACCAACACCAGCCTGCACGGCTCCTGATGATGATGAAGACGATGATGTATTTTTAGAAATCAGTTTGCCTTCTCATTTTGATCCCTATTCATTTTTGGCAAGGCTAGAGTTCTGTTAATAGGAACACCATGTGAAGTCTTGGTCAGCTGTGGCGAGATAAACTTGCCCCTGACCACTGTCTCAAATAGTTTGAGAACCGTCTTCGAGCCACGTCCTACAAGTTTTGCCTGGTGATTCTTTTATTTTTCATTTCTTTAAGTTTCTGCCCGTGAGAGAACGAACGAACGAACGAACGCGCATACTTTATTTCCAAAGGGTTAAGAATTGTCACGCAGGCCCGTCTGACATTCTGCCTTTGAGAGACTCGAGTTGTCAGCAGCGCAGTATGTAAAGAATTTTTTCTGCTCTTGTTTAGAGTATGCTAAGCTACTGGCCTTTATATTTGACCGATCTAAAACAGCGGTTTCCAGTTTTTTGTGAACACGACCCTAAACTATCAATATTCCTTTACCCGAGACCATTAAAAAGGATTTGAAAAAAAATTCTTTCTTTCTTTCTTTCTTTCTTTCTTTCTTTCACAGTATCTTCTCTCGACCCTTCTTCAGACTCCCAGTGACTTTATCCCAGACTCCACAGGGACCCTAATCTAGTTCATGGTCTAAAGCTGGGATCCAGTGTACTGTAATATCTATCCATCTTACTGTAAGCAACCTTTTCTTGTATTTTCTTTAACTGGTTTCATTCTGGCCAAAACCACTCACTCACTGTCTGCCAAGACTAGTGTTGCAGTTAAATTAGGGTCCGTTAATTGTCTGAAATATTACTTCTTCGTCTTTCGCTCATACAACGAGGTCAGCCTCTCTCCCTAAAAAAAAAAAAAAGCGGCTGTTCGTCTTTGGTTCTCCACGCCGCAGTACAGCTTTTCCTGTGGACAGTGGCATTCAGTAACCTGAACAGGCTTAAATCTAGGAGACCCAGAATGTCAGAGGACTCCATGTCAGAGGAAAAAAAATCTGTAAATACAGATTATCTCATGACACTCATTTATAACTATTACTGGTGCACCGGTATGTTATTTATTATTCAAAAGACAATGAAGTATTAGTCTGTGTTTGAGCGGTGTAATACAAAGTCACAACTGTAATAGTAGAGATCACAACTAGAGAGAAATCAGTTTATATATAATGAGATGGACCGGGGTTTGGGTTAATTTTTATTGACTGTGGAGGAAGAGGGTATAGAAGGTCTGAGGTTTGGCCGAGTTGGTTGCCTGAGTGAGTTGTGTAACTGGCATGTCTTGGAGGATAGCCTGAGGTCTCTGTACTTCTTCCCCGCAAGGACAAAGGTCAGTTCAGCTAATTTTCAGCCTGTGGTACAGATAATGTCTCAACCTGCAGTGTTCTGTGTTCAGCTGGAAAATTACAGCTTATCTATATCCTCGTGTAACTGAGCTCAGGCGTAAGGTTTACCTACATCCTCGAGTATCTGAGCGTGGGCGTAAGGTTTATCTATATCCTCGTGTATTTGAACTGGAGCGTAAATTTTATTTATATATCCTCGTTTATCTGAAATCGGGCGCAAGGTTTATCTATATCCTCGTGAATACGAAGTCGGGCTTGAAGCATATCTTTGTCTATGTCCTCGCGCATTTTAACTTGGCTTATCTTTGACCTCATTTATTTGAACCTGGAAGTAATTTTTATGTGCTGATGCCAGCTCTCGGAATGGTAAAACGTCCACGTTTTTTTTCGACGTCAGTTGGTGGTCGTCAAAGGTGGTTTAAGTTTTGGCGCTTTTCTTTTTCTAGCGAGCGCCAGTAAGCAAGGCTAGTGTGAAGTGTAGTAGTGGTGAACATAAGATTAAGTGATGGTGCTACTTCAAATAGTCACACTGAAACTTTCACGTAGTCAGAATAACCCCAGTTTCAACTCAAAGAGTCCTGGCTACGTGTAAGTCTTACATCATATATCCTTCCCGTGCCGTTAAACGTCTCACATAGGGCTCGCGTGGTAGTTCGCCAAGTTTTCCTGTTTTCGGCGAGCTTTTCAACCTCATCAAGGGATTTTATGGCTGCTAATTTGGCCTCTGTTAACACTGTCCTCTTTAGTTTCACGTGGTCGACCTCTTTTTCTTCGGGCGGTTGTGTTCCACTTGATAGCTTGTTTTGGGATTCTCTGGTTGTTTCTTTTCATCACGTGACCGATATATGTCAATCTCCTTTTTCTGATCACCCATGAGACTGGTTGTTGTTCACTCATCTGTCTTATCTCTGCGTTGTTCTTGAATTCATTCCACTTTATACCAAGTATTTTCCGTAGGCATTTGTTTTCAAACTAGCCTAATTTTCTTGTCTATTTCGTAACTTGTTTTCCAGCTTTCGCATGCATAAATAAGGGTGGATATTACATTTGAACTGAATAATTTTTGTTTGATTTTTATGCTTATAATATCTTATATATATATAACTTTTGAGTGCCATATGTTCTCACGATTCTTGAAGATCATTGTTGTTTTTGCAATTCTAATTCTAACTTACTTTCTAGTGCTACCATTCTGGTCTATGTAGCTGCCGAGGTATGCAAATTGGTTTACTTCTTTAACAGCTGTTTCTATTACGTATATTTTTTATCTTGATTAATGAGAAGCTTTATTACGTGCAATTAAATACTTATTATTCCCTAATATAACCAACATTCGATGTACTCCGAGCTGTCGCTGATATCAGACCCAGGCGGTCGGAACTAAGTTCTACAGGCTATAGAACATTTTCCCCATGGCTCGAAAAAACACACGGAGACAATCTCGAACGAGGAACGAGCGAGTCCTTAGAACATGATCTAGACATCCATCTCGAGGACGTGAAGGGACACGGCTGTGAAACATCAGCGGGGAATAACTGGCAGCAATGCAGAAATTATACACATAACAGAAATAAGAAATAATCAGGTTGATATAATTGAGAATTTAATATTGGACAGTCTTCTTCTTCTTGTTCTTCTTCTTGTTCTTCTTGTCCTTCTTGTTGTTCTTCTTGTTCTTGTTCTTGCTTTTGTTCTTGTTTTTGTTCTTCTTCTTGTTCTTCTTCTTCAATATCCATGGAACTGCGAGCTTGTGTTCTTTGACGGCATGGGAGCAAGATATTGCTGTCTTATTTTCCAGTTCCTGAGTGCAGCTAGAAAGCAGGGTGTGTGCAATACTTCTTTAGCAGACTCCACCACCAAGAGGACTATGACAATCCGTGCCCCGTTAGCTAGGTCAGGCCTGTTACTGGGGGGTACCAGTGGAGAGGTGGGACAGGGTCTTGGCCAGCTATTATTCGTCGACCCTGAGGCCAGCACGTCAGCTATGAGTTACTGACTGACAAAACAGACAGCGTCTTGGACACATATTAAGTGTATGCAAGAAAAGGCTCTCCAACACTCTTTTAATGTGAAAATCCCTCTTCCTTCTTTAGATTAAAAATTAAAAAAAGACTACAGTAATATATAGAAAGAGTGAGAAACGAAAAACTCCAGAAGATCTGTGTGTTTGTTTTCTCTACTTGCTGGCCCATCATAATACTAGGCAACAGGAGACCAGACTTTAAATCAAGAATAACAGAATGTATACCCAGCTCATCTATCTATCTATCTATCTATCTATCTATCTATCTATCTATCTATCTATCTATCTATCTATCTATCTATCTATCTATCTATCTATCTATCTATCTATCTATCTATCTATCTATCTATCCGTCCGGACTGTGCAGTCATGTTATTCATGGTATATTCAAACTGATTCAAATAATAATTTCACATTATTGTTTTCTGTTCTTCCGACCCTCTATCTCTCTCTCTCCCGATATATATATATATATATATATATATATATATATATATATATATATATATATGTGTGTGTGTGTGTGTGTGTGTGTACACACAAATGTCATATCTCTCGGTCTTATCTTTCTCTTACTCTTTTATTTCGCTCTTTCACTCTTTCGCTTTCTAATAATTTCCCTCCCCCATCTCTCTCTCTCTCTCTCTCTCTCTCTCTCTCTCTCTCTCTTTCTCAGAGTACAATTTGTGGTCCATCTTCTACATCAGGCAATGAACCCAAGCTGGAAACGCCATTCTGTTATGAAACAAACAATCCCGGGCCACCTTCTGCTCAACATCCACTTCCCCCTCTATTCTCATCTCATTTGCTTGTGTACTGCCCAGAGTCCACACACTGTCCCCCGGCGCAGATCTGAGAAAACTAGCTGTGATCAAACCCATAGACACGTACCGGCCGTTGTCTGATTTCTGAAAGAAGGGTCTGGAACATTCAAGCAGATTTCGGCCATGGCCAGAGTTTGGTCTCTTGTTATTGGGCCTACATCACAGCGCTTTTCAAACCTTTGTTCAAGGATGACTCTAACGTTTATACGGTTTTATATCATCATCATCATCATCATCATCATCATCATCATCGTCGTCATCATTATCATCATCATCATCATCAGATAGTGCCAAACCGATAGGCTTAAGCGGTCATCTCTCTCCATCTTGCTTGATCTTCTGTTTCTTGAATCAGTTCAGTTGTTGTTTTCCCGCTAAACCATGCCGTCAGGCCATTCGGGTATTTCTGCCTTCTTTGCCCTCTCTGTTGTTTGCCATTTATCTTTCCAGTCATGACCAATCTCTCGAGACCTTCGTGTCTGCTGATATGTCCGAGAACATTTGATTGCTTTTTTCTTATGTACGACAGTAGTTTGAGATATTCATTTGCCTGCTGCAATACTTCTTCATTTGTCTTTTTGCCTGTTCATGGTATTCGAAGCATCCTTTTTATGAACCACATTTCAGTAGCTTTTATTCTTTGTTCTAATTGTTTATTCATAGTCCTTTTGCGCTACTAACATTTAGATTTCCTTTTATTCGAGTAATGTTTAGTCTTCTACGCGTACTATTAACATTTATTCTTCATCTTTGTACTATCAATTATTTACTTTTCCTCCTGTACCAATAATTATTTTATAACATCCATCATATATATATATATATATATATATATATATATATATATATATATATATATATATATATATATATATATCAGTCTTGCTATTGTAAAAATCAAAGTAATAATGCTAAAACAAGTTTACATATTCAAGTATCCTGGTACAGCGATAATATCAGACAGGATAGAAGATGTATCTCAGAGGTCATAAACAGAATATGTCAGGCAAGGGTAGGATTTCAGAAAATGAAAACTATTTTGTGCAGTCCATCTTTGTCAGTAGATCCTAGGAAAAGAGTCTTGAAATGCTATATCAAACTAGTGTTAGTATATGGAAGCGAATCGTGGTCATTAACAAAACGAGAGCATTAGAGACAACTGAAGTCTGGTTCTACGAGGTATGTTAATGAATTTGGACAGCCAAAATAACAAACGAAGAATGCCCATGAAAAGTCAGTGAAAAATGAACTTTAATGAACACGCTAAAGGGGGAGGCTATCTAGGCCGTACCTTCACTAACATTTACTATTTTCTCCACAATTACCACTAACATATACCGCTTTGTCCATCATTGCCATTAACATTTACTACTTTCTCCACTAACACTTACCTGCCTCTACGATTACCACTAATATTTGCTACTGTCCCTACTATTACTATCAACATTTTCTACTTTCCTTATCATCACCTCCTAATATATACAACTTTCTCCACAAACCTTCTCCACTAAAGTTGCAATTTACCTTACTGGTACCAATATATATATATATATATATATATATATATATATATATTCTGTTTATTACTATCATCACCAGTAATACCTACTTTCTATCACTGTCATTAATTTTTGCTGCCTTTCTTATATCTGCCACTAAAAACTTGATACTTTTCCTATCATTACCACCAAAAGTTGCTACTTTTCCTATCACTACCACTACTACTTATTGCATTCCTGCTATTACTGTTAATGTTGAGTCTCTTTTTCCCACTTTCAACAGAAATGGTTAATTTCTTCGTTATGTTTAATAATTTTCATTGTTTCACTTACACCATTCACGTGTCATGTGTGTCGCTTGCATGATCATTCTTATCTGCTGACTTGCATTTTAACCGTTTTCTGTCTCTTCATCGCCCATAACCGTCCATTTAACCCTTTTCTGTCTTTTCATCGGCCATAACCGTCCATTTAACCCTTTTCTGCCTCTTCCTCACCCATAACCGTCCGTTTAACCCTTTTCTGTCTTTTCATCGCCCATAACCATCCATTTAACCCTTTTCTGTCTCTTCATCGCCCATAACCGTCCGTTTGCTCCTTTTGTAGCTGATCCTCCTTTTCATGTGTGCCTGTGTTTTCTTCTCTTGACACATGCTGTGTGTGCGTTCGTCCTTCTTCTTCTTCGTTCGCACTGTCTGTCTATATCTGCAGTCCTGTCTCTTGGATAAATTTCACTGTTTTTTGTAATTCATGTATGGAACCATAGAGCTTATCTTCTTTAGTGGTTTCACTGGGCCAGTAATTATTTCTCAGTGTCTCGTAGTTGATGCAGTTCTGGAGGATATGTTAAACAGTTTGGGGCACCTGGGCACATGTACATAGATTAGTAGTACCAACCTTAAACTTTGTATACATATGACTTCGGAGTCGGCTGTGTCCTGTTCGGAGACGGAAGATGGTGACTTGTTCCTTTCTGTTTAGCATGTGATAGTCATCATGTGGTGGTGTTTGTGGCTTCCTGTAGGTTTTTATCATGCTTTTCTTCTGATTATAAGTGATTGGTATGTCTGGTTGCTCCATTTCAGTGCCCTCTTTGGCCAGTTGGTCAGCTTTCTCATTGCCTGGTATCCCACAATGGGAGGGAATCCATTGCAAAGTGACTCCATGTTGTAAGCCAATTTTTGACAAGGCATCCTTAAGGTCTGGTAGTTTGTTGCACTGAAGAGCCTCCAGTACTGATCTTGCATCTGTGAGAATTACTACAGGACATGTATCAATTCTGGAGTCTGATAGTTTTTCAACTGCATCAATAATTGCCCTAACTTCTGCATCAAAGTTGTTGCAGTATTTACCAGTGGGTATGGAAATCTTGTCAATGGTGTTGTTTGGATATTCAATATCTGCTCCTGCCCCTCCATTCTTTATGGCATTATGTGCAGATCCATCTGTATACACACGTATCCAGGTGTCACATGGATATCTGTCATCTAGAACACTAAGTGTGGCTACGTCCTAATCTGGAATATTAATATTTTGTCGTCGCTGCCCATATACCAAGAATAACTGCAGGTTTGTTACTGCCGGACCCTTTCTGTTACGTGCTGCTGAAGTTTTGAAAACCGCTGCAAAGAAAAATAAAATCAACTTGATTGACGATGTTACTAGAAGAGCTTGGGGAAAAAGTTCTCTTGTATCAGGGGTCGGTAACCTTCCTTCTGAAAGCATGAAAAACAAAATGGACAAAACTCCTGGTTTTTTTTTCTACAGGAGTGACTAGGTCAGCAACCTTTATGTAGAAAGGGACCAGATGCCATGGCATGTGAGCGTTCCATAGCTAATAAATGAACGCAGTAATAACAACAATATATTATAACATTATGAATAATAGTTACTCCAATTATGTAGTATTTTGCAACAAATGACCATAATTTGTGTGATATGGCTGGCGGCCCACATCTACCGCCGTCTGGGTTAGGTAGTTACTTGTATGTTATACCAGCTGATTACACGGAGTTGCCCGGATATTTATTTATCCCAATCTTCTATTAAATAGGAAAAGGAATGAATTCTATCTATAGTATAAAATTGAAGTAATTTTATCTACAGGTATTTAAAAGTGTAAGTACAGTATACAAATTATAGAATAAAGTCTTTTATAAATTTACTATAATATTAATTTAACTCAAAACTTAATTATAAACAACATTTCTGATTTCACCTCCAAGAGCCAGGATAAATAAATTCTTGGGTGAACGCACCCTTGAGCAGGCAACATAAAGTTGTCCGTGGGAGAAACATGGCGATCTCAACTCCACTCTGCAGTATTTAATAGACTGCCTCTGCTGTGACTTGCTTATCGTGATCGAGAATGCAAGTTTCACTAGAAATTGCAATTTCTTAAAGTTAAAAGGGAGATCCGTCGGAATGAGTGGTATCAGTGGGATAAAAACTGTTTCACTCTCTCCCTTTCCTGTTAAGATAGTCTCTTCAATTACATTGCACTTCATCTTCTTTACACACAGCCTTGTGCCGTTGCAAAGTTTTGGCTTGTCGAGGTTCTGTAGTAAAATAATTGGAGATCCAACTTTAATTAAAAGACGATATGGTGGCAATCCAGCCGGATCAAGTGAGTTTAGAAACTCTGGTGGGAAATTGACGACCTCATCGGCATCTACTACAGTATCGACAGACGTGAGAAAATTTGCCTGGTAACATGGCAAGTATTTGATTGTTTATATCGTGGACACCTTCATTTTTAGCAGCAAAAATGACACTCTTTCACAACCAGTTCAAATTGTGATAGTTTTGGAAAACAACCGGATAGACTGTATCTATTAGCTCAGCGACGGACGGCACAAGATTACAAAGTCTTGTTTCGCTACCTGATCCATGATAATTTCATATGGTTTTTTCCTGATCTTGATCTGGAAGTGACGTCTTGTCCGAGATGTATGGACTTAGCTCGTAGACGTTGTAGTCATTTCTACAACCTTCTAGAAGGTTCTGTAGAGTTCTGTTCATTTCCACAACCTTCTAGAAGATTCTACAGAGGTATATTAGTTTTCACAATCTTCAAGAAGATTCGTTCTATTTGACAGAACTTGGGCTTAAATGTCACCGAGACTGTCACCAGTCAGTTTCGCGACTTCGAAAACTATGGATTTCTCATCAGTCTCTCGGTCATTTTGGACATCTTATGTTTCACCCCATCTCATCCCCATGGCGATGGAGGCTGAACCTGGACTCAATGGGCATCGGGATTGTCGCTATTCATCTCAGCAACCCCGAAAACTATGGATTCGACACTAATATCGGTCGTTTTCGATTATTTTTACATGTTACCCATTCCCAACCTCACCCCTAGGGGCGCTAGAGGTGTTTTACCTCAACAGTATTCTTTTCCAGATTATAAGTCAAAATATGTACCAAGCTTGCTTGAAATTGCTCCAGGTGTTCAAGAGTCATGCTGGAACATATAAACATACACAGATACACACATCCAGTTTTACGTATATATATATATATATTTGCGTGCGGCGTATTGCGTGTATTGATACCCTCTTCTTCCGTGTCTTCCTTTTATAGCCTGAAGACCAAAATAACGCTGAAGACAGTTTAAAAACACAGACTAAACTTGAAAGGTTGCTCAAAGGACAAACATTTGTTAACAAAAGCTCAAAAAATGATGAATAAAGACAAAAGGACCTGTAATCGTGGAACATGGGACACAACCGCTGACGGCCTTTTTCTATAAAGTTTTTTTTTTTCTAAACTGCAAGCTAATTTGATTAACAAGAACTATTTAAAATGCTAAAATGACCTGCTTGTGTTGCGTTAACTGTAGTTCTATCATTTCCAATCATTATGCCACGAATGATATGTTTATCGGAGATACCTGGTGTGGAATTTAAAAAAAATATATAATCTATATTGCTAAGCCGAGATATGCTTTAAGAAGATAAAGTTTCCTGGATGTGCTTATTGGAAACAGGCTGTGTCACAACATCCAGGAAATAGAAGTACACCTTCACGTGATCTCCACTAGGGTGGAGCTTACTAATAAACCGGAGTTTGGATTCGGGGGGGGGGGGGGAGGGGGCGGTATTAATGATTTGTCTTTAATAATTACGTCTCTTGAAATCATGACATGACAAATACACAGTTTGTTTCCTTATCCTTAGGTACACCATGATCAGCCTAGACGCCAAAACTATTTGTGTCATTATCACTAGACACCAAGACTGTTTATATCTGCTTCACTAGACACTAAAGTTACCCATGCCTTTATCACTAGACACCAAGACTGTTTATATCTACTTCACTAGACACCAAAGTTACCCGTGCCTTTATCACTAGACACCAAACCATCCGTAGCATTATCTTCTTCATCTAGACTATCTGTATCCGTATCACTGCAGAAACCAACACTATCTGTGCCACTATCACTAAAGTGACATTAGACACACAACGACAGTTCATGCCATTATCAGTAGACACTAAGACTGCGTCATTATGATTGACACCAAGGCAATCTTTATTATCTCTATTAAGAGATACCAAGGCTATTTGTGCCATTATGATTTACATTATCTCTAGACACCAAAACTATCAGTGTTTTATCATCACTTGACACCTCAAGACCATGAATATCTCTTTAGATAAAAAAGAAAAATGACGCTGACTGACACAGTGTTTAGAACAAGAAGGACCCATTATTCAAACAGCCTCGCTCATTGCTTGTTTTCGTCTGCCCTCAAACATTATTTGGCCTGCGGGAATATTTCACATCGAGGCCAGTCCTCTCCCACCTTCATCATTTATTTTCCCTTTCCATTCTCCTCGGCCTTTACTTACATGCGCCTCTGTATTCATTTCTCCATTTCAGACAACTTCCTCATAATGGTATCGCTGACCTTGAGTAAATAGCGTCCTGACTCTCTGTCTGTTCCACTGACCCCAGTGACGTCACCAGGGACATAATCCAGCGCCAGAAAAAATCTTTGTAGGGTCTGGGAGAGCAGTGGCCGTGATTGAAACACTATGAATAGGATCCAGACGCAATCTCCATTGTCGACGTTGAAGTGGGTCCCCCATAAATGAGAGGCGTCGTATTAGATGTCACAGCCGTAATAATTCGAATAGCGGTGCTCGATTGAGACAATCTCGATTTGCGTTCTCTCTGTCTCTCTGTCTCTCTCTGTCTCTCTCTCGCCCACCCCCCCCCCCCAAGTAATATGTTTGGGTGCAGTAGTGCCTTGATTGATTTGTAGTGCGCTGGGGACAGACATGAAAGCGGAATAGTTTCGCATACTCTTATGGACTTTGATTGTGATTGTCAGAGAGTAGAAGTATTGAGGGAACGGGCGGGCATGATTCCGGGACAGCTACAAAAGATAATGACAGGACATTACGAAAAAATATATATAACCAGGGGCGGAGTTTGAGTAGTTACCAGAAGAAAGTCTGAGTATTTTACCAGCAGGGAATCTTTTATTTACTACTACATAATCCAACCCCCCCCCCTCCATCAATACCTGGTTCTTTCCTATTTTCCCAAAAGTTTAGCAAACAGATAAATAAAATAAATGCACATTTTGAACAGTAAGCCACATTGTTCTCACCCAGACTTAATTCTTTCAGTCAGTCAGTCAGTCAGTCAGTCAGTCAGTCAGTCAGTCAGTCAGTCAGTCAGTCAGTCAGTCAGTCAGTCATGTGCATGTCTCTTGCGGAACATTGCTCATTAACAGCTCTACTGTAGGCCTCTCGGTTGTGAGCAAGATGGCCTGCTGCTGATGCATCCATTTGCAGATCATCAACGATGTCTTGCAGCCATCTTCGCCTTGGTCTTCCTCTCTTTCTTTTTCCTATTATGTACCCTTCTAAGACGGTCTTCACTAAATTATCATGACATTTAATGTGTCCAAAATATTTAAGTTTTCTCTCTTTAATCCTCTTTACTAGCGAGCCTTCTTCAACATTAAATTCTTGTAGTATGGATATGTTTGTTCTTTTTTTGTGTCCATGATTTTTGAATTACTCTTCTGCAGCATTTACGACTGCATTCAAAGGCATTTATGCGTTTCTCAGCTGTTTTGTTAAGTGCCCAGGTCTCACAGGCATATGTTGCGATGGGAAAGATATATGCCCTAAAAGATCTTATTTTTGTAGTTCTGTCTGTTCCTCTCCACAGCTTCCTTAGTTCTTTTACTTTCTGATGAGCGATAGATGTCCTCCTTTAAATTTCCCTCATTGTACCTATTATTTCACTACTAAAAGAAATATCGCAAAACTCCATCAAATGATTTAAATTAATCAAAACTACCATACTTCAGCTGCAAAAGGGCAACAGGTTATAACTTAACTTCTTTTTCTATTTTAAAATGTGAAACTACAACACCAGGAACAAAACTGGGTAGATACAATAATTATTATTAATATTACTATTATTATTAGTTACAAAGTCGTTTACGTGTCTCATGTTAGCGAAGAATTTCAATTCTCCTCATGGTACGGCCTCCCTCATAGCATACATGTCCTCAGCTTTCCATTTTTTCTCCTCTTTTTTCCCTTTCTCAGCGTTCCTCTAGGTACGATAAATTTAACCCGATTATCCACAGAGGTACATAAGGAAATATGGTGTTATTGCCCATCTTTTTTTCATTCACCTGTCGGCACACTAGAGGATATGGGGAAGGTGATCTGTATCACACCTGGCCGTCACCTCATCCTCGGCTACAGAATTAGCCAGGTACCCTTTTCAACAGCCTGGGTCGCACCTTAGGGTATTCTACCGCGTATGACTAACTGACCTTGGCTATGAGAAGCAAGTGTACTAAGCACTTCGCTTCAGCGCCATTAAGGCTTTATATTGGATATGATGTTAGGCCCGTATTTCCAAGAAAGTGTGAAGTGGTTAGTATCACGTCTGGTCGCATGTGGGTTCCCAGATTTCACTGGTGCCAACTGTCAGAGGCTAGGCTGACCCCGGGGCCTTTCTGGCGTGGTGGTAGCAGAAAAAGAAAATCCCCACCGCTGGGACTTGAACCAGGTATCACTGAATTAGTAGACCAACTGCCTAGCCACTCAGCCAAGCAGGTCGCCACGTTACGTAAAGAAAACTGGCTCATAAACATACCACGACATACTTGTATTCATAAAGTCTTCAGGATGTAGAGAATATTTAAAATACCTGTCATATGAATGTCACGTAACACCTGGGTAGGCTTACACAGCTAAGCACCCGCAAGTGCATTCAGGGTAAAACAATGCAACTTTTAAACAGGAACTAAGGTGGAAGGTCTTACACGGAGAAACGTAGTGTAAAAAGCTTGAACGACGGAGCCAACGAAACGAAAACTGTACTTTATAAAAATAAAACACATTCTGCTACCTCTTGTAACACCACAAAGAATAAGGCCAGCATGTGGCGGCTCTAAAGAAGCGCAACCTAACCCTTTTGAAATAAAGATCAATCAATCAATCAATCAATCAATCAACATACTTGTTATGAACAAGAGTAACACACTTATCTATACTTATACTTCATAGACTACTGTAAAGCATTCGATAAAGTGAGACACACATAAATTATAAGAATGCTGGAAGACATCAACATAGATGGGAAAGATCTGAAACTCATAAAAAAACATGTACTGGTAGCAATCAGCAGCAGTGAAGACTGAGAACCAAATAGTAGCATTCCAAGACATAAAATTGGGAGTGAGACAAGAATGTGTTCTATCTCTTGACCTCTTCTCCTTGTACAGCGAAAGCATAATGAGAAATATAGAGAGCTTGCCAGGAATATCAACTGGCGGGTACAACCTTAACAACCTAAGATATGTAGACAACATAGTTCTGATTGCTAAAAGTGAAGAGGAGCTACAGGCTCTTGTGGACATCGTGGTTTGTGAAAGTAAAAATAAAAGTCTCAGCTTGAACAAAAAGAAGACTGAAGTGATGGTCATCTCAAAGAAAAGAATATCACCAAAATATAGCATTACCATCGATGGTACAAACCTGAAACAAGGTGATAGATTCAAGTACTTAGGGATGATTATAACAGCTGATGGGAAATGTCATAACGAAATAAAAAGCAGACGTGCTCAGGCCAAGTCAGCATTCCAGACAATGAAACACATCTTGTGCAACAGATCCATATCAATGGAAACAAGATTCCGAGTACCTAAATGTTATATCGAGCCAATTTTGTTTTATGGATGTGAATAAGAGAGTACAGCGAGAAATGGAGGCCATTGAAATGTGGTTTATAAGAAGGATGTTGAACATCCAAGAAAACCAAATGAAGAAGTTTTAAGAGAGGCTGGAGTTAAAAAGCAAATTATAGCAAAAATCAAAGGCAGACAAGCGAGATTTATAGGATATTTCATGAGAATATTAAAATTGGAACACACTGTGGCAATTGGAAAAAATGAGGGAAGAAGAGACAGAGGAAGACAGAGAGAGAGAGAAGTTACTGGATGGACTGTCAGTGTGGCTAGGGAGAAAGTCACCGGCGGATCTCATAATCAACGGAAAGGACAGGAAATTGAGGAGGGAAATGATCGCCTACGCCGCGCGGCACGGCACTTTTTACACAATTTCTATTTGCTGTAAAAAAAAAAAAATCAAAACGGCACTGTTGCTAACAGTTAAGATAAAAGGACTCGAACAACAAAGGGTTAATATGAGGTATATTTTAATTTTTGCGGATTGTTAAAAAAAAAGTCTTTGGCCTTCTCCAACAGAAATGACTGTTCCTTTGTTTTTCTGAATGAATTTTATCTCTAATCTGCAGTTTTGTGATATTTCGTTAGAAAGTATTTGATTTCAAACTTTTCTTAATTAAATTCCGGACTGTCTTAGAAATATTAACTCTCATTTCCTGCGCACAAACAACCAAATACCTCCTCCGCTAGCAGTTGTGTTCTTTTCCTGTTAGAAGAATGTATGTTTACAATGCTAAGCTGTTGTGGACCAGATATAATGCAGGCTCCGTAACTTATCACGTGTTTATCTATTGTTTTGTCCTTTCTGTTGCCCCTGATAAAGGCGCTATGCCAAAATATTGCTTCATTCTTACTTTAAAATAAATCATTACGTGAGTTTTTCGTGCCTTCCATTGCCTTTTCTCCTTTTTCCTTTGCTCGTTTGATTTTTTGTTTTGTTTTTGAAACACTGAATCATGCACTTCTTGGAACTTCTAGTCTTAATGTTGCTTTACTTCTCTGAATTCAGAACACGTACAACTGAATGAGATCAACAAATCCGGACAAGATGAAGTACATTTCTCATGTGAATTATGGGGATGTCGCACAAAGATCATGTAACAAACGAGGAAATGATAAACTTGGTGAAACATCATGGCGACGAACTGAACATGAGAGAACTTTGTTGAAAAACAGGAAACATTCTTTCTGTGAAAAAAAAATCAATTTTTGAGGTAAGGTTTCTTTAGTAAAAGAAGTGTAAAGGGAGATAAAGAAAGAAGAAAAACGCCTCGCGTTTAAGTACAGAGAAAAACGCCTTCAAGGAAATCTTAGGGACTTCACAATGCAAACCTTCGTCTTGAGCAGCGGTTCTAAAAATTTTTGGAGCTGCCGGCCCCCTTTCCTTCCAAACCACGCCCCTAACGCTCCTAAAAACTGTTTTTCCTTTAACTCGGTTCTGATGAACGCTGCCGTTGCTGTTACTCCTACTGCCCAGACACCCCCGCGGGTGGGTAATGCTGTCTAATTTTGAGAATCACTGACCCAGAGATTCCCCTTTCTTCGATTTTTTTTTTTCAGTGAGGGCTTATTTACGAGAAGATCACTATCACGGACCTTCTGTAATTGTAACTGTGAAAGAAAGGACCTAGCTCTGCTGCTGGTCCTGGGGAGCAGCTCATTACACCCGGGACATGCCCATACATGTTCAGGCTCTGATATCAGGATTTCCTTCAGTGTTTTTAGGGAGATGACTCCAATGTTGTGTTGAATGTATATTGCTCGTGATCTAGCATGTAGCTGGGATTTGCAACCACTGCCCTTGGCTACATGTACTGCATTGAGTCGTATGTGATAGGTACTTTGGAGGAAGTTGCCTTGCATTTTTTCATCAAGGACCTTGATTATTAAGTCCCCTGTTGATCAAGCGAATTCTTTCTGTGAAAACTGTCAACTGTTTCTCTCTATATATTATCTAGAATATATGAAAGATAACGTCATACATGAAATGATAACTGATTTCAATGAAGTTATTTCACGTCTTAATAAAAAATTGTTTCTGAAAAAAGCAAGCTTGCTCAAGCAAACTTTGATACAAAATGAGGGCGTCAAAATCTGACAAAGAAAAGAAATCTGTGACAAAGAAAAGAAATCTTTGACACACAAAAAAAGGAATCTTTGACAAAGAAAAGAAATAGACCAATTCTAAAACTAATGTAACTACTATTATTCTCACGTTAATTTTCCCCCGTAGACAAACACTGCAATCTTTATTAAGGCCAAATTAAGATAAATTTATACAAGAAGAACTTCCCCCACCGCCTAAGTGTGGGACTTTCACCTGACTGTAAAATCTGTGCGTGAAGGAAAAAAAAAAAAGAAAAACAGCTCACACCAGCACCTGGGTCTCACGTTCCGAATAGAAGCGAGGGTGTGAGTCTTTCACTTCCTCGCCAACTCCCTCGCTTTCTGTCGCCAGTCGTTACCTTCTACTACCTTCTGTCCACAGCCAGCGACCATTTCAAGTGGTCGAGCAATCCAGTTACAGCGCACATGACTTGGCTACATGAGAGTGAATGAAGAGAGAAAATAACGTTAAGTTTGGCTTCATAATTTAACGCAAGACTCCAGATTTGAAAAAAAAAGAAAACCGATTCGACTGTTTATAACCGGAAGGCATAAGAGACAAACAGTTAAAAAGGTAAGTAAATTATGATCATGCATTTTGTTGTTGTTTTTTTTTTTTTGTTTGCTTTTACATTCTTGGCAACAATTTGGCCAATAGTGATTCAAAGATATTTCGCTTGGAAGGAATCAACAACGTTCAATCTTTTGTGTGTGTGAGGGGAGGTGTAGAGGCTGAATCGGATTGAGTTTAGATCCAAACACCCTCCATCAAACCATCCTCTGGAACCAGGCTGTCATCAGACCTGGCGTGGTTTCCATCATAGTGGAGCATATAAAGAAGTCATGTATTGCAGCTGCTTGTCTTCTTGTATTAAAAAAAAGTTTAAGCAATAAACAAATAAATAAATATACACCGGATATTCGGTTAGAATTTGTATTAGGCGGAATAATTACAAAATTCAAATTTAAGTATTAGAAAGAAGCTTGGAATGTTAGAGTCAGGCGAAAAGAAAAAAAAAAAGATCAGTATTTCCGTTTGATTGTCCAAGTTTCACGCCAACTTAATGTTACTGTCCGGTTATATTTTACAAGAAACTAGAATGTTAAAGTAACAATTTGTGATTGTTATTTAACACTCATACAGACTTCTACAATTCTGCATGATAGAATTTTTAAAAAAATATTTTCAAATGTATATAAAAATACACTTATATATGTGGCCCGGGTGGTGGAGTGGCTAGGCGCCTGGTCTGCTACTTCTTTGGTAATGAATTCAAGTCCCAGCAGTGAGGATTTTTTTTCCCCTGGTACCATCACAGCAGGTGGCCTGGTTAGCTGAGTGGTTAGCTGGGTGGTTAGCTGGGTGGTTAGCTGGGTGGTTAGCTGAGTGGTTAGCTGAGTGGTTAGCTGAGTGGTTAGCTGAGTGGTTAGCTGGGTGGTTAGCTGAGTGGTTAGCTGAGTGGTTAGGACGCTCGGTTTACTAATCCTGTGGTACGGGGTTCATTCCCAGCAGTGGGATTTTTTATTCTGGTACACAAAGGCCCCCCTCCCCAGATTCAAAGAATGGGTATCAAAGAAATCTGGGAAAAGTTAATGCGGCCAGATGTGGTACTGGCCACATCACACTTTCATGTGCCCATGGTCTTGGAAGTACGGGCCTAGCCTTAATGGCATGCAAACTGGATTTTACCTATTTTACCACATTTTTATTTTTATTTTCAGCGGGTAGTCCAGTGTAATACTTAAACTCGATATTCACAACTCTTTAAAAAGGCCTATCTATCATCTTTGTCGTCTTAAATGTTAACAATATCATCATTGGCATAATGGGGAACCAAAGGATTTTCACGGTGCTCGGCACAATAGCCAATCTATTAATAGCTCACGGAAACAGTGACGTAGCTACTGAAAAGCGGAAGCGGTTGTATTGTCTGATAAGAGGCATAATGAACTAAATGAAACGGAACAAACTAAACATTATTAAAATAATGTTATTTAAAACAACACAAATATTATTTTCCCGAGTTCGGTCATTCCGGTTTCTTTGAGTATTTTGTCGCTGTCATCGCCCATATCTTCTATGCTTCACAAGCTCTCCTCATTCTATTCCCCCTTTTTACGAGTATAATTAAGATCGTAATATATATTTTTTATTATTTTTTATGAATATAAATTATATTCCATTTCTGTCTCACTTTTTGAGTGTTTTTATATTATTTTCGTTATTATTTCCGTTAATATTATTTCTTAATTACATATGGGTATTTATTTCCTCTAATTTCATTCAGTATTTATCTCGTGTCTTTGGATTTTTATTCCCCTCCAGTTCTATATTTATGTGTCATTACTTGTACAGCGTATTTCTTTATTTACTGGCCCGTGCCCTGTGTAGCTGAGCCGCAACCAATTACAAGGTTTCAGTCAGTCGTTTCTTTGTTTTGCTCTCTGTTACGCAGCTGAATCAGGAGCATGCTGCGCCGGGTGTTGGAACGGAAGGCGGAGCTTGTATGGGAATGCCCGGAGAGCGCGGACGCCAGTCTCTGATTACAGATTATAGAAGTTGAATGATTTGCATTTGTGTTTGTATGTGTATGTCTGTATGTGTGCAGAACTCATTCATCCTGTATTTTACACTACTTCTTTCTGTCTTACGCTGTTAGTTCTTCAAACATTCATCATCATCATGTGCCGTCTTCGGCACGGAAATTGGCGGTAATGAATGGTGTCCCTGCACCCTCGCCTTGATGGTGCACTCAGCCAGACGGTATCCTGCCCACTCTTGTATGTTGTATTCCCATCCACATCTCTGTCCTACCTCTCGCTTCTTTGACTTTCCACCTTTGCAGTTATTCTGATACTTGTACATTTGTTCTTCTCATTTTTCATGATATATGACCTACTTTCATGTACAGCCACGTTAATGCTGCATTTATTCTTCGCTCCAATTCTTTTACTTAAGATTCCTGGCTTCCGCTCTGTACCACAGTGCCAGGTAGCAAGTTCTAAATCTTGTTTTTGTTTCTGCGGATAGGTTCCCGGAGAACGGCATCATCTTCGTGGTGTTAAATGTATGCCTTGCCTTTCCTATTCTTCTCTTTATCTTCATTCTACATCTCACATCCTCGGTTAATATATGCCCCAGGAAGCTGTAGTTTGTAACCCTTCTAATGCAGTATGTACATTAAGAATTCTGTCAGAAAGAGCCATAGAAGTTAAAACTGATCTATATTGTCGTCTCATTTTTTCGCTGTTTATAGTTAAATCCATCTGTTTTTTTTAAAAAAATCTTTTCTGCTGAACACTATTACTCTGTTCTACTTCATAATAATAATCTATGTCCCGTGGTATCTACATGGAGGTAGGGGTGTGGAATGTTAGTGCTTTCACATTTCTAGCCTACCCCATGATTTGAGCTAGGGATGCCAGCTCCTGTCCTTGATGCCGTTGTTTTCCTAGGAAAATCCCAGGTACTGTTTTTTTTTTTTTTTTAGGCTGGACTGACCTCGATGTCGGTCGGTCCGAAAAAAAAAATCCCTTCGAGTGTGGGATCGAACCAGGGACCTTCTGGTCGGAAAGCGAGAGCACTAACCACTACATCTCGGTGGAACCACATACTCTGGCCTTAATGCGTCTCCGTTTCGTACTTCTCGTGATGTTTATAACCACATGAGTTGTCTCTCTGTTCCCACGCTACTTGGTGCTCATTTGCTCTCCGCCTCTTCTTTTTCCCATGAGCTTTCCAACAATCGTTAGGTTCTCTAGTTTCTGTTTTCTTTATAACATGCGCCCCCGCTGTTGTCTAGCGAGTTGGTCTCTTTAGACACAATCTGCCGTCCTGAAAAGAAGTTTCAGAACAATGAGAACTAGTTAAAGTTATAGGAAAACCTCAATCAGAATTTCTGGGACATGTCATGCGAAGGCACAGATCAGCAGACGTAATAAGGAGTGGAAAACTGAAGGTAAAAAAGAAAAAGAAGAGAGAAAGGACAGGAGAAAGATATGCCAGTTATCTGGTGGCTTGAACAAAGGAAAGCATTTGAACCGATGGGGAAACTCGTGACAGCCAACGCTGGCGGCACGGCACATTAATAATACTAACAACAACAACGACAGTAATAATAATAATAATAACGTGTCTCCAGACGTTTGACTGTCGTATCTTAAATAGTTTTTCTTTCAAAGTTCTGCAACGTTTCAGAGAACTCTCGTCTTTTGTGTTTAAAATTGTCCAGGTTAATTGTTCCATTCTCATTCACAGTAACATCAATCTTTCTTTCAGTTTTTGTTTCTCTCTCTCTCTCTCTCTCTCTCTCTCTCTTACACACACATAGATAGATAGATAGATAGATAGATAGATAGATAGATAGATAGATAGATAGATAGATAGATAGATAGATAGATAGATAGATGGATGGATGGATGGATGGATGGATGGATGGATGGATGGATAGTTCAAATCAAGCTAGCTTTGAGTATTGGACTTTGGACATACATGATCCTTTAATGTTCATTTTTATTTGCAATATCCAGCCTCTTCTTATATATATATATATATATATATATATATATATATATATATCTCCTGGCGTGTAACAAAAAGCTGCCATTGACTTTTCCTAAATATGCCCTGATTTTAAAAGTTTGCCTGTGTTATCACCAATGGTTTTGTGAGGATTCTTTCCCCCTAGTCATTTACAAACGGTGTACAAAGAAATGTTGTGGCTCTCCTTATTTAGACCACTTCTACAAGGAAAACCGAACACAATTATAGGCAAATCGGGAAAAACTCATGGGAAATTATCACGTTTTTGGAGGGGGGAAAATAACTAGAAAGGCTTGGCGAAGTCGAAGTAATTGAGAATCCTCGAGGGTTGGAAGAAGAAGGCCAACATCTAGGCTAATCGTCAAGTACAAGCAGCAGATTGACTCTGATCCTAACACTAACATTCAGACTGGGAAAACATGAACAGGGGAAGCTGAAGATGTCATTGATGTGAATTATTTTTAAAAAAGGAGTAATTTGCTACGTCCTTGAAATGATACAATGTAAGGCAATTTACCCAAAAAAAAAAAACAGATTTTAAAATATTAATCATTTTCTTCCTGTTTTTTTGCACGCTCGGAACTGGACTGACGTTCATTTGTTTTGTTTTCACTTCATTTCCCGTGATTTCCTGTTTCCATTTTACTCTTCGATAGCCTGATACGGGCTATCTGTCTTGGCGATCAGCGACCCGTGTGGCGAACCATAGGTGATAAGACCCTATCCCATTTTTCCGTTGGCACCCCCAGTAACAGGCTTAGTCTGGGTAACGGGGCAGGGATCAACATAATCCCCTCGGTGGTGGAATCTGTGAAGAAGTATTGCGCACCCCTTCTTTTTTTTTTAGCTGCATGCAAGAACTCAAAGATTATCTCCCATAATCCGGTCCCAATCCGGCATGATGATGTGCCTTAACATCTCCACAGCACCGACTTCCAAGAACACCAGTTCGCAGTTTCAGGCAGATTGAAGAAGAGGAATGAGAAGAGGATGAAGAAGAAGCAGGAGAAGAAGAAGGATAATAATAATAATAAGAAGAAGAAGAAGAAAAGGAAGAAGAAGAATGAGAAGAAGAAGAAGAAAAAAAGAAGAAGAAGTAGAAGCAGAAAAAGAATAAGAAGAAGAAAAAGAAGAAGAAGAAGAAGAAAAGAATAAGAAGAAGAAGGAGAAGTAGAAGAAGAAGAAAGCTGTATGTGGGCTGCGATCTGGTGTCGCTCGTCATGCATGCAAGTATCCTCCGTATTCTGGGCCTCTTTAGTTCATTTTAGAGAGAGGATGAATGAATGAATGATTTTTATTTTAAATAGAGGCCGGTGTGGGGATAGACACTGCCTATTTTAAAAGGATGAAGAATTGGGTGCGCAGGCCCGTCTTACATTCTGCCCTTTATCACTCCATCTTTCATGCTTCCCACACACTCGATTTAATAAAGTATACAAAACTACCCAATATAGATAGATAGATAGATAGATAGATAGATAGATAGATAGATAGGTAGATAGATAGATAGATAGATAGATAGATAGATAGATAGATAGATAGATAGACAGATAGAGAAACAGTTCAGTCTAATAAGAGAAGAGATACAACTGGTAAGGTTCTGTATAGATGCTGTACCCATGAGTGTGTGTATTTATGAGACTGCCTCTCATGCAATAAATTTTTATCCAGTCTTTATTCTTATTTCGATATCCCATAATCCATCTTATTCTTCTAGTTCTTCCGCGTTCGCCTTCAAAAAAGAACGCTGGCTGCGTTGTGTCTCTGTTAACATATGCGCCTTAGAAGGCACGACAAAGTTGATTTCGTCTCGGCATATTTTTTTTAAGACGGCTATCTCCTTCCGATTTCGATCCTTACTCACTTGGTGACTACTGCTTGCAAGCGTCCACCCCTGGGAAGTACAATAGGGACTTGGTCGGCTGCGGTTATCCGGTGTTGACAAAATCAATCAATGATGGGTCCCTGGCCGCTGTCTCATTGGATATAGGCAGAATCAGTAGAATCATTAAGAGAGAAGCTAGGGGCGATAAACGTGACTCTTGGGGAGGCGGTCTAGTGAGAATTGACATCCCCTTGCTTCAACAGCATCCTACAAGATAAACAGGATTGTGTAATGTTGGGGATGCTAGTCCACTTCACTCCTGCATCAGAAGACATGTGATTTTTTCATTTCTAAAAAAAATATGACAAGACAGACACATTTTCAGTTCAGAAAATAGTTCACAGGGTTTTGTGAGAAAGCTGTGATAGTTTTTAAGGTCTTGTGAAAGGTTACAATAGTTCACAGGGTTTTGAGAAAAGCTACAATGGTTCACAGACTCTTGTGAAAGTCTACAATGGTTCACAGACTCTTGTGAAAAGCTGCAATAGTTCACAGGGTTTTCCCAAAGTGCTATAATAGTTCACAGGGTTTTCCAAAGTGCTATAATAGTTCACAGGGTTTTCCAAAGTGCTATAATAGTTCACGGGGTTTTCCAAAGTGCTATAATAGTTCACGGGGTTTTCCAAAGTGCTATAATAGTTCACAGGGTTTTCCAAAGTGCTATAATAATTCACAGGGTTTTCCAAAGTGCTATAATAGTTCACGGGGTTGTGCTAAAAGTCACGAGCGTTCATTGGAGTTTACGCCAAAAATCTGTGAAGAAAAAAAAATAATGACAGTTATAACGAAATATTTGCGAAACATTAACAGAAAAATGGAAAATAATATTTCCGCTAAAACCCAGGAAAGTATATAATGTTTACTGTCACGTGTGCAAAAATAGCATGATAGAAATCTGAAGCGGTTTTTAAAATCTTTTGTACAACTGAGAGACATAGCTAACTTCACGGTGAATACCAGGATAGAATAAACGGCACAGGGTAATGATTCTGTATTCATCCTCTTCGATGTCCCGTAACCTTTTCTGACTTATCCGCGCCCGAAAAAGTTCTTTAAACGTGTTATTTATTTATTCTGTAACTCAAAACATCCGCGCAAAAACAGAAACCCAGCACCAAACTGCACCGCCACTGAAAGCAAAACAATCGCGCCATCGACCACGTGGCTATGACTTTGTTTCTTGTTTCAGTATAGAACAAATCACTTGTTCCTGCTCTTTTTTTTTCATTCACATCATCCACAAGAGGTTCCGCTCCCCTTTTCATTAATTTACTCGTAGTTTCGTTTCGCATTGTTCCCGGGTTCTATTTTTAGACAAATCGTTACTGAGGCCTCTTTTACTGCGGATTTACCGGAAATGAGACAGCTCTGAATATTTTATTTTGGGCTTTCTCGAAGACTGGCCTACTCTGTCCTGCAGAACTAGACCATTACCTCACAATGCTTGTCTTCAGCTAATGATAATCAAATTGACGCAAATACAGGGCTTTGAAGAAGTGTGGCCACAAGTGAATTATTTTTGGATCGCGTACTTAAATAGAAAAGGTCAGCCATTTTCGTTAATGATGAGAAATATAAAATTTCCAGTGTAAAACCTTTTTAAAATTTGGATCATAAATGCTCCCCTCTCCCCCATAGATGTTAGTAAGTTAAAATTTAACCATATTATGTTTCACAGCACATTCAGCAGTAATTTATCTCTCCTTGTGATTTCTGCAACAAGAAGAAAAATAGTACTGCCCAGTGGTTTCCACGCTTTTCAATTCGAGGACCTATGAAGTCACATGATAGTTCACTATGCATGACAAGCAGGCTTGTCTTTTAAAAAGAAAAGGGAAAAGACAGAACCTAATTAAATCCATTTGAAAAATGACATCCATCATTTACTAGACATATAATGAGAAAGGGAAGGTTTGAAAACATCATAACAACAGGAAAGATGAATGGGAAGAGAGGCAAAGGAAGGTTAATTGAAAAAAAATCATAGAAAAAAGCTAATGCGATTGCACAATAAAAAGTCACCAACTGAGCTGATGGAAAATATCAAGGATCTGTGGAAAAGCATAGTCGTCAACAAATACCGGCCCGGCACCTGATGATGATGATGATGATGATGATGACGAGTGGGCTTTCTCCGTCATTTGGATTAAATTAGAGCTCGCATACATTTCTAATATTCTTCATAAGACTTTACAATCTGTACAGGTTATAAGGAAATACACCTGTGATTATTCATGGAACCCATTGGAGCCCACAGACCCAGTTTGTGAACCGCTGATGTAAATGGAGCTAAACGTTTTAATGGTCAAAACAATGGGATTTCCAGCACGTGTGATACAATTAATATCACTGCTGTATCTAGACCAAAAGCCAGAAGTCAGAATAAATGGTGAAATAACAACTTTGGTTTGACATAAAACAGGGGTCCGTCAGCAGTGTATGTTGTCGCCTTACTTATTTAACTTGTGTACTGAAAATATAATGAGGAATGTTAGAGAAGATGTAGACAAAGAATATTATGATGCCATAAAAATTGGAGGTTATGAAATACCAGAGATTAGATATGCTGATGACACAGTATTACTGTCCACAACACAAAGGAGTGGAAAAACTAATTATGTCAGTCTGTAAGAAAAGTGAAGAGCAAAACCTCTCTTAATGCGAAGAAAACTAAATTAAGGACACGTGACAAAACAAATAAGGCAGCTCAAATATATATCAATGAGTAAAAATTGAAAGAAGTGGAGAGTTTTGAATATTTTGGATCAGTACTGACTAATAATGGAGATACAATGATGGAAATTACAAGGACATCTATCGCTCTTCAAAAAGTAAAACAACTGTAGAGAGGTACAGACAGAACTAAAGAAATAAGATCTTTAAGGGCATGCATCTTTCCCATCGCAACACATGCTAGTGAGACCTGGACACTTAACAGCTGAGAAACACATAAATGCCTTTGAATGTAAATGCTATAGAGGAGAGTTATTCAAATATCTTGAACACAAAAAGAACAAATATAACCATACCCAGTCAGTCACTTGCACGTCCCTTGCGAAACTTTGCCTCCCGCAGGCCTTTCAGTTATAAGCAAGATGCCCTGCTGCTGATGCAACCATTTGCAGATTATCATCGATGTACTGCAGCCGTCTTCGCCTTGGTCTTCCTCTCTTTATTTTCCCCATTATGTGCCCTTCAAAGACGGTCTTCTCTAAATTATCGTGAAGTTTAATGTGTCCAAAATATTTAAGCTTTCTCTCTTTAATCCTCTTTACTAGTCAGCCTTCTTCAATATTTAGTTCTTGTAGTATGGTTATATTTGTTCTTTTTTATGTCCATGATATTTGAAGAACTCTTCTGTAGCATTTACATTCAAAGGCATTTATGTTTCTCAGGTGTTTTGTTAAGTGTCCAGGTCTCACAGGCATATGTTGCGATGGGAAAGATGCATGCCCTTAAAGATCTTATTTTTGTAGTTCTGTCTGTTCCCTTCCACAGCTTTTTTAGTTGTTTTACTTTTTGAAAAGCGATAGACGTCCTCCTTGTAATTTCCCTCATTGTATCTCCATTATTAGTTAGTAGTGATCCAAGATATTCAAAACTCTCCACCTCTTCCAATTTTTCCTAACTGATATATATTTCAGCTGTCTTATTTGTTTTATTAGTTGACATCAGTTTAGTTTTCTTCGCATTAAGATAGAGGTTTTGCTTTTCGCTGTTCTTATGGACTTACATAAATAGTTTTTCCATTGCTTTTTGCGCTGTGGACAGTAATACTGTGTCATCAGCATATCTAATCTCCGGTATTTTATAACCTCCAATTTTTATGGTATCGCAATATTCTTTGTCTACATCTTCTCTAACATTCCTCATTATATTTTCAGTATACAAGTTAAATAAGTAAGACGACAGTATACACCCCTGATGGATCCCGTGTTTTATGTTAAACCATTTATTCTTACTGCTGGTTTTGGTCTAGATACAACAGTGATATTAACTGTATCAAAAGTATTGGAAATCCCATTTGTTTCCATTATTTCCCAAATATCCATACTACAAGAACTTAATATTGAAGAAGGGTGGCTAGTAAAGAGTATTAAACAGAGAGAACTTAAATAATTTGGACACATTAAACGTCATGAGAATTTATAGAAGACCGTCTTGGAAGGGTACGTAATGGGAAAGAAGAAAGAGAGGAAGACCAAGGCGAAGATGGCTGCAAGACATCATTGATAATCTGTAAGTTAATGCGTCAGCAGCAGGGCATCTTGCTTACAACCGAGAGGCCTACAGAAAAGCTGCTAGGAAATCAAAATTCCGCAGGGGACATGCAAATGACTGACTGATTAAACGTGAAGGATCAGCTATCATTTCCCTGTAGTCAGTTTCAGCCTTCAGAAATAAGTACCTGACACACATGTGTTAAGGAGCCTGACCCAAAATAAGTGGAACATCTTTTCCCCTGCAAGGAGAACCATGCTTACATCTTACATCCTTCCCATGCCGTTAAACGTCACAAAGGGCTCGCATAGTTTTTTGCCAAGTTTTACTGTTTTCGGCGAGTTTTTCATCAAGGGATGTTATGTCCACTAAACTGGCTTCTCTTAACAGTGTCCTCTTTAGAGTTTCACGTGGTCGACCTCTTTTTCTTTGGCCTGTTGTTTTCCACTTGATAGTTTGTTTTGGTATTCTCTGGTTGTTTCTTCTCATCACATTGCCTACATAAGTCCTTTTTTCTGATCACCCATGAAAATGGTTGTTGTTTCCTCATCTGTTTTATCTCTATGTTGTTCTTAAATTCATTCCACTTTATACCACGTTTTTCCTGAGGCATTTGTTTTCAAAGAGTCTAATTTCTTGTCTATTTCTTTAGTTGATTTCTAGCTTTCGCATGCATAAATAAGGGTGGATATCATATTTGAATTGAATAATGTTAACTATGTTTTTGTGCTTATAACTTTTGAATTCCATATGTTTTCAAGATTTTTTAAGGATATTGCAGCTTTTGCAGTTCTAATTCTAACTTCCTTCCTGGTGTCACCATCCTGGTCTATGTAGCTGCCAAGGTATGCAAATTAGTTTATTTCATTAACAGCTGTTCCTTCTGCGTATATTTTTCCTTCTTGATTGATGATAAATTTCATTATTTTTGTTTTGTCTTTGTTAATTTCAAGACCTATTTTGCTAGCCAAGGAAGACAGGGAATCTGTTTTTTTCCTTCATCGATTTCACATTGTCACTGATAAGAGTTATATCATCTGCAAAATCGAGATCTTCTATTTGGGTCCCATGTACCCAATCAATGCCTGTTTTACCAGTACATCATCTTTCAATATAAAGTCTATAGCAATTAAAAAAAAAGCAGTGGAGATAATATACATCCTTGTTTCACGCCTGTTTCAATCTGAAACCATTCGCTCATTCCTTCTTCTGTCTTGACTGCACAAACATATCCATTGTAGAAATCTCTAATAATGTTGACAATTTTAGATGGCATTCCATATAGTCTTAAAACTCCCAACAGTGAATCTCTGTGTATGCTATCAAATACTTTTTTTTTAAGTCTATGAAGTTCAGGATTAATGGTTTTTGCTTTTCAATATGTTCTTCAAGTATTATTCTTAGAGTAAAGATCTGGTCGAGACAGCTTCTCCCTTTTCGGAATCCTGCCTGTTCTTCTCTCATTGCGTTATCTAGTATATCCGTAATTCTATTCAGAATCACTTTACAAAACACCTTTGACACAACTGATAGTAAAGTTATACCCCTGCAGTTATTGCAACCACTGAGATTGCCTTTTTTGGGTATTTTAACAATGATTCCTTTTTCCATTTAGAAGGAACTTTTTCTTCTTTCCAAATTTTATTAAACATTCTTTGTCGTTAGCTCGTGTTGTCACTGTTAATAGCTTTTACCATTTCGAGTGTTTTTTCATCTTCACTTTGTGCTTTGTTTCTAGTCATTAGATTCACTTCTGTTTCGATTCCATTCAGTGTAATTTCATATAAGTTGACATTTAGTTGTGGAACTGTTAAATCGGTTTCAAGATTTATTAATTCATTTGGGTGTGATCGATTAAGTATTTTTTGGAAGTGTTCGGCTCATCTTTGCTTTTGGTCTTAACTTGATGTTAACAGGTTGTCTGTTTTGTTAAAGACTAGTCTTTCTCTGGAGATAATAGCACCTGTCAGCTTCTTCTGTATGTTATATAGAATTTGCTGTCTCTCGTTTTTGCTGCATGCTCTGCTTCTTTTGCCATATTGTCTATATATTCTCTTTTGTCGCTTCTAGCTGAACCTTTTACTTTATTATCTAGTTCTTTGTATATTGCTTTTGCCAAAACTTTTCCAAGATCTGTCTTTACATTTAATATGTCTAATTTGGCTGCTCGTCTTTCAAGTATGTATTTCCATGTGTTATCTGATATCCATGTTTTTCTACATGTTGAGTGAGACCCCAATTAGAACAGATAATACATATAGTTTTTGTGTATTAACTCTACATAATACACATAGTTGTCTGTGTATTAACTCTGAAATAAAACACATAGTTGCCTGTGTATTAACCCATTACTATTCTATGTCAAAGATTTTTAAAGTAAAAAAAAAAAGAGATAGTAGAGCGGCTTCTCAGACCGAAGGCAATTGGTTCTAGCCATCTTACTAAAATTCCTTCAGGCCGTAAGACTGACTGATTGATAGACTGATCTTTATTTCCAAAGGGTTAAGACATGGGCACGCAGGCCTGTCTGACATTCTGCCCTTTTTCATACAACGTTCACTGTGTTACAGACATTCTAGAAATATGCTGGGCATATAACAAACATAATTAACGTTGAAAAGCTGAGAAGCATAAAGTATAATAAAATAAAATACAACATTTACGTTCCACACTTATCCATAAGAATCAACGTAAGCTGAGTTCTCGTACATATGCTGGTAATCTCACTACAAGGACATAACGTAAGCTGAGTTCTCTCACATTTGCTGGTAATCTCACTACAAGGACATAACGTAAGCTGAGTTCTCTCACATTTGCTGGTAATCTCACTACAAGGACACAACGTAAGCTGAATTCTCGCACATTTGCTGATAATCTCTCTGCAAGGACACAACGTAAGCTGAGTTCTCTCACATTTGCTGATAATCTCACTACAAGGACACAACGTACGCTGAGTTCTCTCACATTTGCTGATAATCTCACTGCAAGGACACAACGTACGCTGAGTTCTCTCACATTTGCTGATAATCTCACTGCAAGGACACAACGTACGCTGAGTTCTCTCACATTTGCTGATAATCTCACTACAAGGACACAACGTACGCTGAGTTCTCTCACATTTGCTGATAATCTCACTGCAAGGACACAATGGCTGCATCTGCTGTCTACCCCAGGTCAATGACACTGATAAAAAAACATCATAAAAACCTCACATTTTAAACAAATGACATTTTTGACGTTCCCCACGTGTACGAATGTTTCCTTACTCCTGATACGAATTCTGTAAATAAATTTTATTTATTCATTTCACACATAAAAACATTCATTCAATTTGGTGCTTATCACTCGTTGCAAAATACAAGTTGTACATTTAATACACCGGTAAAAATAATACGAAAAAAAGATGAAAAAGAAACAGATTTAAATGTTGATTTAAAAAATAAAGATATAAATCATTTGGATTATATAATGAGTCTTAAAATGTTAAATCTTAACAAGAAAGAAAGAGAAAAGAGAATGGTATTAAGAATAGTGAAAAAGTAGATCTCTTTAAAAAAAAAAGGAACAAAAAACAAAAAGAACCAGTCCCATGTATGCCAGTGTCCCAAACGCGAGGTGTCAAATTAAATCTAGCAGAGACCGTTGAGCTGAAGTCGTGAAGTTTCATTTCATTTCTGTGTGAAGGCTGATCGATTGTTCGGTGTCTTCACAGTTCTCTGACACAGTAGTTCTCAGACATCTCTCACAACAAGGCCAGCAACCAGACACCTCTCACAGCAAGGCCAGCAACCAGACATCTCTCACAACACGGCCAGCAACCAGACACTTCTCACAACAAGGTCAGCAACCAGACACCTCTCACACCAAGGCCAGCAACCAGACACCTCTCATAGCAAGGCCAGTAACCAAACACCTCTCATAGCAAGGCCAGCAACCAGACACTTCTCATAGCAAGGCCAGCAACCAGACACCTCTCACAACAAGGCCAGCAACCAGACATCTCTCACACCAAGGCCAGTAACCAGACACATCTCACAGCAAGGCCAGCAACCAGATACCCCTCATAGCAAAGCCAGCAACCAGACATCTCTCACAGCAAAGCCAATAACCAGACATCTCTCATAGCAAGGCCAACAACCAGACACTTCTCACAACAAGGCAAGCAACCAGACACTTCTCACAACAAGGCAAGCAACCAGACACTTCTCACAACAAGGCAAGCAACCAGACACTTCTCACAACAAGGCAAGCAACCAGACACTTCTCACAACAAGGCAAGCAACCAGACACTTCTCACAACAAGGCAAGCAACCAGACACTTCTCACAACAAGGCCAGCAACCAGACACCTCTCACAACAAGGCAAGCAACCAGACACTTCTCACAACAAGGCAAGCAACCAGACACTTCTCACAACAAGGCAAGCAACCAGACACTTCTCACAACAAGGCCAGCAACCAGACACCTCTCACAACAAGGCCAGTAACCAGACACATCTCACAGCAAGGCCAGCAACCAGATACCCCTCATAGCAAAGCCAGCAACCAGACATCTCTCACAGCAAAGCCAATAACCAGACATCTCTCATAGCAAGGCCAACAACCAGACACTTCTCACAACAAGGCAAGCAACCAGACACTTCTCACAACAAGGCAAGCAACCAGACACTTCTCACAACAAGGCAAGCAACCAGACACTTCTCACAACAAGGCAAGCAACCAGACACTTCTCACAACAAGGCAAGCAACCAGACACTTCTCACAACAAGGCCAGCAACCAGACACCTCTCACAACAAGGCAAGCAACCAGACACTTCTCACAACAAGGCAAGCAACCAGACACTTCTCACAACAAGGCAAGCAACCAGACACTTCTCACAACAAGGCAAGCAACCAGACACTTCTCACAACAAGGCAAGCAACCAGACACTTCTCACAACAAGGCAAGCAACCAGACACTTCTCACAACAAGGCAAGCAACCAGACACTTCTCACAACAAGGCAAGCAACCAGACACTTCTCACAACAAGGCAAGCAACCAGACACTTCTCACAACAAGGCAAGCAACCAGACACTTCTCACAACAAGGCAAGCAACCAGACACTTCTCACAACAAGGCAAGCAACCAGACACTTCTCACAACAAGGCCAGCAACCAGACACTTCTCACAACAAGGCAAGCAACCAGACACTTCTCACAACAAGGCAAGCAACCAGACATCTCTCACAGCAAAGCCAATAACCAGACATCTCTCATAGCAAGGCCAACAACCAGACACTTCTCACAACAAGGCAAGCAACCAGACACTTCTCACAACAAGGCAAGCAACCAGACACTTCTCACAACAAGGCAAGCGTAATAGTTGTTTTTATCTTACCACACAACCAGCAGGTAATAGTTGTTTTTATCTTACCACACAACCAGCAGGTAATAGTTGTTTTTATCTTACCATACAACCAGCAGGTAATAGTTATATTTATCTTACCACACAACCAGCAGGTAATAGTTGTTTTTATCTTACCACACAACCAGCAGGTAATAGTTGTTTTTATCTTACCACACAACCAGCAGGTAATAGTTATATTTATCTTACCACACAACCAGCAGGTAATAGTTATATTTATCTTACCACACAACCAGCAGGTAATAGTTGTTTTTATCTTACCACACAACCAGCAGGTAATAGTTGTTTTTATCTTACCATACAACCAGCAGGTAATAGTTATATTTATCTTACCACACAACCAGCAGGTAATAGTTGTTTTTATCTTACCACACAACCAGCAGGTAATAGTTATATTTATCTTACCACACAACCAGCAGGTAATAGTTGTTTTTATCTTACCACACAACCAGCAGGTAATAGTTGTTTTTATCTTACCACACAACCAGCAGGTAATAGTTATATTTATCTTACCACACAACCACCAGGTAATAGTTAAATTTATCTTACCACACAAGCACCAGGTAATAGTTATATTTATATTATCACAGAACCATCAGGTAACAATTATATTATTTTACAACACAACCACCAGGTAACAATTATATTTATCTTAGCACACAACCAGCAGGTAATAGTTATATTTATCTTACCACACAACCACCAGGTAATAGTTATATTTATATTATCACAGAACCATCAGGTAACAATTATATTATTTTACCATACAACCACCAGGTAATAGTTATATTTATATTACGACACGACCAGCGGGTGATAGTTATATTAACCTTACCACACCACCAGCAGGTGATAGTTATATTAACCTTACCACACCACCAGCAGGTAATAGTTATATTAACCTTACCACACCACCAGCAAGTAATAGTTATATTAACCTTACCACACCACCAGCAAGTAATAGTTATATTAACCTTACCACACAACCAGCAGGTAATAGTTATATTAACCTTACCACACCACCAGCAAGTAATAGTTATATTAACCTTACCACACAACCAGCAGGTGATAGTTATATTAACCTTACCACACAACCAGCAGGTAATAGTTATATTAACCTTACCACACGACCACCAGGTAGTAGTTTTATTTACCAACACATGTAATAAAGATTCATACTGTAGTAATCTTTATCTTCCTTAAGACTTCTTATCCAATCCATTAGTTGCAAAATTTCTCCTGTCATCCACCCATGTCTCTTTTCTGGAGGTAGTATTTCGACAGGTGTTTGCTGAATAGAGTCTTTAAGCATATTCGATTGTTCATTAATATTCTCTATCTTCTCTATAGCATTATATCTATTATATACTATGGTCCTATATTGTTCTTGTATTGTCTTATCTTTCCGCAACAGCTCTCTATCCAGTTCTTTGTTTTTAGCTGCTGCCTTTAACCTCTTTAGCCCGATTCTCCACTTTTCCTATGACTGGGATGTGGTCACTGTTGCAGTCTGCACTTGGTCTTGTTTTCTCAGATATTAGCGAGTTCCTGAATCTTCTGTTGATCAAAATGTAATCTGTCTGGTTACAAATGTTATTATTTGGGCTTTTCCATGTCCATAGTCGCCTTGGGTGTTGTTGAAACCAAGTATTTCTATTATCATTTTATTCTTTCTGCCCACTCAACATCTCTCCTCTTTTGTTTCTGATGCCTAGTCCATACTTGCCAGTAGCTTCATTGTCTTGTTCAGTCCCTACTTTCGCGTTTAAATCACCCAGCACAAAGTTTACTTCCCATGGTTTGCTCTGTTTCATTATCATGTCCAGATTGTTGTAAAATTCTTTTATTATCTCATCATCAGATCTTTCTGAAGTTGGTGCATATACTTGGAAGAGATTTGTGTCTTTTGGGTGGCCCTGTAATTAAACCATTAACACTCTGCCGATATAATAAAAGAAAGAAAGGAAGAAAGAAAGAAATAAGACACAAATGCAATAAAGCTAAAGAGGAGTGGCTAAATAAGAAATGTAATGAAATAGAGACACACCATCGTGGAAATGCAAGAGATATGTAAAAACAAAAAAAGGAGTTAACAAACAAAAGGGCATACCACAAGACTGGTTGCCTGAAGTCAGAGTAGGGGCATACAATAATGGATAGAGATGAAATAATGGCACGATGGTGCGAATACATTAGAGAACTCTATGAGGACAATAGAAGTGAAATAGATATACGTAATATTAATGAAGGGCCTCCCATATTAAAAGCAGAAGTGGAAGAAGCCATCAAACACATGAAGAATAACAAAGCACCAGGGCCAGATAAAATCACCAAGGAAGAATTGGAAGCATTAGGAGAGCTTGGCATAGAAATAATTCCCAGATTGCTGAATGACATCTATAACAGTAACTATGTCCCATCAGACCTTTTGTAACCAATTTTCATTGCCATTCCAAAGAAACAAGGTGCAGTTGAATGTGAAGACCATCGAACCATTAGTCTTATGAGCCATGTTACCAAAATCCTGCTTCGCATTGTTATGTGAAGAGTCAGGGGCAAAATAAAACCAGAAATTGCTGAAGAACAGTGTGGCTTCATCGAAGGAAAAGGCACAAGTAATCACACACACATACATATATATATATATATATATATATAGGCAGCTGGAATGTAAGAACACTAAACCAGACTGGAAAACTAGCACAAACCATCAAGGAAATGCACAGATACAAACTAGACATACTAGGAATACAAGAAGCAAGATGGACAGGACAAGGCAGAAGGAAATTAACAACACAGCACACAGAAGATACAATAATATGGTCAGGTAAAGAAGATCTTCATGAAGGAGGAGTAGCATTGATTATAACAAAAGAAGCATCAAGAGCATTGCTGAAATGGACCCCAATAAATGAGAGATTATTATATGCACGGTTCAACTCAAGATTCACGAAGCTGTCTATTATAGTTTGTTATGCACCAACAGAAGCAGCTGAAGAGGAATTAAAAGAAGATTTTTACAACAACCTCCAAGCCACAGTAGAAACAATACCCAAGCATGATATGCTACTCATCTTGGGCGACTTCAATGCAAAAGTAGGTGAAGGAAATGAAGATAGAAGAAGAATCATGGGAAGAGAAGGAATCGGAGAAATAAATGAAAATGGAGAAAGACTGCAGTTTCTGTGAAGAAAACATGATGACCATAGGAGGGACAATTTTCCAACACAAAAACATCCATAAGGTGACTTGGAGGTCACCAGATAAAACCACAGAAAACCAAATCGATCACATACTAATAAACAACAAGTGGAAACGGTCACTACAAGATGTGCGAGCAAGGAAAGGAGCAGATATAGGAAGTGATCACAACCTTCTGGTAGCAAAAATAAAACTAAAATTAAGGAAAGCCAGAATCGGAGAACACAGAAGATACATTTTGATACAAGAAAACTGATAGACCAGCAAACAAGAAATGAATTCTCAATAATACTTAAGAACCGCTTCAGTGTCCTACAAGACGAAGCAGAAATGTCCATATTAGAGTTCAATAAAACACTACAGGAAACAGCAAAAGAGGTGCTGGGATATCGGAAAAGGAGAAAAGAGGAATGGATAAGTGAGACCACATGGGAGAAGATAGAGCAAAGAAAAGAAATCAAGAAAAAATTACTGAACACCAAATCACAACGGCTTAAAGAACGAGTTTTAAGTAATTATGCACAAAAAGACAAAGAAGTGAAGGAATCATGCCGTCAAGATAAACGTCAGTATTATGACAACTTAGCAGAGACAGCAGAGAAAGCAGCATATACAAATGACATGAAAACCATATATAAAATCACAAAGCAGATGACAGGTAACTTCAATACAAGATGTGAAAGTGCAGTAAGAACACAAAATGGACAACTGGTCAGTGGAGAAAGAGAAAAAATTGAAAGATGGAGGGAACACTTTAACACCCTATTAAACAGAACACAAGCAGCACAAGCAATAGATATACCTGAAGCAAAAGCGGAACTAAACATCAATACAGGACCAATAACAATAAATGAAGTAAAAGAGGCGATAAAGATGCTAAAATCAGACAGGGCACCAGGTGAAGATGAAGTGACTGCTGAGATGTTGAAAGCAGAAGAAACAGAAACACCAAAACAACTTTGCCGGATATTACAACAAATTTGGGATTTAGAAAAAGCCCCAGAGGAGTGGAAAACTGGTCTTATAGTAAAACTACCAAAGAAGGGTGACCTCAGAGATTGCGGGAACTGGAGAGGCATTACCCTACTGCCACTCACTAGTAAAGTATTTTGCAGAATAATCATCAACAGGATTGTACCAATACTTGAGGAAAAACTTCGGAAAGAGCAGGCAGGATTTAGGAAAGGAAGATCATGCATAGACCATATATTTGTACTTAGACAAATATTAGAACAGGCAAATGAGTGGCATAGCACAACATATGCATTATTCATAGATTTTGAGAAAGCCTTTGACAGTGTCAACAGAGATGCACTGTGGAAAATCCTAAGATGGCATGGCCTCCCCCATAAAATAGTTAATGTAATCAAAGCCCTATACGAGGGTTTTCAGTGCAAAGTTATCTGTGGAGAACATACCTCCAGCAGCTTTAGGGTACAAACAGGAGTGAAACAGGGATGTGTACTATCACCAACATTATTTATCTTGGCAGTAGACTGGTTAATGAAGGAGGCAACATCAGACAAACGCAGAGGATTACAATGGACCCTTAACACAGTGCTGGAGGACCTTGACTTTGCGGACGACATTTGTCTATTATCAAGCAGTCACAAAGATATGCAAGATAAAATAAACAAGTTAACCCAGAATGCAAACAACATAGGACTAAAGATCAACGTAGGAAAGACAAAATTAATGAAGCAAAATGTGAACAACAGAAATGTACTCAGAGTAGATAACAAGTTAGTGGAGGAGGTCAACGAATTTGTATACCTTGGCAGCAGAGTAGTAGAAAATGGAGACAGCACAGAGGACATCAACAGCAGACTTACTAGAGCAAACCAGGCTTTTGCAATGCTACAGAATATATGGAAATCAAATAAACTAAGCATAAATATGAAAATCAGGATATTTAAGAGTAATGTTCTAAGTGTACTACTCTATGGTAGTGAATGCTGGAAAATCACCAAAACCATAGAAAACAAGTTGAATTCTTTCCAGACTAAATGTTTACGTAGAATTAAAAAAATATTTTGGCCAAACACCATAAGAAATAACATCTTATTGGCAGAAATGCAGATGAAACCACTGACAACAATTATTGAGGAAAGACGCTGGCGATGGTTGGGACATGTGCTCAGAATGACTGACAACTCACTACCAAAAATAGCACTAAGATGGACACCACAGGGGAACAGAAGTAAGGGTAGACCAAAAGAGACATGGAGAAGAACAACAGAAAGGATGTTGAGCAATAGAGGGCTCACCTGGGCAAGAGCAGAAAAAAAGGCGAAAGACAGGCATTTGTGGAAAACCCTTGCGGAAGCCCCATGTGCCCTGGGCACTTAAGGTTCAGAGAGAGAGAGATATCTGTGTGACCTCACATCCTTAAATACAAAATATAATTCAGTCGTCCGTAAATCTGCGTATGGTTGTGTAATATTTTCTTCTAAATCAACGACTTTTACATACCATCAGAGATCTTTGAAGGGAAAAAAAACCATTGACTGCAACTTGCAAAATGTTGAAATTTTTTTGTGTCACTTGGATCTTATCATCTTACCGGCAGCCCCGCCTTTCCCTTTCTATCGCGGTGTTTATGTTCTTTGTGTGAAATGGTTTTTGTTTTTAATTTGGTGGTGTTTTATAAACTACGTCAAACAGCAAACGTCATTGTGCTAGAGACTGCCAGTGAATCGGAGTCAGGTAAAGATTCTTTGAACGTCTTTCCTAGTGCTCCTGCTGACAACCAGTCGCGCCCCCAACACTCTGCCTGATAGGTTGGCGCAGCACCTGTCTCCCTTTTGCGAGGGAATCTGCCTTCTATGGTCACCTCTAAAACTTCAGACAAATTATTGTAGCCCATTCTAAATCCAATTCAATCAATTTATTTCATAACTATTTCGGCGACGACCGCAGAGTCAGCAATTGTAGTGAGATCTTTAAAAAAAAATGCAACAGAATATTTCGTATTCCTTTTCGACGTTTCTGACCGCTTTTCTGTCGGGGTTTCCAATCGTTTTCTGACCGTATTTCCAACTGATTTCTGACTGCATTTCCAACCGTTTTCTGACAGCATTTCCAACCGTTTTCTGATCATGTTTACTTCCTTTTTCTGACCGAATTTCCAACCGTTTTCTGATCGTGTTTAAACAGGTAAATGATCTATGCTTTGTAATAGAGAAATTAGCTTTTTATTGTTGGACTATTTAGTTTATATTTCATCTAAACCAGTGTAAAAAAAAGTGGTTTCCTCAAATCGCATTATTTGGTTTAATGCTTCGTCTAGCAAAGTATAACAGAGAAAGTAGCTTGGTCAAGTAGCATTATTTGGTTTAATGCTTCGTCTAGGCAAATGTAACAGAGAAGCTGGCTTTACATAAATGGTTTACATTCGATTGCTTGGAGAGCTGGAATGAACCAAAATGGAAGCACCTCTCGATATGTCTGCCCCACAGATATGATCAGGACTAGGCTTATCTCATCAATCAGACTGGAGTGGCACAATAGCCTGTTTATCAGCTTCTCGCAAGAGAAGAGAAGACGAAATTCAAGCCACTGCACGTGTATATTCACATTATGAAAAAAAAAAGAAAGAAAGAATGAGTGAAATAAATAATGGAACAAGAGATTGAATGGAAAGAACAAAGGGAAGGAAGAAAGGACGATAACTGTAAGCAAAAAACAAGAAAAATCAGAGGGGGAAAAACAGCAAACAGCAAAGGTGTAAATTATTCCCCCCCCCCCCCCCCCCCAAAGAAAAACAATGTTACTTCCACAAATGAACTTTGCGTGAAGTGTTCCCGAACTAATACCCTTGTCTGCGCAGACACCCAACAGAGCATGCGCTCTGTCACACCATTCAAGCGTTCATTTTGAACGTTATTGGTAATTTCACAGAGAGCTTCTTTTTTGTGTGCACGTATTGCGTGCAACCGTGAATGCGTGCGCACCTCCGCGCGTAGCAACTGAATGAAATAACTGGTAGCGAAAAAATGTAGATAAAAGGAACGCCTGATAAAACATTTACAATGTAAGCGTTTGTTGCATGTTCCTGTGAAAGTAATATGTAACTGTTACGACTAATGAACTTTACAAATAAGAATAATAAAACATTACAGGATTCCTGTTTTTTTGGTGTCTTTTTCTGTTTGAAATGTCCCGGTTATGTAAATACGCGATTTGGTAAAAACTGTTCCAAAACATGGCTCCATTCTTCTGGAATATTTTCATGATTTCGACTTTTCGCATTCGTCTGGGGTGTCAAGATCCGACGAGCGACGGGGTTGTATACCTTTGGGCCGTGCTGCCGAGGAGCTCCGACGGCATTATGTACTAAATACCTATAACAAATATATAAACTATATAAATACTGTATATCTTACATCTTACATCCTTCCCTTGCCGTCACATAGGGCTCGCATGATAGTTCGCCAAGTTCTCCTGTTTTCGGCGAGCCTTTCAACCTCATCAAGGGATTTCATGCCTGCTAATTTGGCCTCTCTAAACAACGTCCTCTTTAGAAAATACTGTATATGCTTAGGTGCATTATACAGTATGGATCTGTCAGTAAGTAACATTTTGGCTGAAACTGGCTCCGCACGGCTCTGGGAATGTCCAGTTGTTTCAAAGCAGAATGGGCCCAGCTATCTGTGGTGAGTTCCTTTCCCTTCCAGCTGCTGATAACCTTGTGGTGGGCTGTGTTAGATTTCTGTAAACGTGCTGGTCTCCTCCATAGTATGTGGTTCAATGAGAAGCTGGTCCACTGAAGACCATCATCTTTATGCGCTGGAGACACCCATATGTGCTCCCCGGAATCTCCGTCAGCGTGTAGTGACTGACAAAGTCTGTCCTGAGTCTGTCCATCATTCCGGTACCTTTAATCTGCCGGTCAAGTTTTGTTAGACACTTTTCAAGTTTCACCTCTAACTTCTTTGTTCTCGCCGAGTTACTGCTGCCAGTGAAGTATTTTGTCCGACCAAGTTCTCTATAGAATTTTGTCCGACCAAGTTCTCTTTAGCATTTTGTCCGACCAAGTTCTCTATTGCATTTTGTCCGACCAAGTTCTCTATTGCATTTTATCCGACCAAGTTCTTGATAGAATTTTGTCCGACCAAATTCTCCATATCATTTTGTCCGACCAAGGTCTCTTTAGTATTTTGTCCGATCAAGTTATCTATAGCATTTTGTGCTTGTCTTTCTTATAAGGAGGATAAAAAAAAACAAACTACTAGTATATGTTTAATTTCTCATCTATTTTTTTCGCGTTTTTATCTGTTCCGTTGTTTTGTATACAATACTTGACAAACGCTTTTTGCCCAAATATTGGATTCTTGTATGCTTTCATTCATATATGCTCATCTTACTTTCTGCCAGTTTTTGTCTGTCCACTTTTCTCACTCTTTCTATCTTTAAAAAAAAAGTAAATCATACACCTCTGCCCACTTTCGTAGCATTTATGATGACTCTTCCATCCATTGCCTGCTCTCTCTCCACGATTGCTGAGTCAGCCAACTAATCTGCTCTTTCAAATCCCCTTATAGCCTGCGTGGCCTGGTACGAAAGTGAAGATCAGTCGACGGACTTGCTATATATGCTCTTGTGAAATGACATTTCGGAAAATCAGGGGAGATAATCATTCTGTGATGAACTATAGGTTAATCCAGTGCATTTCTGGAATATTTGGCCGCCCTGCAAGGCCGCACTCATTGCTAATAGATGCACTGTTACATATGTAAAAGTTGCTGTATACAATGTCCGTTGAAGTCTCCATGTCTCTCACGTAGACAGAAACTGCAGCGCCATACTTCAGACTGGAATGACCGAGCAGGGTACCAGAGCCACCCTGAAACTTCAGCCAAAGAGGATGTTGGGAGACGGCAAACATTTCCATAATGTGCCATCAGATTTCTGTTTATAAACAGAGGCGTCTGGTATTATGGATAAGCTTGTGAAATTAACGCTGTTGAACCGAAACGTTAGTTATATTTGTCTCTGTTTGGTGCGCAGTATTTCTTTATTATAGAAGTGTATGTTGGAGAGTTCATGCGGCATTGCTTGAGCTGTTGCCATCATGTGTATTCCTATTGTTGCTGTTTATTATTTTCTTATTGTTGTATATCCATGTTATTATACTTTACTGTTGTTCTGTTTCCTGCCGTTGTATTTCGCTGTTGTTGGATATCGTCTGTGTTTTGTTGTTGTATTTCTTTGTTGCTGCATTACATTGTTGTTGTTGTTGTTGTTGTTATTGTTGTATAAACCTGTTACATTGTAAGGAAATGAGGATCTCTCAACATAACCGGTCAAGGGAGCAACTCTGTCACGACAAACAAAAAAAAGCCACCGATTCACAAGAGTTCAAACGAGCGAAGCTACTCAGAAACTTTACGAGCAGAGGGTGAACAGAAATGATCTAGATCTGTCGTTCAAACGAAGTCGCTATAAATTTGTTACACTGAAAGCTGAAAAATATCTCGCATACATAGGTCGCTAGCATTCGTCACCAAAGACTACGCGAACTAGATACAGAACTTTGCGGAAAACATCGAACTGTGTATAGCCAATGCGCCAGTGGCACCATAACCCAACAGTACACTGCGAACAACACTGACGTTAAAGGCAGAGCACAGATGGAAGTGTTCAGAGCGCAGTGAAGCCCGTCTCTAGGCCAGCAGTTCTTCAAGTTCATCTTCAAGCTCCAAGACAACCCTAGAAGTGCTGGAAGATCTTACGTACCTACGCAAATAAATACATAGAGCGCTGTTTGAAAGATCTTACGCACCTATGCAAATAAATACTTAGAACGATGATTGGAAGATCTTACGTACCTATCCAAATAATACTCAGAGCCCATGTTTAGGCGAACTCTAAATAACAATGAAAAGTACCATATATCTAACCCTGCTCATATTTCTAAAGTATAGAGTAACCTCTTTCCAGTATCGTTCTACCAAAAAAAAAAAAAAAGAAAATTTCTCAACAAAATTTATTTTTGGGTAGAGCATGGAAATTAATTCAAGAGTGAAAGAGCCGATGTTCATTGTTCATGATGTTCATTGTTCATTGTTCATGCCAGCCTCGGCTAGTTTAATCATTTGCCAGACCGTTAACACCTGTCCGAGCGACATGTGATCAAGGTGATAGTTCGATCAGTTCGTGCAGCCAGCATGTCCTAGCGTGCGGAGCAGTTCTTTTATCTTCCAGGTTCCGGGTATCTGTGCTACATTCTCTGTAGATGCGATTAAATGCATGCACAAATGATACACTGGTAATTCTGTACTGTACTAAGAACATAGAATGACTAACCGCCGTATGACTTGCGAGAATTGGTATAATTAAAAACTATACAAATATAGGAACATTTTGAGATCAGAGGCTGTGCTACAGGTATGACGCGTAGTTGCAGGCCAGCAAATCACAGATTGTGTTAGAGGTATTTACACAGTAACAACATACCAGGAAACCAGATACTGTGTGAGAGGTATTACGCTGTAAAAACGGACCAGCAAACCAAAGATTGCGTTAGAGGTGTTGTGTAGTAATAACAGACCAGCAAAACAAAGATTGTGTTGGATGTATTACGCAGTAATAACAAACCAGCAAACCAAGATTGTGTTGGAGATATTACACAGTAATAACAAACCAGCAAACCAAAGAATGTGTTAGAGGGTTGATAGACGATAGGCTCGATAGACATGGTCACTATGTGGCACTGGTAAGATGACTGGAGAACATATTCTGCAGAAGGGCTCAACATATGAAATGTGGAGAAGACAGATGTGGCTAACATATCTATATTGTGTATACTAGTTCAAGAGAAGCTTTATGGGGATGTACACCAACTCTAGGTGACAATCGATTATTTAAAAATATTTTTTTTAATACAAAAAGAAGTCAGAAGTCTGAGAATGAAAAAGGAAGAAGAAGAAGCAGAAGAGAAGAAGAAGAAGAGGAAGAGAAGAAGAAGAGGAAGAAGAAGAGGAAGAAGAAGAGGAGGAGGAAGAAGAAGAAAAAGAAGAAGAAGAAGAGGAATAAGAAAAAGAAGAAGAATAAGAAAAGGAAGAAGAAGAGGAAGAAAAAGGAGAAGAGGAAGAGGAAGAAGAAGAGGAGGAAGAAGAGGAAGAAGAAAAAGAAGAGAAAAAGAAGAAGAGGAAGAGAAGAAGAGGAAGAAGATGAAGAGAAGAAGACGAAGAAGAAGAAGAGAAAAAGACGAAGAAGAAGAAGAGAAGAAGACGAAGAAGACGAAGAAGAAGAAGAGAAGAAGACGAAGAAGAAGAAGAGAAAAAGAAGAACGAACGAACGAACATACTATATTTTCAGAGGGTTAAGAATTGAGCACGCAGGCCCGTCTGACATTCTGCCCTTCATCATACAGCTTTCACTCAGTCACAGCCATTCAGCATTTGTTAATGAGCATTAATAATCATGAAGACACAATTAAATGATTACATAAATAAATAATAAACTTATCTCTTGTCCATACACTCTACACTCTGATTTATGCAGCGTGAAATAAACTTGCATTCTCACATTCATTCAAAACTAATAAATTTATAGAAAAGCAGTATTTAAAAAGTTACAACAATCAAGCCATATTTTAAACTATTTTAGACTATGCTTAGGGAGGCTATATAGTCCATATCAAACAGATGTTGACAACGTTTGAAGAAGAAGAAGAGGTCTGCTGCTGTTTATTTGAATAATCATGGGTAGCCTCTATATCTAGCAACCACTCCTCGACCAGTTGAAAAATGGAAGAACGAGAAAGAGTGGTTTAATTTTGTCTAAGGAAATCATAATGGTTATTTTCATACGGGTTTGAAGCAGTTAGCTCCCTTGCTTTGACAGACCTTGCCACGCGCCATTTTGTTAAGCATCTCTCCTTACGACTGGTTCTATTTATTGTGGATCTATTTTTCTAACAGGAAGATAAAAATGGTAAAATCACAGAGCGAAGAGCCCCCGCTTGACTGTAGCAGTTACTAGTTCTTCAATGTAGGCGCCAGAGTAAAGAAAGTTTTAAAACCACTGCTGAAGTACATAGAAGACAAAGTAATAAACTGAAAGAGTACGCAGCTGTATGCAAGTTGCGTTAACAGCTAGTGGAAAGTGATAGGAACATGCAGCTGTAGCAACCAGGAAGAAGAGGGCAACATAATCGCCCCCAGCCGCGCCAGTCAAAACAACAAATTGCCCAAAAGTTTTCGTGCAAACTTAAGCAAGGAAGATCAACCCTCTGAGATTCGCGAGGGTTATAAAGACGTCAGAGATCGACTGCACTTGCCAGGCTGGGACGTACTGAAAGTCTGTTTGTCTGTTCTGGAGTTTGCTTTCAGAAATGTTCTCAGGAAAGTAGATGGATGACGCATTTTATGGTTGGGATTTCGGGGATTTCCCATCGGAGCCAGCGCGGCCACGAACCAAAACGACGTGAACTTTTTTGTCAAAATATAGAGTACAGAAGAGTTCTGTTCTTTCGTTAACAAATTGACGAGTTGAAAAAGTTCAGATGCCTTAAGGAATTTATACAAAGCTGGGATTATGAAACATTCAACAGGTGTTTTCAATTAGGAAAGAAAACACACACGATTAGAAGTCTTTAAAAGGGTTTGTTTTTTTAGTATTGAAGATTAGGTGACTAAATGGATATTAAACATAAAAATGTTTTACAACTGTTACGTTTCATATTCTTTTACCGTTTCATTTTTTTTCACTTCTTTTATTGATGTGATGTTTTCTTTCATCAGTGAAGATAGAAGCTGAGACATCGGTGTGTTTGTCACTTTTTCGTTTTACTTTCTTCATTGACTTCAGATTCCAATATTTTTTTTGTCAAAACCTGAGTCATATTTTCACAAAGTGAAACAAAATGGATCACACAGGAATACGAAGATCTTCTAAATTCAGGATTTTCTTTATTATTTCATATCCTTGTTGAGGTTGAAAAGATCCTTCGGTCTTTTTTCTAGATTGAAGACAGCTTTTTTTACAACAGAGAATTTGTTTATTGTTTCATTGTTAGATTATGCAGATCCACAATAAATAGAATCAACCGTAAGGAGAGATGCTTGACAAAATGGCGAGTGCCAAGGTCTGTCAAAGCAAGGGAGCGAACTGCTTAAAAACCGTATATTAATACGAAAATAGCCATTGTGATGTCCTTAGTCAATATTAAACCATGCTTTTCTTCTTGTTCTTTTTCTCTTTTCTTCTTCTTCTTCTTTTTCATTCTTTCTTCCTTTCTTCCTTTCTTTCTTTCTTCTTTTCTTCTTCTTCTTCCTCTTCCTCCTCCTTATTCTTCTTCCATTTCTTCTTTCGAGCTATTAATGTTCGCTTCTGCAGATAAAGTTCGTCTCTCGGTCTCGTTTCCTTCATCTTTTGTACATACATAAATTTCGTTTGTCTGTTCTCTTCCATTCTTTCTACATGACCCAGCCAGCGTAATCTGTTCAGTTTCAAAACATTTATAATCCGCTGTGATTAAACTGTTAAGTTCACTGTTCTTTCTAGTTGTCCATTCTCCTCTGTTTGTATCCTTTATGGACCCAAAGATTCTTCTTAGGATCTTATTCTCAAAACCCTGCGATTGCCATTCATTGCTGCACTCCACTTTTCTGATCCACAAATTATAGTTTTGTAGATTGTTATTTTGGTGTTTTGGTACAGAATTTTGATAGGTGTTGTTGCAAGGCAAAGTATATTTTCTTCCCTATCTGTATTTTATGTTTTATTCTGTGTATCGTATTTGTAGTTTGATTTGGCTGCAGTGAATCTTCCGTGTTGCTCGTTTTGGTTTCTTGATCTGGGGTCTTCTGCGGTTACGTATATCGTGTGTTCTTTTCACCCATTTGATCAGAAAGTTACCTTCGTATCCGGGTTTAACTCCTTTAATCCGGAATATCCGTCACTGACAGTGTCGGTAGATCTTGCAAACCTATGAGAGTTAATGCTCAGAGTTCTTAGGGAAAGATAAAATCCCCGGTCTCCATGCCCTTAAAGCATATTTAGGGGATACGGTGTTCGGCACATGAAAGAGTGATGTGGCCAGTATTATGCCTGGCCCCCCCCCCCCCCAATTTACCCATTTACCATCCCAGATTTCTCTGGTACCCATATTTATAGGCTGCGTGGATCCCGGGACCATTTTTGGTCCGGTGGTAGCAGAAAAAATGCCCACTGCTGGGACTTAAGTCCAGAGCTTTTAGACAAAGTGTAAATACATTTTTAAAAAATAGTAGCACATTTCTAACCCAAACCATACTCTTTTTTTTTTTAAATTACGGAGTAACTTCCTTCCAATTTCTTTGCACCCAAATTTCTTCTGGCAGAGCACGGGGATTACTTCTAGAGGGAAGAGTTAAACGTGTTACAAATTCCTATATTTAGTGGTCCTACCATTTTTACAGAATGGACGCATCAGCAGCAGGGCATCTTGCTTACAACCTGGAGGCCTACAGGAGAGCTGTTAAGGAGGCAAAGTTCCGCCAGGGACATGCAAAATGACTGAACCGAACTGAACTATTTTCAGGGTTTTCTTGTCATTATAAATGCTGCTCTTGTTTTCTGTCATGAACTAGGTCCCAGTTTTTTTTTTCTCTCAGATTAAATTCTTCAAAGTTTTCTGTTTATTTTGTTGTTTAATTTTTATATTTCTGCACTGTCGTCTTATTTTGAACGTAAGCAGCAAAGGACCACCAAGTTCTGCGTGTATGTACATTATACAAACTGTACACATCCTTCTCCCCTTTTCTATGCTCAGTTCGGCAGCTATGAATGGGCCGCATGAAGAACTACAACTGTTTTAGTTCGTAATGTCTTTCTAAAATAGCCAGCACTTAAAAGACTTCGGCTGTGGATTCGCCAAACACATTCAACATATTACAAAACGGGATTGTTGCGCGCGCTAGTTATGCGGTAATATTCTGACAACGATACGAGTGTAAACAGAAAACTTGAGCAGCTAAGAGGCTTGTCTGATGCAGCTTTCGATCCACAGCTGACATGCTGGCGTCACGGCTGGCAAACATTAGTCGACCCAAAAAATCTCTGTCCCACCTATCTCGCCGTTAGTACTCGCAGTACCAGGTCTGGCCTGACTCTAACCCCCCGCCCCACCCTCCCTCCATGATGGTGGAGTCTTATAAAGAAATAATGCACATCCTTTGCTTTTTTTTCTCTCTCTCCACTTTAAGACTGAAAAGAAAAAAAAAGAGTCCCGTGATCAACTCTGAACCCGACATGGTGCTGTGCCTCAACATCTTGACCACATCGGCTGCGAGGAAAGCCAACTTGCAGTGTCAAAAGGATGGAGGAGATATATAAAACGTAAAGTTTCTCAGATTTAGTATCAAATAACGTGATATATTAATGGTATTCTGCCTCAAACAACGTGATATATTAATGGTATTCTGCCTCAAATAACGTGATATATTAATGGTATTCTGCCTCAAATAATGTGATATATTAATGGTATTATGCCTCAAACAACGTGATATATTAATGGTATTCTGCCTCAAACAACGTGATATATTAATGGTATTCTGCCTCAAACAACCTGATATATTAATGGTATTCTGCCTCTTCAAAACAAATGGAAGTTTTCGTGTTCATACGAGTATATGCGCCATTAGCTTAATTCAAGTTTTTGTTATCAGTTCTTGCACGGTCTGGTTATAGTTAAGTTTTGGGAGCAGTTGATACAGAACTGTTTATTATCTTTGCACCAGTGTTCCGAATTCTGAGTAATTCTTAATTAGTTACACACCTTCTTCAAATTCAGATTCACCCCCAGGTTCTTTCTAACCATTGTGTTAGCACAAACGGATACGGAAGACCAATTCAGTCCAGTGTGACAAGCTGACATGACGTTTATTAGTTGGACTTGATAAATAATGAAGATGGTGACAAAATGTTGACTGCCGGCAGGTTACCCTGCCACATGGCAAGTCCATTCACACGTTCCGAAAATTCCAGTAACTAAGACGCGGCATCACACTTTCTCGACAGGAACACAAATACACACACACACACACAGCTTCACATGCAGACGTAGATTGACTGCAACTCAAAGTCTTTCCCACAATTCACCTGTCACGGGATTCTTTCTTTCGTCAGACCGTCCAGAAAAATCTCGAACGACAACTACCCCGAAAGTCCAAAAGTGAAAATCACAAGGGCGACCTTTTTGCCCTTACGGTAATTAATACAATTACAAGCCTTCCTTATAATGATACCCAGAGATAATTCAGATAGCGTGACTTGTTTTGTTTTCAGGACTGATGAGGCAGCCTTGTTCAAAACACCATTTCGTGGTGTTTCTAAAGCCAAGCTGACATGCTCATTTCTCAGACAGCTAAAAAAAAAAATAATAGGTTGGACAGCAGTTGTTTATCAATGAACAAAAAAAAAATCTGAGAAAAGCATAATTTAATATATAGCGTGCATTAGATTACAAATTTCTTCATTGATTTCTGTCAGATCTGAAAGTATAGGATGACTGATAACTTCTTTTCACCTCTGATTGGCTAGCAGTCTATCATTTCCTTCTATAAATACCTTCTCAATGCCCCATCTAAATTTCTCTTCGTTCTGAACTAACCTATTTGTATTCCTTTTTCTTTAGTAAATTGTCAGTTATCATTTTTTTTCCTCTCATATTGTTTTGTTTTCAGTTTCTAAACTGGCTACCCTGTAGCGAGAGTTTCTATGTAGTGTTTCGGATCCATTACTGTTTTTGAGAGAAATACATTTAAGTTAAGAGTCTTCAGCCTGTTCCTCGGTGGTTAGCCACACTGTGTCAGCCTGTGCGGTGTGCCGCTTGATAGGTATATATCTGGCTGCTTCGCTTCGTGCGACTTTTGATAAATTCTATTCTTCCGTCTCATTCATCGTCCTAGACTTTATGTATGGTGTGATAGAAAGGGAAAACTAAAACGCACTCTGGATATGGATAATGGATTGCTCACACTTCATGCATGTAGTGTATCCTGTCAGCCAAGGCTTTGCCCCAGGAGTGCACTAGGCCGCTCTCATGCGTTTCTTCTGGAGTTATATCTTTAACTCTTTCACTCCAAAACAACACCGGCAGTGCTGGCAGATCTTGCACGCCTGTGCGCAGCAGTGCTCAGAGTAGTGTTTTGGGCAATTCTTAAAATAGAAGTGAAAATATCAAATCTCTAACCCAGTCCATATTTCAAAATTCTAGAATAACATTGCCCTTTCTAGTTTCTTTCTACCAGAAGTTATCGTCAAAGTTTGTTCTAGAGGAACACTGAAAAACTAATTCAAAAGTGAAAGAGTTAACATTATTATTATTATTGTTATTATTATTATTATTGCTCATCGTGTGACGAAGGTGTAGCTATGGTTGAAAGAATAAAAATAGCTCCCTGTGGAAAAAAATGAAATTAAAAATAAAAATATTCCAAACGACAGGAACAAAAAAACTGGGATCCCCCCCCCCTCCCCCTCACTCTGAGCTCTAAAATTGGAGTCCTCCAAAATTTAGTCTTCCAAGGTCTACCTACCTCACGTTAGTAACGCTTCTGATCCCTCTCTATCTCTCCTTTATCTCACTTCCCCCCTCCCTCCTTTCAACCCTCAAAGTCAAACAATTAAAACAATCCTCTCATTCACTGACTGTTGACGTAACGGTCTTCTACAAGCGGATGTTACGGCCTCGCTTGACCATGGCATGCAACAAATCAAGAGCCAGGCAGGACAGATGCTGGCTTTATCTGTGGCATCTGTTCCGTAGTTCCCTTATCTAGCCGAGTATTTGCAGTAGGAGGAGTTTAAGCTATTTTTTTCTTCTATAGATGTCCACAAAGAGCTTGGAGAATCAGTCAACAAAAGTGTTATTAGTCAGTTTCTGAAGAAAGGTTGGAGAAAAACGAGAACAAAGTACATGATAAAATGAGATCTCAAAGTTGTGTGTGTGTGTGTGTGTGTTTTTTAAAGGAAGTGGAAGTAGTGTATTTCACATATCTAGGTCAGCACAGTTGAAGGAGAAGGCTGTTAAATCTATAATAATCAAGGCCAGGACGGCATTCATTCATTCATTTGCATGTCCCTTGCGGAACTTTGCCTCCCAAACAGCACTCCTGTGGGCTTCTCGCTTGTGAGCAAGATGGCCTGCTGCTGATGCATCCATTTGCAGATCATCAACGATGTCTTGCAGCCATCTTCGCCTTGGTCTTCCTCTTTCTTTTTCCCATTATATACCCTTCCAAGACTGTCTTCTCTAGATTATCATGACGTTTAATGTGTCCAAAATATTTAAGTTTTCTCTCTTTAATCCTCTTTACTAGCCAGCCTTCTTCAATATTAAGTTCTTGTAGTATAGATATATTTGTGGCATTTATCCAGCTTAACAAAAGATATGGGCGTCAAAGAACACCAAAACAGGAACCCTACTTAGGGTCTTTATCACGGGCTGTCCTACTTTATGGTTCGGAGACATGGTGATGACCAAAACAATACAACAGAGGATACAAACATTCATGAACTACTGCTTGAGGAGGATTTTAAACATTAAATGGCGGAACAAGATCAGGAACTAGGAGGTCTGGGAAAGAGCAGGACATGAGCAAAAGATCTGACATAATCATGTCTAGGAAATGGAGGTGGATTGGCCATACACTGAGGAAATCAGACACCAGCCAAACACAACAGGCACTGAAATGAAAAAAAAAAAGAAATCGCGGAAGGCCTAGAACAACTTGGAACAGGGAAATTATGAAAGTGCTCAGAGACAAGGGATATACATAGAAGGAAGTAGAGAATAAATCCAAGAAAAGGGGCGACTGGAGAGCCTTTATCCGTGGTCTGTGCTCCCGAGAGAATGAAAGGCGATGATGATAATGACGATGATGGTGATGATGATGATGGTGATTGTGATGATGACGATGATGATGATGACGACGATGATGATGATGAGGAGGAGGAGGAGGGTGATGATGATGATGATGATGATGACGTCGAAACTAGTTTTTAAATAAAGCAGAAAGAAGGGAGGCAATGCAAATACTTGTCCCAGGTGCAAAAATAAAGATGGTCTTTTTTGGAAGGGGGGGGGGTTGTATGTTTTTAAATGAGCCCAGAAAGAAAGGGCATGACGTGCCCGTTGCATCCATTTTGTGGAGGTGAGGAAAGCCTCTTAGCTTGTTTATCTCCAAAAGCAGTTAAAAAGACAGGTAGATAGTAAAAGCAGGCAAGTAACTGGATAGACAGACAGTAAATGGGCAGACAGATGGAGGTAGCATACGGAAGACTGATTGAAAGAAAAAAGCAATTGACAGGAGGGAAAAAAGACAAGCGGAACATGTATGGATGGATGGACGGACGGACGGATGGATGGATGGATGGATAGATGGATGGATGGATGGATGAATGGAAGGATGGATGAATAGCCAGACGGACGGATGGATGGACGATGGATGAATAGCTAGATGGACGTATAGATGGATGGATGGACGGATGGATGGACGATGGATGAATAGCTAGATGGACGTATAGATGGATGGATGGACGGATGGATGGACGGATAGACTGATGAATGAATGAATGGACGGAGGATGGACGGACGGACGACAGACGAATGGATAGATAGGATAGCCAACGAGACGGACGGACGGATGGATGGATGCAGGACCTATGCAACAACCAGGCCAACAAAATAGTCGCGCCAGGGGGAGGGAGGGCATAGTTTTGTCCTTTGAGAGGCGCATGTTCTACAGATTAATTAACCTTATCGCCGGTCTTTCTGAGGGCGCAATATAGTCTGTCACCTGAGCTTTATAAATGTTTTCTTAGGGAGTAATATAGTCTGTCACCTGAGCTTTATATATGTTTTCTTAGGGAGTAATATAGTCTGTCACCTGAGCTTTATATATGTTTTCTTAAGGCGCAATATAGCCTGTCACCTGAGCTTTATATATGTTTTCTTAAGGCGCAATATAGTCTGTCACCTGAGCTTTATTTATGTTTTCTTAGCGGGCAATATAGTCTGTCACCTGAGCTTTATATATGTTTTCTTAGGGGGCAATATAGTCTGTCATCTGAGCTTTATATATGTTTTCTTAGGGCTCAGTATAGTCTGGCACATGAGCTTTATATATGTTTTCTTAGGGCGCAATATAGTCTGTCACCGGAGGTTTATATATGTTTTCTTAGGGCGCAATTTAGTCTATCACCTGAGCTTTATATATGTTTTCTTAGGGCTCAGTATAGTCTGGCACATGAGCTTTATATATGTTTTCTTAGGGCGCAATATAGTCTGTCACCGGAGGTTTATATATATTTTCTTAGGGGGCAATACAGTCTGTCACCTTAGCGTTATATATGTTTTCTTACGGGGTAATATATTCTGTCACCTGATCGTTTTATATGTTTTCTTAGGGGGTAGTATATTCTGTCACCTGAGCGTTATATATGTTTCTTAGGGGACAATATAGTCTGTCACCTGAGCTTTATATATGTTTTCTTAGGGGGCAAAATAGTCTGTCACTTGAGATTTATACATGTTTTCTTAGGGGGAAAAATAGTCTGTCACCTTAGCTTTATATGGGTTTTCTTAGGAGCCTTTATAGTCTGTCACCTGAGCTTTATACTTGTTTTCTTAGGGGGAAATATAGTCTGTCACCTGCGCTGGATATGTGTTTTCTTATGGGGCAATATAGGTAGTCACATGAGCTGGATAGACAAGCATATACTTCTATGCATGGACGGAGTGAAAAACTGACATTATTATAAATCGTTAAATTATTACTCAGTGATCGCGCTGGGATTTCTTGAAACCGGTTAAATTATACCTTTCATTTAGCTTGCATAAAGTACTTCCCAAAAACACAGGTTTTCTCAGTACTCAGTAACTCTGTTTAATATAGTTTGGCAGTTTATTTTAACACTGGTTAAACTAAGCACTTTACAAACAACAGCGGATAGTAGATGTTCGAGTGTTTGTATATATATATATATATATATATATATATATATATATATATATATATATATATATATATACATATATGGTTATTACCTTATCTGCGGCGGTATTTAATCTTGATAAAATGCTCGCGTGTTGAACAAAAGTCACAACTAACCAAAATCTCTTCCAGACAACCCGAGCATCATCATCCTACCGGTCCGATTATCCTCCAACCACTTTCGCTGACTGCTTTTTACTAGTCTTTTTTTTTTATTCATGATATAAACCGGTTACGGCAAGCGAGCAATTTTATTGCAAATTAAAATCAACGACAAAAGCTTTCTTGAATAATAATGGATCTTTATCTTTCATATAAATAGCAACATCTTGCACGTACAACTACGAGCAGGACTTGTTTTTTTTTTTAGCTTCAAGTTAAGTTTGGCGCAGAAAAATAAACATTTAAGGCCGGGCATAACGACCTCTCATCGCAGCGGGTTTCTCTTTCTGTTGCTGTCAGAGCGATTTTCAGAGGCGTAGGCACGGTAGGGGTGTACGCCTTTGAGCGTTAAATCTGCAGTGAAATAGAGAAGCCGCTAAAATTCATAGTTAACAATTTAGAAATATTACTTTCTTAGTTTCTCATTTATGTAAAGCTGCGTTTTTTGCTTGTTTGGATTCATATTTTATGTTGCGTGGAAGAAGTGTGGGGACGCCGGGTTTTTGTTTGCTTGTTTGTTTGTTTGTTTGTTTGCTTGTTTGTTTCATTACTTGTTGTGGGAGCTATGACCTTTAGTCATAGCTCTGTGCTCCTTATGAATGAGCACAGACAGTGTCAAGGACAGAAGTCAGCGAGTCTGAACCTCGAAATTCAGAAGAGGCCAAAAAAAAAAAAAAAAGAAATCAGACTTCATTTTAAGGGTAACATAAAAAAAATAGAGATGTATCACATGCCAGGTGAAACCTGCCACTCTTGGGGTTATGGTAACAAGGACATGGAATGTGTCGGCACGTGCTGAGCTGAGACCAACAGCAGTCTGTGAGTAAAGTTTGTACTGAGAAGCGCTCTCGAAGATACACCAATGTCTTGCCAGGTTATGAAGCGCCACATGATGATGATTGTGATTGAGATATGCGGAAAAGAGAGTTTTTCTGTTGGCGTTTACCTGGCAGAAGAGAGAAGAGTTATGCGCAGACAGGTGGGACATTAAGATTACATGTACACAGGTAAGTCATTTTCTACATGTAGACAATGAGGCCGAGCTCAGACAGGTAGAAAAAACTGCAAACTGTGAGCCAAGGTGAACCTGTTACTACGAGCCTCAGAGTGGAAGTGAGGGTAATCTAGACCCCGCTTAGATATTCCGGCCCTCCAAAATGACACCAACAGGGTTGGTTGGTAGATATTCTATATCTTTGCCAATCAATGTTCAAAGCGATATTGAAGACAAAGACTAAAATGGATCGAAAAGTAGCACATTTTTAACACAAGTAATATTTTTAAATTAAAGACTAACTTACTTCTGGTTTTCTTAAACTAAAATTTTTCATTAAAATTTGTTCTGGCAGAGGACATAAATTAATTCAGAAGTACAAGAGTTAAACTCCTCTAGCAGTTATCTGTATAGATATCGCAACGCAGGCCTGTTATGCCATGGATGCATCTAGGAGACATGGTGTTAGTGTGATATTTTCTTTGACCTGTCGAAAGGTGACACAGACATATTTCGCGGAGATGAAGAGCTAGAATTGGTGGTTGGGGAAAAGGGGGGGGGGATCCAACGTTCGGAGATTGAAGAAACTTAGAATGAAGCAAAGGTGAAGGAAGAATAAATTCCCCATGTGGACTGAAGGAACGAACCCACAGTCAACGTGAGACAGTGACAATCAGTTCACACACATTGCGTTGTCTACCGGAACTGGCGACGGAGCAGATACAGGAATGTCCTGACTGCAGTTACGCCACCTCCTGAGATCAATCATTCAGTCTTCGACTTGTGGTCACAACTAAGGGGTGACATGGTCTGCATCAGACCCCCGCCCCGTCCCTGCCCCCACACCCCCCACCCAAGCAGCCTTTCTTTCCTCATATACAGAAGGAACCGAGCACCCATTTCTAAAGCAGGGTGATTTGGACAAATCTAGTCGTACTTGAATCACGATCCCAGCTTGGGGAGACGCGCGCGCTATCTACTGCGTCACTCAGCCCGGCCACCCCCTCCCGGCATAGATATTCTTGCACGACTTTCTCATTGCCTGTACAAATGAAACTAGTTCAACCGACCTGCTAACAACAACAGTTCTCCTAGTCGTCCCCCCCCCCCCCCCCCAGATTCTCCCTCATCTTGTTTTGGGTATTTTCCTTTCAATTTTCTCATCTTTTCTAAGGTGAAAGACCCGGAGAATCGCTCATCGAATCTATCCACAAAAGTGTAGTCATTTCCTAATGACATATATTTAGGAAATGATGAAAAGTCCTCAAAGTATTACCATAGGAACTGCAGCGGTTCGCAGCCGGATCCTTCTGCTTTGACAAGAAATTTACCAGAAGAAAATAATTCAATTACATGATTAATCTTAACATAACGTATAGTTTTCATTATATGGTACAGTTATAATTGAATGTATCCACAGAATTATGTAGCTGATAATATAAACGGCCTTTCGCATGATTGAACTTCTGAACAGAAAACGGGTTTTGACTATTTTCAAATCTCGTTCATTTTGAGGAAATTGCGCAGTCGTCCCGTGCGCACTTCCTGTGTTCTGTTGTTTGTTCTTTTATCCATCTTCGGTGCGTTTTATTTTCTTGAAACCTCATTTAAGGATAGAAACCTCTTTTCTTTTCGTTTTCAATAGTAATGTAAATTCTTTGTATTATCGCTTCAGAAAATCAACATTTTTATCCAACACAAAAGCGTCATGGGACGGGTACGTAAAAGCTTTCTTCAGTCAATGATTGTAGACCTGTTGTTCTTAAACCTGGGGGTCCACAGCAGGATTTCTATGGGTCTATTTACCAGAAAATGGATTGGCTTGATTAAACAATCTAAGTATAAAGTGGGTTCTGTTCATTGCAAATGTCTTTAGTGAACCCTCTACAACTGTTCTTGGGTCTGAAAGGAGGTCCACATGGTGCGTCTAAGGGTCCAACTGTTCTCAGACTGAAAGGAAAAGGTCACCTGCTGTTTTCAAGCCAGAAAGAGGACCCACGGCTTGTTCTTAGGTCGGAAAGAAGGCGGAAAACCTGACAAGAAGTCCACAGCTGTTCTCAGACCGGAAGGAGATCCACAGTTGTTTTCAGGTAGGAAAGAGGGTCCACGGCTGTTGCCACTCCGGAAAGAAGGTTCACGGCTGTTTTAAGCCCGGACAGGAGGTCCATAACTGTTCTCAGATTGGAAAAAGTGTCCATAACTGTTTTCAGCCCGGAGAGAGGGTCTACGGCTGTTCTCAGGCCGGAGAGAGGGTCTACGGCTGTTCTCAGGCCGGAGAGAGGGTCTACGGCTGTTCTCAGACCGGAGAGAAGGTCTACGGCTGTTCTCCGGCCGGAGAGAGATGGTCTATCGCTGTTCTCAAGCCGCTAAGAAGGTCTACGGCTATTCTTGAAGTCGGATAGAGGGTTCACAGCCAAAAGAAGGTTACGAACCACCACCGTAGTCAAAAGAAGCAAATACCACAGTACCTAAACAGCATAACAAACTCAGCGAAAGACACACACAGTGCGCCATGTAATGAATCTCTTACAAGGGGGCAAAAAGGTTAATTTCCTTGCTTATTTCCCTTCATCATCTCCCCCTCCCCAACTCATCTTTTTTCTTTGTGCAGTCGGTACTGAAGCATGCGGTTGTGCTTATTGATTTCCATTAGCCAAGTTGAAGGAGGAAAGTAACGTGTCTGTTGTTGTCTGCTATTTTGTTTGTTTATTTATTTATTTTTTGTCGAATTTGTTTAGTGTAAGTAAACTAACTTGTAGGTACATATATGTGAAAGATGACAAGAACGCAGATGATGCTGGAAGATGAGTTTCAAAATCCCTCACTGTTGACAGTTATATGCTTATGATAGATACCTGAAAGCAAAGCGGACATTATTATGACTGCCAGGCACTTTGGTTGATACATTTTAAGCTGCTTTCACTAACGTGGCAGCTTGGTTGGCTGAATGGTTAGGAGCTCGGTCTGCTATTCCGGTGGTGCCGGGTTCAATTCCCAGCATCGGAATTTTTTTTTTTTAAATGGTACTTCCACACTGAAAAGGTCCAGAGGTCTTACCCAGTTTCTAAAAATGGGGTACCAGAGAAATCTGGGCGGGTAAATGCGGCCAGGTGTGATACTGACCACATCGTACTTTCATAAACCGAAGGTCTTGGAAATACAGACCCAAAACACCGTATCCCCAATACGCCTTAATGGCATGGAAGCTGAGATGTTACCCTTCTCTGTAATGTAATCAATAATTTTATTTACTATAACTGCCTTTATTTCATTATCGCCAACCTTCGTTCTGGAGAAGTCACATGATGATGAGGAAAGGCACCGTGACAATCATGGCATAATGTTTCTTTTTTTTTTTTTCACCCACTGCGAAAAGTATTAAGATTTGTAACATAAGACAACAACGGTATCCCGTAAGAAATGTACACGATGGACTTTACGATGGACTTTACGATGGACTTTACGATGGACGTTTATGTTATAGTCAGGTATGAGATGAGCTTAACTAGTAGCGCGCAGTGATCACTAGACTGTCTTTCGACAACGTCTTTTTAGGCTTTTCAGTATGGCTTCCATTCGCCTCTAATCACAAACTATCAGTCCTCGCCACTTCCACACAGACGGTTGCTTTATACCTTATTCACAGCCGCGTAATTATGGTGCTCCAGTTCCCATATTCTCTAATTCAGGAAATGTTTTACCAGGACAAGCTGTGTATTTAACGTAGAAAAAGTTCACGTGGCGCATCTCCAAGTCGTTGCATTCACACCAGAATAGAGTTCAGTATCAAATGAAATACTCCTTGTTAAATATAACCAACAGCAGCCACTTTCTTCTCAATAACTCTTACGGAAATCTTGAGGTATGCCAGTCTTCTTCTTCTTCTTCTTTTTCTTCTTATTCTTCTTTATTATCATCATCATCATCTTCTTCTTCTTCTTTCTCCTCCTCCCTCTTCTTCTTTTTCTGCTCTTACTCCTCTTTCTTCCTTCTTCCCCTCCCTTCCTCCTTTTTTCTTCTTCCTCTTCTTCACTTTCTTCTTTTCTTTCTCCTGCTCCTACTCCTCCTTATTTTACTTCTTCATCTTTCACCACTATGGGCTTGACAAGGCTCAACACATTCCACTTCGAATCAGCGTATTTGCGATCCCTCACCCACTGCGATCCTTATTCAGTCGGCCAGACTACTGCCAATTTCCATACAGCACCACTGGGAGGCAGATTAGGGTCTTGGTCATCCCAGTGTACAAAAGACGATTATATCGACGTTTCGACCACAACCTGCTAGAGAGGTTAATTTGCCCTACATATATCGACGTCTTTTGTATGTCAATCCTGCATATCGACATGTCCGCTTGTTATGTCCGACATTTAAATGTTTACCAGAGCGACTGCCTGATGCTACCTTCTGTCTATGACGTCTGATTCCTGTTGACATTCTTCTGTTTTCTGTTGACATTTCCCTGCTTTCTATTGACATTCTTCTGTTTCTGTCTCGATCCCGTCCGGTTATGATCCAACCAAAGATGTACTTCCAACTACCAGAGATATCTGAAAAAACATGAATATAAAGATTGCTTGGTTTCCTTTAGTAAAGATTTATATTTGCCCCTTTAGCAGAGCACAGGTTCTCAAAATTTGTTAGCTTCGTATCTGTCTCCATGGAGTGAGAGAGTCTCCATGGAGTGAGAGAGTCTCCATGGAATGAGAGAGTCTCCATGGAGTGAGAGAGTCTCCATGGACTGAGAGAGTCTCCATGGAGTGAAGTACCCGACAGCTATATTACTGTCCAGTTTTCAAACCGCTAAATATGATGCAGCTTTTTGAAGCGTTGGATTAAAACCTGTGAGCATTTTAACTTCCTCTCTACATCCACCACCCAGGTGTCTGGTAAATAATGAGACTGACTGCATAAAATTCGATTTTTCAAGATATACGAAGGGTGATCGATAAGTTCTCAGCATAAGAAACAACGGATTATTTGTGGACAACTTTTTTGTGTTATTTACATAGACCCCTTGCAAGTTTATGCACTTAGTCCAGCGATCCTGGAGCATACGGATCCCTTCTTTGTAAAAATCAGCATCTTGTGCCAGTAGAAAGTGGTCTACAGCATGAATGACGTCATCATCTGAAGCAAATTTGCGACCACTGAGCTCCTTTTTTTGAGTTTGGTAAACAGGTAATAGTCCGAAGGGGCCAAATCTTGGGAATAAGGAGGAAGTTCAAGAAGCTGAAAGCTGCATTCATGAATGGCAGCCATTGCCACCGCCTACTTGTGAACTGGAGCATTGTCTTTATGAAAGATGACTCCTCTCGTTAATAATTATTCACAAATATTATGAGCTAGTTATTTGTTTAAAGAACGTTTATTTACTGTAGAATATTGGACCATTACATAAGTCTGCAAAGTTAGTACCGAAGTTAATTATTTAATACTGGTTAACAACATACTGAAGTTAATTATATAATACTGGTTTTACAACATATAGTAATTCAGTTACGGCACATATTAACACCAGCAATATTTTACAACCACGTATTTGATAAGTACAATTTAAGTATTCAGATTATTATTATTATTATCATTTTATTCGGTAATCTTTCACGAATATTAATATTCACATGTGTGAATTCAGCTAAATAACAGGTCTTTCTTTCTTTCTTTCTTTCTTTCTTTCTTTCTTTCGTTACTAGACTCATGATTTGTTATCGCCGCTACCACTTCAAACAATAACCATTTTAAAATATGAACCACAAATGTGAACCATCTGTTGTGTGTGTGTGTGTGTGTGTGTGTGTGCATGTGAGTGTGTACTTAATATTGAAGAAGGCTGGCTAGTAAAGAGGATTAAAGAGAGAAAACTGAAATATTTTGGACACATTAAACGTCATGATAATCTAGAGAAAACCGTCTTGGAAGGGTATATAATGGGAAAAAGAAAGAGAGGAAGACCACGGCGAAGATGGCTGCAAGACAACGTTGATGATCTGCAAATGGATGCATCAGCAGCAGGCCATCTTGCTCACAACCGAGAGGCCTACAGGAGTGCTGTTAGGGAGGCAAAGTTCCGCAAGGGACAAGCAAATGAATGAATGTATATGTGTATAGTGTGAGCTTTTATTTTTTGGCTCGGAATTTTCGATGTCATATTTTATCCCTCTATATATTTCTAATAGTAACTTGTACTGTTATAGGGACTCTGTGTGTATGTGTGTGTGTGTGTGTGGTTGGTGTGGTGTGATGTGATAAGTATTTGTTGAGAAATATCATCAGTAATACTGTCTCTAAATAACACCAGCAGAAAGAGATGCCAATATTAAGAAAACGGGGTATTTCAAATTTCCTGCTAGAGTGTGCTCCAACGACGACAGACATAGCCGAGAGACTGAAACATACAATTTTAAAAAGGCGCCAATAAAGTAATGTATTACTTCCTTTTGGAAATTCCAACCCCCCCCCCCCCTCCCCTCATTTTACAGAATTTCACATTACTCAAGCGCTAGTTTCAGTGACGAATCCTTGAGATCGGTGCCAATATAAGCCACCTTAGAAACTAAGGGGAGATAAAGCAGTATGTGGCCTCTTCTCATGTAGTGAAAACTGAAGAGGTTTATGACATGAACAGATACATGATCTTTATTTTCCCTAATTCCGGGTCTCGATGTAACAAAACTGACGACAAGAGAGCTATTTTAAATGTAAGATACAAATCACATACTTTACATATAAGGCACAAATCATGTACTTTACATATAAGCAATGTCACAAGTACAATATGTTCAAATAAATGTAGAAAATAATGCATGTCCCTTGAACTACCCCGGGTATTTGCGGTCTAGTCCAATTTTGATTATCCAGGTCCGGAATCTGAAGAAAACGAAGCCCACAAAACCGAATTTAATTAATAGACAACAGTGGTTCCCAAATATTTTTAAACTGCAGCCTCATTTCCCCTTGCATCCTAATCCACATCTTTAGCAATCCCTCCTCTATCCCCAATCAACAAAGCATAAAAGTTTTTTCCTTGGGTTGTATTTCATGCCTTGTCATTTTCTTCTCCCAATCGCTCCTCCTAGAGCTTCTCATCACCCTCTGTGAAAGGGGAAGGGAACAGTACCGTTCATTCTGGGAACCTCTGATACAATGAAATTTATTTCTTCTTCGTCGGATGTCATGGAAACTGAGAAATTTGTTTCTTTTGCAGCCGGCGCAGTGAAGATGTTGGAACACATCGACATCACGTGATAGGAAGGTATATGGACTACTTGACTTAAGACCGAGCAGACCATAGTAACGGGATTTTTATATAGGGCATTCCCTGTTTCGATTGACAGGAGAAGAAATGCCTTGTCAATGTTGAATTAACTCTTCTGCTCAAAAAACAGCACTGGAAGGGTTGGTAGATCTTGCACACCCACGCAGATAAAATCTCAAGGTAATATTTAATCAAAGTCTGAATAAAATGAAGAGTAGCATATTTCAAACCCAACTCAGATTTCTAAATTATTGAGTAACTTTTCTTCTTGTTTCTTTATACTGAATTTTGTTTTACAAAAACGTATTTTGGCACATCATGGAAAATACTTCAGTACTAAAAGAGTTAACCCTTCTGCTGGCTATAGTTACTGTTTCTAAAAAAAAGGATGGCCCTACTGGGGAGTAAGTTTCCTTGTGTGCGTGTTTTTTCTTTGAGATTATATAACGAAGATCTTTTCTGGAAAATGATTTAATATATAGAGGAGGACTGGGTTGAAAAGGGTGGACTGGGATCTGTGATTTTGAGAACCACTGCTATGGAGGAAAGACACTGTCCGGACGTCTGGAAAGCCAGTAAAACTGCAGGGGGTGCCTGAAGATGGACAGGACAGAACTTGACCTGGTCTATGACTTTTCTGCCCTCATTCTCCTTAGTTGTTTTTACTGTTCCGAGCTACATAGAAGGCAGGTGGGTAGACTATTTCCTAAACTTTTCAGACCAAATGAGCTGTTGCACCAAAAAAGTGCACACTGAAGCCCTTATAAATCTTTACACTGACATTATGAATACTCTGAAAATGAGACTCCGAAAATACTGGTTGTACTAACGAGGGGAAAGTGAAGTGTGTGGTTCAGTTTCACAGAGAGATAGAAACAGTAAGGAGAATGACCATAAACAAGGGAATGGCAGAAAATAACGTGAGTATGTATAAATGAAGAATATACAACAACCAATTATTACGGAGGAAGGATTTTTTTTTCATCAAATTTCCGTGTTTTTATCTATTGTGTTGTTTTGGTATGTGATCCTTGAGTAAAGTCTTCCGCCGAAATATTGGATTGTTGAATGTTCTTCATTTACATGTCCTACCGTATTTCTGACATTGTTACCGCCAAGTTTCCTTACTCTCTCTTACCTGTTTGTAAAATTGAACCATACGTTTTAATCTACCTCCACGAAAATTCAGTATAAAGAGCTGAATTTTTCTCAAGTCTGTTAGAACTTAATACTTTTAATAAATCTTCTACGTTTCAGATCTATTTACTTGCGCACAGTCTCCCACTTACAGAATGCAACATTTAAATCAGTTTACATTTATTTATTAGTGGCTCAGGTGCACTTACTTTTTATCACAAAGTTCTTTTCAATATTTGAAGTCACGGTTGGCACCTGCGAACGCAGATAATATTCTATATTTAGTCTGTTTTTAATGTAGTTTTTTTTGCAGCTGTATATAATGAAACTATTAAGGAAGACTAAAAAGTATTTTGGACATATAAGAGTATGGAGAAGACAGTCCTGAAAAGGTGCAGAAGGGATAAAAGGAAGACCAAGGCGAAGACGACAACGAGACATTATTGATGATTTACAAATGGAAGCATCAGCAGCAGGGAATATCTTGCTTACACCCTAGAGGCCTTCAAGAAAGCTGTTAGGGAGGCAAAGTTCCGCAAGTGACATGATAATGAATGAACGAATCAATGAACGAATCAATGAATGAATCAATGAATGAAAATGTTTTCTCACAACGGTATATTACTGCGAGACGCATCAGCAATTCCAAATTTTGATTGGTTATTTCAGGGTATTCCTTAGACATTTCAGTCCACAGTTGTGTAAACTTACCCATCGAAAGTCTGTTATTGAAAAATAATCTGTTGACATTTCTGTCAATTATTCTTTCCCTTTTAAAGACAACTCGTTGGCAGTGGCAGATTTAGTAAGGGATATTTAATCCATACTAATTTTTTTTTAAAAATAAGGGATAAAGTACTTCTCAGTACTTGTACACTAATAAGATATACTTGTATGATGCATGACCGACATTTTAGCATCTCTGTATATACAGACCGCGTGAAACTCTGAAGAGGACATTATTAAGAGAGGCCAAGTTAACAGGCATAAAATCCTTTGATGAGGTTGAAAGACTCGCCGAAGACAGGAAAAATTGGCGAACTACTTTGCGAGCCCTCTGTGACGTTTAACGGCACGGGAAGGATATAAGATATAAGATATAAGTATATACAGTATAATAAGAGCGTTTATCAGGTCTAGGAATAGGGTCAGGTATAAAGAGGCTTAGTTCAGGGCTAAAAATAGACACCGCTTCTGCTACCTTACAATAACGCCATCTATGAAGTACAAAACAAACCAGCCAGCGTGAAGTGTAAAATAAACCAACCAACATGAAGTGTAAAATAAACCAACCAACATGAAGTGTAAAATAAACCAACCAACATGAAGTGTAAAATAAACCAACCAACATGAAGTGTAAAATAAACCAGCCAACATGAAATGTAAAATAAACCAACCAACATGAAGTGTAAAATAAACCAACCAACATGAAGTGTAAAATAAACCAACCAACATGAAGTGTAAAATAAACCAACCAACATGAAGTGTAAAAGAACTTTACATGTTCAAACTGCGACCTTTTGCAAACTAATGTTTGAATTTATGTAGATTTGAAAATAAAGATGACAAAACTAAGTAATGATGCGTTTTTCATAGTGTGAAAAAAAAAATAAAGAAAGAATATTTTAAATCTGCCTCACGAAGGGAAATTCAGCCATGGCAGAGCGTATGGGTTCAGCGGAACACTGTTTGAAAAAGCTCTAGGTTACCAGCCACGAGTAGCATACCATTAATGTCGTACAGTAAAAGGAAAATAACACTTGGATTATCCATAGAGAATTTTTTGCTGAAAAAGGAGGAGAGAAAATTTAATATCGTTTATAATCTAAGTTTTCTTCCGGCCTGAAAATAATCACAGACTTGGCTGTAAAGAGGAACTCACTTCCAGGTGTGTAAACGAATTCATTATAAACGAATTCAATTTTCCAGGAAAAAAAAAAGATCATTCTGAGACAAACTATTACTTCGTGATCATTAACGATCTAGACCGTAGATGTAATTTCACGTTATTGCACACCTTAATTACTCTTCTAGTGGTTGTCTGCTCCCAGAACCTTGAATTTTTATTCAGCTTCAGCAAAAAGAAAAAAAAAATCTCCGATCAAGAGACAGAACGTACAATTTTCTATTTAAAAAAAGACCACAAAAAAAAAAAACTCACAGGAAAGTACGCCAGAAATAAAAAAAAAAAACAGATATCAGACATTGACGAAAGCTCTCTTGAGGGGGAGAATTCAAAGGAAAAGTACTCAACTCACAAGAAAATAAAAATAAACTGTAAGGAAGAAACTCACGGCCATAAGATTTTCGTACATCAGACAGCGGCCATAACGCGTTATGAAAACGCGAGTTTTGTTTTTTTTTTTTGGGGGGGGGGGGTTGTCCTGTTACAATTGTAGAGGGTTTGAAATTGCTCTTACGGACGAGCACACATTTGTAGAGCGGATGTGTTTTTAAGTTGCCACTTTAGTGTACTTTCCCCGCGGGGTGGGGTGGTGGTGGTGGTTGGGGGGGGGGGGAAGAGTACGCCGGAGAGGTAGATTATGAAGTTTGCGGGAGATAATTGATCAAGATATTTCCTCAGTTTGAATCTTTCATGCGTCTTATGTTCTGTTTAAATTTCTCCAACTTGTCTTTTCTTAGTTTGGTTGGAAGCAGAGTATCGGAAGAGGGGGGGGGGGGGGGACGGAGGAATTGGAAATAGAGGTGGTTGGCAAGATGGGTTGGTGGCTGGTTGGTAAGGGCGTTGATATGGGCCGAGTCCAACTTCGCAGAAGTCACGAGACAAGAAACCCCATTCCCCCCCCCCCCTTATTTTCGCATATGTTATATATGGTACTGCCCCATCCCCCCTTTTTTCGTATATGTTATATATGGTACTGCTGTGGTGTAGTGGTCAGTGCAATAGCCTGCCGATAAGAAGGCCCCTGGTTCGATTTCACTCGAGCGGAAGTTTCTTTGCGATAAATATAACCATCGAGGACATGTGCCTGCACTCCCATCTCAAATACTGTTTGGCCCTGAAAGACACGAATACTTGACACCCCCACGGTATGTGCATAAGGCGGGACATAGACATATGTAACATACCAGATTTTCTCATTGTTCTCTGTTTCTTCGTCCTGTATGTCTTTGTATGACTAGGGTTCATATCAGACCGTTACAGTTATGTGGTAGTTATTTAATAAAGTTGTTATTACATGTTCTTAACACAAAATCTGTTATTATTTCAATATATATTATATCTTAGGGTCTTATCAAATCTAAATCCTGAACTACAGCTTAGGGTGTTAGCAAGTCTAAATCCTGAACTGCAGCTTAGGGTCTTACATAGTCTAAATCCTGAACTACAGTTTAGGGTTTTTCTTAGTCTAAATCCTGAACTGCAGCTTAGGGTCTTACCAAGTCTAAATCCTGAATTGCAGCTTAGGGTCTTACCAAGTTTAAATCCAGCACTATAAATCATCATCATCATCATCATCGTCGTCGTCGTCGTCATCATTTTATCACAGCCTTATTGCAGCGGTTTTGTGAACATCTCTATGCCTGTTTTTATATTCCTTGTACCAGAAAAAAAAACTATTTGCGTTTTAAGGTAACTAATGTACACCAAACCTAGGACTCAACTATGACAACTAGACACCTTTCAGCTCTACCACAGCTCATCCATTTTTTTTTTTCATTTCACAAACTGTGCTTTGACACACTTATATGCACAAGCCTCCATCTTTTTCGTGTTTTCTAAGACATGAAAAGTATCAAGATCTCCTCGCACGATTTGTTCCGTTATTTTGTTTTCCTATCTCGTCTTATAAACTTATAAGTTTTTATGGAATGCGCAAATTGTCTATAGTTCTAGTTAATGCTTAAACTCCCTCATTATCTGAAGTAGATTTATCGAGCCACGCCTCCTTTACCCTTATCTGAAGCATAGGCCATCAACAAGGCCTGTCCAGTTATTTTTGTCCTGGACTGCTTCGTCTGTCGGTCTCCAGGTGTAATTCATCTTTCTGATCTGTGCCTGGAGACTCCTCCGCCAGGTGTTTCTTTTAAGTTTTGTAGCTGAATTTTTACCCTAAAGAAAAAAACAAAACAAATTCATCATTACCTGTTATAGATCATTCTTCAGTTATACGAACTGTAGACAAAACATCTGCTTAGTCTCAAATTTCATGCACCGTTTATGACTATTCTTTTTTAAAAGTTAAATAAAGAATATCATCAATTTCTGTTAACGATCTCTGAAAGGAGAGAAGCAAGAATTTGTCTTCATGATGGACTGCAAAGTTGCGCAAATTCTCAGACAAACTGACCCCCTGGATAATGGCGAATGTGACAGAATTGACAGGAATTCTGGAAGTCAGTTTCCAACTTATTTTAAGCTGTGAAAGTGTACTAGATCTTTTACAGCGGTTTCCTAAAACTTAACCTCTCTATATTTATAGTTCAGAATCATTTGCTGAGTGATTTCTATCGTTGATATCAGTGGTTCTCAACCTGTTGGGGAACTCTACTTTTTCGGGAGGTGGGGAAGGGTATGGAGGGGGGGGGGAGAATGAATTGGGACCACTGAGTGACAGACAAAAACTATTGGAGTAATGATTTTTCTGCACGGTAACATTCTATAGGTTGTATACAATGTACAGAGCACCACATGTTTGATTTAAACCTTGGAAATGGCGATGGGAGAGAGGAGGGGTGGAGGGTGGATTTGGAGTAAAAATGTTGAGAACCACTATTCTATATAATCACAGATTCATCATTGTATGACTTCAATTATATACATCTTGTGTAACCTTATACAAAGGTCTTAAAGCTTTATATAACTTAGGGTCTCACCAAGTCTAAATTCTGAACTGCAGCTTAGGGTCTTACCAAGTCTAAATCCTGAACTGCAGCTTAGGGTCTTACCAAGTCTAAATCCTGAACTGCATCTTAGGGTCTTACCAAGTCTAAATCCTAAAGCATCTTAAGGTCTTACCAAGTCTAAACCCTAAAGCATCTTAAGGTCTTACCAAGTCTAAATCCTAAAGCATCTTAAGGTCTTACCAAGTCTAAATCCTGAACTACAGCTTAGGGTCTCACCAAGTTTAAATCCTGAACTACAGCTTAGGGTCTCACCAAGTTTAAATCCTGAACTACAGCTTAGGGTCTCACCAAGTTTAAATCCTGAACTACAGCTTAGGGTCTCACCAAGTTTAAATCCAGCACTATAAATCATCATCATCATCATCATCGTCGTCGTCGTCGTCATCATTTTATCACAGCCTTATTGCAGCGGTTTTGTGAACATCTCTATGCCTGTTTTTATATTCCTTGTACCAGAAAAAAAAACTATTTGCGTTTTAAGGTAACTAATGTACACCAAACCTAGGACTCAACTATGACAACTAGACACCTTTCAGCTCTACCACAGCTCATCCATTTTTTTTTTTCATTTCACAAACTGTGCTTTGACACACTTATATGCACAAGCCTCCATCTTTTTCGTGTTTTCTAAGACATGAAAAGTATCAAGATCTCCTCGCACGATTTGTTCCGTTATTTTGTTTTCCTATCTCGTCTTATAAACTTATAAGTTTTTATGGAATGCGCAAATTGTCTATAGTTCTAGTTAATGCTTAAACTCCCTCATTATCTGAAGTAGATTTATCGAGCCACGCTCCTTTACCCTTATCTGAAGCATAGGCCATCAACAAGGCCTGTCCAGTTATTTTTGTCCTGGACTGCTTCGTCTGTCGGTCTCCAGGTGTAATTCATCTTTCTGATCTGTGCCTGGAGACTCCTCCGCCAGGTGTTTCTTTTAAGTTTTGTAGCTGAATTTTTACCCTAAAGAAAAAAACAAAACAAATTCATCATTACCTGTTATAGATCATTCTTCAGTTATACGAACTGTAGACAAAACATCTGCTTAGTCTCAAATTTCATGCACCGTTTATGACTATTCTTTTTTAAAAGTTAAATAAAGAATATCATCAATTTCTGTTAACGATCTCTGAAAGGAGAGAAGCAAGAATTTGTCTTCATGATGGACTGCAAAGTTGCGCAAATTCTCAGACAAACTGACCCCCTGGATAATGGCGAATGTGACAGAATTGACAGGAATTCTGGAAGTCAGTTTCCAACTTATTTTAAGCTGTGAAAGTGTACTAGATCTTTTACAGCGGTTTCCTAAAACTTAACCTCTCTATATTTATAGTTCAGAATCATTTGCTGAGTGATTTCTATCGTTGATATCAGTGGTTCTCAACCTGTTGGGGAACTCTACTTTTTCGGGAGGTGGGGAAGGGTATGGAGGGGGGGGGGAGAATGAATTGGGACCACTGAGTGACAGACAAAACTATTGGAGTAATGATTTTTCTGCACGGTAACATTCTATAGGTTGTATACAATGTACAGAGCACCACATGTTTGATTTAAACCTTGGAAATGGCGATGGGAGAGAGGAGGGGTGGAGGGTGGATTTGGAGTAAAAATGTTGAGAACCACTATTCTATATAATCACAGATTCATCATTGTATGACTTCAATTATATACATCTTGTGTAACCTTATACAAAGGTCTTAAAGCTTTATATAACTTAGGGTCTCACCAAGTCTAAATTCTGAACTGCAGCTTAGGGTCTTACCAAGTCTAAATCCTGAACTGCAGCTTAGGGTCTTACCAAGTCTAAATCCTGAACTGCATCTTAGGGTCTTACCAAGTCTAAATCCTAAAGCATCTTAAGGTCTTACCAAGTCTAAACCCTAAAGCATCTTAAGGTCTTACCAAGTCTAAATCCTAAAGCATCTTAAGGTCTTACCAAGTCTAAATTCTGAACTACAGCTTAGGGTCTTACCAAGTCTAAATCCTGAACTACAACTTAGGGCCTCACCAAGTCTAAATCCTGAACTACAACTTAGTCTCACCAAGTCTAAATTCTGAACTACAGCTTAGGGTCTTACCAAGTCTAAATCCTGAACTGCATCATAGGGTCTCACCAAGTCTAAATTCTGAACGGCATCTTAGGGTCTCACCAAGTCTAAACTCTAAACTGCATCTTAAGGCCTCACCAAGTCTAAATTCTGAACTACAACTTAGTCTCACCAAGTCTAAATCCTGAACTACAACTTAGTCTCACCAAGTCTAAATCCTGAACTACAACTTAGGGTCTCACCAAGTCTAAATCCTGAACTACAACTTAGTCTCACCAAGTCTAAATCCTGAACTATAACTTAGGGTCTCACCAAGTCTAAATCCTGAACTACAACTTAGGGTCTCACCAAGTCTAAATCCTGAACTACAACTTAGGGTCTCACCAAGTCTAAATCCTGAACTACAACTTAGTCTTACCAAGTCTAAATCCTGAACTATAACTTAGTCTCACCAAGTCTAAATCCTGAACTATAACTTAGTCTTACCAAGTCTAAATCCTGAACTACAACTTAGTCTCACCAAGTCTAAATCCTGAACTATAACTTAGGGTCTCACCAAGTCTAAATCCTGAACTACAACTTAGGGTCTCACCAAGTCTAAATCCTGAACTACAACTTAGGGTCTCACCAAGTCTAAATCCTGAACTACAACTTAGGGCCTCACCAAGTCTAATTCTTGAACTACAACTTAGGGCCTCACCAAGTCTAAATCCTGAACTACAACTTAGGGTCTCACCAAGTCTAATTCCTGAACTACAACTTAGGGTCTCACCAAGTCTAATTCCTGAACTACAACTTAGGGCCTCACCAAGTCTAATTCCTGAACTACAACTTAGGGCCTCACCAAGTCTAAATCCTGAACCACGTTTAAATCCAACACTATAGCTTATCATCATCATCATCATCATCATGTGCCTCCTCCAGAACGAAGGTTGGTGGTAATGAATCTCCAGTCCCCCCGCTCCCTTGCCTTGATGATGCACTCAGCCAGGCTGTGTCCTGTCTATTCTCGTATGTTATCTTCCCATCTACATCTCTGTGTTCCTCTTGTTCTTTCTTCCTTCCACTTTTCCTTCTAGTATGGTTTTAAGTATACTGTTATGTCTTTTAATATGACCGAGGTATTTTGTTTTCTTCATCCTTATGTCTTTGAGAAGTTCACATTGCACTTGGAGCTGTTCTAAAACTTGTACATTTGTTCTTTTCATTCTCCATGTGATATGACGCACTTTTCTGTAGAACCACATTTCTGCTGCATTAATCTTTCTTTCCGTCTTTTAGAGTCCAGAACTATAGCTTAAGACCTCACTGAATATAAATGGAACATTACAGCTTAAGACTTCATTGAATCTAAATGGAACATTACAGCTTAAGAACTCACTGAATCTAAATGGAACATTACAGCTTAAGACCTCACTGAATCTAAATTGAACATTACAGCTGAAGACCCCACTGAATCTAAATGGAACATTACAGCTTAAGACCTCACTGAATCTAATGGAACATTACAGCTTAAGACCTCACTGAATCTAAATGGAACATTACAGCTTAAGACCTCACTGAATCTAAATGGAACATTACAGCTTAAGACCTCACTGAATCTAATGGAACATTACAGCTTAAAACATCACTGAATCTAAATCCAATGTTACAGCTTAAGACCTCGCCGAATCTAAATCATCGAAAAAAAACAAAAAGGATTTTTTAAAATATATGATTCAAGATAAAAGAATGCAACGCTGAATACAACCTGCTTTTGTTATATTTCTGCTCATAAAGTTCATCAGAAGCATTTCACTTAAAAAACAGTACCTGGAAAGGAATCAAAACACTGTTTAGTCTTGCATGGAAACATTGATTACGGTGGCGCAACGATTATTCCCGTCCCTGGTTGTCTTTTAAAACACAGGAGTGTGTTGAAATGCAGGTGTATGTTGAAGTTCTGGTGTCTGTAGAGATTCTGATGCCCATTCAAATGCTGGTATATGTTAAAATGTTTGGCAGAGTACACAAACTCAGATCGAACTCGGCGAGACGTGCAGATCAATGCGATCTGGATTGTAAACACATTCGGTGTGCCACTTGATTTATGAAAAAAAGGAGACAAAAGAGGCCAGGTTAGCTAACTCTGTACAAGATTTCCAAGTGTTTTATAAATGAATCTGTGACCCTGCGGTTGTTTGTTCAGACTTGTTCGTGAAGAAAAACAGACCCGCCAATGTTTGATATAAACAGACCAAGAAGGAGAGATATTCATCCGTCATATGAGGTCCAAGATAGTCAGAACACCAGTCAGATGTAGCAGAATGTATATCGACCTGCTTCGAACGAAAAAGCTACGAGGTGTAGATCGGCTACCTTACCCCTACCCCCTACCCCCAGTCAATACAGGTGTAAAAAAATGGGGTTATCTACCTCATCAGATGGGGAAAATACCTCTTAAATCATATAAGGTCTTCTTTCGTCTCCAAGCAGAAGTCACCCTGTATACAGAGCTGTGAGTGGGATACGAAAAAAAAACATGAAATGCTCCAATAAAAGCGACTGAATTGTTTATGAGACATGCGCAGAATTCCCGCTGATGAACGCAGAGAAAGGCAGGTTTATACCTACAACTTAGGGCCTCACCAAGTCTAAATCCTGAACTATAACTTAGGGTCTCACCAAGTCTAAATCCTGAGCTACAACTTAGGGCCTCACCAAGTCTAATTCCTGAACTGCATCTTAGGGTCTCACTAAGTCTAAATCCTGAACTATAACTTAGGGTCTCATCAAGTCTAAATCCTGAACTATAACTTAGGGTCTCACCAAGTCTAAATCCTGAGCTACAACTTAGGGCCTCACCAAGTCTAATTCCTGAACTGCATCTTAGGGTCTCACCAAATCTAAATCCTGAACCACGTTTAAATCCAACACTATAGCTTATCATCATCATCATCATCATCATGTGCCTCCTCCAGAACGAAGGTTGGTGGTAATGAATCTCCAGTCCCCCCGCTCCCTTGCCTTGATGATGCACTCAGCCAGGCTGTGTCCTGTCTATTCTCGTATGTTATCTTCCCATCTACATCTCTGTGTTCCTCTTGTTCTTTCTTCCTTCCACTTTTCCTTCTAGTATGGTTTTAAGTATACTGTTATGTCTTTTAATATGACCGAGGTATTTTGTTTTCTTCATCCTTATGTCTTTGAGAAGTTCACATTGCACTTGGAGCTGTTCTAAAACTTGTACATTTGTTCTTTTCATTCTCCATGTGATATGACGCACTTTTCTGTAGAACCACATTTCTGCTGCATTAATCTTTCTTTCCGTCTTTTAGAGTCCAGAACTATAGCTTAAGACCTCACTGAATATAAATGGAACATTACAGCTTAAGACTTCATTGAATCTAAATGGAACATTACAGCTTAAGAACTCACTGAATCTAAATGGAACATTACAGCTTAAGACCTCACTGAATCTAAATTGAACATTACAGCTGAAGACCCCACTGAATCTAAATGGAACATTACAGCTTAAGACCTCACTGAATCTAAATGGAACATTACAGCTTAAGACCTCACTGAATCTAAATGGAACATTACAGCTTAAGACCTCACTGAATCTAAATGGAACATTACAGCTTAAGACCTCACTGAATCTAAATGGAACATTACAGCTTAAAACATCACTGAATCTAAATCCAATGTTACAGCTTAAGACCTCGCCGAATCTAAATCATCGAAAAAAAAACAAAAAGGATTTTTTAAAATATATGATTCAAGATAAAAGAATGCAACGCTGAATACAACCTGCTTTTGTTATATTTCTGCTCATAAAGTTCATCAGAAGCATTTCACTTAAAAAACAGTACCTGGAAAGGAATCAAAACACTGTTTAGTCTTGCATGGAAACATTGATTACGGTGGCGCAACGATTATTCCCGTCCCTGGTTGTCTTTTAAAACACAGGAGTGTGTTGAAATGCAGGTGTATGTTGAAGTTCTGGTGTCTGTAGAGATTCTGATGCCCATTCAAATGCTGGTATATGTTAAAATGTTTGGCAGAGTACACAAACTCAGATCGAACTCGGCGAGACGTGCAGATCAATGCGATCTGGATTGTAAACACATTCGGTGTGCCACTTGATTTATGAAAAAAAGGAGACAAAAGAGGCCAGGTTAGCTAACTCTGTACAAGATTTCCAAGTGTTTTATAAATGAATCTGTGACCCTGCGGTTGTTTGTTCAGACTTGTTCGTGAAGAAAAACAGACCCGCCAATGTTTGATATAAACAGACCAAGAAGGAGAGATATTCATCCGTCATATGAGGTCCAAGATAGTCAGAACACCAGTCAGATGTAGCAGAATGTATATCGACCTGCTTCGAACGAAAAAGCTACGAGGTGTAGATCGGCTACCTTACCCCTACCCCCTACCCCCAGTCAATACAGGTGTAAAAAAATGGGGTTATCTACCTCATCAGATGGGGAAAATACCTCTTAAATCATATAAGGTCTTCTTTCGTCTCCAAGCAGAAGTCACCCTGTATACAGAGCTGTGAGTGGGATACGAAAAAAAACATGAAATGCTCCAATAAAAGCGACTGAATTGTTTATGAGACATGCGCAGAATTCCCGCTGATGAACGCAGAGAAAGGCAGGTTTATACCCTCTAAATCTTTAACGTTGAGATGACAGAGAAAGGCAGGTTTATACCCCCTAAATCTTTAACGTTGAGATGACAGAGAAAGGCAGGTTTATACCCCCTAAATCTTTAACGCTGAGATGACAGAGAAAGGCAGGTTTCAGTTATTTGCATGTACCTTAATGAACTTAGCCTCCATAACAGCTCTAGTGTAGGCCTCTCGGTTGTAAGCAAGATTCCCTGCTACTGATGTGCTCATTCGGAGATTATCAACATGTCTTCCACCCTTCTTCGCCTTGGTCTTCCGCTCTTTCTTTTCCTATTATGTATATGTATCTTTAATAGCAGTCCTGTAGGCCTCTCGGTTGTAAGCAAGATGCCATGCAGTTGATGTATCCATTTGTAGATAATCAACGATGTCTTGCAGCCATCTTTGCCTTGGTCTTCCTCTCTTTCTTTTTCCCATTATGTACCCTTTCAAGAAGGTCTTCTCTAGATTATCATGACGTTTAATGTGTCCAAAATATTTAAGTTTTCTTTGTTTAATCCTCTTTACTATCCAACCTTCTTCAATATTAAGTTCTTGTAGTATGGATATATTTGTTCTTTATTGTGTCCATGATATTTGAAGAACTCTTCTGTAGTATTTACATTCAAAGGCATTTATGTGTTTCACAGCTGTTTTGTTAAGTGTTCAGGTCTCACAGGCATACGTTAGCGATGGGAAAGATGCATGCCCTTAAAAATCTTATTTTTGTAGTTCTGTCTGCTCCTCTCCACACATTATTTATTTGTTTTACTTTCTGAAGAGCGATAGATGTCCTCATTGTATTTCCCTCACTGTATCCCCATCATTAGTTAGTAGTGATCCGAGATATCCAAAACTCTCCACTTCTTCCAGTTTTTCCTCATTGATACATATTTCAGCTGCCTTATTTGTTTTGCCAGTTGTCATCAATTTAGTTTTCTTTGTATTAAGATAGAAGTTCTGCTCTTCACTATTCTTATGGACTGACATAATTAGTTTTTCCATTCCTTTTTGTGTTGTGGACAGTAACACTGTGTCATCAGCATAGCTAATCTCTGGTATTTCATAATCTCCAATTTTTATGGCATCGTTATATTCTTTGTGTACATCTTCTCTAACATTCCTAATTATATTTAAGGCAGGTTTAGACCCTATTAACCCTTTAACGTTGAGATGAGAGAAAAAGTCAGATTTAGACTCTTTAACTCTTGTGATGTTGAGATGAATGTATCTGAAATAAAAATCCCTCTTCGGTTGCTCAACCCACCTTCTGCAAAACACTGCGCATTCATTCTCATTCGAGGTACAAGAGTTTATAATGTCATTTTGTTCTCGATCATTCTGACAGTCAGGATCTGATGGCAGGGGTTTTAGAGCTTATATCAGTGGATCTCAAACTTTTTCAAGCTTTCGCACCCTTGTCTTTCACAAATTTCTACAAATAGAAAACAAGGGGACTTTCGCACGGTAAAGTAATAAAATGGAGTGTTGTGTGGTTATATCTCGAAAAAAATCATAAACAAAGCACTTTTCATACGTCAGAGAAAAAAAATGATAAGAGATTTGAAACAAAAAAGACCTGAGATTTGAACCACGGAGTCCGGTAGGACTAGCAACTGTCTAGCCAAGGGAGAACAACGTATACTGTTCAAAACAAGAAACGCAACAAATATGATGTTGCGATTTAAACTGAAGTTTGCTGATCAGACAAGGGCAAATTGCTTGAAACGTTCACTTGGACATCAGCTTCACGTGCTGACCTGAATTGTACTCAGCAGATGATTCATGAGCACAGAAAAGCGACACTAGTCAAAATAGTATTTTTGACAATAACTTATGATAGGTTTACGGAATCCTATGAAACGTACTGAACACAAAACTCACTGAAAATGTTATTGAATGCCTATAAAAAAATTGACGCTCCTCGAATCAATTCATTTGAAAATTCAATGCGCAAGTATGGCTCATCTCACTACAGAACAACGACTCATCATCATTGGACGTTTACAGACTGGACAGTCACAAAGTGTAGTGGCCAGACATTTTAATGTGGTTAGAAGTACTATTAGTCGCCTTTGGAGACAATTTCAAGAAACTGACTCAGTTGCAGACCGGCCGCGCAGTGGAAGACCCATCGTCACAACTCCTGCCGAAGACCGCATCATACGGCTGCGTCAACTCAGGAATCGATTTGCATCTGCGTCCTCAACAGTCCAGTCAATGACAGCAGCTAGTCGAATTTCAGATCAAATGGTCAGAACTGGCTGTACGACTCTGGTCTTTGAGCTAGAAGACCCTACAGAGGTCCTGTTCTTACGGACCGGCATCGCGAGAACAAACTGTAGTGGGCGAACCAGCATCTTCAATGGACCATTGTGAATGATTAGAAAAAGGTTTGGATTAATGATGAATCATTCTTTCTCCTCCAACGATACGATAGATGGAGAAGAGTTTACCGCAGAATCCATGAACAGAACTGCGTGGATGAGGCTCCTCCACATGGTGGTGGAGATATACTTGTGAGGAGGACGATCAACTTCATGGGAAGAAGTGACCTGGTGCAAACTGAAGGACGCCTGAATGCCCAGCGATACATCGCTGAAATTCTTCATCCTCACGTCCTTCCACTTCTGACTGCATCATCATCAGGTGTCGTGCCGACTGGCGTTCGCTATTATGCTTCTCCAGAGTACCCGATCCTTCATGCAGGCCATCAGTTCAGTTGGTGATCTCCTCTCACACCATCCCGTAAGACTGTCCAGTATCATTTCTCTTGGTCTTCCTTTTGATCTTCTTCCTTCTATTTTTCCTGTTGTTATAATATTTTCAATGCCCCCTCTTCTCATTGCATGTCCTATGAAAGTACATTGTCTCTCTCTTATCTTTTTGACAAGGTTTTTTGTCTCTCCAGCTCTTCTCATACATTCTTCATTAGTTATTTTTGCTGTCCAGGGGATTCGCAACATTCTTCTAATAAACCACATTTCTGCTGCTTCCAATGATTTTTGTGCAGACTTGCCTATTGTCCATGATTCACTTCTATATAACAAGATAGTTCAATATAGCATTTCAGGACTCGTTTTCTAACATTCATTGATAAAGATGTGTTAGCTAATATGTTTCTCATTCTCTAAAATGCATTCTTTGCTTGGCCTATTCTGTTCCTTCTTCTTCTTCTTCTTCTTCTTCGTTCGCACTGTCTGTCTATATCTGCAGTCCCGTCTCTTGGATAAATTTCACTGTTTTTTGTAACTCATGTATGGAACCGTAGAGCTTATCTTCTTTAGTGGTTTCACTGGGCCAGTAATTATTTCTCAGTGTCTCGTAGTTGATGCAGTTCTGGAGGATATGTTCCACGGTTTGGGGCACCTGGGCACATGTACATAGATTAGTAGTACCAACCTTAAACTTTGTATACATATGACTTCGGAGTCGGCTGTGTCCTGTTCGGAGACGGAAGATGGTGACTTGTTCCTTTCTGTTTAGCATGTGATAGTCATCATGTGGTGGTGTTTGTGGCTTCCTGTAGGTTTTTATCATGCTTTTCTTCTGATTATAGGTGACTGGTATGTCTGGTTGCTCCATTTCAGTGCCCTCTTTGGCCAGATGGTCAGCTTTCTCATTGCCTGGTATCCCACAGTGGGAGGGAATCCATTGCAAAGTGACTCCATGTTGTAAGCCAATTTTTGACAAGGCATCCTTAAGGTCTGGTAGTTTGTTGCACTGAAGAGCCTCCAGTACTGATCTTGCATCTGTGAGAATTACTACAGGACATGTATCAATTCTGGAGTCTGATAGTTTTTCAACTGCAGCAATAATTGCCCTAACTTCTGCATCAAAGTTGTTGCAGTATTTACCAGTGGGTATGGAAATCTTGTCAATGGTGTTGTTTGGATATTCAATATATGCTCCTGCCCCTCCATTCTTTATGGCATTATGTGCAGATCCATCTGTATACACACGTATCCAGGTGTCACATGGATATTTGTCATCTAGAACACTAAGTGTGGCTGTTGATCTTACAAGACTGCTCTGCATCTCACCATTCTGCACACCTTTCACTTCAGTCTGAATAGTTATTTGTGTATAATCTGCTTCTTTCCATGGTGTATGCTCTGGTACAGATGATAATGGAGTGACTACAGTTGGAAGGTCAGGTATCAGCTTACGCATACGCTTGGCCTGATGAATGAAGCTGCTTCTTTTAAGCCGTCCTAATGCCAAGTTATTGAATCTCTCCTTCAGGGGATGGCTTACAGAGCTAAGGAATTTTTCTCCCATGGTCATGACCTTTGTGTCTCTACGTTCCTTTAGTGGTTGAACACCAACTATTTTCTGCATTTCTACTATTGGTGTGGACCTCATGGCACCTGTGATAATCCGTAGTGACTGATTTTGAACCTTGTCTAGATTATGCAGCGTAGTGTTTGATGCTGTGCACCAAGATGTTGAGCCATATTCTAAATGTGGTAGAATACTTTGCTGATATACATTCTTGAGGATTCTTTCACTAGCTCCCCATGTAGTCCCACTCAATTTTCTTAATATGGCTAGTTTTCTTCTGGCTTTTGCTTCTGCACTGTTGATGTGTTGCTTCCAAGTCTGTTTTGAGTCAAGAGTCACTCCTAAGTAAGTGGGTTGGTTGTCCATCCTTAAGGGTATTTCATTTACAAAGATCTTACCTGCTTTCTGTTTAGATGAGAGGGTGAACAGAGTGGTGCTTGATTTCTCTGTGTTGATACTTACACACCATTTGTTTGTCCATGATGTCAAGATGTCTGCTGCTCTTTGGAGTCTCTGTGTAGCAACTGTCGCATATTCATCTGTACACCACATGACCAGATCATCTGCATACAGTGCTGCTTTGATTCCATAGGGAAGTTCCTTGACCAGGTCATTAATGAATACAAGGAATAGTGTAGGCGAAAGGACTCCTCCTTGTGGTACACCGTGTCGCAGAAGTACTTTCTGGCTTTTGTGTCCATCCATTACTACTCTAGCTCTTCTATTGTGTAAATAGGACTTTATCCAGTTGTACAGTCTTCCATTCACATTGCAGTTTCTTAGTTTCCACAACAGACCTTTTTTCCATACTTTATCAAAGGCTTTCTTCAGGTCTATCCACGCTGCTAGTACAAGGTTTTTCTCTTGGAATGCATCCTCAATCTCTTGAGAGAGATAGGTCACTTGATCTTCCGTACTGTAGTACTGCCTAAATCCTGCTTGTTGTGGAACGAGAAGGTTTTCACTTTCTAGGTACCATTTTAGCCTCAGGTCAATGATGCGTTCCATCGTTTTGCATAGGCAGCTAGTGAGACTGATTGGCCTGTAGCTGGAGGCAGTATCACTGTTTTTCCCTGGTTTTAGCAGTGGTACCATGCTTGCTTCCTTCCAGATTTGAGGTAACTTACCTGTGCTCCAGCACATATTGAAAATATCCAACAGCTTTCCCATTGCTGCCATTCCCAGGTTCTTGATCATTTCATTGGACACTCCATCTGGTCCTGGTGATTTCCTTGGTTTCAGTTTACTAACTGCTAGGTCTAACTCACTGCGTGTGATTGGTGCATCCATGACCTCCACTTTTCTGACTTGTTCCTCCTCTTTCTGTGGCTCGATGCGCACTGTACGCTCCTTCTCTGGATGGATATCAATGTTGCAGTCCTGTGCAAACATGCGAGCAAAGTGATCTGCTACCTGCTTACCTGTAAGAGTTTTCCCATCCTCTATTAGTGTAATCTTTGTACTTCTTCCAGTACTCTCATCATTTAACTGTTTGATTAGTTTCCATAGTTTCCTTCCATCCTTTTCAAAGTTTAGGGACTCTGTTTTCTCTCTCCAACTTTCCCGTCTGGCTTGCAGCTTTGCTCTCTGAAATTTGGCCTTAGAATGTTGGTAATTATTGTGGTGTTCTTGGCATGGTCTATTTTCTGCTTGCTTTCGAGCTGCTTCCACGTCATCGTGGAGTTTTCCCAGCTCACTAGACCAGTATGGTTTATAGATTCTGTTCCTAATTTCTGTTCTGCATTTCCCATTTGAAGTTATTACTGTTCCAAAGTATTTGAATTTCTGCACCTGCTTTAGAATAGTTCCGTTTAATTTAATACTGCATGTTGGTGGATTCTGCTTCTTAGATATAACCATAGTCTCTGTCTTTTTGATGTTCAAAGTAAGGCCTTTCTGTTCACTTTCTTTGGCGACTTTATCCAAGAGATTTTGCAGGTCTTGTTGGTTCTCAGCTATCAGTACTGTGTCGTTAGCATACCGAAGGTTGTTAATATTGTATCCTCCAATTTTTATGCCTGGTTCTGTGATGATTGTTCTTAGAATATTCTCGCTGTACAGAAAAAAGGTCTGGAGATAGTACACATCCTTGTCGCACCCCTTGTTTTATAGGTTGATATTTTCCAATTCTATTTTCAACTCGAACTGCTGCTTCTTGCTGCCAGTATAGATGTTTTACAATCCTCAAGTCTTTGCCGTCTATATTGATGTCTTCAAGCATTTTAATAATTTCATTATGTTTCACCTTGTCAAATGCGTTGGTGTAATCAATGAAGCATAAGTCGAGATCTTTCTGTACTTCTAAAGCTCTTTCTGTTAGTGTTCGTAAAGCATAAATGGCATTGTGTGTTCCCTTTCTTCAACAAATCCAAACTGTTCATCTGCTATTTCCATTTTTATCTTTTTCCTTGTTCTTCTCATAATTATTCTCAGAAGTAGCTTCGTTATGTGACATGAGAGGCTGATAGTCCGGTGGTCGTCACATTCCTTTGCGCCTGGTTTCTTTGGTAGTGCTATAAACGTGGATTTAATCAGGTCACTGGGCATATAACCACTGTTGTAAATGTCATTCGGTAACTTGGTTATTATGTTTATTCCTGTCTGCTCTAGTGCTTCTATTTCTTCTATTGTTATATTATCAGGCCCAGTCGCTTTTCCTTCCTTCATTTGTTTGATGGCATCTATGATTTCATCTTCAAGTATTGGCGGTCCATCACTTCTGACTGCACCAGGGTCGATTTTTCAGCAGGATAAAGCTCGACCTCATGTGACACAACTCACCACCCACTTCCTCACTGACAACAACGTCCAGACCATTCCGTGGCCATCCATATCATCAGACATGAACCCAACAGAAAACTTATGGGATGAACTCAACAGACAAATCCGCCAGCGAGACATGGCGACAAGCAATCTCCGACAGTTGTCTCTTGCACTGCAGGAAGAGTAGGCAGCCATCTCACAACAACAGATCCAACGGCTAATCGGATCCATGTTAAGGAGATGTTCTTTGATACAGGCCAGAGGAGGCCATACACCTTACTGAAAGAGAGGCCTCAGTCGCAAAGAATAAAAGCCCAAACCAAATTTAATGAACATCATTTCATTGTTAAAGTCTGAAAGCTTCTTCATGCCAAGATTGGAACATTAATTCCGTAAAATAAAAATTTTAATACAAGTTTGAAGTTTGGTGTCCATTACGACTACAGTAGTGTTGCGTTACTTTTTTTTAGAACTGTATATTAATCAACTTAGCTATCTCGCACCCCCTCCCGGCCTCCCCCCGCCCCGTTCAAAAAAGGTGTTTGATAGCGAAGCCATCAACTCCTGTCTGATCGAAAATCGCAACACCCGGAAAGGAAACGTACCCAAGGCACATACATTTCGTCGCTTACATTCATTCTCCCACAGGTGACAAAATTTGGAGACTCAAACGCACACACATAACACACACGGTCTAGGTGTCACGATTTTAGACCAGACAGGCATTAATGGCTTTTCTGTTAAACACCGTTTTTTTATGGGTGCGAGATAGCAAAGGTGATTAACGCACAGTTCTCTCGTGACTAAGACGGTTGCTCGTTTTACCGAAGTCCGTGGTTCAAATCGCAAGTAATTCTCTTGTTATTTTTCTTTCTCTCACGCCGGAAAGTTCTTTGTCTATGTTTTTATTTCCCAGGTCTTGTCTTCCATACAACATCCTCAACCTCAGCGTCACCAACAATATGTTTCTTATATCTTCTGCCGCTTCCTGTTCCATCACCGCCGTCAGATTCTTCCAACTATCCTTGTTGGTATGGTCTCACTCATAATGGATAACAACTGGTTTGGATTGACAGCAACTAAGAAGAGTCTGTACAATAATATTTTTCAGAGTAGTTACAGCTTCGTTACCCTGAGTGTAAATGTGAAACAGGTTAAAGCAACGAGATGGCCCAAGTATGTCCTGGCCCTACTGTCGTAGCCCTGAAGGTGTTGGCCCTACTGTCGTAGCCCTGAAGGTCTTTACTCTACTGTCGTAGCCCTGAAGGTCTTGACCCTACTTTCGTAGCCCTGAAGGTGTTGGCCCTATTGTCGAAGACCTGAAGGTCTTGACCTTACTGTCGTTTCCCTGAAGGTCTTGATCCTACTGTCATAGCCCTGAAGTAGCTTCGTATGTGACATGAGAGGCTGATAGTCCGGTGGTCGTCACATTCCTTTGCGCCTGGTTTCTTTGGTAGTGCTATAAACGTGGATTTAATCAGGTCACTGGGCATATAACCACTGTTGTAAATGTCATTCGGTAACTTGGTTATTATGTTTATTCCTGTCTGCTCTAGTGCTTCTATTTCTTCTATTGTTATATTATCAGGCCCAGTCGCTTTTCCTTCCTTCATTTGTTTGATGGCATCTATGATTTCATCTTCAAGTATTGGCGGTCCATCACTTCTGACTGCACCAGGGTCGATTTTTCAGCAGGATAAAGCTCGACCTCATGTGACACAACTCACCACCCACTTCCTCACTGACAACAACGTCCAGACCATTCCGTGGCCATCCATATCATCAGACATGAACCCAACAGAAAACTTATGGGATGAACTCAACAGACAAATCCGCCAGCGAGACATGGCGACAAGCAATCTCCGACAGTTGTCTCTTGCACTGCAGGAAGAGTAGGCAGCCATCTCACAACAACAGATCCAACGGCTAATCGGATCCATGTTAAGGAGATGTTCTTTGATACAGGCCAGAGGAGGCCATACACCTTACTGAAAGAGAGGCCTCAGTCGCAAAGAATAAAAGCCCAAACCAAATTTAATGAACATCATTTCATTGTTAAAGTCTGAAAGCTTCTTCATGCCAAGATTGGAACATTAATTCCGTAAAATAAAAATTTTAATACAAGTTTGAAGTTTGGTGTCCATTACGACTACAGTAGTGTTGCGTTACTTTTTTTTAGAACTGTATATTAATCAACTTAGCTATCTCGCACCCCCTCCCGGCCTCCCCCCGCCCCGTTCAAAAAAGGTGTTTGATAGCGAAGCCATCAACTCCTGTCTGATCGAAAATCGCAACACCCGGAAAGGAAACGTACCCAAGGCACATACATTTCGTCGCTTACATTCATTCTCCCACAGGTGACAAAATTTGGAGACTCAAACGCACACACATAACACACACGGTCTAGGTGTCACGATTTTAGACCAGACAGGCATTAATGGCTTTTCTGTTAAACACCGTTTTTTTATGGGTGCGAGATAGCAAAGGTGATTAACGCACAGTTCTCTCGTGACTAAGACGGTTGCTCGTTTTACCGAAGTCCGTGGTTCAAATCGCAAGTAATTCTCTTGTTATTTTTCTTTCTCTCACGCCGGAAAGTTCTTTGTCTATGTTTTTATTTCCCAGGTCTTGTCTTCCATACAACATCCTCAACCTCAGCGTCACCAACAATATGTTTCTTATATCTTCTGCCGCTTCCTGTTCCATCACCGCCGTCAGATTCTTCCAACTATCCTTGTTGGTATGGTCTCACTCATAATGGATAACAACTGGTTTGGATTGACAGCAACTAAGAAGAGTCTGTACAATAATATTTTTCAGAGTAGTTACAGCTTCGTTACCCTGAGTGTAAATGTGAAACAGGTTAAAGCAACGAGATGGCCCAAGTATGTCCTGGCCCTACTGTCGTAGCCCTGAAGGTGTTGGCCCTACTGTCGTAGCCCTGAAGGTCTTTACTCTACTGTCGTAGCCCTGAAGGTCTTGACCCTACTTTCGTAGCCCTGAAGGTGTTGGCCCTATTGTCGAAGACCTGAAGGTCTTGACCTTACTGTCGTTTCCCTGAAGGTCTTGATCCTACTGTCATAGCCCTGAATGTCTTGACCCTACCGTCGTAGCCCTGAAGGTCTTGACCCTACTGCCGTAGCCCCGATAGTCTTGGCCCTACTGTCGTAGCCCTTAAGGTCTTGTCCCTACTGTCGTGGTCAATATTTCATTGACCTTAATGTCATGGCCCTGATTGTTCATGGCTTTACTGTCGTGACTCTGTCGTGACCATACTATGCTGATGCTACTGTCGTGACTCTGTCTCGACCCTACTATGCTGATGCTACTGTCGTGGCCTTACTATGCTGATGTTACTGTCGTGACTCTGTCTTGGCCCTACTATGCTGATGCTACTGTCGTGATTCTGTCTTGGCCCTACTGTGCTGATGCTATTGTCGTGATTCTGTCTTGGCCCTAATGTGCTTATGCTACTGTCGTGGCCCTACTATGCTGATGCTACTGTCGTGGCCCTACTGTGCTGATGCTCCTGTCGTGGCCCTACTATGCTGATGCTACTGTCGTGACTATGTCTTGGCCCTAATATGCTGATGCTACTGTCGTGGCCCTACTATGCTGATGCTACTGTCGTGGCCCTACTATCCTGATGCTACTGTCGTGGCCCTACTATGCTGATGCTACTGTCGTGGCCCTACTATGCTGATGCTACTGTCTTGACCCTACTATGCTGATGCTACTGTCTTGATCCTACTATCCTGATGCTACTGTCTTGGCCCTACTATGCTGATGCTACTGTCGTGGCCCTACTATGCTGATGCTACTGTCGTGGCCCTACAGTGCTCATTCTACTATCGTGGCCCTAGCTTCCTGGCCCTGACCATATTAACCTTGACCGACCACGGAGAAAAAAGGGCAGGACTGATAAGATTGATATATTTAAAATTGTTATCGATGTCAGTGTTTATAAAAGTAAACCGCTGCTAGTATCATTACTTCTGTCAAGTGTTTGTAAAACTACTGTTTCCAGTATCATTACTTCTGTCAAGTGTTTGTAAAACTACTGTTTCCAGTATCATTACTTCTGTCAAGTGTTTGTAAAACTACTGTTTCCAGTATCATTACTTCTGTCAAGTGTTTGTAAATCTACTGTTTCCAGTATCATTACTTCTGTCAAGTGTTTGTAAAACTACTGTTTCCAGTATCATTACTTCTGTCAAGTGTTTGTAAAACTACTGTTTCCAGTATCATTACTTCTGTCAAGTGTTTGTAAATCTACTGTTTCCAGTATCATTACTTCTGTCAATTGTTTGTAAAACTACTGTTTCCAGTATCATTACTTCTGTCAAGTGTTTGTAAAACGACCACTTCCAGTATCATTACTTCTGTCAAGTGTTTGTAAAACTACTGTTTCCAGTATCATTACTTCTGTCAAGTGTTTGTAAAACAACCACTTCCAGTATCATTACTTCTGTCAGTTTTTCTTAATACTACCGCTTCCTGTATCATCACTTCTGTCAGGTGTTTGTAAAACTACCGCTTCCAGTATCATCAGTTCTGTCAGTGTTTGTAAAACTACCGCTTCCAGTATCATCACTTCTATCGGTGTTTGTAAAACTAACCCTTCCAGCGTCATTACTTCTATCAGTGTTTGTAAAACTAACCCTTCCAGCGTCATTACCTCTATCAGTGTTTGTAAAACTAACCCTTCCAGCGTCATTACTTATGTCAGTGTTTGTAAAACTAACCCTTCCAGCGTCATTACTTCTATCAGTGTTTGTAAAACTAACCCTTCCAGCGTCATTACCTCTATCAGTGTTTGTAAAACTAACCCTTCCAGCGTCATTACTTATGTCAGTGTTTGTAAAATTAACCATCCAGTATCATTACTTCTATCAGTGTTTGTAAAAACTAACCCTTCCAGTACAATTACAGGAGAACGTTTCTTGAAGAATTGCGCCATTTTCTCTTATTAATTTCCTACCAACACAAATGATTAAATCCTGGACGGATATTCCACCAAACATATAATTTAGAGTCTGCAGTAATTGTAAACTTTTTAGAGGATCTTAACCAGAGATAAATCCTGTCAACTAACCACATGGTTTTGAGCTTTTTATCAGTTTTATTATACACTGAGAAAAAAAAACATAATACTATGCTGTATCGCAAAAGATACCAAAGCACTAAACGAAATCTTTAAAAAAAAAGTATCTATCTGCATAATTTCCTCGGTCTGAGTGTAGCGCCATGCCTATATACAAGTGTATATTTACCTCACGTGTGCTTCGCCACTTACGACTCTGATAGCGTATATTATGATAACGCTAGCGTGCGATCAAAAGAAGAGGAAGACTGGGAGTTCTGACCTCGAAAACGTCGCTGGTAAAGTACATTAACTTAATCTTATAATTCAGACAATAACAAAGTACATTAACGTAATGTTATAATTCAGACAATCTGCACAAAGCAGACAATATTCATTGTTTTAATGTCGTTAACTCATTCTATTCGAGCAATAAATCGTTTCTGAGGGAAATAATAACCGTTAGGGTGGTAAATTTATCTTTAATGTCGCTAACTCATTCTATTCGAGCAATAAATCGTTTCTGAAGGAAATAATAACTGTTTTGGTGATAAATTTATCATCTGTGCTGGAGGTTTTCGCGAGGCAACCAATTTTGCCCAAAAAGACATCAACAGCTAACATTTCTGGGGTTTGTCTGAAACTTTTATCACTTTCGCTTCACAATGAGCGAATTTTCATTTTATTTTCCCGTTATTTAAAAAAAAATATTACAGGCTATAGCCTTTTGTTTCCGTATTTTACAAATTTATAAAGCAGATACATTTTATGATAGAAGTATCTCGTCCGCTCTCGCTGAGTGAAATGTCCTCAGAGGAAGTGAAAGCAAACCCCAGCTGTATGATAGAACACGAGTCATTTACAACCAACAGCATTAGTATTATATAAGTTAAAACACTAAAAGACATCCTGGTGCCGAATGCAGAACATTTATAGGCAAATCCCGAGAGTATTGAAACAGCACCCTCAGACCAGCAACAGAGCTAGGTCACATCCAGTATCCAGTATCCAGTATTTTTATGATGAAAGGCACTTGAAAACAGAATTTAGATAGCCTTAGTGTGTGTGTGTAGAATCAAACAGTTTGATGCGCTGGTCTTCAAGGGCTGCAGGCTTTATTCTCAGTCATGAAAAATTTCAGTAAAACATGAAGTGATAAACTTGTCTGAGGCAGTCAGATGGGAAGAAATGAAATGATGAATTATATTGAAAGTTTTGTTATCTAAAAGCTTGAGAAGATGTTTTTCCTAGCACGTATTGTACGGGACGGGGATAATGAACGCTAAGGGAAGGAAATTAGTATTTAAAAAAAACACATTCACAAGAAAACACTTCTCAGACCGAAAGACACTACGATAACGAGAGACAGGCGGTGTGGTATGGGGTATTGTTCGATGACGCGGATGTTATAAAACAAACAAACAAAAAAACTCGGCTGCCCCATTTCTACACAGAGAATCTTTCTCTGGCGCTGAAAAAAAAACAAAACTCGACTGTCCCCATTTCTAAACAGAGAATCTTTCTCTGGCGCCGATGACGCATTATCCCCCACGTTAAAAAAAAACTTGGCTTCAGAGCTCCTGCGCGCTAAAGTTTGCTGACGTTAATTAGGAAGTCACTTAGCGTGAAATAATAAAAAGTTACACATGCATTCAAGTACACAGAAGCCAAGGATATACCTGCCATGTCCTGCCAGTCAAGTGATAGGAATTTACACCTGAATTGGAAATCCATTACAAAAGGGAAAAATAAAATATATTTCTTTGAGTAAACTCTTTGTGTGTAAAACAGGTTTGTTTTGATGAGTGCGCTCGAACTACGCGATAAGAACCTTGGCAATGAGAGAATAAAAACAGCTCATTTATGCCGTGGAGACATGGAAGGAATATGGTTTTCAGTGCCCGTATTTTCCTTGACGTGTCAGCACACTAGACACGGAGATATGGTCAGCATCAACTCTGCCCGTCTTTCCTTTCCTAGCTCCACAAAACCAGGTGCTCATTCATACGACCGGGTGATTGTGTTCGGCTGGATTCAAACCACCGACTTTCGTCATGGAAGAACAGCGCACTACCCGCTCCGCTACTCAGGCGCTGGCATGAACTTTTGGCAGAACAGATATCAAGAGAAATGAAGAACACTAGATCCTTTATTCAGTTTTTTTTTCTCCCTATACTTTAGTCCCTGCAGCCTCTCTCATGAATGAGTGGCCTTGTATGGTAGCAGAAGTTTAGGGCGAAAGCAACCTTGTCATAGGTGAGTTAAGATACAAAGTTAGCGCCATATCTGACTGAAACAGTTGGCTTTAAGCTGCCATAGATATGCATTCTTCCATTCTACTGATAAGTAAAATATCCCGTCATGAACAGGCGAGGCGTACGGATTTCCTGCCAGAGGTTGTGACCTGACTACGCATTTTACAGCGTTCAGAATTCACCCATGGACTACATCTGGTTAAACAGGCAGACATCTTATACATCATGGTCACAGAAAACAACCATTACAGATAAACAGATGGTAGTAAAGAAAGCACTGGCGTATTACCCATTGCTTCAATACTCATCTGTCCATATTCTTAGCCCATGATCAACTGATCAATCACTATGCCTTACGCCTTGTGACTTTTCGCAGAAGAGCAACAAGCTCTTCCGGCTTCGCCCCCCTCCCCCAACTTTCCCCCAGCTTTTGCATGGTTGTCTCAGTTGTGTTGCATGTTGTCCATCCCAGTTTCAACATTCCTTGTCAAGTATGTTCTTGACCCGTCAAATGATGGGTCAGAATGAACGATGGGTGACAGTGGGGCAGAATGTTAGACGGGCCTGCGTGCCCATTTCATTATTGGTTGACAAAAATAAACTCGTTCGTCTTTTCTCAAGTTCAAATTCCCCTGACTTGACAGCATTGGCAGAATTGTAAGGGCCTTTTCCGGATTATCTGTTTGCATCGTTAAGTTTTTTTTTGGTTCTATAGTGCATTGTGCGTTTGCTTTTCATTTTGAGCAAATAGATCCCTGTTACTTACAGTCTTAATTACAATCCCTGAGTTTTTCAGCAACAATCTTGAACAATGCAGAGAATACTTTGCAGACAAGAGATTCTATAACTGCGCTTCTGGAAACCAAATCTCTTTACGTAAACTAAGTTTCTTCTCTTAAATGCGCATTAGACAAATAGTTCGCGCAAGAATACACGTCCACACTAGCAACGTCTGAGGTTGTGGATGGCACTGTTGAAAATCAATCAATACTGATAATTGGACAGAAGCGGAAGTTTAGATGTAACAGTTCAAGTCTACAGTAAGACACTGATAGCATATACCGCAGCAGGAGGTGTGATTGCTAAGACTGACAATGATATCACATACAGCAGCAGGAAGTGTGATTGCTAAGACTGACAATGATAGCACATACAGCAGCAGGTGCTGTGATGGTTTGTTGACTTTCCAGTACTAGTCGAACAGCAGAAATCAGATCGCGTTCAAAGAACTGAACAATTGTTTGAAGACTCTGAAGAGAAATGTAAAGGCATGGCCATTATGATGAAGATATTTTTAATGGAAATACGCGGAAGGAGCTGAAAACATTCAGGAGTAGCGCAACCTTTAAATCCAAAGATGACTGAGTTCGGGTCTTGGCATTTATGTGTGTAGTAGGATACACAGATAAATTTCCGGATGGAAAGGAATGGTAAACTATCTTCTGGAAATATACCAAGAAACCTAAACAGCAGCATGGCAAGTCAGATAGGAAAAAGATCTGGTGGCGATTCCCCCAGGCCAGATAATCTAATTTTAACACTGGGGAAGAGTGTGAAACAGAGGTCAGTACTAGTAATTGTGACGACAGACAAAATCCTGACGGTGTTACCAAGGAAAACCCCTGCATCAAACTAAAAAGAAAAATAAGAGTAGGAACATGGAATGGGAAAAGTATATATGAAGGGAAGTATCAAATAATAAGTGACCAGATGAAAAGAATGGGGATACACATTTTGAGAATCTGCGAACATCGATGGAAAGGATCAGGACACTTCAAGAGCGAGAATGATAATATCTTTGTATACTCTGGTGGAGAAGTAGGAGGAAAGAATGGAGTGGGTTTTTACTTGGACAAATCAACATCAAAAGCGTTATTAAGTTACAGTCTAGTAAGTGATAGAATCCTCATTATCAGACTTAAGGGCACTCCTAGAAATGTAACAATCATCCAGATATATGCACCTACAACAGCAGCAGAAGAAGAGGAAGTAGAAGACTTACATAACACGCTGCAAACGACGATATACCAGGTACGGAAAAATGATATTGTATAAATAATGTGGGATTTTAATGCAAAGATTGGTACAGAAAGAGCAGAAGATGGAGGACATGTTGTAGGGAAATTTAGCATAGGAGATATAAATGAGACAGGTGACAATATAATGGCGTTTTACATGGAAAATGAGCTAATGATCGCTAACACACTTTTTAAACAACATCCAAGAACACTTTACACATGGACATCACTTGGTGGGAAAACCAGGAATCAAATAGATTACATTTTAGTGAAAAGAAGGTGGAGATCAAGTATAACCTCAGCAAAAACTTAACCAGGTGCTGATTGTGACACGGACCATGGGTTTCTTAATAGAAGACATGAAGATGAAGATAAAAATAAAAAAACAGTTACGGGATCAAGACCATTCCGCTTTGATCTTACAACAGTACCAGAACAATACGGTATAGAAATGAAGAACCGTTTCGAAATCCCGATGGCTGTATAGGAGGACATGACACCAGATGAACTGGCTACGCAGGCCGGAGATATCTTAATAACAACAGCTAAAGACGTGGTTCCAGTAAAGAAAACACAAAAGAATGGATGGATTACAGCAGGCACGGTAGAATTGATAAAACAACGTAAAGAGACGAAGACGCAATGGAAAGTGGCAAACAACAACAAAGAGGAATATAAATCTTTAACAAAAAAAGTATGAAGAAACATAAGAAAAGACAAAAAACAATACATACAAGATTGTTGTGAAAGAATAGAAGGACATCAGAAGTGTGGAAGAGATAGTGAAATGTTTAAAGAAATGAAGACATTGACGAGAAATGTCACACCTAAGCTAAATGTAATTTGTGACGAGATGAGGATAACCATGACAAAGACAGAGGACATTCTAGAAAGAAGGAAGGAAAATTGCAGAGAAATGTATGAAACAACTGACTGTGAAAGCAGAAATCAACAGTGTGAATTATTATTGAAGGAGAAAGAACCCGAACCGACAATAGAAGAAGTTTTATGGGCAATAAAGAATTTGAAAAATGGTAAATCACCAGGATGTGATGAGAAAACAGCTGAGCTTATTAAAGCAGGAGGAAAAGAATGCGCAATAGTCTATCATGCACTAAGTAAAAAGATATGGCATTCAGGTATTTGGCCAAAAGAATGAAAAAGAAGTATATTCATACCACTGCCAAAAAAAAAGATAACCTGAAATTATGCACAAACTATAGAACTGTTGCCTTGATTAGTCATGCCAGTAAAATTCTATTAAAAATCATAATGGATAGACTTCGTAAGAAAATAGAAGAAGAAGTCAATATGGTCCAAGCTGGTTTCAGCCAAGGAAGAGGGTCAAGAGATCATATTATTCAATATAAGATTAATAATAGAGAAATGCATAGAGTTTAACGTCATTCTGTATTTAGCCTTTATAGACTACTCGAAGGCATTTGATTGTGTAAAACACTAGAAACTTTTGGAAATAATGGAATTGGGATTCCCAACATATTTAATACAATTAACATCACTGCTGTATCTAGAACAACAGGCAGCAGTAAAAATAAATGGTGAAACAACTTGGTTTGACATAAAACAAGGGGTCCGTCACGGGTGCATATTGTCGCCTTACTTATTTAACTTGCATACTGAAAATATAATGAGGAATGTTAGAGAAGATATAGACAAAGAAAATTACGATGCTATAACAATTGGAGGTTATGAAACACCAGAGATTAGATATGCTGATGACACCATATTATTGTCCACAACACAAAAAGGAATGGAAAAACTAATTATGTCAGTCCATAAGAACAGCGAAGAGCAAAATCTCTATCTTAATGCGAAGAAAACTAAATTGATGACAACTGACAAAACAAACAAGGCAGCAGAAATATGTATCAATGTGGAAAAATTCGAAGAAGTGGAAAGTTTTGAATATCTTGGATCACTACTAACTAATAATGGAGATACAATGAGGGAAATTAAAAGGAGGACATCTATCACTCTTCAGAAAGTAAAACAACTAAAGAATCTGTGGAGAGGAACAGACAGAACTATACAAATAAGATTTTTAAGGGCATGCAACTTTCCCATAGAAACATATACCTGTGAGACCTGGACACTTAACAAAACAGCTGAGAAACATATAAATGCCTTTGATTGTAAATGCTACAGAAGAGTTCTTCAAATATCATGGGCATAAAAAAGAACAAATATATTCATACTACAATAACTTAATATTGAAGAAGGCTGACTAGTAAAGATGATTAAAGAGAGAAAACTTAAATATTTTGGACACATTAAACGTCATGATAATCTAGAGAAGACAGTTTTGGAACGATACATAATGGGAAATGAAAGAGAGGAAGACCAAGGCAAAGATGGCTGCAAGACATCGTTGATGATCTGGAAATAGATGAATCAGCAGCAGGCCATCTTGCTCACAACCGATAGGCCTACAGGAGAGCTGTTAAGGAGGCAAAGTTCCGCAAGGGACATGAGAATGAATGAATGAAAGTAAGGTAAATAGAACAGACGTTCTGAAAAGAAAATTTTAAAAAAAGAATGTTACTGCACTGAATCATCAACAACAACATCATTATCATCAATGTTTGACGATATCTCCAGAGACAGCGAGAAAAATCCCCAAAGTTTCATTACTTTCCGTCTTCGAAAAGGACACAGCTGACTTCGAAGTCATATGTGTACACAATTTAAGATTGGTACTACTACCCAGAGATGGAAAGACAACACAGAAGAGGATATAAAATAAATTGGTGTCACCAACTGGAGAGAGAAGATTAGGAACAGAGAGGAATGGAGAGGAACTTTATCTGCAGCAATGATCCTTAATGGCTCGGAAAGCTGAAGAAGAAGAAGACTACTACTCTTTGTACATGGGCCCCGGCGCCTCAAATTGTGGAACATATCCTTCAAAACTGCTCCAAATATGAGACACTGAGAAGCAATTACTGGCCCAGTGAAACACCAAAAGAAGATAAGCTCTACGGTTCCATGCATGAACTATTAAAAACCTGCGAAATTTATCCAAGAGACAGGACTGTAGATATAGACAGATAATGTGCACAAAGAAGAAGAAGATTACTTTTCCGTCCATTTCTTTGGCCTATATATTTTTTCTTATTACAAGGTTTTTGTTTTTACAAAAAAAAAATGTATTTATTTCCTTTAACTAGGGATTCTTAAATTTTGTACTATTACTTACCTTGTATAGATTGTCCTATAGAGCATCATGCCACCTACAAGTCTTAGAATATGTCTTCAAAACTTCCTGTACCAAACTGTAGAAATCATTGTCATCATCAATAGTTACGTACCAGCATAGCTTCAAAAATAAACGACTTGGTTTTACATTTACAAATGGATGGCTAGGAACAGATCAGTCGAGGAAAGTTCAAAAAGAACAACAGGTTGTTGTTTTTATTTTTCCTCTCATTTAAATATTGTTCAGACAAGATTCCATTCTCACATCATCTGATTCTCAAGATGGCGAATCCGCGTCTCATAGAACGAGGAAGAGTAGATTAAAGATCGATACATTCTGTCTACCCTGACCTCAGTCTAGACCTCAGACACTCGGTACATGCCACAGGCGGAGTGCACTATGCTGTTTTGTCGGTAAAACGTCAGTAAAACGACTTTTACTTTGTTATAATATCAAGTCACTGAGAGAACAGCGTAAAGATCGCTACTTCAATACAAAGGGAAAAAACAAAAGTGCGCAAGAGAGAATCACCGAACGACATCATGAAATAGACAGAAGACACTAATACTGAAACAATGAACTTAGCTCAGTATAGCTTAAGTTTTACCGAGATCTTTGCACAGTACTGAAAAGAAGGTCAAGATTTAACAAAGTTACTGAATTTGGAAAGGTTCCAGCGTCGTCCACGTATTGCCATGCTAAGAAACGAGAAAGAACTATAGCAGCACGGTACATCTGTTCCTCGGATTCAAACCTGGTTAGTGCATTCTTCTTAAAAGACGACTGTCCTGACTGGAGGTGCCCCTGGGCACCTGAAAATGAAAATGGACGCCTCATGCATGTTTCTGAAAATAGGAAACACCGAGACTTTCACGAGGTAAAGAAACAGGACACAGTACTGTTCGATTGGAACTCGAAAACAAAAATCACAGTCACAGTACTTTGAGAGAAAGAAAAGTGACAAGAGACCTAGGACTTGAACGCATCTCACAGACCTTAAAGGAGGTTTATAAATTCTGAAGGTGAATTTTATAGGCACTGAAGGAGAAGTTTAAAGACCCTGAAGGAGGTTTATAGATCCCGAAGGAGAAGTTTAAAGACCCTGAAGGAGATGACGTTTATAGACTCTGAAGGATACGTTTATAGACCATGAAGGAGGTTTATAGATATGAAGGATAAGTTTATAGATCCTGAATGAGATTTATAGATCCTGAAGGAGATGTTTATAGACCCTGAAGGAGGTTTATAGATACTGAAGGACAGTTTATAGATCCTGAAGGAGAAGTTTAGAGACCCTGAAGGAGACGACGTTTATAGACTCTGAAGGATACGTTTATAGACCATGAAGGAGGTTTATAGATATGAAGGATAAGTTTATAGATCCTGAATGAGAAGTTTAAAGACCCTGAAGGAGACGTTTATAGACCCTGAAGGAGACGACGTTTATAGACATTGAAGGATACGTTTATGGCACTGAAGGAGAAGTTTATTGACCCTGAAGGAGAAGTTTATAGGTACTGAAGGAGAAGTTTATTGACCCTGAAGGATAAGTTTATGGCACTGAAGGAGAAGTTTATTGACCCTGAAGGAGAAGTTTATAGGCACTGAAGGATAAGTTTAATGACCCTGAAGGATAAGTTTATGGCACTGAAGGAGAGTTTTATTGACCCTGAAAGATAAGTTTGTGGCACTGAAACAGAAGTTTATTGATCCTGAGGGATAGGTTTATGGCACTGAAGGAGAAGTTTATTGACCCTGAAGGAGAAGTTTAAAGACCCTGAAGGAGACGTTTATAGACCCTGAAGAAGATGTTTATAGACCCTTAAGGAAAAGTTTATAGACCCTGAAGGAGAAGTTTTCTTTTCTTTTTTATTTTTAAAATATTATTTATAAAGTATTTGTTTATTTGTTACTGCTGTCCAGTATGCACTAGACATTTGCAAGAGACCATGTTTGTGTCTCAAACATTTGCGGGAGACTGAATATGAATGACGGCCTCGCTATCAAACATCATTTCTTGAAGGGTGCGAGATAGCCAAGTTGATTAATGCGCTGCTCACTCGTGACCAGGCGGTTGCTCATTCTGCCGGATACCGTGGTTCAAGTCCCAGGTAATTCGCTTGTCATTTTTGTTTTCTCTCACGTCTGAGAATGCTTTGTCTATTATTGTTCCGAGTTCTAATCACACAGTGCTGTTTTCTTTTACTTCAGTGGACGTCCAGGTCGCTCTGAAGATGAGAAAGAAAAACGTGGACAGGAATCGTACTGACCACATGTCACTAACATGTCAAAAGATGATCAACGAAACAAATGGACGTCAGCATCCTATCGTCTAAATACCACAAAGACATGAAAAGAATTTACTTTATCGAATATCACGTTTTGGCCAAATTGGAAATAAACACGGGAGAGTGCATATACACAATGAAGAATTTTTGTAAGTCAAGAACTGCTCTCCAATAACTTCAGATAATATCCCACAGAAAATTCTTCCGAAATGGCACACGAGAGAAAAAAGAGATTCTTGCTTTAAAGAGACATACCGAGAGTGTTTAGACTCGCCAAGATAATAAAAAAAAAACTTAAGTAGTCCTTGAAACAAGCTGTCGAGTTACTGCAGGCTGCTGGGGGAACAAGAGGACGACGTTAATCTGTTGTGGTGAAGCCTGCCAACCCAGCTTGATCTCCAGAGCTAGCGTAACAGAAGTCAGAACATTCCCATACCTGCCCCACTGCCTATTCCAGTAACTAATATAAGGGGCGTGAGCTGATTGTCAATGTCGAGCGTTAACTGTGGGTTCGTCCCTTCCGTTCAAGAGGGAGCTTGGTCTTCAATCATCTGGCCTCATCCCCAGCTCTTTCATTCTCCGGATGTAGGCTTAACTCTCCCATTGCAGCTGTTTCCTGGACTGTAACCTTGAATTAAAGCAAAGTAAATGTAGACAGCTCCCAATCCGACTCTATATCCGTGTTTTAAGATCTACACCACCAAAAAAAAGAAGAACTCAGATTACATCTCTAGGGCCAGACGTTTGGCTCATGTCAAATTGGAAATCCGTACAGAGAAATTATTTTGCTGCTGTAAGCATGTTTCTCCCTAAGCTCTTCAGAACAATTTGTATTTTGCCACCTCTTGCAGAATGTAAGCAACCATTATTAGGTACTTATACGTTAATGTTAACAGCACACTCAGAAGCTGGGGATTCCGTGATAATTCAATGTTTCCTCACTTTGAGAGACGCCAGAAAATGAGATACACCGATCCATTAGGGCAAAAATGCGCAAACTTATCTCAGGTAATACACTCAGTAGGTTATGGACGATTTTTTTTACCTGTGCTGGACAGATTGTATTGAACAAAAATCGGCTAGGATGAGTTATCAGGTGTACTGAATGACATTTCTGGAAAAAGTGACATTTCCACATGTGAGGACAAAGATATAAATGCAAATATAGCAATTTCGTAGCACTTTTACCTGTATTAAAAGTACATTCTATCACTGAGACTACTATATACAATCATTAGAATAGTCTGTCTCTGAGATTATCTACAATCACTAGTATAGTCTGTCACTGAGATATACAAACATTAGTATAGTCTGTTACTGAGACTATATATATATATATATTCTAGTATAGTCTGTCACTGAGACTATATATATATATATATATTCTAGTATAGTCTGTCACTGAGACTATATATAGATTCTAGTATAGTCTGTCACTGAGACTATATATAGATTCTAGTATAGTCTGCCACTGAGACTGTATATAGATTCTAGTATAGTCTGCCACTGAGACTGTATATAGATTCTAGTATAGTCTGTCACTGAGACTGTATATAGATTCTAGCATAGTCTGTCACTGAAACTGTATATAGATTCTAACATAATCTGTCACTGACACCATTGGTAAGTCTTTGACACTGAAATATTATAGAGTGATATTTATAATGATTATAACAAGCCTGCATCCTTTTAAGGTTACTAAAATAGTGTTATTGTTGTTGAATTTCTGTAGTATATAACATCTTTTTCGTGGGCTATAGGTCCCTTTATTTGCCGATGTAGGGTTGTGGGTCACCTGCCATTGCTTCCTCCTCCCCCCCCCCAAACATTACACCCCCTTCCCTTGGGGACAGCGGTATCGCCAACTTTTGGGTACTACTGGTTTGGATATTGGTTGCTAGAAACAATGCAAAACGAAAAAAAAGATAAAATATGGATCGTAATGATGAACATGAGAAAATGTTTTTCTCCCCGCGTTTCTATGAAAAACTGCCCCCAAAAAACACACACCCTCCAGTCTCTCATCATGGACACCTCACGCCCTTCATTAGGGGCACTCATACGCTTGACCCCCAGCTGTCTGAGTGGCTCGCTTGCACGATCAGGACAATACATCAACTGGGCTTCGAAACTTTCCAATAACGAACTAAATGTCATCTGTAGGAGAGAAGGTCGAGACTTGCTAACTGAGGCCATAGCGTCCCCTCTTCAGAATTCTACTTGTTCGGAAAAAGAAAAAGAAAACAAAAATCTGATTACCCAAAGATTTCGCGCTAAAACTTGCGCCTCCGCACTTTAAAAGAGTTCCCGCCTCAGACTAAATATTTTAGATGGGATCTATCCCAAGAGGCATTGTTGTAAGAGGGAACGTGGGAGGAAACACATTCCAAAAAAAATTTCTTTCGTTTCTGATGCTCTTTTCTGAATTTAGATGGATTGCCGTTTCTAAAGTACCAGTCTTGTGAACGACGTGGGATTTCCATCAGTCGAGGATTGTAGAGTTTGGCGTACTCTACTTTTCCTTGAATTCTTTCCATCGCTTCCGATCTCCTTCTTAAGCGTTTTCTTCGTTTCTAGCTTCGTTGAAGGTTCAGATTTAAATTTCTACTTTCTTGAAATCATTTCTCGTTTCCAGGACTTTTAATGTCGGGGGTTTCCTGTTGAAACTGTTTGATTTTATTTTAAGTATCCTTTACACCTTCCGGAGGTCACAGTAGCAGTCAGTCAGTCAGTCATTTGCATGTCCCTTGTGGAACTTTGCCTCCCTAACAGCTCTCCTGTAGACCTCTCGGTTGTAAGCAAAATGCCCTGCATCTGATACATCCATTTGCAGATCATCAACGATGTCCTGTAGCCATCTTCACCTTGGTCTTCCTCTCTTCCTTTTTCCCATTATATATCCTTCCAAGACGGCCTTTCTAAATTATCACAGTAGCACACATGATCTAGATGCCATCAAACACATGAAGAAAGGAAAAGTGACTGTGGCTGATAATATAACAATAGAAGAAATAGAGGCACTAGAGGAGACAGGAATAAAAATAATAACCAAGTTACTGAATGACATTTACAACAGTGGTTATATGCCCAGTGACCTGATTAAATCCACGTTTATAGCACTACCAAAGAAATCAGGTGCAAAGGAATGTGAGGACCACCGGATTATCGGCCTCTCATGTCACATAACGAAGCTACTTCTGAGAATCATTATGAGAAGAACAAGGAAAAAGATAAAAATGGAAATAGCAGATGAACAGTTTGGATTTGTTGAAGGAAAGGGAACACACAATGCCATTTATGCTTTACGAATACTAACAGATTGACTGATTGATTGATCTTTATTTCAAAAGGGTTAAGAATTGGGCACTCAGGCCCGTCTGACATTCTGCCCTTTATCATACATCTTCCACTCTATTCCAGACATTCTACAAATATGCTGTTCATATAACAAACATAACTAACATTGAAGCTGAGAGACATAAAATAAAATATAACATTTACGTTTCGCTCTTAAACATTCACTCAGTACAGAAGTAACTACATACATTATAAATGACTATCTACTAAACAAAATATTCGGGACTATTCAGAAAACAATTAATTGTATTCGGTGTCTGTAAGACCAGCTTAAGATAACTTAAGAAAGAGCTTTAGAAGTAGAGAAAGATCTCTACTTATGCTTCATTGATTACACCAAGGCATTTGACAAGATGAAACATAATGAAATTATTAAAATGCTTGAAGACATCAATATAGACGGCAAAGACCTGAAGATTGTAAAACATCTATACTGGCAGCAAGAAGCAGCAATTCAAGTTGAAAATAGAACTGGAAAATATCAACCTATAAAACAAGGGGTGCAACAAGGATGTGTACTATCTCCAGAACGTTTTTTGTCTGTACAGCGAGAATATTCTAAGAACGATCATCACAGAACAAGGCATAAAAATTGGAGGAAACAATATTAACAACCTTCGGTATGCTGACGACACAGTACTGATATCTGAGAACCAACAAGACCTGCAAAATCTCTTGGATAAAGTCGCCAAAGAAAGTGAACAGAAAGGCCTTACTTTGAACATCAAAAAGACAGAAACTATGGTTATATCTAAGAAACAGAATCCACCTACATGCAGTATAAAATCAAATGGAACTATTCTAAAGCAGGTGCAGAAATTAAAATACCTTGGAGTAGTAATGACTTCAGATGGTAAATGCAGAATAGAAATTAGGAACAGAATAGGCCAAGCAAAGACTGCATTTAGGAGAATGAGAAACATATTAGCCAACACATTCTTATCAATGAATGTTAGTAAACGAGTCCTAAAATGATATATTGAACCTATCTTGTTATATGCAAGCGAATCATGGACAAAAGGCAAGTCTGCACAAAAATCGTTGGAAGCAGCAGAATTGTGGTTTATTAGAAGAATATTGTGAATCCCCTGGACAGCAAAAATAACTAATGAAGAATGTATGAGAAGAGCTGGAGAGATAAAAAATCTTGTACAAAAAATAAGAGACAATGTACTTTCATAGGACATGCAATGAGAAGAGGGGGCATTGAAAATATTATAACAGGAAAAATAGAGGGAAGAAGAGCCAGGGGAAGACCAAGAGAAATGATACTGGACAGTCTGACGAGATGGTGTGAGAGATCACCAGCTGAGGCTAACGGCCTGCATGAAGGATCGTGTAATCTGGAGAAGGATAATAGCCAGCGCCAGTCGGCACGGCAACTGATGATAATGATGATGTATTCGTATAACAGTGAATCAAATGAAAGTTAGAAAACGATAATAAAACATATTCCTGAAAACACATATAATAATCTCTTAGTAGTGCCAGCTGTTACCACTAAGGTCAATGACGTAAGCAAACAGATGACGTCACTGTTGCTAAGCCGTAAGCCGAGAATGACGAATATCAAGATGGCAGCTACGTTGCAGACATCCACCCAAGGAAGAAGCGTGTTCTCTAATCTGATTCCTGTCCAGCAAAAGGTCTGAACACCTCGGACATACACCAGGAAATATCTGCGACGTGCAGAGATGAGTGCGTGTGTGAGGCTCATTTCTATAATTTGGTTACCACGTTCAATGCGGACATAACAAGCTTACACAATACCTATCGTCCAGGACCAGCACACAAGATGGTGACCCCTGCCAACATTCAGGAGCACTTGTTTTTAAGAAGTCAGGATAAAGGACCGCTTTCTTGGCGAAATTCAGGCGCTGATTTCCCAGGCAGGCAAATAAGGCTGTTATACTCCTGTAAAAAATACATTCATTTCATTCATTTGCATGTCCCTTGCGGAACTTTGCCTCCCTAACAGCACTCCTGTAGGCCTCTCGGTTCTGAGCAAGATGGCCTGATTTGCAGATCATCAACGATGTCTTGCAGCCATCTTCGCCTTGGTTTTCCTCTCTTTCTTTTTCCCATTATGTACCCTTCCAAGATGGTCTTCTCTAAATTATCATGACGTTTAATGTGTCCAAAATATTTAAGTTTTCTCTCTTTAATCCTCTTTATTAGTCAACCTTCTTAAGTATTAAGTTCTTGTAGTGTAGTATATATTTGTTCTTTTTTGTGTCCACGATATCTGAAGAACTCTTCTGTAGCATTTACATTCAAAGGCATACTCTTCTGTAGCATTTACATTCAAAGGCATTTATGCGTTTCTCAGCTGTTTTGTTAAGTGTCCAGGTCTCACAGGCATATGTTGCGATGGGAAAGATGCATGCCCTTAAAAATCTTATTTTTGTGTTAGAAAGAATACAAGGTTTGTATAATTCGCATTTTTTTTCAAATGGTTCACCCTTCGTAAGACACGAAATAAAGAATTTTAATTGTCTTTTCCTAATAGATTTAGCTAGTTTTCATTGCTCTGTGACTTCTCTTAAAGCTTTTACTTTTCTGTAAGTAGAGACTAGAGATATCCAACTGGTGGCTGGGGGCTTCATCCGGCCCGCAATCTCTTTTTTGTGGTTCCCGAGGTTATTAAGAAAATGTAACTCATTTGATTATATTTAACAAAAGAATGTTTTAAAAAATGTAAAAACTTTTTTTTGAGACAGATGAAAAGCAACCAGCTCACTTTTTCTTCATAAATGCAATTTTTTCTCAATAAATACAACTTTCTTCTCATTTTTATGTAGGCAGAGCAAAATTAGTTTATTTAGATGCGTTCCACCACTCCATTTCCCCATACAGTTGTGGCCCCTTTAGGCCAAAGAAATTGGACTCCTCAGGTATAGACATTTATTTTATCCTACTGTATTTGCTGCGTCTTCTCTGCGTTAGTTCCCTAATAAAACAAGTTTGACTAGTTTGTCTAGTTTGACTCCAGACACCACCACCCCAATTACTTCACACTAGCATCTTCCATTTACCCCACACTAGAACTGATCCGTATTAATAGCCAATGGCGGGACAGTCTGCTCCGAGACAGGTTAGGATTTGGCTATCTGTAATAGTTCGATCGCTTTATTTGTCACGTGATATTCATTTATGCAGGCACGGGTAGATGTAAGCGGATACAGTCTGACCCAAGTCCTAGCTATATCTGATACTGGATATTATGTAAATGATATATCCGGATACGTGATGATGCCACATTTAAAAGTAGAATATTAGAGCATTATGGAAATAACACTTTTGGGTTTCAGACTGAGTCTTGTTTGGTGTTTTCATCATAAAAGGTATTGTGGTGGCCTTTAGTAGACAAATATTTGGATGTCTGCTTATGAACAAAATAGGAAATCGTATGCGTCATGGAAGTTTAGTTCTTAAATTTCATCCTGTGGCAAATGTGTGTGGGAACTACATTTTAGTAAGAAAGGTCTGTGCAGGGTTGTGTGGGAGGCCGCGAAACAAGATTAAATTTTATTGAAGACTAGAAATATGGTGGGGCGGGGGAGATTTCCATTTTTTCAATTTAAATACCAAGTTATTCAGAAGTTATTAAGTTTTAAGGGCATGCATCTTTCCCATCGCTAACATATGCCTGTGAGACCTGGACACTTAACAAAACAGCTGAGAAACACATAAATGCCTTTGAATGTAAATGCTACAGAAGAGTTCTTCAAAATATCATGGATACAGAAAAGAACAAATATATCCATACTACAAGAATTTAACAGTGAAGATGGTTGTAGGAATAAAAATCTGTAATTTATACGATGTTGTATATGTATTTTTATTATTGGTATTTTATCTTTATAGATAAAGTGAAAGGAACTACACCACGACATATTACACAAAGTGAGCAGAAAACACAATTAAACAATTCTTTACTTAATCATAAGCTTCTGTTGTTACAACATTATTTTGCACAGTTAGCAAAATAAAAAAAATTGAACCATCAATTTATATGTTATTAACATTAAGTCACTATAATAATTTTCCCTAGATATTTGGGTTGGATTCAGCTTGTAACCACGTAACTAACTGGCAGGAATATATTCTAATACGTATGCGTAAAACCAGTAATATAAAATTAAGTGCACATAAAAACACATTTCCACATTACCAAAAAAAAAAAAGAATATCAAAATCGTACATAGAACAATTACACCTACACTCAGTTATGATTATTCATTACCATACATAACACAATCCTAACAAAATATTTACCTAAGTGGATCGGGATTGATTGAGGAAGCCCACAGCACAGCTTGCATTCATCCACATCACATAATAACAGCCCATACTAACCTAACATATATTGGTTCTCATCCAACGAATAAAATTTCTCATTCGCGCTTGAACAATAACATGGCTCCCCCCGATCCCTGGCCTCATACGTGTTAAATTTACAAAATCCCACCCCATTAAAATTATATCTTTTCTTTAAATACCTGGCCAGAGACGGGCCTTTCAGAATTGCGTACTTCCAGTACTAGCCTATCTCTGACCATTTTCTACGCTCTAGGGTTGCCAATCAACTCGGGTAACTATGAGCTTATCTATTCCCTACAAGGTTGTCTAGTAAAGAAGATTAAACAGAGAAAACGTAAATATTTTGGACATATTAAACGTCATGAGAAGACAGTCTTTGAAGGGTACATAATGGAAGACCAAGGGAAAACGGCTGCAAGACATCATTGATCTGCGAATGGATGCATCAGCAGCAGGGCATCTTTGCTTAAAACCGAGAGGACTACAGAAGAGCTGTCAAGGAGTCACAGTTCTGCAAAGGACGTGGAAATGACTGACTGAAGTACCAAGTGTCCTGGGGGGTTGCGGGAAATTATATCATTGACTTTACTGGAATCTGTGACGTGGAAAATAACATTGAAAAACATTCATGGGTTTCGTGATATTAACTTCTCTACATTTGCTACTTCCTAGCAGAGCTATCTGGGGCATGTTCTCGACTTTACTGGCTGGAAACAAGCAGGAACTCCACTTTGAGAACAATGCACTGGGTGAACTGTTACCCTGTGGTTTAGAAATGTGAAGGCCTCATCACACACCCACGGCATGCAAGTCATATTGGCTTTATTTAAAATAAACATGTATATTATATTTGTAGGAAACCAACTTTGAGAGTATTCGACAGAATGAAAGCTGAGAGATTAAATGGATGGACGGATGGACGGACGGATAGACGGGACGGACGGACGGATGGATGGATGAGTGGATGGATGGGTGAGTGGATGGATGGGTGAGTGGATGGATGGGTGGATGGATGGATGAATGGATGGATGGATGGATGGATGGATGGATGGATGGAAGTACAGAAACAGAAAACTGTTACCATCAATCAAAGTATGAGAAACAAAGGATGCTATTCTTTTACAACATAAAATATTTGATAAAAAATGAACCCTTGTCCGTCACAACCGTGAACTTTTGTCCCGACAACATGAGAATCACATTCTATCTATAGGGAAAGAGGAAGGTAAAATCCCCGTTTCCATGTCATATTTGGGAATGAGTGAATGAATGAATCTTTATTTTTAAATGGTAAAAAATTGGGCACGCAGGCTCGTCTTACATTCTGCCCTTCATCACTCCATCTTTCATTCTTCCCACACACTCGATTTAATACAAGTACACAAATTACATTAGGAAAAAAAAATATCAAAAGAGTGTAAGATTACATTATTACATTCGAAGTAAAAGAGAAGAAATAATTAACCTAATAAAATAGCTCTCACGCACACATACACGTCCACACACAGACATATACATAATCAAAAATACATTGTCAGTACAGATCTTCTAACATATGTTTTTTTTAACAAACATTAAAATAATTTCTAATAATATCTAATGATTTACTTTTCGAAATATGTCATTTTATACTGATACGGTGTATGCCTTTTTTTTTTCGCAAGACCTTCGGCACGTGAAAGTTTGGTGTGATCAGTATCACATCTGGCCGCATTTACCTTCCCAAGTTTCTTTAGTATCCACTTTCAGAAACTGGATGGACCCAGGGGCCGCTTTACACTCTACCGTTAGCCTTTATATGTATATATCTGAACCTTAAGTGCCCAGGGCACATGGGGCTTCCGCAAGGGTTTTCCACAAATGCCTGTCCTTCGCCTTTTTTTCTGCTCTTGCCCAGGTGAGCCTTCTATTGCTCAACATCCTTTTTGTTGTTCTTCTCCATGTCTCTTTTGGTCTACCCTTACTTCTGTTCCCCTGTGGTGTCCATCTTAGTGCTATTTTTGGTAGCGAGTTGTCAGTCATTCGGAGCACATGTCCCAACCATCGCCAGCGTCTTTCCTCAATAATTGTTGTCAGTGGTTTCATCTGCATTTCTGCTAATAAGATGTTATTTCTTATGGTATTTGGGCAAAATGTTTTTCTAATTCTTATATATATATATACTTTCTCTCTCTCTCTCTCTCTGTCTGTCTCTCTGTCTGTCTCTGAATCTTAAGCGCCAAAGGTACATGGGACTTCCGCAAAGGTTTTCCACAAACGCCTGTCCTTTGCCTTTTTTCCGCTCTTTCCCAAGTGGGCCCTCTGTTGCTCAACATCCTTCTCTCTTGTTCTTCTCCATGTCTCCTTTGGTCTACCCTTACTTCTGTTTCCCTGTGGTGTCCATCTTAGTGCTGTTTTTTTTTGGTAGTGAGTCGTCCAGCACCCGGAATACATGTTTATTTTATCTTACATATCTCTGTGCCTGCTTGACCGTAGACAAACATCATCGGCAAAGACAATGTCCTCCAGCACCGTGTCGAGTGTCCATTGTAATCGTCTGCGTTTATTTGATGTTGCCTCTTTCATTAACCCGTCCACTGCTAAAATAAATTATGTTGGTGATAGTACACACGCTTTGCTAGTAAAGAGGATTAAAGAGAGACAACGTAAATATTTTGGACACATTAAACAGGTAATCCTGTCATGCCTTAGAGGCACATAGGGATACGGTGTTAGTGACCATATTTTCCTTGACCTGTCAAGCACAATAGAGGGTAATATGGTCAGCATCACGCCTGGCCGCCTTTCCTTCCCCAACATAAGTTGGGTACTCATTTCTACAGCTGGGTGACTGGGGTGCATTCCGGCCGGATTCGAACCCCCGACCTTCGCAATTTGAGACCAGTGCACTAACCACTTCGCCACTCAGACACCCATATATATATATATATATATATATATATATATATATATAGTTCTTTCATGATCTTTATGTCCTTTCATACTGTAGAAATTATCTGTCCATTTGTCTTTAGCTTTTATCTCTTTAATCTCACAACAGACACCCATCGGGGGATATTCAATCTTTACAGCAGAAATAAAACTTTTTCCAAAACTGCTCCATTTCTCACAATTTCTTTCCTGTAACGAAGACCTCGCTTGGTCTCACCAGGGGGGAAAACTCTGGCCATTTTTCCATAATATGTTACTGAATAACATCAAAATATATTTAGTTCCAGATCTTTCCTGGAGCAAAAACCGCTTCCGTTATGATTTCCAAGAGGCGGTCTCAATTTTAACACTTCATTCCTTGTTCAATGCTTTCACCAACTCAAAACCGCTTGCGTGGGTCTTTTTTTTTTATGTGTATTCCCGTTCCCTGGTATGTATTCATCTTTATAACCTAGCATCCCCTATGAAAAGAAATGTCCCGAACAGTATTTTCTAAAAGTATACACTTGCTTCTGAAGATTGAGTCTCAGAACAGAGCTGCAGAGATTTTTCATTTATTTAGCCTACGAACATTTGCCAATGCCCTATGGTTTGTCGTATAACTGGAAATGGTTTAATGTGGCATATCTGAGAGTATTCTCACGTGACATATATGGTATGGGGGTCCGGCGGTCTGAGAACAATGAAAACCTTGAAACTGGATTGGTGTGTTATACTGTATATAAAAACGGTTTGAAGACAGTGTGGGGAATAATATTTAAAAGTAGCTCAGTGTAGCAGACTTGAAAGTAATGTAAAAATGAAAGTAGTGTAAAAGTAGCACAGTATATTTTGAATGTTTCTGTACTAGCGTAGTTTACGTGTGGTCTGATTTAAGATAATTAGAAGGTGGTTCAATGTGATATGTTTTGAAGGTATGATATGGCATGTGTAGATGATGGGCTGATATGACATATGTAGATGATGGTCTGATATGACATATGTAAATGATGGTCTAATGAGGCATATTTTGAAGGTATTTTGATATCTATGTCTTTCGCTGCTTCTTTTTCCATCAGTTTCAGACGTTGACTAGTGTGCCTTTGAAGTAGTTGGTGGTCATCTGGAGAGTATGGGCATCCCCATACAATTTGTTCTGGACTGGCTTGGTCCCTGGCCATATTTCCCTCATCTGTTGCTCATATATTGGACACTAGTGCAGAATGTGCTCTGATGTCATCTTACCGGTGCCACATTCACATTCATCAGTTGATCCTATCTTGAATTTGTTGAACAAATTGTATATTAGCCTGCTGTACACGGTAGGTAACCTTGGATGGCGACTTGTTTTTTCGGTGATCTTATATGACATTTGTAGACGGTTTTCTAATGTGACATATTTTGAGGGTGATCTGACATGACATTTGTATAAGATGGTCAAAGAAGTATACGTATATTTTGATGATGGTCGTATGCGACAAATTTTGAAGGCGACATGATCCAACATATGTCGAAGATAGTCTATTGTGACAAATTTTGAAGATGACCTGACTAGAAATACGTGAAAGTGTTTTAGTTTACCAGTATTTCATTTCTCTAGCCACGCTTTGCTATCATGTTTGAAGAACTCAGTGAATGTCTCCTTTTATTTCACTGACCATAATATAGCTTTTGGTTTCTAAGAATAGAATCGTCAACGATTGGCTCGCTATATTGTTTACTTCAGGACTGTTTCATCTTGCACTATACGTCAGGACAAATATTCAGGATAGTTTCATCCTTCTAACAGACGAATATTCATCCATTACTTCTAACGCTGGTCCTTCTTCTTCTTCTTCTTCTTTTCTTCTCCTCCTCCTCCTTCTTCTTCTTCTTCTTCTTCTTTTCTTCTTCTTCTTCTCCTTCTTCTCCTCCTCCTCCTTCTTCTTCTTCTTCTTCTTCTTCTTTTCTTCTTCTTCTTCTCCTTCTTCTCCTCCTCCTCCTTCTTCTTCTTCTTTTCTTCTTCTTCTTCTTCTTCTTCCCATCTGTCTGCTAGCGTGGCATGGAGTTTCAGACATCGGTGTGGCAGCTGTCATGTTATGTTTTCTTTGGTGTGTCTTTCATCCCACCTATCAACTTTTTCCCTTGGTCGTTCTCGTGCCCTATATCCAAATGTTTTCGAAAAACGGATCCAGTATGGTCAAACTGGTGAACGTCACTTAAAATCCAGCCTGTCGCGGATCAATTAAGAGATGAGAAAGAAGCCGCTGGGCAAATTAACACTTCATGGACTCTGAGAGTACACTGTCCTCGCCACAAACCGCTTCCTTTGAGAGTCAACATTTTAAACCAGAGGCTCCCATCCTTGTTCACATTCAAGGATCATTTTTCTCACATTATAAAACTTGCTGACCGCCAGGTTATATGCGACATCGTAGTGGCATGTCTTACAAATTACATCCTTCCCGCGCCGTCAAGTGTTGCCACATAGGGCTCGCAGTATGTCCCGCCATGAGTCTCTGTTCTCTGCTGGCTTCTCTGTCTCATCAAGGGATTTGATGCCAGTCATCTTAGCCTCTCTTGTCACTTTTTTTTTTTGTTTGGGTCTCTCGAGATCGACCTCTGTTTCCTCTTTTGTCTTTTCCCGATGTATACCATTTGGTAGCTTGCTTTGTGATTCTCTGATTGTTTCTTCTCATCTCACGACCCAGACATGCCCACTTTTGTTTTTTTCTTGGTCACAGCTGAGACTGCTTGCTGCATGCTCATTTCTCTTCTCTCCTTTATTGTTGAATTCGTTCCGTTGTATACATAGTTTTTTGTTAATTAGACATTTCTTTTCAAATCACCCAATCCTGTCTGTTCTCTATTTCTTTGCTTGTTTTCCAGCTCTGACATGCATATATGAGAATGGGTATTACATTTCAGCTGAATATCCTAAGCTTTGTTCTTGTGCTTAGAAGTTTTGATTTTCATACTTTGTTTTTCCCCCAAGATTCTTAAAGGTCAATGCAGCCTCTGCTAACCTGGTTGTCATATACTGTACCTGTAACTGCTTAGATACCTGTTAATAAAAAAAAAATGCGAGTATAATGCAACATTGGACCACCTGCCCATGTGCTGGGGAGATGTTGTAGTCCTCAACCACAGACTGGTCAATACTGTTTGCAAGGATCGAAATACTTGTCTTCGTGAAATACTAACTGTGATACACACAGAGATGGGCCTTTTACTTCTGTCCTTACAAATTCTTGCCCGGGGCAGTCCATCATAGAATTTAAACTTGCGTTAGACCGAAAAACCGTTTTGTTTAACTTCGGCTCAAAAAAGGCCCTGGAATCTACCCAGCTTCTAAAAAAATAGGTATCAGAGAAATCTTCGAATACAGATGCGGCCAGGCATGATACTGACCACGTCACTCTTTCATACCTAAAGGTCTTGGAAATACGGGCCTAATTCTGTATTCCCCGTGTGTCTTAATGACATTGAAACGAGGATTTTACCTCATCCTTTAACTTTTGCTCATTTCTCCATATAATCTAGCTAGACGTTATAGTTATGTGAAATATATCATTTTTCAGCATATTCTTTTTGTGTCTGCATTTTCCGTCCACCTTCCTGACCCGTGATATCGACTTAAAAGTCAACTTAGTAGCCTCAAATGTCTGTTGTTAGATCTAGTTAAGATCATACCTGCGTCCAAACGAAATATTTGATACTTCAAGTCCGAATTTGAAGAGTGCGGAACTATATTACATCTTCGCCCAATCGTCCTTCTTAACATAAAATCTGTCGTAGCTCGTAGAAAATATCTATATGGAAATCTGCCCAGTAGATACTTAATACATCACACCGTCTCTTATATATAAAGCGTATGGAATACTCTATAGTTTATCTCCCTTTAACATGGAAGATCCTAAGGGTTGTTAAAGGTTATAGGAGCTCGTTTCAGAGGTTCTAATTCAGAGAGTGCTGCACTCTGTAGAAAGTCTCCATGTGTATATGACCAGAGTTTTATCCATTCAGTAAAGCGAGGTGATGACTGATAAATTTTGAGAGAGATGATAACAAAAATTAGGGAGGTAATGTCGGTAATCTCAAATGTTTTTTTTTAAAAAGTATTTAAGTGAAAGATGTCCGGAACTTATGTCCATGAAAGATGTCCAGAGCTTATGTTCATGAAAGAAGTCTAGAGCTTATGCCCATGAAAATTGTCTAGAGTTTATGTCCATTCATGGTGTCTGAGTGGCGAAGTGGTTAGTGCACTGGTCTCTCATGGCGAAGGTCGGGGGTTCGAATCCGGCCGGCGGCACTCCAGTCACCCAGCTGTAGAAATGGGTACCCGACTTCTTCTGGAGTTGGGAAGGAAAAGGCAGCCAGGCGTGATACTGACCATATTACCCTCTAGTGTGCTGACAGGTCAAGGAAAATATGGGCACTAACACCATATCCCTATGTGCCTCTAAGGCATGACATGGTTACCTTTACTTTACTTACTTATGTCCATTCACAGCTTCCTGCGTTTTCTATTTTTAAATACAGTTTCACTTTTTTTTTAGAGTAGTACCTGATTTACCCCCAGCCCCCTCCCCCTTTCCCTTCCCCCTTTTTCTCCCGCCTCTCTCTCTCTCTCTCTCTCTCTTGTCTCTGTGTCCCCGGTCTCTACAGCAAAAAAGTATTTCGTCATTTCTTGGTTACTTACACAAGCCTGTAATAACGACCAGATTTTCTAACCACTATTTAACATCCTCCACATTCTGACGTGAACAGAATTCTCTACATTACCCATTAGCCGTCCTGTCTGTTTCTTCTTCTTCTTCTTCTTCTTCTTTTTTGAGGCCGAAAATCATTACTTTAGGATGTCATATTGCAATGATCATGAATGTTTTCGGACTACCGCCATTTTCCCTCTTAAATTATATACCTAGTGCTACCCAAAACTCTTTTCCTGTTCTTGGTTATGGCCTGATATAACCATCGCCACTTCATCTTACCTGAGGAGCATCGTAGCGCCGCTCGTGTTCGCCTGCTGGTCTTCGGTCTGCTCTTATCACTATAGTTATCCCTTGGCATACGTTCCAATGCTGTTTTTAAAGTTTTAATAAGATCTTTGTGCTCATGAAACATCCTGCGTAATTTCACATTCTGACGTCTTGTTTCTGAGATGTAGGCGCACTCTGGTCAGTTTCCACTTGTTCGTTTTCAATAAAATATAGTTCTAGAAATTTTGATGGTTCATGTAGCATTGGAAGTAACGATCCAGTTTTATGGTAAATCTGCCCTTGTACAGTGAATGTTGATGGAAATCCGGGCTGTTCAACAACTGATGTAGCGCTGAACGATGTCGTTTGGAAACTTAACGTGAGTTGTATTTTCTGATGTTATTAAGAGAATGCTTTGACTCTGATGTATCGCCTGATGTGTAAGTCAAAAGTTCTTGTGGTGGTGGTTCCATTTGGCAGAGTTGTTTCCCTTTACCATTTTTGCAGCAAATACCAGGAGACTCTGATGTAAACTTTTTGACTTGACAGTAACTACAAACCATTTCTGTTTTTCCCATGGTAACACTTGCATGCTGCGAGTAGTCTTTATGTGGATCATAGTGGAATCCTTCCAATGCTAAGATAAAATGCTGCGCAGTCCGTGATTGTCAGGTTCTATGTTTCATATCCTGTAGTAGGGCATCAAGCTGTTGTACAGTCTCTGAAGCTCTAGATGTAGTAGCACTCTCTCTCTCTTTCATATTCTGTAGTAGGGCATCACGCTGTTGTAAGTCTCTGAAGCTCTAGATGTAGCAGCTCTATCTCTCTTATCCTATAATCGGTCCTCACGCTGTTGTATTGTCTCTGAGGCTCTAGATGTAGTAGCTCTCTCTTTTATATCCTGTAGTCGGGCCTCTCGCTGCTGTACTATCTTTGAAGCATTAGATGTAGCAGTTCTCTCCCGCATCGTCGCAAGTCTTCTATTGCTCTGGTCGGGAGTTTCTTGTCTACGCTGGTGTTTCATTTTCTTAACCTTTGATTGCACTGGCCCAATCGCTCTGTTTCCTTGGAGGCATTGTTACGGCAATAAAATCTGTAAAAGTACAAAAAAAAGCTATTTTGAAAAATAAGCAAAAGGCACACTCTCACCGAGCAGTGAAATCTATTATAGAATACAATAAAAAGCTAATATAAACATAAGGAAAAACAAAGTTAAAATTTAAAATTATGAAGTACTTACATTCGTGTACAAATATAAAAATCTTCACAGAAATAAAAAAAAAAGTATTACTGAACTTGAATCCAAAATGCACACTATCACTGGCAAATACCTACAAGAGCGAAATGAAAATGTCACATTCCCTGAAAGATGATAAACTGAAAGACTTGCCGAGTTAGCTTCCCTTAAATACGACCATCTAAGATTCGGGTGGGTGCTGGAATTTTCTCGAACATCATGAGTCCAAGACCGGGCCATAATGATGTGTAAAAATTTCCAGAGGGTTCTACAGAACTCTACTCATTTCTACAACCTTCTAGTAGGCTCTACAGAGTTCTATTCATTTCAACCCTATCCGGCATGGCACACAACCCGAGGTAGATATTGTGCATAAATATCCCGTGAGTTAGATCCATTCCTTCACTGGGCTAGTGTTAGTAGCGGTCGTTTTCGATTATTTTTAAATGTCACCCCCTTCCCACACCAGCCCTAGGGTTGTCTTACCCCCCCCCTCCCCCACCAAAGTATTTTGTCCAGATTGTAACTCATATGTGTACCAAGTTTGGTTGAAATTGCTCTAAGCGTTCCAGAGTTATGCTGGAAAATACACACATATACATATACACATCCATTTATATGTCTTGTCTTGTCTTTCCTCATTTACTGTTAGGTGTAGAGGTGAAGTGCAATTGTCTACCAATGGCTCGCCTGTTGACTTCGTACACTGAGATGTTCAGGGACTCTGCTATACCATCGGTCCATCGTTTGCATGGGCGGCCCCTTCCTCTGCCTTTGTGTGGTCTGTAAAACATTGTTCTCTGTGGTACACGTTCTGTTGGTAGTCGTGACACATGGCCGAACCATTTTATTTGCTGTTTTTGAATATAGTTCAGAACGGGTTCAACTCCTGATTTATTTCTAATGACATCATTTCTGATTCTGTCCATTCTTGATATTCCAAGAAGTCTTCTCAAGAATCTCATTTCAGTTGTTGTAATTTTCCTTTTGTCTTTTGCTGTCAGCGTCCATGCCTGGCATTGGTAGCACAAAGTTGGTATGAAGATTGTCTTATAGACAGTTCTTTTGGTTTCCAGTGAGACATGCTTGTTGTTTAATATGGGAGCCATTTGCCCGATAAGTTGGTTCGCTTTCTTATATCTGTTTTCGATCTCTATGTCCATTTTTTCTTTTGTTGAGAAAATGCTTCCGAGGTTTTTGAAACGCGTTACTTGCTTCATAGTATGGTTTTCCAGTGTAATGTTTATTGGTGTGTCTACTCTTGCGATGGTCATGATTTCTGTTTTGCCTAGGCTAATTTTCATACTGTATTCTTTGCACGCATCATTCAGTCTATTAATGTGATCTTGCAAGCCTTCTTCTGAGTCGGCAACTAGAGCTTGGTCATCTGCAAATAATAGTTCGTTTATGGTTATGTCGTCTTCTATTTGTTCTATTTCATTTTGTTGATTTTTTGCTGTCCTTATCAGTCCAGCTTCTCTACACATGTTATCGATATACGTTATAAATAGCAGCGGTGATAAGATGCAACCTTGCCGAACGCCAGATTTAATAATAAAGGGTTCAGAATGCCCCCCCCCCCCAATTGCTCTGATTATGCCACTTCCGTTGATGTACAGACTCTTATACAGTTTTATTAGATGATTGGTAACCCCCATATTGTTTTAGGACTTCCCATAGTTTGTTCCTGTCCACTCTGTCGAATGTTTCTTCCTGGTCAACAAAAGCCAAGTAAAGGGTGTTATTAAATTCGATCGCTTTCTCTGACAACTGTCTGAGGGCAAATATTGCGTCTGTGCATCCTCCGTTTTTCCTAAAGCCTTGTTGAAGTTCACTCAGTTGGGGCTCTATCATTGGTCTTAATCTCTTCTTTAAAATTTTACAAAGTATCTTTCCTGTATGGCTTAATAAGGAGATGCCTCTGTATTGTGTGCAGTTTCGTTTGCTGCCTTTATTTTACCAGAGTGGGGTGATTATGACATTCTTCCAGTCTTGGTGGTTTCTTGTTGTTTGTTGTTAACAGTCCAGGATGATATATATCATCCTGGACTGTTACATCACCTTACAGACAGCAGGACAAGAAAATGGCTGGAGAAAACTAAAAATAATTATTTAAACAATTTTCCCATACCCCCATTATCTTACTCCCGTACCTTAAGGGTTATCGATGCCTCCGATTAGAAACCTTGCCTGATGAGGATCCTACCTTTTCAACCATTATTTGCGTCGTTGTCCTCATTATAAATACTCTTATTTTCTACCTCGTTAGAGCACAGATTCGTTAGAATTTACCTCCATCTCTTTATGTCTTGTGTCTGTATTCTGTTGCTATAAATTTTCAAGTAGCACTGAAGAAGGCACACACAGTAATGTCGCAATGTAAACATAACAGCAAATATTAGGTGTAAATAAAAATACATTAAAAAAACAAACAGCAAATGAATAATCAGTACGTATACATTTTGTAAAGCCAAGAAGAAGTTATAGAATACATAGACAGGCAGTAAACGCTGGCCCTTGCATGCAGCCATAAACAGCACCATATGGCTGCCGTTTTTTCATCTTTCAGCGAATACATTCCCCGGCAAATATCGTTAATCCGCCGACAAACATGGCACCTTTTCAACAGTCCTGTCTTAAATCTGATTTCGCTTCCAGCCAAATCCGATTTGCAAGTGTGCAAATAGCCAAGATGAAAGCTGCAGTGCCTGGCGTTTAAGAAGAGGAGAAACGTGCAAAAGCAGGAACATACATCTTCCTGTACGTCCGTGAATACAGAACTAGATTTATAACCGAAAAAGAAAACGATGTCCATATCTGCTTTTTTTCTCCCAAGAAAGTTTATCTTGTCACATGACTCTTTACAACCAATCATAACGCCGTGGGCCCCACGATTGCCCGGGATAAATTACGTTAGCCGTTGACTTTATTGCATTACCGACTGTGGTGAGCCGATGAATCCAATTCTTCGGCTGTAAAGTTAGCCACTTGAGAGAACATCTCAGTGTCCCCACGGGTGCATCGCTCTTCTGTCTGTGGGAAAGGTGATGAAGATTTTTGCGGCCTGAACCATGTAAACTGGATAGGCTGACGCCGATCAAACTATACGTTCAGAAGTATGCAATTCATTAGCGCAGAATACAACAGAAGGGATAACAGCAAGAGAATGGGAGAAAGAACAGGAGACTTTGCTCAAAAGCTAAAAGTCCGAAAAACGTTCCAAAATCTGAGAGTAATTTTCTCACTGGGGCTGGGAGGAAAGTGGGATATTTTCTGATTCACGCCACAAAAGCCTCGGGTCCACCCAGCCTCTAAAAATGGGTACTAGTGAAATCTGGGAAGGTAAATGCCGCCAGGATAAAATAAACAAACTTACTGAAAATGCTAACAAATATAGGATTAAAGGTCAATGTAGGAAAGACAAAGTTAATGAAGCAAAATGTGAACAACAGAAATGTACTCAGAGTAGATAGCAAGTTAGTGGAGGAGGTCAACGAAATTGTATATCTTGGTAGTAGAGTAGTAGAAGATGGAGACAGCACAGAGGACATCAACAGCAGACCTACTAGAGCAAACCAGGCTTTTGCAATGCTGCAGACTATATGGATTTCCAACAACAACAAAATAATAAAACTAAGCACGAAGATGAAAATCAGGATATTTAAGAGTAATGTTCTAAGTGTACTACTCTATGGAAGTGGATGCTGGAAAATCAAGAAAACCATAGAAAACAGGTTGAAATATTTCCAGACTAAATGTTCACGATGAATCAGAAGACTATTTCGGCCAAACATCGTAAGAAATAACATCTTGTTGGCAGAAATCCAGATGAACCCACTGACAGCAATTATTGAGGAAAGACGCGGGCGATGGTTGGGACATGTACTCCGGATGACTGACGACTCACTACCAAAAATACCACTAAAATGGACACCACAGGGGAAAAGAAGTAAAAGTAGACCAAAGGAGAAGAACAAGAGAGAGGATATTGAGCAACAGAGGGCTCACTTGGGCAAGAGCGGAAATAAAGATAAAGGACAGGCGTTTGTGGAAAACCCTTGCGGAAACCCCATATGACTTGGGCACTTAAGGTTCAGAGAGAGAGAAATGCGGTCAGGCGTGAGACTGACCCACATCACACTTTCATCTATCGAAAGTCGTGGAAATACGGGCCTAACACCGAATCCACAATAAGCCTTAATGGCATGGACACGAGAATTTTACCCCTTACCTTTGCTGGAAAATGTTATTTTATAATCTAAGGTATAAATATGAAGGACTCATTCATTCATTCATTCCTTTGCATGTCCCTTGCGGAACTTTGCCTCCCAAACAGCACTCCTGTAGGCCTCTCGGTTGTGAGCAAGATGTCCTGCTGCTGCTGCATCCATTTCCAGATCATCAACGATGTCTTGCAGCCATCTTCGTTTCGGTCTTCCTCTTTTTCTTTTTCCAATACGGTCTTCTCTAAATTATCATGACGTTTAATGTGTCCAAAATATTTAAGTTTTCTCTCTTTAATCCTCTTTACTAGCCAGCCTTCTTCAATATTAAGCTCTTGTAGTATAGATATATTTGTTCTTTTTTGTGTCCACGATATTTGGAGAACTCTTTTGTAGCATTTACATTCAAAGGCATTTATGTGTTTCTCAGCTGTTTTGTTAAGTGTCCAGATCTCACAGGCATATGTTGCGATGGGAAAGATGCATGCCCTTATGAAGGACTATAACACCAATTTTTCAATTTTTTTTTTCAGTTCAGTGACAGAACTATTTCAAAGAAAGGCGTGGACTTTTCAAGTGTAGAGCTCAGGCCGTCATGAAGTCCCCGTTCATGCAAAAGAGACACCGATGTTACAGCAAGATCTGGAAGATCTAGATCAGTGTCAGCTGTTCATCATGTTCATTATCTATTTTTGGTAGATAGACGAACTTCAGCTAAATCAACTGCTGAGATACTAGAGATGTGCAAGGAACGGTTGGACTGATAATTCATGAGCAATTTGGGTATGCAGAATCTGCCAAGGTGGCGAAACATCTGAATGGCGAGGAGAAGCAAAACCGAGTGAACACTTTCAAGTTGCTTTTGCAGCCATTGTGAGTGACACCTAGTGGTGACTTTTTGGAATGAATCGTCACTGTTAGTGAAACATGGTTACAAATCTATGATCCTGAGACCAAACAACAGTCCTTTTCAGTGGTTGCACTCGTGGTTTTTCAAGGCGGAAGAATTTCAAGACCCTAAAGTCAGAAAGAAAGGTCATAGTCACTGCTTTTGTGATAAGGAAGGTATTTCAATGATTGATTTATCTTCCAAAAAAGCCGAACAGCTAATGTAGAATAAAACTCTAACTTGTCGTGCCGATTAAAGGATGGTTTGACAGATAAACGAACGTGCTGATAAGTGGACTGGAAACACCTTGACCAGGGTCTCAGTCAGCTGGACTGAAGTTAATCTTACGTGGTTAGATGGCGTAGAAATGAGAATAATCCTGATGCAGCTGCTTCACCGATAACGACAATGATGATAATGTTAATAATGATGATGATCTTGTGATATTTCCTAAATTTATTTATTTATATCACTGGCCTACTTTTCATGGCGTAGGTATAAAACGTACAATACATGAGGGGGAGTGAAAAGGTGATCGCAGTCAAGAGAGGAAATTATGAAAAGACTGGAGGGCGACTCCAAAAATATTTTCATATAGCTTTCAATGGTCATGTCGCTTGATTCCTGTTACTTTTTAACTTTCTGAATATATATATATATATATACTTTGCCTCTCCTGTACGCCTCTCGGTTGTGAGCAAGATGGCCAGCTGCTAATCCATCCATTTGCACATTATCAATGATGTCTTGCAGCCATCTTCGCCTTGGTCTTCCTCTCTTTCTTTTTCCCATTATATACCCTTCCAAGACGGTCTTCTCCAGATTATCATGACGTTTAATGTGCCCAAAATATTTAAATTTTCTCTCTTTAATCCTCTTTACTAGTCAGCCTTCTTGAATATTAATTTCTTGTGGCATGGATATATGTGTTCTTTTTTGTGCCCAAGATAATTGAAGAACTCTTCTGTAGCACTTACATTCAAAGGCATTTATGTGTTTCTCAGCTGTTAAGTGTTCAGGTCTCACAGGCATATGTTGCGATAGGAAAGATGCATGCACTTAAAAATCTAATTTTTGTAGTTGAACTGTTCCTCTCCACAGATTCTTTAATTGTTTTACTTTTTGAAATTTTATTTTCCCTCATTGTATCTCTATTATTAGTTAGTAGTGATCCAAGGTATTCAAAACTCTCCACTTCTTCGAATTTTTCCTCATTGATACATATTTCAGCTGCCTTGTTTGTTTTGTCAGTTGTCATCAATTTAGTCTTCTTTGCATTAAGATAGAGGTTTTCCTCTTCACTATTCTTACGGACGGATATAATTAGTTTTTCCATTCCTTTTTGTGTTGTGGGAAGTAATACTGTGTCATCAGCATATCTAATCTCTAGTATTTCATAACCTCCAATTTTTATGGCATTGTAATATTCTTTGTCTACGTCTTCTCTAACATTCCTCATTATATTTTCAGTACACAAGTTAAATAAGTAAGGTGACAGTATGCACCTCTGACGGACTCTTTGTTTTATGTTAAACCAAGATGTTGTTTCATCATTTATTCTTATTGCTGCCTGTTGGTCTAGATACAGCAGTGATATTGACTGTATCAAATGTGTTGGAAATCCCATTTTGTCCATTATTTCCCAAGGTTTCTGGTGTTTTACGCAATCAAATACCTTTGAGTAGTCTATAAAGTCTAAATATAGATTCACATTAAACTCTCTGCATTTCTCTATTATTAATATTATATTAAATATATGATATATTGATACTCTTCCTTGCTTGAAACCAGCTTTGACCATATTGACTTCTTCTATTTTCTTACGAAGTCTACCTATTATGATTTTTAATAGAATTTTACTGGCGTTACTAATCAGGGCAACGGTTCTCTATTTTGTGCATAATTTCAGTTTACCCTTTTTTTTTGGCAGTGGTATGAATTCACTTCTTTTCCATTCTTTTGACCAAATACCTGAATGCCATATCTGTTTTACATAGTGCATGATAGACTGTTGCACATTCCTTACCTCCTGTTTTAATACGTCCAGCTGTTATCTCATCACATCCTGGTGATTTACCATTTTTCAGATCCTTTATTGCCCATAAAACTTCTTCTATTGTCGGTTCGGGTTCTTTCTCTTCCAATAATAATTCACACTGTTGATTTCTGCTTTCACAGTCAGTTGTTTCATACATTCCTCTGCAATATCCCTTCCATCTTTGTAGAGTTTCCTCTGTCTCTGTCAAGGTATTCTCCATCTCGTCAGAAATTACATTTAGCTTAGGTGTGACATTTCTCGTCAATGTCTTCATTTCTTTAAACATTTCACTTTCTTCCACACTTCTGATGTCCTTCTACTCTTTCACAACGATCTTGTATGTACTGTTTTTTGTCTTTTCTTATGTTTCTTCGTACTACTTTTGTTAAAGATTTATATTTCTCTTTGCTATTTTTTGTCACTGTCCATTGGGTTTTCATTTCTCTACGTTGTTTTATCAGATCTAGTGTGCCTGCTGTAATCCATCCATTCTTTTGTGTTTTATTTACTGGGACCACGTCTTTATTTGTGTTATATATATATATATATATATATATATATATATATATATATATATTTGTTGACAAAACAAACAAGGCAGCTGAAATATATATCAATGAGAAAAAATTGGAAGAAGTGGAGAGTTTTGAATATCTTGGATCACTGCTAACTAATAATGGAGATACAATGAGGGAAATTAAAAGGAGGACATCTATTGCTCTTCAGAAAGTAAAACAAATAAAGAATCTATGGAGAGGAGCAGACAGAACTACAAAAATAAGATTTTTAAGGTTATGCATCTTTCCCATCGCAACATATGCCTGCGAGACCTGGACACTTAACAAAACAGCTGAGAAACACATAAATGCCTTTGAAAGTAAATGCTACAGAAGAGTTCTCCAAATATCGTGGACACAAAAAAGAACAAATATATCTATACTACAAGAGCTTAATATTGAAGAAGGTTGGCTAGTAAAAAGGATTAAAGAGAGAAAACTTAAATATTTTAGACACAATAAACGTCATGATAATTTAGAGAAGATCATAATGGAAGGATTACATAATGGGAAAAAGAAAAAGAGGAAGACCAAAACGAAGATGGCTGCAAGAAATCGTTGACGATCTGCAAATGGATGCAGCAGCAACAGGCCATATTGCTCACAACCGAGGGGCCTACAAAAGTGCTGTTTAGGAGCCAAAGTTCCGCAAGGGACATGCAAATGAATGAATGAATGAAATATATATATATATATATATATATATATATATATATATATATATAAGATCTTTTCACTTACGACATTAAGTTTGTAGCAGACTGATGGTAGCTAGTGTGAAAACCAGAAAGCGGTTAATTCCACTAATATTAGATATACATAACTGACCATAATAAACCGCAGGCAATGTTTGTTGTGCAAGGTCCAGTGACTGTGCTCTTTCGTCGGTTGTTTTGAATTTTTTGTCCTCGCAAATGATACTTCTCCGTTACATGGAGTTTCTCACCTTTTGGCTCATTCTTTCGGCTGTTCTGTCCAGTCGTTGTGGTTGATGGAAAGAAAACTTTGATGGAAGACATACAAACATCGTTATATCTCAGTTTTGGTCTGCCTCATGATCTCCTTCGTTCCAAAATTATGCCATGCAGTGTTTGTTTGGAAAACGGTGCAGGATAAATGCAAGACAGCACTTCAATGGCAGCTATAATAAGGCACACAAACCTGTTTCTCATCATTATAATCAACGAGTGCACAAGGGAAAACAGGACATTTCAATTACTGCCATCTGTTCTTTTTTTTTTCTTTTCCATATATATGTATTTGTAAACCTCTGGAATAGCGCCTTATCTTCCAAGCCGGATGTCTACACCCAGCCGGTCTGAATTCTCATTTTAGCTTTCCGTGAACAATTTATTTTCCTTCGTTTGATTATAACTGGCTCTATATCTGTGTTCATGTTCACTTCTCATGCCATTTTCCACCTTTTATTTTTACTAGACTTTCTCATTTGTTCCACACAGTAACAAAGATTAGTACAACTTTTCCTCTGCTCTACTGGCTGGTTGTCTGACCCCATCTGGTCCAGTTTTCTGTGTACAATTCATTTTATCTATAATGATTTGTTTTATAGAATTTTTATTCTTAAACCCACCCTCCCGTTCTAGTTTCTGGTTGACCGCTTTCCACGCTTGACTACTTCTCGTATTTCTTATATTCATTCTCTCGCCTTGGGCCTCCGTCTGTTGTACTTCCTTCACTGAGCGGATCTCACATAATTTTCTTTGTTTGTTTTGTCTTTTTTGTTTGATAAAGACAGTTTTGATGAAAGACTGGGTTGTTTTTATTGCTATTTTTCATAACCATTTCATTGTTCGTCCGGCATTACACTCGTTAAATAGCTCGAATAATTCTTTCCAAACTTTATCCACATGGGCATACGAGCACCGCACGCCTGGAAATCCCTACATTTACGCCGTTGCAGCGTGCTTGTTTTAGCTGCTGACGTAATCAACAATCTCCAACTATCTTCGCGATTGCTGGAAGACAAGGTCTTATATTCCTGGACATAAACAAGCCCCTGATATTTCTGGATATCTGGCGGCCATTAACATTCTGGAGTTCTCTACTCGTAGCACCGATCCCGGACATGCATTTTTCAGTAGCCAGGTTTTCAGCAACTGTTTGCATACAGCCAATTTCAGACTCAAACTGAGTACAGTAGATGATCCTTCGATCGTAGCTATTGATTGAGTCAACCTTCAGCGCGTCTTTAGCATACACAAATATCATGTGACCAACGAAAATGAATTGCTCCAGTTGGAAGAATCTTCCTTACTTACTATTGGTCTTTTCGGGAAAATAGTAGAATTTGATACATTATGCGTAAAACAAATAACAGCTATTCGAAGCTGTTAGCAATGTTTGTATTATAAAGATATGAACGTAGGAGTATAAAATAGTTTTTAAGAACAAAAATCATAAATAGCTTAGCACGTAACTGATTTTGCCAAACAGGGTAAAAAAAAAACAGCATGCAATGGTGCGACAAAGAGTCAATATTAGTCTACGCATGCGCGGCGGAAGCTGTAAATATAACAGAAGAAGGGAAAATGATTCCAGAGTTACCTGACGTGGAAAATGGCAACGCAGGGGTGGTAGTGTAAAAAAAAAATTGGAGTCAGAGTACTAGAGCAGGCCAAGACCCTACTCCTATATAAATTTTGGTATTTGTATTGGCAAAATAATACGCTCCTTTTTTCCCCTGAATAATAGAGCAGAATACTCCGAGGTTTCCATTGTGATGCAGTTTACAAATACACCCGTTTATTTTATACGTTTCCTAGTTTTTAGCACGCTCCATATTCCACTTCATACCTTATACAACACCAGCACATTCAAATCATAATAGCACTGATCGCAAAGAACAAAACTCACAGCTACAGAGAAATTAGAAGAAGAACAAAATGAAGTAAAGATTATAACAAAAAAGATGTGGTGCTTGAAGTGGTGCATACTTGCATACTCAGGACCTTTATGTCCCACTAACGGGGATGGGCTCACCTGGGTTAATTTCTGCTCGCAAACCGCGAATGCCCCAGCAAGCCGGCGGTGGATTTCTATGCCGCTCATAGAAGGCACAGGAAGAATAACAAAAGAAAAATCATCACGACAGAAATGAGATGTTTAAGGAGAATACTAAATGTGACAAGAAGGGACCAAATTAAAAGAAACTGACACCACCAGGGCAAAGGTTGGAGTAACACCACTATTACACTATATCCACACGCAGCAGCAGAAACACTTCCGGCGTGACGTGCAAGATGGCGAACGTTTTTGGTTTTTTTTTGAACGCTCTCGCCGGCATGCAGAAATCAGCGGAGTTCCGCTTGATCTGTCACACATCATGTACCGGGAGTTGGGCATAACGCTAACAACCTTATCCTGGGACCTATCTAGAGGCGACTCCAGATGGGAAAAAAAATATCGTTACGGAAACTCGCAGAGAAATCAACCGAGCATCAGGGATGCCAACTCCGAGGAGCTCATTTGTCGGCCCCAAACATGTGACAAGGATTGAATTCTGGAATGTGAGAACGATGCCAGCACCAACAAAAACTACTCAGGTCATCAAAGAAATGGAGAGATACCATCTAGACATACTGGGCATCAGCGAAATGCGATGGCCAGAAGCATGTAAAAGATCGGCGGAAAACGGTAAGTTAATAATACATTCAGGCAGAAATTACGGTAAATTTCGAGATGGGGTGGGTATTGTTATGTCAAAAATAGCAGCAAAGAGCCTTGTAGAATTTAACCAGTGAACAGTAGTATAATAAAAGCATGATACAACCTAAGACATGGAAGAGTGACAATAATACAGTGTTATGCACCCACGAATGATGCAGATGATGATGTGAAAGACGACTTCTATCACCAACTACAACAAATCATCAACAAAGTCCCTAAACACGACATCCTAATTGCTATGGGGGTCTTCAACTCTAAGGTAGTGAAAGATAATACCGACGTTGAAAAAGTGATGGGGAAAGAAGGAACTGCCATGGTTAATCAGAACGGAGAAAGACTAATTGAATTATGTCTAAAAGAGGACATGGTCATTGGAGGCACAATATTCCCATACAAAGAGATACATAAAACAACGTGGATATCTCCAGATGATAGAACTAGAAACCAGATAGATCATTTTTGTATCAGAAAGCAATACAGAACATCTCTCATAGATGTAAGGAATTATAGGGGTGCAGATGTCGACAGTGATCACAACCTGTGCATAGGGAAAATAAAACTAAAATTGAAAAGCCAACACAGGAAATCAGTACACAGAAAGATAAACAGCCACAGCCTACAAGAAGAAAATAATAACATTAATTTCAATCAGGAACTTGCCAATCATTCCAAAACACCCAGTGAAGTTGAGGAGATAAGTATAGATGAGTTATGGAATTCTTACAGCATAGCCATAATCACAGCAGCAAAAGCAAGCGCTGGACTGAAAAAACCAAATAGAAAAGCACGGATATCAGATAAAACATGGAAGTATATGCATGAAAGACGAGCAGTCAAATTAGACATGTTGAATGCAAAAACAGATCTTGGAAAAGATCTGGCGAAAGTAACATACAAAGAAATAGACAAGAAAGTAAAAGGTTCAGCTAGAAGGGCTAAAAGAGAATACATAGACAATATGGTGAAAGAGACAGAAAAAGCACAAAAATAGGAGACAGCAAAACTTCATATAACATACAAAAGAGTCTAACATGTACTATTACATCTAAAGAAAGACCAGTCTTTAGCAAAACTGGAACACTATTAACATCAAGTAAAGACCAAAAGCAAAGATGGGCTGAACACTTCCAAGAAATACTCAATCGACCACACCCAAAAGAATTGTTAAACCTTGAAACTGACTTACCAGCCCCACAACTAAATATCAACCTAGACGAAATTAAATTGCATGAAATTGAAACAGCAGTGAATTTAATGGCTAACAACAAAGCTGCAAGTGAAGATAAAATAACAGCCGAAATGCTAAAAGCCATCAATAGTGACAACATGAGACAACTACAGAGAATGTTTAACAAGATTTGGAAAGAAGAGAAGGTCCCTTCTAATTGGAAAAAAGGAATCATTGTTAAAATACCAAAAAAAGGCAACCTTAGTGATTGTAACAACTGGAGAGGAGTAACCTTAATATCAGTTGTGTCAAAAGTATTTTGCAAGTTCATTTTGAATAGACTTAAAAATATAGTGGATACATCAACGAGAGAAGAACAAGCAGGATTTAGAAAAGGGAGAAGCTGTCTCGACCAGATCTTTACTCTCAGAATAATACTTGAAGAACATATTGAAAAGCAGAAACCATTAATACTGAACTTCACAGATTTTAAAAAGGCATTTGATAGCATACACAGAGATTCATTATTGAGAATTTTAAGTCTATATGGAATACCTTCTAAAACTGTCAACATCATTAAGGACTTATACAATGGATATGTTTGTGTAGTCAAGACAGAAGAAGGGATGAGTGAATGGTTCCAGATTGAAACAGATGTGAAAAAAAGGATGTATATTGTCTCCTTTACTTTTTGGAATTACAATAGACTTCATAATGAAAAAATGCTGCACAGGTAACACAGGCATTGACTGGGTACATGGGACCAAACTAGAAAATCTTGATTGTGCTGATGACATAACTCTTATCAGTAATAATGTGAATACCATGCAAGAAAAGACAGATAGCCTGTCTTCAATGGCTAGCAAAATAGGACTTGAAATTAACAAGGACAAAACAAAAATAATGAAAATTCCCATTAATCAAAATGGAAAAATACACATAGAAGGGACAGATATTGAAGAAGTCAACCAATTTGCATACCTTGGCAGCTACATAGACTAGGATGGTGACACTAGAAAGGAAGTTAGGATCAGAATTTCAAAAGCAGCATCAGTCTTCAAGAATCTTGAGAACATATGGAATTCAAACGTTATAAGCACAAAAACCAAGTTAAGACTATTCAATTCAAATGTAATATCCACCCTCATTTATGCATGTGAAAGCTGGAAAACAACTAAAGAAATAGAAAAGAAATTAGACTCTTTTGAAAACAAATGCTTAAGGAAAATACTCGGCATCAAGTGGAACGAATTCAAGAACAATGCAAAGATAAGACAGATGACTGAACAGCAACCAGTCTCATGGGTGATGAGGAAAAGGAGATGGACATATGTTGGTCACTTGATGAGAAGAAATGATCAGAGAATCCCAAAACAACCTATCAAGTGGAACACAACAGGCCAAAGAAAAAGAGACAGACCGCGTGAAACTCTGAAGAGGACATTGTTAAGCGAGGCCAAATTAACAGGCATAAAATCCTTTGATGAGGTTGAAAGACTCGCTGAAGACAGGAAAAATTGACGAACTGCTTTGCGAGCCCTATGTGAAGTTTAACGGCACGGGAAGGATATAAGATATAAAATAAGAAACAGCAAGTCAAATGGCTTGGCCATGTTACACGGTTACCACCAGACAGTATATCACAGACAACATTCACACTAAGATTTGTAGGTAACAGAGGATGAGGCCGCCCATGCAGGAGATGGAGAGAGGAAATTACAGAAGCATTAAATATCTCATTATATGAAGCAAATCGTCGAGCCCTATCAAGGCGTCTATTTGTTCCCTCAATACCGAAAGGTATATCAGGTAGGAGACGAGACAACAAGATAAGACTTTCAGGCGAGACTTTCAGGCAAAAAAAAAGGTTCTTCGTGAACTGCAAGACATCGGAAAGTAAATAAATCTTTAGAAAAACATAGCAGTTGTACAACGTGATAGTCACGTGATATTTCAAGAGAGTAGGAAGCGACGACGAAAAAGAGGAGAGCAAGAAGAGAGAAACAATGAAGACAGTCTTGGAAACAAGGAAGAAATATTGAAGACAGAGAGAGAGAGAGAGAGAGAGAAACAATGAAGGCAGTCTTAGAAACAAGGAAGAAATATTGAAGACTGAGAGAGAAACAATGAAGACAGTCTTAGAAACAAGGAAGAAATATTGAAAACAGAGAGAGAAACAATGGAGAGAGAGAGAGAGAGAGAAAACGAAGATCGGGGGGGGGGGGGGAACAATTAAGTCTGAGAAAAACACTGAATATACAGAGAAACAAAGACGCCAGGCAGAAATAACAACGTCAGAGAGAAACAATAAAATCAAGGGGAAAAATGAAGAAAATTAGAAACAAGGATGTGAAAATAGAGAAACAGTGAAGAGAAAAGCAGAAACAATGAAGATAAAGAGAGAAACGGAGAGAGAAACAACGAATACAGAGAGAGAGAGAGAGAGAGAGGGAGACAGGGAGAGAGAAACGATGCATATACAAATATAAAGGTAAAAAGGTAAAGGTAATCCTGTTATGCCTTAGAGGCACATAGGGATATGGTGTTAGTGCCCATATTTTCCTTGACCTGTCAGCACACTAGAGGATGATATGGTCAGTATCACATCTGGCTGCCTTTCCTTCCCCGACTCCAGAAGAAGTCGGGTACCAATTTCTACACCTGGGTGACTGGGGTGCCGCCGGCCGGATTCGAACCCCGACCTTCGCCATGAGAGACTAGTGCACTAACCACTTCGCCACTCAGACATAAACGACGAAGATAAAGAGAGAAGCACTGAAGACAGAGAGATAAACGATGAAGACAGAGAGAGAGAGAAAGAATGGAGATAGAAAGAGAAACAATGAAGACAGACAGCCAGAGAGAGAGAGAGAGAAACAACCACAGTCTGACGAAGACAATATCAGAAAATACAGGGCAATCGACTGCGGGTCTGTAATGACAAAAAGAACCTAAGAACACCTGCTCTTATCTACAGAGGAGAATCTACCCTGCTTCATCGTGCATAATTTTTATCATAGTAACATTTCACTCGTTACTTTCCAATATAATCCACCTCTAACACAGCAACAACACCACATACCAGAAAGAAGACTCCGCGAAGCACCAATCACCCAATGACCCAATCACCACCATACAAAGATTATTCCTTCCGCGAATGAAAATAACACGGTATTCCTCCCCAGAAATAGCCCCAGACTTTGATTTATTCCTATTGTTGTGAGCACGCACTAGCGTAACCTTGAAGAAAAGAGAAGAGGTTCTTTCAAGTTTATGACACCGAAATGTAGCGATGATAATAGCTTCTGTTTAGAGATTATTTTTATACGGATCTGACAGTCCAGAAAGAACTGAAATGGAAACTTTCTTACTAAAATTCTGGTTTATTTGGTTACAAATAGGAACAGCAGCACTTTTTTTTTTCGAAACTATGTTTTCGGTATAAATACACTTGTAAAGGATGTGACCTTTTGCAGTTTGGTTTTTTTTTTCCTTTTCTGTAACTGAAAAGAGTGACCTGCGGTGTCTAACGCTGTGACCTTAAAGGCCATAACTGGATGCGGAAATCGAGCTGCGGGCTGCATTTAAGTTTAGTTGTTTCTTTTTTTTTTTTTCAAACTTTAGTAAAAAAAAAAATAAAATAACACATGTGAAGTAAAGGTGAACTGATTGTTTTTAATGACATTTTCAAGTGGTGTACAAAAATGTTTTTACATGTTTATTTTCAAACAGGCTGTTGTTAATTTTAATCAAATAAATCATATTTTGAAAAATAACCGTAGCGGGCCGTCGGTTGGACATTCCGTGGATTAGACAAACGAAGTGCACCAAGTATTGGAGAGAGTCGGAAAAGCCACATATTCTTTCAAGTTATAGCCAAGCGCTATATTCATTTTATTCATTTATTTAACATAGGCTTCATGTGAATCTATACTTTATCTCATTTTATTTATTTAACATAGGCTTCATGTGAATCTATACTTTATCTCATTTTATTTATTTAACATAGGCTTCATGTGAATCTATACTTTATCTCATTTTATTTATTTAACATAGGCTTCATGTGAATCTATACTTTATCTCATTTTATTTATTTAACATAGGCTTCATGTGAATCTATACTTTATCTCTTTTCCTAATTCTTCTTCGTTCCGTGTGCGTTTGTATGATTGAGGCTCACGCCGAATCGCCACAACTCCGTAGTCGTTGAGTAATAAAGCTGTTCCTACTTGTTTTCCCCCTAGTTTATACATTTTGGTATCACAGCTCTACAGCTTCGTGTATGGTTGTATACTTCTACACTAATCATTGTGTGTTACACGAGTATTGGTTAAACTTACACATTTCTTTATGGTTCAGAAAATGGGTTTTTCAGCCTGCGGTTTGCGAACCCCCCCCCCCCCCCCGGGTATCAGTGAAGGGCCATGTGGTGGTAGCATGTTGAGAAGGTGTTGATTAATACAGATATGATAAGGCTTCTAACAGCAAGTGTCAGGTAACCAGAAGGTGCCAATGAGTCACAGTAATCTCCAGACACTGGGAAACTTGAAAACATAGAAACCTCGAAACAATGGGAAACTTCGACTCATAATAATGTGGAAACAATGTGAAAATTAGAGTCATAGTGAGCTCGGAACAATGTGGAAATTAGAATCATAGCAATCTCGAGGCAATCGGGAGCTTGTAATCATATTAATATCGAAGCGATGGAGAACTTAAATCATGGTATTCTCGAAATAACGGTAAACTTGGAATCATAGAAATCTCTAAACAATGGGAAACCAGAAATCATAGTATTCTCGAAATAAAATAGATAAAAATTCTTAACAAGACGGGATCATTAAAAAATTGAGTAGATTTTTACGCATAATCCCCTCCCTCTACCCTCACTCTCTCCCTCCTTTCTCTCTCTCTCTCGTCCTTTTCTTCCTGCAAAATGACTCTCACGAGTTCATGAACTAATCTCCTCTCCTGAACAGCGATCAGATAGTTGAAGTGCTCAAAAACTAACTCGTTATACGCGATATCTGAATAAAACTATCGGCCTCTTATTCAAATTAGGGCCAGAACGTGCCATAAATTCTCTTCATTTCTTGACTGCTATTTCAGCTTGCGAACGTTTTCTTCCACGGATGTTCTCCGAAAGGTTTTACTACAAAAAAGAACATAGCGTTGTCTTTTTTTTTTTTTTTTGAGGGAGGGAGGTCTTTTATAAACTCAAAATGGGAAAAATAAAGACAGGAAGACCAAGGCGGCAGATGGCTGCAGGACATCGTTTGATGATCTGCGAATGGATGCAAAAGCAACAGGGCATCTGGCTTACAACCGAGAGGCCTTTAAGAGAGCTCTAAGGGAGGGAAAGTTCTGCAAATGAATAATAAAGTCAAAATAGTGGTCGAGTAGTACATTTTATCTATCTACCTATCTATCTATCTATCCATCTATCCATCTATCCATCTATCTATCTATCTATCTATCTATCTATCTATCTATCTATCTATCTATCTATCTATCTATCTATCTATCTATCTATCTATCTATCTATCTATCTATCTATCTATATATCTATCTATCTATCTATCTATCTATCTACAATTTAAAATCCATTAGTAATACTTCATTCTTTAACTCAAACCTGTTTCATTATTTACTTGCTTGTAATTATATGCCTCCATAAAATAACCAGCACTCTCTCAACACATGGCTCGTAAACAATCAAGTACTTCAATGACATAGTTAGAAAAGCAACTTGTTAGATATTGTTAGAAATTATTTTAATGTTTGTTAAAAAAACATATGTTAGAAGATCTGTATTTACAATGTATTTTTATTTATGTATATGTCTGCGTGTGTATGTGTGCGTGAGTGCTATTTTATTAGGTTAATTAGTTCTTCTCTTTTACTTTGAATGTAGTAGTTAAATCTTACACTCTTTTGATATGTTTTCCTAATTTAATTTGTATTTTTGTACTAAATCAAGTGCGTGGGAAGAATGAAAGATGGAGTGATGAAGGGCAGAAAGTAAGACGGGCCTGCGTGCCCACTTCTTTACCCTTTAAAAATAAAGATTATTCATTCATTTATTCTGTCTATCTATCTATCTATCTATCTATCTATCTATCTATCTATCTATCTATCTATCTATCTATCTATCTATCTATCTATCTGTCTGTCTGTCTGTCTGTCTGTCTGTCTGTCTGTCTGCCTGTCTGTCTATCTATTTCCTTCCCCTCTCCCGTATGTCTGACTTTCTGTCTGTCTTTATGAAAATAGTGTTGAATTTTTACGACAAAATGAAGGAAGGCATAGTGACAGACTGGTCTATATGTCCACTTGTTCCATCATTGAAAACAACATTCCTTTATTTCCATCTTCCTTCTGTCTGGCATTGTCTGTCTGTCTGTTTGTTTTTTTCCTACTAAAGTATTCCATTTTATTCCATTCTTTTCTTAGCATTTTTAAACTTGCATGCCAGAAATTTGAAGGAGATTCCCCAAATCTAAACATAAAGATGTGTCTTCAATTTCCAAAAGCAATTATCCGCTCAGAGTTGTCATTCCTCTCCACGTGACAGGAACAGTACTCCCAACACTTTCGGAGTTTGTTGTTTTCAAGACGCCTGATTGTTTGATAAAGTGAAGATCAAACTCAATGTTTTAAGATATTTAATTTGCCGGGGACCACGCTGGCGGTGGCGCGGATAAAATAAATATTTGTATCCGGTAAAATAGCAACACTCCTGAAAGAGATTCCTCGTCGGCATACAAATATAATGTTTGGCGCCACCCACTTTGTTAATGAAAAATTAATGGTTCATTAAACTGCCTCTCTCTCTCTCTCTCTCACTCTCTCTCTGTGTGGTGGATTAGCTTATAAGACTAAATAGGCTTAAGTTATGAGGCACGAAAGAGAGAGTGGGGGAGGTTGTGGATGCCTAGAAGTAGGCTCAAGGAAATAAGAAAAGATATATATAGACATAGATTACTGTCATTTGTAGTTATTATTGCTGAGCTAGCACTTTCTCTAGGCGGCTTTGTTGGCGTAGTGGTTAGGCGCTCGGTCAACTAATCCGGAGTTACCGGGTTCAAATCTCAGCAGTTGGCACTTTTTTGTCTGTTACCCCCTCACCAAACGGCCCCAGGGGTCCACCCGGCCCCTAAAAATGGGCACCAGAAAAATCTGAGAAGGTAAATGCGTGATATTTGCCGAAGGTTTTGGAAATAAGGCCCTAACGCCGTATCCCCAATATGCCTTAATAGTATGGAAACGGGGATTTTGACCTTTTCTTTAGCGCATTATGTTATCTAAAGGATATTGCCATATTGCTCGTGTTTGATCTGTGTAATACAAGGTCGTACGCTAATGGTCTTTTTCTTTCCATGGTTCTTCTTCTTCTTATAACTTCCTAGAAACATGAGCTTGATGTTCATTGCAGCCGATGCGATGAAGATTTTGAGACACCCCATCGTATCGGACTGGGAGAGGGTTACAGCGTCTTTTTTTGTTTAGTGGTTGAGCTGAGCTAAAAAAAAAAAAAGCCATGGACTCCACCTTGCCCCATTAGCCAGGCTGGGCCTGTTGTCTGGGGTGTCAACTGAGAGACGGTTCAGGGTCTTGATCGGTAGTGTTTCCCCCAACCCTGACGTTAGCTTGTCATTTATGGGTGGATGACTGCCACATTCGTCCACCGTACACTAAAAACAGAGATTACAGCAAGACATATAACACTTAGGAGTTCTATTTTGTTGTTCAAGAAGATGTTCTTGGTCCTATCTTATTATTCAGTACGTTTCTCTTTAATCGTCACATCACACATTGATGTTTCACAACATATTACCTCATTCGCTGGACCAGAGAAGTCCGATGAAAAGTTCACTGCATAACTTTTATTTTGATAAATATGATCCAGACATATAATGGATAACGTCACTTGGCATACATTTCGTTGTTTTCATCTTTGTAGTATATAATCTCAAAATATCACAGTATCATACTTCTCATATTCTAAAAGCAGTATTTAAGCAGCGTTCTCTGCTTCACAATATTCAATACTTCATACTTTAATACAAAAGCTCGTGGTAAAAATTACTGCACAATCTCTTGCTACACTAGTTCAGTCTAACACTACGTCTCTATCTCTACATCTCTCTTGCTGAATCCTTCTCTCTCTACCTGCAGCTGAGTCCTAATCTGTCTACCTGCAGCTGCCTGCACCTCCCCCTGCCTCCTGAATACTCATCTGCCCTCCCCCAATCTCTCTCTTCCTGCCTTATATTCGTAAGTTCCAACCGGCCGCAACTAGCGTCTTCGTGTTAGTCGCTTTCATCTCCGTCGGTCCAATTGTTACCTCCAATTAAACAAGTCCCCCATCTCTTTCATGTTATCTGCTTCGGGACCTAGTCCGTTCTCTGTTCAGTCGTTTGATCTACTGGTCAATTGTTCCCCCTCGGCTACTGCTTGTGTGCGTGAAGTCGCAATGTTAGTACTGGACCATTCTTACGATCTATCGGCGTACCCATGTCGATTCGGTTTACCTTTGATCAGGTCTTTGAAGTACCGAGTATCCGTTCTTCGTCCTTCTAACTATCCCTTCTCTGTCGCCGTTTGATCTACTATCCTGCCCCCCAATACATTCTTAACTATATTCCTGATCATGTCACTAATACTAATAATAATAATAATAACTATAATCATTACTTACAAGGCTATGCTACAGACACTAACATAGAGATTACAGTAAGACACTAACAAGAGAGGTTACAGCAAGACACTAACAATAGAGATTACAGCAGGACACTAACAATAGAGATTACAGCAAGACACTAGCAAGAGAGATTACACCAAGACTACTAACAATAGAGATTACACTAAGAGTCTCCAGGGACTAAATTGTTACTGCTGTCTCCATCAATTTATTTGTCAAATTCTTTGCATTCTTATCTTCTACTGTTCAAATTAAACCTTGCCTTGCCTATCCTCACATCTGTCAGTGTCTAATCCTCTGTTCCTCTTCCTCCTTTAAGTGCGTGATTTGTTTCTTAAGATTAAATAAATAAACTTAAGAACTTGGTTTTCACGTCCTCGCAGAGTTGCTAATGGTTTACATATTTATAATGCTGTGGGTTTAATTTTCTTTCCCGTGGCTATGAAAATAAACTATTCTTGCACACTTGGCTTAAGTGCAGAGTTTGTGATTAAGCCAACAAGTCAAGAAAGGGAAAAAAATCAATCAGATGGGGGAATTGGTGTAAAACAAACTAGGAGAAGTTTGAAACAAAAGACGAGAAGTTTGAAATGGGAGATAACCCGAAGCTCTTGGCTGTGTATATCTCAGTCGCTAGTCTTCGGACAAGTGAATGGGTATAGGCTTAGGGGAGATAATCTTTCCCTGCGCTGCGCGCATTCGCCTCGCCACGGCTCACTCACTGTTTTGGACTAGTCTGATTCTTATTACTACTGTTGCAGACGCTAGCTCCTGCTAGCGATCGCTAATAAGCTACTCAGAGAGCCATTATTGTTAAGATTCTCTAGGACCCGGGGATTACAATTTTTGAAACAGCGCTTCAGTCCCGACACTTCGACAAGTGAGTTATTTTTTTGTCGAAGTCCGCAAGTTAACAAATGTTAACAGATTTTACTTTGATATTTAGGCTTTGGTGACCGCCCCAGGTACTGAGGGTAACTATTAATTTAACGCGTTATAATCGCGCAGTAGACAATGCATGTGGTATAATTTGGGAGTATAGTAACTCCTCTATATGTTTTCTATAGGTTGAGAGACTACACATTTCAGAGATTTTACTTTGAAATTAATGTTGAGGTACCTGTATAGCAGTTGTTTAAATATCTTGTTTATACTCCACACCAGTGGGTAACTACCCAGGCAGACTTATATAATTCCTTGAGAAAATATACACTCGTATTTGATATAATACAGTGATATAACAGCTCAAAAGACTTTTTTTAACAGAGTTTTTACACAGGTAAATGTTCGTCGCTTGTAGAAGTTACATAGAATCCCTTTGCTGAATAGGTTCTCTCTGCTAACTTTTAAACAGAATCCCTTTGCTGAATAGCTTCTCTCATGCTAAATTTTAAACAGATTCCCTTTTCTGAATAGCTTCTCTCTGCTAAATTTTACACAGAATCCCTTTGCTGAATAGCTTCTCTCGTACTAGATTTTACACAGAATCCCTTTATTGAATAGCTTCTCTCATGCTAAATTTTACACGGAATCCTTTTGCTGAATAGCTTCTCTCTTACTAGATTTTACACAGAATCCCTTTGCTAAATATCTTCCTCTCGTACTAATTTTACACAGAATCCCTTTGCTGAATAGCTTCTCTCATACTAGATTCTTTCAGATATTTGTTTGACATAATTACATACACGCCCCCCCCCCTGGGAACAACAGTGTTAAGAGCACACTTATCTTTAAGTCTTTGTGAGACAGGGAACATAGGTCTGTTTGCATAAAGACTCTGACCTAACTCTATAGCAACCAACACTAATTGTAATTGTTATTTTTGTAAAATGTAATGTCAGGTTGGTGGACGGATGGGGACATGAAGATCACTAGCGGGGATAAGGAAAGTCTGGTGTGAAACCAATGAATCCAGGACGTGACAAACATATGAGTCTTTACAACAATGGCTATCAGAATGATGTAAACAAAACAGAGCCAGCAGACTATAGGTGGCGAGGAATGGATATCACTGAGGCGCTCATGGGATTCCTCATTCCAAAGTCGTAGTTCCTCTGTGGAACTATCTCAAAGCCGTCTGGCCAGCCAGCGTTACATGCTTGATCTGATGCGGAGAAGGGACTTAAGTACAGTCACTTATATATATCTTATATCTTATATCCTTCCCGTGCCGTTAAACGTCGCATAGGGCTCGCAAAGTAGTTCGCCAATTTTTCCTGTCTTCGGCGAGTCCTTCAACCGCATCAAAGGATTTTATGCCTGTTAATTTGGCCTCAATGTTATACAGTCACTAGAGAGTGGAAAACAAAGTTTCGGCCACGCCAGCCTACACCACTGTCTTCATGGCAGTCCGAGCAAGACCACAGTCTGCTGTAAAATTTTCTTACTTTTTTATAGCCGGATGTTTATTATATCATTATATCATCTTGTTGTTCATCAGCTTATGTCACTGCCTAAGCATTCTTTTAATCCGCTATATAACTCTTCTTCATCTCCGTGATCTTATAATGCTTCCGTCGTCCACGGCGCATCTCTAGTACTCTGGCTTAAATAGCTAGCCTTTAACTACCGGGTATTGGTGTCCATAGAATACAGCTGTGCCTGGAACACCCCGGATAGCGGTACCCACCGGACGATCTTCTACCCTGGGTTCTCCCTCTTCAAGTCGTCGTTCAGCAAGGTTCCCCAGCTCAGATGTTACGGAGTTTAATCATCAGTTTACTCTCTCTCTCTCTCACTCTCTTTCTCACTCTCTCTCTCACTCTCACTCTCTCTCTCACTCTCACTCTCTCACTCTCACTCTCTCTCTCACTCTCACTCTTTCACTCTCACTTTCACTCTCTCACTCTCACTCTCTCTCTCACTCTCACTCTTTCACTCTCACTCTCACTCTCTCTCTCTCACTCTCACTCTCTCACTCTCACTCTCTCTCACTCTCACTCTCTCACTCTCACTCTCTCTCTCACTCTCACTCTTTCACTCTCACTTTCACTCTCTCACTCTCACTCTCTCTCTCTCACTCTCACTCTTTCACTCTCACTCTCACTCTCTCTCTCACTCTCTCACTCTCACTCTCTCTCACTCTCTCTCTCTCACTCTCTCTCATTCTCACTCTCACTCTCATTCTCTCTCTCTCACTCTCACTATCTCTCATTCTCACTCTCTCTCACTCTCACTCTCTCACTCTCTCTCACTCTCACTCTCACTCTCATTCTCTCTCTCTCACTCTCACTATCTCTCATTCTCACTCTCTCTCACTCTCACTCTCTCACTCTCTCTCACTCTCACTCTCTCTCACTCTCTCTTTCTCTCACTCTCTCTCTCACTCTCACTCTCTCACTCTCACTCTCTCTCACTCTCACTCTCTCTCATTCTCACTCTCTCACTCTCACTCTCTCACTCTCACTCTCTCTCTCTCTCTGTCTCCATCAACAAATAATGACCACTCCTAAAATCAGACATTTTGGTATCAAGGAAAAATTGGAAAGGTTTATTAACTCAGCAAGACGTCACCCTGGAATACACCATATAACACTGCGACAACAGTACAATCTCCTCCACAGCAACACATAAGTTATACGGAATACTCATTTATAACACAACTGATAGAATACACATAAAATATAACAAGGCGGCACTTAGTCACGCCCATCTTCTAACACTACTTGGAGTCACAACTTCTAAGTCCTTATTTCAATCCTGTGGTAGTGGATTCTTCTTACAATTTTCCCATTTTCTCAGTTACAGCTTCTATACATTCCATATTCTTTTGGCACGCTTTACTTAAGCTCGAAAATTCAAGTGCCGACACACACACAAACACTTAATAACGCAGTGCATTGAACTGCGTCAACATGTAACATTTAACATGAAGCAAATAATAACAAATGAGATCAAATGAATGCACTGCAAAATTACATATGACATGCGCATCATTTATAATCATAAAAGTGTAACATTCCCCTACCCTTTCCACCAACTCCATCTTACACATAAAACACTTACACTGAATTATTTACCAAGCATATTTACAAAACACTCCACGTCTGACATACGAAAACTTACAAGAAATATACATTATCACAAATAACGCCGGCTGGTCAACAATCTGGGATCTAGACATTCCATTCACCCGACATGATGACACATATGATAAGTCAATGCATCAGATACATGCCAGGACACGATCCCACATGCTGCCGCCACGGACGTAACACACAAACCTGAATAACCCAACACATTCCACTCTTAACCTGCCGCACAACCACGTGAGCAGGACACGACCCAGTCCCCGAGAAAATGCGAAAATGACCACAGACTTGAATGTTCAAACCGGCCGTGTTTAAATACATTGGTCGGCCTTCTTCACACTGCCCTAGCAAGAAAAGGTGCTGAAGTCGGAGGTACCCAGCCAAAAGGCGCATCGCAAAAATCAGGATACCACGCATCATTGCCAATGTGAAGAAGAAGAAGAAGAAGAAGAAGAAAACAGAAGCAGACATAAACGCCAACTACGACACTTAGAACCTTGTCCCTCTGATATAAACCGGTGGAATGACACAGAAGAATTTCCCATTTTTCGTCCCTTAAATAGATTCCATGGCAGATTTATGGGAAGATTCCAGTTCTTTGACAGGGCAAACATTCACCCACCGATTACTCCTGTGATAATCCTTTTTGTTGAATGGCTAACACATTTTCCTTTGCTCTTGTTTTAGAAAACTATTACATACGTGAATGTATACAATTTATTTACTTTTGAGACGAGCAAAGAGTAATGTTTTAAGATAAAACAACGGGATCAGACAGAAGAAAATAAGGACTAATCTATTCCAGTGATCGTGATAACCTGCTACAACCGGTAAATTATGGATTTAAAAAGACAGGAGAAAAACCGAAACTATTGGAGATCTTTTGTAGCCGTAACTGGTTTTCATTCATTCATTCATTTGCATGTCCTTTGCTGAACTTTGCCTCCTAAACACCACTCCTATAGGCCTCCCGGTTGTGAGCAATATGGCCTGCCGCTGATGCATCTATTTGCAGATCGTTAACGATGTCTTGCAGCCATCTTCGTTTTGGTCTTCCTCTCTTTCTTTTTCCCATTATGTATCCTTCCAATACGGTCTTCTCTAAATTATCATGACGTTTAATGTGTCCAAAATATTTAAGTTTTCTCTCTTTAATCCTCTTTACTAGCCAACCTTCTTCAATATTAAGCTCTTGTAGTATAGATATATTTGTTTTTTTTTTGTGTCCACGATATTTGGAGAACGCTTCTGTAGCATTTACATTCAAAGGCATTTATGTGTTTCTCAGCTGTTTTGTTAAGTGTCCAGGTCTCACAGGCATATGTTGCGATGGGAAAGATGCATGCCCTTAAAAATCTTGGTTTTGTTGTTCTGTCTGCTCCTCTCCACAGATTCTTTATTTGTTTTACTTTCTGAAGAGCGATAGATGTCCTCTTTGTAATTTCGCTCATTGTATCTCCATTATTAGTTAGCAGTGATCCAAGATATTCAAAACTCTCCACTTCTTCCAGTTTTTCCTCATTGATACATATATCAGCTGCCTTGTTTGTTTTGTCAGTTGTCATCAAATTAGTTTTCTTTGCATTAAGATAGAGGTTTTGCTCTTCGCTGTTCTTACGGACTGACATAATTAGTTTTTCCATTTCTTTTTGTGTTGTGGACAGTAATACTGTGTCATCAGCATATCTAATCTCTGATTAGATAAACCGTAACCGGTTTATATTATCAAAACACTTAATAAATAAAAAAGCAACAAACAAAAACGGTTGGAGGATAATCGGATCAGTAGACTGATGATGTTCACTTTGCATGGAGGTCGTATGTAAGCATTTTGTAAACAGCAAACCTCTTTGTAGCTAAGCTATGAAAAATTTCACGCGAACATTCAGTTCCCGCTAATGTTTGTAAAGTCTGTTAAATTTTACATTTAGAAAAAAAAAAAAGTATAAGGTATCGAAAAAGTGTATTGAGAAAACTGGTATTTCGGAAAGTTCTTCATGCAAGGTGAAAGACAGGCATAGCAATACCTGTACAGGAAAAAAAAATTCTAATGCCATCACTGATCTATACCTGCCTCCTGCAAAAAGATGTGCAGGCAGTGAACAGGAAGATTAACATGGCAGAGATGAAAGCTTTTCCCAGGGTCGTTATGGAGAGATGGTTTTGTATCGAAGTTCTCTTGTGGTAAAACCAACAAAATCCTCTGTTAACTCACTCCCCATCCGATTTTACGCCTGTGTTACTGGATCGGCACCATGACAACAGATACTCGGAAAATTATATGTAAGGTTCAGGGGGTAGGGTGTATGTTGAGACAAAACCGCTTTCTTGTCGCTGAAGAACTACGTGGATGACAGTATTAGTGGAGAACTTCGTCCCGTGCCGCGACTCTACTCTACCCCCCTCCCTACCCACATCACTCCCCTTTATCCTTTTTTCAGGTTCTCATCTTAAGAAGCAGATTGCCCCTGGCACAGACTCAGCCGTCCTTCACCCTGTCACTCCAGATATTGTAATTATTTAACAACATATTTGATTAGTAAATGAACATTTAGTACATGCACCACTCTCGCCACATACCAGCTCAACGGGGTTATCTTTCTCACAAACACTCGTCCACGGAAAACCCGTTTAGCAAGCAGAACTTCAACCTCACTGAAACGTGCGATTAGTTAGTTCAAACAATTACGGACCTGCAAGTTGAGTGTCTTCTACATCTGGCATACTCACCAGACCTCGCCCCGAATGATTCTCACATTCTTGAAACATTTCAAAGAGGTGATTGGCAGATGAAATGTAAGGTCAGAAAAAGAGGTGCAACAGGCAATGCTTGAATGGCTGCACACTCGATGAAAATAATTTATACAGAAATCCATCACTGTGTAAACACTGGAGGCCTTGATGGAACGTAATGAAGACTATATAGAAAAAAAAATGATCCAGTTGTGTGACATTTCTGCACCGATAAATTATTGGAGAAAAATGTAAGGTTTTCATTTGGACCACACTGATATATGTTTTTTTTTAAAATTCTGAAGCTTGAATCCTTGTAGAAAATGTTTAGGAATTTTATTTTACAACTCGTACTTGCAACATGTACTCTCACTGTGTCCCACCTGTTACTTACTTCTAACACTGGGAGACAGATGAGCCATCGTTTGATATTCAGATATTGTATACTGTTTATAACTTGTCTAACTCCATATGGTTTTCTCGCTATCGTACGAGATCTGCATCTTTCACAGGACTCTTTGTTCAAATATTTCTTGCTTCCATAAGCAGGTGTGTAGTATTTTCAGCAAAGACTAATAAGCTTCTTCATCACCATCATCATCTTATTATTATTATTATTATTATTATTATTATTCTTTGAGCAGCTGTTGATTTCAACAGATTTCCGAGCCACTGAGATTCACTGTCACAGACAAAGTACGTCTCCATGTCTCCCTTCCAATCGCCGATTTCAAGAGTGCTTATATCTTCTAATAGGTGGTCTCGCCGCCGTTGTCCATGTCTAGATCTTGGTTTATCCCCTTTCATCTCTGTTTCTCTATCCTCCTCCACTCTCTCTAAATTTTCTATATTCCCTTTATTTAATTTTTAAACTTTACCTACGCTAATTGTTTTATGTTTCTTTTTTAAATATACCGAATTCAGTGCAACAAAATGCATTACTGTTACGCCAACTGATGGTTTCTTAATGTCTTTATCATTTCTTCTTCTTCTTCTTCTTTCTTCTTCTTCTTCTTCTTCTTTTTCTTCTTCTTCTTCTTCTTCTTCTTCCTCCTCCTCCTCCTCGTTCTTCTTCCTCCTCCTCGGCCTCTACTTCTTCTTGAATCGAGTACAAGGAATCAAAGTGGAGTCAGAGTTGAAAGGATTTTGACTGGATTTAGGACCACAGAAATGCGTCTCCCTGTTAGCTATAACGTCGTACACATCGGCGTGCGCTGTGATGGATAATGAGCGGGTCTTGGTTCGTTGGTCAGGGTAATGGGACATAGAATATTTGTGGTGGAACATTTCACGGAAGTTATACAAGGATTTTGAGCAGCCTTGGCTCGCATCATCATCATCATCATCATCATCATCATCATCATCATCATCATCATCATCATCATCATCACAGAAAATAAATAATGCATGTTCTAATCAGGGAGACTTTAAGTTGTCCCCGAATCCCACTTCGACGATCATCGCTCAAATATGACAAGAGTACACTACGGTCCACATTCTTCGGTTTTCTCATTGTGCTCGTCTAGTGCAAGGGTCTCTTTAATCTTTCCTCGATTATACACTTACCCCTGTGGATTGCTCAGTATATCCCACGACATCTTTCGCTAAAATATCGAAACCACCGCTCTAACCAGTCCCTTCAGTTACTAGCATTACTTGCAAAAAACATCAATAGCTTGGTTTTTAACCTTACACTTAAACAGCAAAGAACCAGATCAGCTGATTGTAAGTTCTAAATCAGCAAACCAATCTTTCGGAGTTTGGAGCTGTTCAGAGACCGGGTCCCCAAAACCCATAAATCGTTTACTTCTAATCTTTCCGTCATTCAGTTCCCCCTGCAATTATCATTTAGTTCGCATATCACCGTTATTTAGTTCCCGTGCCCTCGTCATTTAATTCCCATGGATCATCATTTAATTTCTATTTCTATTTCCCATCATTTAGTTCCCTTATCCTCATCATTCATTTTCCCGTAACCTCATCAGCTAGTTCCCACAACTTCATCATTTAGTTCGCATTGTCTCATCATTTAAATGCCATACCATGTCTTTTTGGTTTCCATACCCTATCATTAGTTCCCACACCCACTGATTTAGCTCCGGTACCTCCATCATTTAGTGCCCATGCTCTGTTCATTTAGCCCATATAATTAGTCCCCATACCCCCTTCATTAGTCCTCATACCCCCTTCATTAATTCTCATACCCCGTTCAATACTTCTCACACCCCCATCATTAGTTCTCATACCCCTTAATTAGTTCTCATACTCCTTCGTTAGTTCCCATACCCCTGTCATTACTCCCCATACCCCCTTCATTAGTTCCCATACCACCTTCATTAATTCTCATACACCTTCATTAGTTCTCATACCCCTTCATTAGTTCTCATACCCTCTTCATTAGTCCCTGTCCCCCTTTATTAGTTCCCATACCCCTTCATTAGTCCCCATACCCCCTTTATTAGTTCCCATATCCCCTTCATTAGTTCTCATACCCCCATCATTTAACTCGTATCTCCAGTTTTCTGCCGTGTGAGGACGTGTTTTTCCCCCAGCTCCTGATTCTCGGAAGTTCTGCGTGCTTCTACAGCGAAATGTGTATTGAGACTTACATTTGTGTACCCATCTTGTGATCGTGATTAAGAATGAAATATGCGAGAAATATAAATTATGTGTTTTTTTTTCCTTGGATAATTCCGGAAATGTCGTAAGTTGTATTCATCATTTATTAATCACTTATTTTCGCTGTTTTGCACACGCGGTAAAGCATGACCCGGTCTAGTTAATCTTTTGGTCAAACAAAGCCAGTGCCAGACAATGGCAAGCTATTGTTTCCCCCTGTTGTAAGCACCTTACACGTAAGATGATAACGTGTGCAGAAGAGGAACTACAGTGGTACCTCAGGTCACGAACTTAATTCGTTCTTTGACTCCGTTCGCGGACCGAAACGATTTTTCCCATTGAAATTAATGCAAATCCAATTAATCCGTTCGCTCGCCCCAGAAACATATTGTTTTTTTTTTACTTATTTATGTTTTTATGTGTGGGAAAAATATAAAATATACAGTATAACTTTACCTTTGTGGTTGATAGTTGCTGGTCAGGTAGATGGTAGAGGAAGAGGAGGAGGAGGAGGAAGACTACTTCTTCGAAGGAGAGTCCCATTCCATAATAACGTCGGGCAACTGTGTAGGTATTTCTGGTGTCTTTTCTCTTGTTTGTATCCTGGGAAGTGGTTCGATTGATGGCTCGGTGGCTGGTGTTTTCACAAGATAACGATCCAGAGACATTTATCTTTTTCTTTGTTGGATAATTTTTCCGAAAATGGGACATGACATTGTCATTTAAAATGTCCTCTGGCTCTGCTGGTCACAGTGTTCTTAGGGCGATGCTTCGCAATGACAACCTGCACTTCACTCCACTTGCTATAAATTTATCTGATCTCAGCACTTGAAACATGTACCACCTCTTTGATCCCAGCACTTGAAACATGGACCACCTCTTTGATCCCAGCACTTGAAACATGGACCACCTCTTTGATCCCAGCACTTGAAACATGGACCACCTCTTTGATCCCAGCACTTGAAACATGTACCACCTCTTTGATCCAAGCACTTGAAACATGGACCACCTCTTCCTCCTCCTCCTCTCCTGAGTGCTCCTCCCGCAAAACTTTCATCTGTTCACGTTGCAACTCATCAAGTTCATCTGTTTTGAGTTCTTGTCTGTGGCCCTCCACCAGCTCCACCACATCCTCATCGTTGACCTCCAAGCTCAAACTCTTGCCAGTGGTCACAGTCTCGTTTACTAGAGTTACATCTGCCTCCTCGAAGTCTCTATCAGGCACATAACCCGGCCAGAGTCTCCTCGAGGCAGATTGAAACGTCCGGTTAGAGACATTGTTCCATGCTTTGTCAGTGAGGTTCATGCAGTGGAGGATATGGAACTGATCCTTCTAAAAATCACGCAGGGTCAAATCCGTGTCGTTGGTCACCTGGAAACACCTGAGAAAAAAAAGGGCCTTTATATATAAGTTCTTTAAGTTGGGAATTACTTGCTGGTCCATGGGCTGGATGAGAGGAGTGCTGTTAGGAGGCAGAAATCTGACTTGTATGAAGTCGTATTCAACCTTAAGGTCTTCTTCCATACTTGGAGGATGGGCAGGAGCGTTGTCCATAACCAGCAGACATTTAAGGGGCAAATTATTTCCCTCAGGGTATTTCTTGACAGTTGGCGCACAAACTTCAGTCAGCCACTCCATAAAAAGTAATCTTGTTACCCAAGCCTTGCTATTCGCACTCCACAATACCGGAAGTTTATCCTTTAGCACTTTATTGCGTTTAAAAGCGCGCGGAATTTTAGAGTGGAAACTAAAAGAGTCAGGGTATGACAATCTTACAATCCCCACTTGCATTAGCGCACAATAAAAATGTAAGCCTGTCCTTCATTAGTTTTGTGGCCAGCAGTGACTTTTCCTATTGGGTTATGAAGGTGCTTCTTGGCATTTTTCCCCCCAAAAAAGTCCCGCTTCATCGCAATTAAAAACTTGATGCGATACGTAACCTTCAGAGTTGATAAAGTTTGCAAATTCCTCCTCATGGGCATCTGTTGCCTTTTTTGTCCGAACTAGCTGCCTCTCCATGCCTAACAACACTGTGAATTCCAGTTCGTCGACGAAATTTCTCGAAGCAGCCTCTACTTGCTTTAAATTCGTCAACGCTAGCATCACTTGTATTCGCCGTTTTCGCCACTAAATCACCGTGCAAAAGTAAAGCCTTCTCGCATATTAGGGCTTCGTTAACACTATCTCCAGCAAGCTGCTCTTCATTATTTCTTCAAACACTTGAGACCTTTGCCTCGTTAACATAGTTACTCCTTTAGCCACATCAGCCGCCTTTAGCCCCCATCTTTTTTCTTTAAGATCGTACAGATCATAGATTTAGCCATGTCATACTGCTTGGCAAGATCAGAAACACGAACATCATTCTCATGTTTAGTTATTATTTCCTTCTTCGTTGTTTCTACTGTAATACGCTTATGCTTCTTTACACCACTGTCACTAACACTTTTCACTTTCTTGGGAGCCATGATGAGGGTTAATTTAATGCAAAAAGCAAAAAAAATCGTATCAAGAACAACGCACTACAAACAATGTTCACAGATTTGAGTACAAGTGATTCTGTTCGCGAGCCGAAAACATGGCTTGTTTGTGCGTTCGTTCACCGAGGCACTGTTCGCGGGTCGAGTCAATTTTTGGAAACTGTGTTCGTGGGCCGATATGTTCGTGACTAGAGGTGTTCGTGGCCCGAGGTGCCACTGTATGTGAGATAACAAAGCCGTGTAGTCGCCGTGATGGACTACGGTTCACGGCTGCTAAAAACTACACGCTTAATAAAAAGACGGCCCTCGAGGCTAAACTCCGGGGATGCGGCAACCAGCCAGGGGTGACAATAAAGAAGTCCAACCAGGGACAATGTGTTACTGTCTCGTTTCACAATACTCGTCAATACCAGAATATAAAGCAAGCCTTGGATGAGAAGTACCACACACAAAATTAAAAACGGACAAAGATGGTGCACATGAAGAAAACATAATAAAAGCGCCAGCCCTTACCAATCACTTATACCACACAAAAAACAAAGTGTTGGTACAGAGTACAGCTGAGGCTGTTGGTTTTATGGTTGTCTGATGAGCTCAGTCTTTTACAAGAGTCAACCACCAGGACAGAAATAGCATTTAACTTGCATCACGCACAAGGCACTCTTCTAGCAGTAAGTGACTGCCCGGGCAACATGCTTGACGTACCAGAAGGTTGCCTTGAGGACAATCCTGACACCGAACATGCGGGAGTAGTCGTATCAGAGTCGACACCTACACATACCGACGACCACACAGGGCAGTAATTAACTCCCCTTGTGCTGGAATCACAAGATACCAAATCTCCTGGTCCACCTACTACTATCACGTATATCACAAACCATAGTTGTCCAGAGTCACTTGACGATCAAAGTTCTCTGGAAACTTCAACTTCTGGCGAAAGGCCATCAATTCCTTTTAGCCAGGATGTAATAAATGCTGTCAAGGAGTTGGTAAAGACCCTCATCAAAGACATGGCTGCTGAAATAAAAGTCTGAAAATGACAGTCTCAGGAGAGAAATCATTCTCCGAGACGAAAGCAAAAGCATGAAATACCTTATCGATTTGATGCGGTAAGAAGCTCTCGGCCAAAATAACATTCAAGAAAAAAGCACCCAGAAAGTTTCTGCTGATGAAAGTGACCCAGATCAGGAGACAAAATCACAGGCTGAGGTAGCGTCCACCAGCACTTCAAACAAACCTGAATAGGAACTTGAGCTTACACCCAAACAGCGTCCCCCGGCACTTCAAACAAACCTGAACAGGAACTTGAGCTTACACCCAGACAGCGTCCCCCGGCACTTCAAACAAACCTGAACAGGAACTTGAGCTTACACCCAGACATCGCAGTAAGGAATCATCAGAAGAGCTGAAAGAAGCTAACACAATGTACCCCATCGATGTACAAAAAGTAAAGTAAAGATAGTCCCATAGCATTTCAAATGCCGTAGGGGGTGAAGCGTTAGAGACCTCATTATGCTGGGTCATCAGCGTGTGAGGTAGGGTGACCAGTTCCTTTCCTCGCTGCCTTTACTTCCCAGATTTTCTCTGGTACCCATTTTGCGAGGCTGGGTCGACCTCAGGGCCGTATTGGTCGGAAAAAAAATCCCGCTCAGCTGGGGATGTACACATTAACAAAAAATTTGAAGTTTTACAGGACAGCCCAGCATCAAGCAGACAGCAGGTGCCCAAATCACTAAAATCAGGAATAGTACACAAGCGTGTCCTCTCAGCAATCTCCACATCCAAATCACCACCAGCACCACCCTAATCCCCAGCACAACTTCCATATCAAAGAAAACACAAGTCATCTGGTGACTGGGAATCCCTAATTGGAAAGGAATCTATATTGACCTGTTGTCCATCTCAGCGGAGGACATAGTCTCAATGATTCCGCCACCAGGGGCCAGTATCATGAAAATAATAGGAAGCTTGAACGTCGACCCAAAGATCATGAGGACAACAGTTCATGATGACATCAATGACAGCTTGAATGGTTTGACCTTCAGACCCTACGATCTTCATGTCCTGATATCGACAATTAAATAGAAATTTCCAAACACGTCAATCTTCATATCTTCAATCATACCTGGCCTGCTCTAGTGCTGGTCGTCGCTTGGCACACAGCAACAATAGAATTCTCAGCACACTGTGCCAACAAAACAACTTAAGTTTCATCGACAACAACCCGTTCTTCTCTTCGGAGTCTGGGGCTCCCAAGAAAAGACTTTATCGTGACCATATCCACACCACCAAGATCGGTACTAGCATTCATTCATTCATTCCTTTGCTTGTCCCTTTCGGAACTTTGCCTCCCAAACAGCACTCCTGTAGGCCTCTCGGTTGTGAGCAAGATGGCCTGCTGCTGCTGCATCCATTTCCAGATCATCAACGATGTCTTGCAGCCATCTTCGTTTCGGTCTTCCTCTTTTTCTTTTTCCCACTATGTATCCTTCCAAGACGGTCTTCTCTAAATTATCATGACGTTTAATGTGGCCAAAATATTTAAGTTTTCTCTCTTTAATCCTCTTTACTAGCCAGCCTTCTTCAATATTAAGCTCTTGTAGTATAGCATACTAGCTAAAAATATCAAGTACCCCTCTAGAACACAGCAGGACAGAATGCCACCGACAGGCGGCATAAAGCAGCGAAAGCAAGTAAAAACCAGTAACACACGGGGGGAGCCACCTCTCCTCTGAGTACACAATCCCCTGTGTCCCCTAAAGCCTCACCACCTGCCCCCATACCAACTCCAGCTCCAGCTCCTTTATCCTCTCCATATGACTCATCTTCTTCCTATGACTCCATGTACCCGCCCATTCCCACTCGGCAGCCGCAAACATCCTGGCAAACTACTGCTAACACAACCCAGAATCTACCACGCCCACCAACCATCCTGGCAAACCACTGCTAACACAACCCAGAATCTACCACGCCCACCAAACATCCTGGCAAACCACTGCTAACACAACCCAGAATCTACCACGCCCACCAACCATCCTGGCAAACCACTGCTAACACAACCCAGAATCTACCACGCCCACCAACCATCCTGGCAAACCACTGCTAACACAACCCAGAATCTACCACGCCCACCAACCATCCTGGCAAACCACTGCTAACACAACCCAGAATCTACCACGCCCACCAAACATCCTGGCAAACCACTGCTAACACAACCCAGAATCTACCACGCCCACCAACCATCCTGGCAAACCACTGCTAACACAACCCAGAATCTACCACGCCCACCAACCATCCTGGCAAACCACTGCTAACACAACCCAGAATCTACCACGCCCACCAAACATCCTGGCAAACCACTGCTAACACAACCCAGAATCTACCACGCCCACCAACCATCCTGGCAAACCACTGCTAACACAACCCAGAATCTACCACGCCCACCAACGATCCTGGCAAACCACTGCTAACACAACCCAGAATCTACCACGCCCACCAACCATCCTGGCAAACCACTGCTAACACAACCCAGAATCTACCACGCCCACCAACCATCCTGGCAAACCACTGCTAACACAACCTAGAATCTACCACGCCCACCAACCATCCTGGCAAACCACTGCTAACACAACCCAGAATCTACCACGCCCACCGCAGTGGAATCAAGATTTACTCGTACATTATCTCATGCAGTTCAGCCCAGCAGCTTTAAGCCACGCCTTCATGATGTCTGTCATCCACAAGCAACAGGTGTCAGCGATCTTCAGACAAGAGGAACTGTGAAATTTGATCAAATATCTTATTATTCAATTAATTATAATTGTAACTTTACCACAATAGTTTATTAGTTGTAGAAAATGGTCCAGGTAATTGATGGGTGGCTACGAAAGGATGGTCTTAGAATTGATCATTTAAACATTTACCACCTGCTAGGGAAACTTTCTGAGGGAACTAACATAGTTAATCATAACTTCCATGTCTTTGGCGTTTTAGAAAGTAGTCTACATAAAAACATAACTGACGAAGACATTAGGACAGACGGTTATAATTTACTTCGACGTGACCCTAAACTAGAGACAGGATTAGTTGTATATGTTACCACTGCCATACACTCTTGCTGTGGAACAGACCTTGAGACACCAAATATTGAATGTATATGGCTGGAAATCAAACTTAAAGTAGAGCCCAGTCTTAATCAGGTTTCTGTATCGTAATCCAAATGCAACAGCATCGTGGTATGATCACTTTACAAGTATGATGGATTATGTTTTGTTTTTTTTTAATTTAAAGGATATAATTATTCTTGGTGATTTCAATATTAATTACAGACAAACAGATGCTACATGGAATGATATTGTTTTATCATACAATTTATTCCAAATTATCACTAAACCTATTACAGTAACTGAAGCATCATCCACACTAATAGATCACATATATGTACCTCATCCAGAAAACATTATAGAACGTAAAGTCCCTCACACATCACTGAGTGATCACTATCCGGTCTCTTGCACATGGGCATGACATGGCTTGAAAATTCCCAAAAATAAACATACCAGTATTAAATTTAGAAGTTCTAACAAATTCCGCTTACAATAATTTCTGAAAGAGTTACAAGCAGCAACTCTAGATCATGTGTACCAGCTAACTGACCCTGATAAGGCCTTGGAATACTGGATAAAAACCTTCAAGGATAAACATCAAGTGAAGTCCCAATGGATAACATTTGAGAAATTTGCAAGTCATGAGGGAAAGAGATCAGGCCCACAAAAATAAGGAATTCACTAGCTACAGATTACTTATACATAGAGTTCAGTACTTAATTAGGCAAGAAAAGAAAAACTACTTTAGGAACCTAGTTCAGAATAAATCAGACAGTAAGTCTGTCTGGAAAGCAATTAACATTCTTGCAAACAAGAGAAAGCAGTCTGACTTGCAGAGTTATTATCATATGTGCACTTGTGAAGAGTTCAGCAATCACTTCAGAGAAGAAATCAATATCTTAAAATCTTCACTACCAAAATCTACTTGTGAATTAAGTAAATGTATAAGTACAAAATATGCAAATCTAAAGCAACCCAATATTCCATTCTTGTCAGTTAGAGAAGTGTATAATTATCTTTCATATTTAAAGAACAGCAACACAGCAGGACTTGATGAAATTAGCAACAAGTAATTACAGACACGCTAACATACATTTACAATTTTTTGCATTGCACATTGTCATTTTCCTCAGGCTTTTAAAATTGCAAAAATATATCCCCTTTTTATATCTGGTTCGGAGAAAAATCCCTCAAGCTATAGACCAGTTTCCATTCTATCAACTTTGTCAAAACCCCTAGAAAAACACATAAAAAAAACAACTTTACAACACATGCAAGAAAATGATTTGATTGTTGACTGTCAGTCAGGTTTTAGGACAAAACATTCCTGCCACACAGCTCTCACAAAAATGACAGAATGTTGGTTATCTAATATAAACAATGATAAATTATGTGGTGCTGTCTTTGTTGACTTCAAAAAAGCATTTGACATAACTGATCATGAAATCTTAGAAAATGTGAGACTTATAAATTACACCCTGACTTGACAAAATTTATTACATCTTTTCTTTCCAACAGACAACAGGTAGTTTCCCTCAAAAACTCTAAGTCAAATTCATCTGTGGTTGATAATGGTGTTCCACAAGGGTCTGTTCTTGGTCCTCTCCTTTTCACCATCTACATCAATGATCTTCCACTTCATCTCAAAACTTCATCTTGTGACCTTTTTTGCTGATGACTGCACAGTTTACATTAGTGACAATGACTGTATTAACCTCGAGTCAGCTCTTCAAATTGAAATAAACAGTCTAATTAACTGGATCAACAACAACAGAATGCTCATAAACACCAGCAAACAAACTCCATGCTCATTACAACAAGACAGAAATGAACAAATTCACCAACAACAACATTACAGCTCCATGCTGGAACTTCACAGATAGAGAATGTTAGCCAACATAAAACTCTAGGTCTCATGATTGACCACCACCTCAGCTGGAATCATCAACTGACAATATAACCAAACTCATTGCACAAAAAGTTTACCAATTTACTAAAATTAAACATTTTCTTGACACAGACACAATAAGAGATCACAGATACAAACACACTTGGACTACTGTTCCACAGTATGGGATAGTTGTTCCATGTCAAACATGAAAAGACTTTACTTACTTCAAAAACGAGCAGCAAGGCTTATAGATGGCACACATGCAACACATATTACAAATAAGAACAAGCATCTTGATATTCTGCACTCAAGAAGAGATTTCTTTTCAACAAGGCCAAGTTAATTCATAAAATTCTATCACACAATGCTCCACCATATCTGTGGTCGTTGTTCAAATCCAACCCAAAACACAGTCAACGCTTAAGCAATTGTATTCTCCCAAAGCCAAGGCTTGACATATTTAAAAAAGCTTCTCTTACTCAGCTGCCCACCTTTGGAATGCCCTACCAATTCACGTAAAACTTACAAGTAATATTCGTTCTTATAACTTCAAACTTTGTCAACATCTGTTTGAAACGGACTATATGACCCCTAAGAATAGTTTAAAATAGTTAAAAGTATGGCTTGACTTTTAAAATAATTTTAAACAGCTTTTCTATCAATTTTAGTATTGAATGACTGTAAGAATGCACGATCATTTCATCATCATCATCATCATCATCATCATCATCATCGTCATCGTCGTCATCATCATCATCATCATCATCATCAGGTGCCGTGCCGACTGGCGTTAGCTATTATGCTTCTACAGAGTACACGACCATTCATGCAGGCCGTCAGCTCAGTTGGTAATCTCCTCTCACACCATCTCGTCAGACTGTCCAATATCATTTCTCTTGGTCTTCCTCCTTCTATTTTTCCTGTTGGTATAATGCCCCCCCCCCTTCTCATTGCATGTCCTATGAAAGTACATTTTCTCTCTCCCATCGCAACATACGCCTGTGAGACCTGGACACTTAACAAAACAGCTGAGAAACACATAAATGCCTTTGACTATAAATGCTACAGAAGACTTCTTCATATATCATGGACACAAAAAAGAACAAATATATCCATACTACAAGAACTTAATATTGAAGAAGCCTGGCTAGTAAAGAGGATTAAAGAGAGAAAACTTAAATAATTTGGACACATTAAACGTCATGATAATCTAGAGAAAACCGTCTTGGAATGGTACATAATGGGAAAAAGAAAGAGGGGAAGATCAAGGCAAAGATGGCTGCAAGACATCGTTTATGATCTGCAAATGGATGCATTAGCAGCAGGCCATCTTGCTCACAACCGAGAGGCCTACAGGAGAGCTGTTAGGAAGGCAAAAACAACCGAGAGGCCTACAGGAGAGCTGTTAGGAAGGCAAAGTTCCGCAAGGGACATGCAAATGAATGAATGAATGAACCCCCATCATAGAGTTCCCTAACTCAATTATTTAATCCCTGTATCCTTATCACTTAGTTCTCTACCCCCACCATTTACTTCCTGTATACCATAATTAAGTTTCCTGTACCCCATCCGTTAGTTCCTGTATCCTCATCATTTATTTCCCTACCCCCATCATTTAGTTCCTGTATCCCCATCATTTATTTCCTTACGCCCATCATTTTGTTCCTGTATCTCCATCATTCAGTTTCTGTTCCCCCATCATTGAATTCCTGTATCCCCATCATTTAGTTCCTATATCCCATAATTTAGTTCCTGTCCCCCATCATTTAGTTCCTGCACCACCATTATTTAGTTCCTGTACCCCCATCTTTACTCTCAGAATAATACTTGAAGAACATATTGAAAAGCAGAAACCATTAATACTGAATTTCATAGATTTTAAGAAGGCATTTGATAGCATACACAGAGATTCATTATGGAGAATTTTATGTCTATATGGAATACCATCTAAAATTGTCAACATCATTAAGGACTTATACAATGGATATGGTTGTGCAGTCAAGACAGAAGAAGGGATGAGTGAATGGTTCCAGATTGAAACAGGCGTGAAACAAGGATGTATACTGTCTCCTTTACTTTTTGGGATTACAATAGACTTCATAATGACAAAATGCTGCAAAGGTAACACAGGTATTGACTGGGTACATGGGACCCAACTAGAAGATCTTGATTTTGCTGATGACATAACTCTTATCAGTAATAATGTGAATTCCATGCAAGAAAAAACAGATAGCCTATCTTCACTGGCTAGCAAAATAGGACTTGAAATTAACAAGGACAAAACAAAAATAATGAAAATTCCCATCAATCAAAATGGAAAAATACACATAGAAGGGACAGATATTGAAGAAGTCAATCAATTTGCATACCTTGGCAGCTACATAGACCAGGATGGTGACACTAGAAAGGAAGTTAGGATCAGAATTGCAAAAGCAGCATCAATCTTCAAGAATCTTGAGAACATATGGAATTCAAAAGTTATAAGCACAAAAACCAAGTTAAGACTATTCAATTCAAATGTAATATCCACCCTCATTTATGCATGCGAAAGCTGGAAAACAACTAAAGAAATAGAAAAGAAATTAGACTCTTTTGAAAACAAATGCCTAAGGAAAATACTCAGCATCAAATGGAATGAATTCAAGAACAATGCAGAGATAAGACAGATGACTGAACAACAACCAGTCTCACGGGTGATCAGGAAAAGGAGATGGTCACTTGATGAGAAGAAATGATCAGAGAATCCCAAAACAAGCTATCAAGTGGAACACAACAGGCCGAAGAAAAAGGGGCCGACCGCGTGAAACTCTGAAGAGGACATTATTAAGAGAGGCCAAGTTAACAGGCATAAAATCCTTTGTTGAGGTTGAAAGACTCGCCGAAGACAGGAAAAATTGGCGAACTACTTTGCGAGCCCTATGTGACGTCTAACGGCAGGGGAAGGATATAAGATATAAGATAAGAAGTACCCCCATCATTTATTTCATGTACCCCATCATTTAGTTCCTGTACCCCACATCATTTAGTTCCTATATTTCTATTACTATTTCTCAAATAACAAGCCCCCCCCCCCCTTAACCTCCCATTTACGAGAATCCCTAATCTTGAGCGTTCTACGTAATCTTTCTCACATGTTCCCCCCACACTCTTTGATTTCCTCTATCCTTGTCTTTGAAAGCCACCCTTTAACTCATCACGCTATCAAAGATAGCTTTCCTGTTCGTTTGTCTTTTTCTCAAGAGCTACAGATTATACATTATCTTCATAGCGCTCTTTACTGCTTTTTTTTTCTTATTTTTATTCTAATCTTTATAAACGTTTCAATGGTAGATCTTACGTATGTCTCCGTTTAGTTTCTGAACGTTTCTTATCGCTATCATTTCTAAAATCGGCGACTTCTCTAAGCAGACAAGTTCCAACTGATGATTCTGTACTTAAAAAAAACAAAAAACAGCCACACTAGAAATAGCCTCTCTGCTTTATCTAAAATTCAAATGAAGCAAGTCTTCTATTTATTTTTTTTTTCTGTATTCTACAAAGTATTTATGAACCACTCCATAAGAAATATCATTTCAAGGTTCTCATATCCTGTACAAATCTTTATCTGCATGGCGGCCTTTAGTGCACGGAATGAACTTCTCACCTATTTCATGTATGCTGTATGTTTAAGCCACTGAATATTTAGTCTAAGTCAATAAATATTTAGTTTAGGTGAATAGATATTTAGTCTAGCCTTTGAATATTTAGTCCAAGCTTTTGAATAGTTAGTTTAGATCAATGAATATTTAGTTTAAGCCATTGAATATTTAGTTTAAGCCATTGAATATTTAGTTTAAGTCAATGAATATTTACTTTAAGTCAATAAATATTTAGGCGAGCCTTTGAATTAAAAAGTAAAACAACTAAAGAAGCTGCGGAGAGGAACAAAAAGAATTGCAAAAATATAATTTTTAAGGGCATGCATCTTTCCCATCGCAACATATGCCTGTGAGACCTGGACACTTAACAAAACAGCTGAGAAACACATAAATGCCTTTGAATGTAAATGCGACAGAAGAGTTCTTAAAATATCATAGACACAAAAAAGAACAAATATATCCCTACCACAAGAACTTAATATTGAAGAAGGCTGGCTAGTAAAGAGGATTAAAGAGAGAAAACTTAAATATTTTGGACACATTAAACGTCATGAGAATTTAGAGAAGACCGTCTTTGAAGGGTTCATAATGGGAAAAGAAAGAAAGTAAGACCAAGGCGAAGATGGCTGCAAGAAATCGTTGATAATCTGCGAAAGGATGTATCAGCAGCAGGGCATCTTGCTTACAACCGAGAGGCCTACAGGAGAGCTGTTAGGGAGGCAAAGCTCTGAAAGGGACATGCAAATGACAGACTAGCCTTTGAATATTTAGTCCAAACTTTTGAATAGTTAGTTTAAATCACTGAATATTTAGTTTAAGCCACCGAATATTTAGTTCAATCAATCAATCAAGTGCCGTGCCGCGTGGCGTAGGCGATCATTTCTCTCCACAATTCCCTGTCTTTAGACTTGATTATGAGAACCGCCGGTGACTTTCTTCCTAGCCACACTGACAGTCCATCCAGTAACTTCTCTATCTGTCTTCCTCTGTCTCTTCTTCCCTAAATTTCTCCACTTGCCACAGTGTGTTCCAACGTTCCACTTCTCAGAAAATATCCTACAAATCTCGCTTGTATGCCTCTGACCTTTGCTGTAATTTGTCTTTTAACTCTAGTCTCTCTTAGGACTTCTTTGTCGGTTTTCTTAGCTGTCCATGGTATCTTCTTCTTATGAACCTCATTTCCATGGCCTCTATTTCTCGCTGTACTCTCTTATTCATGGACCATGCTTCACATCGATAAAACAAAATTGGCTCAATGTAACATTTAAGTACTCGGAATCTTGTTTCCATTGATATGGATCTGTTACACAAGATGTGTCTCATTTTCTGGAATGCTGACATGGCCTGAGCACGTCTTCTTTTTATTTCGTTGTAACATTTCCCATCAGCTGTTATAATTGTTCCTAAGTACTTGAATCTATAGTTTTGTTTCAGCTCTGTGCCATCGATGGTAATGCTACATTTTGGTGGTATTCTTCTCATTATGTTTTCGCTGTACAAGGAGAAGAGGTCAGGAGATAGAACACATCCTTGTCTCACTTTCAGTTTTATGTCTTGGAATGCTACTATTTGGTTCTTAGTCTTCACTGCTGCTGATTGCTACCAGTACATGTTTTTTATGAGTTTCAGATCTTTCCCATCTATGTTGATGTCTTCCAGCATTCTTATAATTTATGTGTGTTTCACTTTATCGAATGCTTTACAGTAGTCTATGAAGCATAAGTATAGGTCCGTCTTTACTTCTATTGATCTTTCCATCAGTGTTCGCAGTATATATATGGCATTACTTGTGCCTTTTCCTTCAACGAAGCCACACTGTTCTTCAGCGATTTCTGGTTTTATTTTGCCCCTGACACTTCTCATAACAATACGAAGCAGGATTTTGGTAACATGGCTTATAAGGCTAATGATTCGATGATCTTCACATTCAACTGCACCTTGTTTCTTTATTAGGGCAATGAAAACTGATTACAAAAGGTCTGATGGGACGTAGTTACTGTTATAGATGTCATTCAGCAATCTAGTAATTATTTCTATTCCAAGCTCTCCTAATGCTTCCAATTCTTCTTTGGTGATTTTATTTGGTCCTGGTGCTTTGTTGTTCTTCGTTTGTCTCATGGCTTCTTCCACTTCTGCTTTTAACATGGGAGGCCCTTCATTAATATTTCGTATATCTATTTCACCTCTATTGTCCTCATAGAATTATCTAATGTATTCGCACCATTGTGCCATTATTTTATCTCTATCCATTACTTATGCCCCTTCTTTGACTTCAGGCAACCAGTCTTGTGGCATGCCCTTTTATTTGTTAACTCCTTTATTTCTTTGTACACATCCCTTGCGTTTCCATGATGGTGTTTCTTTATTTCATTACATTTCTTATTTAGCCACTCCTCTTTAGCTTTATTGCATTTGTGTCTTATTTCGTTATTTATTTTGTCATATTCATCTTTATCTTCCTTAAGACGTCTTCTCCGATCCATTAATTGCAAAATTTCTTCTGTCATCCACCCCTGTTTAGCGTGTCGTTTATTTAGAGGTAGGATTTCGATAGATGTTTCCTGAATAGAGTCTTCAGTACATTCCTTTGTTCATCAATCGTTTCAGTCTTCTCTATAATATTATACCTATTATGTACTATGGTCTTATATTGTTCTTGTATTGCTTTATCTTTCTGTAACAGCTCTCTATCTAGTTCTTTGTTTTTAGCTGCTGCCTTTAACCTCTTTAGCCTGATTCTCACTTTTCCTACAACTGGGATGTGGTCACTGTTGCAGTCTGCACTTGGTCTTGTTTTCTCAGATTAGCGAGTTCCTGAATCTTCTGATGATCATAATGTAATCTATCTGGTTACGTATGCTATTATTTGGGCTTTCCATGTCCATAATCGCCTTGGGTGTTGTTGAAACCAAGTATTTCTATTATCATTTTGTTCTTTCTGCCCACTCAATCAACATCTCTCCTCTTGTATTTCTGATGCCTAGTCCATACTTGACAGTTGCATCATTGTCTTCTTCAGTCCCTACTTTTGCGTTTAAATCACCAAGCACAAAGCTTAGTTCCCATGGTTTGCACTGTTCCATTGTCATGTCCAGATTGTTGTAAAATTCTTTTATCTCATCATCAGAGCTGTCTGAAGTTGGTGCGTATACTTGGATGAGATTTGTGTCTATTGGGTGGCCCTGTAATTTAACCATTAACATTCTGTCCGATATGCACCAGAAACCTTTCACGATTCTTGCTGTCTTCTTATCTAATATTATGCCAACTCCATTTCTACACTGGTTTCCCCCGGAATATATTTTTCTGAAGTCTTTATGATCTCTGCTTCCTGCTCCAGTCCATCTCATTTCACATAAACCAAGGATGTTAATTTCCATTATTTTCTTGTTCAATGTTTTCCAGTTTTCCAAGCTCTGTTAGTGCTCTGATGTTCCATGTTGCAGTTACTGTGGTGTTACTTGTGTTTTCTTTGCGTGCAGTAGTTGGGTGACGATCTGGTATCATCTGTCGCACGTGATAGTCCTACCGGACGAGGCGGTTCCACGGGAACTCCTATTAGCGTGGTTATGATTCAAATAATTGTGTATTGTCATGATTGTTCTTGGGAATGTACAGTGTTGGTTTCCCCTTGCCTTCCCCTGGTTTGTTTATGGTTTACTCCACTAGCCTTTGACGCTGGCCAGAGCCAAGGCAGCAGGAGGTTTTTAATCAGAGTTTTCCTTCTCCTAGATGAGCTACCAGCCAAGACTAATGATTCTCATCTACCCGAAGCATCTGGTTTTCAGGCGCCAGAAACTCGCCTTTCGCCCCTTCTCCTGTCAGTTTAAACAGTTCCGCCACGAGAAGGCCAGGAGCTGGACTTGGACTGTCAGAGGCTATTTGAGACACACACCTTGAAGACATTTAATTGGAGTGGAGAGCTTATCCTCCACCCCACCTCCGGCTATTACAGTGAATATTTAGTTATCATCAAAATATCCAACGTCTCTGTAGATAAATGATTTCTAACTTTACTCAAGTTGCAGTAACGGAATGATTAATTTCAGTAAGCATTTATGGCACACTTTGTGTTTTGCATTAGTAAGGACATATAGAAGTTTGTGCCTAAAAGGATTATAACAGAAGATCGCGTGTACCAACTGGAAGGAAGTAGAGCTCCTGATAGTGTTAAGGTAGGGAGCAGGATACTGAGAATATCTCTTTGAAGTAAGGTGCATAGTGACCTCCTTCCTTCCTCCTTCCCTCACTCCCTTCCTTTCTTCCTTTCTTCCTTCCTTCCTTCCTTCCTCTTCTTCTTCTTCTTCTTCTTCTTCCGCAAGAAATAAACTTTTAAAAAACACTTCCCACGCGAAGTAATGAGTAAAATAAACTAAAGAAATTCTTGAACAAAAAATAAAAACTCAGATTTATAAAACGTTTATCGCCAAGTAAATGGAAAGATAAGTGAAAGATTCCTGCCGAAACGGTGAAAATTGGGCAGAATGTTTTTTAAAGTTTCACATGGGGTTATATGTTCGATTTACAGAATCGCAAACAACAAAATTCTCTACATACGAAGCTGATAGTAAAGTGTAAAAAAAAAACAACTAACACCAACTGGTCGGGAAAAGTAAAAAACAAAACTGTTATGTCTAATAGCATCTTCACAAATCACATCACATAAGATGTACAAAATACACTTGTATTACTACTAATAATAATTACTTTATAATTTATAATTCGTTATTCCAATTATAAATGACTTGAAACTGGGGCGTGCAGAAAGAATGGAAGAGAACAGACAAACGAAAATATGATGTATGTATAAGAGATGAAGGGAACAAGACCAAGGGGTAGACCAAGACAGAGATGGAAAGACAATACAGAAAAGTATAAAAAAGTAATTGGTGTCACCAACTGGAGATAGGAGATCAAGAATAGAGAGGAATGGAGACGAACTTTATCTGCAGCAATTAGCCTTAAGGCTCGGAAAGCTGAAGAAGAAGAAGAAGAAGAAGAAGATTGCTAATAATAACCAGATCTATGAGTACAGTTTAACAGAGAAAACAATCTCGACAATGTGCTTGTAGAACACACAGATTATTCTGGAGATGTGTACAAGACTCTTGGTACAAGAGCGATGAACATAGAAACTGAATATCATTGTAAAACTTTCTGGCATAAATAAGCTGGTAGAGAGAAGTGCCGCCATTGCGGTTTCAGCTAATCATCAGAGGTTTTCATCATGGAACCAGGTGGTCCCCTAGGGTAGAATTTCAAGTCGAGGAGGGCGAATTTCCTTCCAGGGGAATTTGAAGGTGAATTTTTATTTCCATTTGTGGAGAATTTATAATAGTGAAAATCCGTTTGGAATGATGATTTAATACAGTAGACTTCCAGTTAACTTAGTACCCTTGATGATTGGTAGATGCCGGGTAACTATAATCTCTGGTAGCTTGAGAGCTCCTATTAAAAGTAGACCTAACTAATATTATACACCATACCATACCATACCACACCACACCATACCATACCATACCATACCATACCAGAAATTCCGTAGTTTAGATTTAGTCTCTCTAGCAGGTACCAACACTTGGAATTTTTGTATCACGACCTCGTTTCTTTCCGGTTGTCACGATCCCTCGTGTCTACTGAACAGTTACTAAAGACTATGTCAATAAAACACCTTTTTTTTTTGGGGGGGGGGGTTGCTAGTTGGCTACATCGATAGTACGCTGTTCTCTCGCGGCTAGACGGCTGCTCATCCTACCAGAGTCCGTGTTCGAATCCCAGGTGATTTTTCTTTCTCTCACGTCTCACTAAAGTTCTTTGTCTACGATTTTTTCGAGGCCTAATCCTACAAAACTGTGTTCTCTTACTTTACCTCGCCTTGATGGTACACTCAGCCGGGCTGTGTCCTGTCCATTCTCGTATGTTATCTTCTCATCTACATTTCTGTCTTCCTCTTGATGTTTTTCCTTCCACCTTTCCTTCTAGTATGGCCTTCATTATATTGTTATGTCTTTTGATTCGGCCAAAGTATTTTGTTTTCTTCATCCTTATTTTCTTTGAGAAGTTCACATTGCATTTGGAGCTGTTCTAAAACTTGTGCATTTGTTCTTTTCATTCTCCATGTTATGTGACCTAGTTTTCTGTAGAACCACATTTCTGCTGCAATAATCTTTCTCTCCATCTTTTTGCTTAGAGTCCAGGTTTCTGCTCCATACAGAAAAACAAAGTAGATATAACATTTTACAAATCTTAATTTTGTTTTATGGGCAGATTTCTAGATAACAGCACTGTCTTCATGGTGTAAGATAACAGCACTGTCTTCATGGTGTAAGATAACAGCACTGTCTTCATGGTGTAAGATAACAGCTCGGTCTTCATAGTGTAAGATAACAGCACTGTCTTCATGGTGTAAGATAACAGCACTGTCTTCATGGTGTAAGATAACAGCACTGTCTTCATGGTGTAAGATAACAGCACTGTCTTCATGGTGTAAGATAACAGCACTGTCTTCATGGTGTAAGATAACAGCACTGTCTTCATGGTGTAAGATAACAGCACTGTCTTCATAGTGTAAGATAACAGCACTCTCTTCTTGGTGTTGAATGTATGTTTTGCCAACCCTACTCTTTTTTTCTATCACACATCTCTCATCTTCAGTTAATGTATGTCCTAGGTAGCAGTAGTTTGTCACTTGTTCCAGTCTCTCTTTGTTTATGGTTATATCCATCTGTGGCTTCTGGTCTTTCCTGCTGAACACCTTTACTTTGGTCTTCTTGATATTGATATCAAGCCCTCTTTCTTGACCTGTGTTGTGTATCATATCTGTTAATTTCTGTAGAATCTGTGGATTCTCTGCTAGGATTGTATCATCTGTGGATTCTCTGCTAGAAGGACTGTATCATCTGTGGATTCTCTGCTAGAAGGACTGTATCATCTGTGGATTCTCTGCTAGAAGGACTGTATCATCTGTGGATTCTCTGCTAGAAGGACTGTATCATCTGTGGATTCTCTGCTAGAAGGACTGTATCGTCTGCATATGTTGATATTTCTTTCTTCTGTGTTCGGTTCTGGTAGTCCTTCTGGGTGTTTGAAGATGTTCTCTGTGCACATGTTGACTAGACATGGAGACAGAACACGGCCTTGTCTCACTCCCCTGTCTTTATGTGTACATTTGCTGATGTCCCTGTGCCATATCTAACCGGTGCTTCATGTTCCCATTAGAGATTTGTTATAATTTGGATGCCTTTAATATCAAGATTGATTGCCTCAAGACATTGTATTAGTTTGTCACGCTTCACTATGTCAAATGCCTTTGTATAATCTATAAAACAGGTGAATGTATCTTTCTGAACTTCCAGGCATTTCTCTGTTGGCTTTCTTATGCGAAAAAAGCCTCTCGTGCTCCGCCTTTCTGTTTAAAGCAAAACTATTCTTCGTTAAATTCTTTATCAATGTTGTTTTATTTTTACGAGGATGACTTTGAAGAGGATTTTAGTCACATGACTCATCAGACTTATAGTCCTAAAATCTGAGCAGTCTGCGGCTTTTGCTTTCTTGGGTAGTGTCACAAACTCTGAATGTTTCAGTTCTTGAGGTATATGTCCCAGACTGTATGTATTATTACATATTTCTGCTATTTTTTCGATTCCAAATTCCTTCAGCACATAATTTTGCAGGTTTTGGTAGTTCTCAGCTATCAGTACTGGGCTTTTATTATTTCTATATATATTTTATAATGCCATCTGGTCATCATCATCATCATCAGGTGCCGTGCCAACTGGCGTTGGCTATTATGTTTCTCCAGAGTACACGATCATTCATGCAGGCCATCAGCTCAGTTGGTGATCTCCTCTCACACCATACCGTCAGACTGTTCAATATCATTTTTCTTGGTCTTCCTCTTGATCTTCTTCCTTCTATTTTTCCTTGATTGTCGTTGGTGGATTCTGTTTCTTATATATAACTGTAGTCTCTGTCTTTTTTATGTTTAAAGTAAGGCCTTTCTGTTTCCTTCCTTTAGCGACTTTATCCAAGAGATTTTGCAGGTCTTGTTGGTTCTCAGCTATCAGTACTGTGTCGTCAGCATACAGAAGGTTGTTAATATTGTATCCTCCAATTTTTATGTCTGGTTCTGTGATGATCGTTCTTAGAATATTCTCGCTGTACAGAGAAAAAAAGGTCTGGAGATAGTACATATCCTTGTCGCATCCCTTGTTTTATATGTTAATATTTCCCAGATGACAAATCTATTACTCTGAATAAGCATAATTGTTCTTCGGAGCTACAACAGTGTTTTCCCGTTGCCTTCTGCCGATGCCATCTGGTAGTGCTGCTTTACCTACCCTCATCCTGTTTATAGCTCTTTCAATTTCTGATTTCATTAATGGTGGACCATCCGTGTTTCTTAGGGCTGGCTTTTTAGCCTCTGTTATCTTCAAATATGGGCCGGCTAGCGTAGTGGTTAGAGCACTCGTCTAGCAACCAAATGGTCGAGGGTTCGAATCCCCAGCTGAGCGGGATTTTTTTTCCGACCAATACGGCCCTGAGGTCGACCCAGCCTCGTAAAATGGGTACCAGAGAAAATCTGGGAAGTAAAGGCAGCGAGGAAAGGAACTGGTCACCCTACCTCACACGCTGATGACCCAGCATAATGAGGTCTCTAACGCTTCACCCCCTACGGCATTTGAAATGCTATGGGACTATCTTTACTTTATTTTTTATCTTCAAATAACTGTTTTATATGTTCTGCTCATATTTTTCCTGTTTCATCTTCTTCTGTTATTATCTGACCTCTTTTATTCTTGATACCTCCTCTGGTGTTTGTCACATAGTTTCTTCTGGTAATGAGTGCTGCATCTTCATGTACCCCTCTTGTAGTGTGAGTGTTATTCACTTCTTCTATGGCCGTACATTTTTCCTGTGTCCATTTTTCATTGGCTTGATTGCACATATGTCGTATTTCTGTGTTAATATCTCTATATTTCGGGTGAGTTTTTGCTTCCTTTCTTTCTCTCGTATGAGTTATTATTAGTTATTATTAGTTTAGTTAATATATCTTCTGTCATTCAACTCTGTTTCATGTTGCTGTTCCTTCTTGAGAATTTATTATTTGCATATCCTATACTTTGTGTTAGACAATGAACTTCAACTTAATGAACTTCAATTAACTTAGGAAAACACACACACACGCTTAAAACTGTTACAGTAGGTGGAGAGAGAGAGAGAGAGAGAGAGAGAGAGAGAGAGAGAGAGTTTACCTGGTAGGCATCGCATCAGAATCATCAAGATTTGACGAAGACGATGTAGCTGGGTCAGGATCAGGAGAAGTGGATGCGGATGGTTTCGGCAGTAGGTGATGCTGTACTGGCAAACTTTCCCGGCGGCCTTCTTGAGAAATGAACGAATAACAATTTGCTTTGGGGCTCGCCAAGTTTAAACTAACATTTCCGCCAGAAATTGATTTTATTTTAGTTTTTACGTATTGTGTCTTCGATTCTTTTTGCTGGTTGCTTGAGATTTCCGGTTGCTTGTGTTCCGGTTAACGGAGAGTCTGCTGTATACAGTGGAAGATTCGGGAGCAGTATGAATTGAAAAAGGGGGGGTTTAGTTATCAGAAATTTTGAGAATCCCTGATAGCAGTGTTGAGAATTTCTGGCACTCACTCGAGGCTTTGAATCGTAGCCTCGTGTCAGCCTCAAGCTCAGACGCAACATTCCGTTGGCCTGACAGGTATATGTTGCATGTCAAACGAAAATGGAGGATGGATTCTTGGCTCTAACATCATCCTTTCCAGCTTACAGCTCCATCACATGATTGTGGGTAATTGTAGACAATTGTCTCCATGGTTTTTTTTTCCAGTTCTAGACTGAACAGCGTAAATAAGATTGTATGTTGCTCATTGTTAATATGCACCCAATCTTCTTTCCTTTCTTTTTTTTTTAACTTTGTCATTTCAATAGTCAAGGTATGTATGTATGTATGTATGTATGTATGTATGTATGTATGTATGTGTGTATGTATGTATGCATGTATTATGTATCTATCTATCTATCTATCTATCTATCTATCTATCTATCTATCTATCTATCTATCTATCTATCTATCTATCTATCTATCTATCTATCTACCTATCTATCTATCTATCTTTTTGTCTACATGTTCATGCAAACACGGAGCACTATTCTTCCATTCAGTTAATCATCCCTTCCATTTGTCCACCCATACCTCCTGTCGGACTATCCATCTTTCCTATCTCTCTACCCATTCCTCCCATCTGTCTATCTGTTATCTTTACGATTTCTGTTTCTATCATCAAAGTCATATCCCCACAAGATACTCCCGCTTCCCCCCAGACAATGAAACTTAAGGAAGCCCCTCCACCAGCTGCTCCAGCAGCTGGTCAACACTTGACCGAATCTTGACGTTGGCTGTGAACTGACATAATAGCCCTAAGGCAGATGTTCCCTGGAACCACGCATGTCTTGCCTGGCATGAAGACCCCCCAATTTTCTACAAGGACAATACAGGAGGCAGAGTTGATGTGGGAGTAATGAGGGTAATCTTAACAAATTAGGAACTTGTTTCTGCCCAGTAAATGAAGAGGAGCTAGATATGGCTGTTCTGGAGAAGGCGGTCTTAAAGTGCTTCCGGTATTATGGCCACTGTCCGGCCGGATGACACTGTTCAAAGATCCAGGAAATAAAGACATCTGCCTATTTTTAAAAAATCCTAATTGTTCACTGATTGTTCACTAATTGTTCTGTGGTTGTTTGGGGTTGATAGGGGGTAGAGGGGGAGGGGTGGACAGCAGATGGTTAAGCTATTATCTCCCTTGTTCCGACGAGATCTGGACCAGATGTAGCGGGGATGATTGACCTTGAGCCGTTTCTGACATGACTGACCAGTAGAAGGTAAAGTGACCAGTTCTCTCACTTTTCCTAAACAAGACAGTGATCGATGCTGTAATGCCAGTCTCATCGTGGGTGGAGTCGTCCGAGATGCCTATCGTTGCAACCAGACGAGAGGGCAATAAGATGTATTAAGACCCGTACAACGGCGTTCAAGGAAGAGGGTATAAACAGGTTATTGCCATCACTTTTATTCAACAGCATCATTATATCATCATCATTATATCATCATCTTTATATCGTCATCATTATATCACGATCGTCATAATCATTATTATCATCACTATAAGTAAAATATGAACATTCAACACTGGAAACATGACAAACTTATAGAATGCCAATACGTTCCGAGAATACGTATGACAATTATGAATAAAATCAACTGTTATCGCAAATACAGGAACTTAATATTGACGAAGGCTGGCTAGTAAAGAGAATAAAACAGAAAACTGAAATATTTTGGACACATTAAAAGTCATGATAATTTAAAGAAGATCGTCTTGGAAGGGTACATAATGAGAAAAAAGAAAGAGAGGAAGACCAAGTTGAAGATGGCTGCAAGACATCGTTGATAATCTGCAAATGGAGGCATCACCAGCAGGGCTATCTTGCTTACAACTGAGAGGCCTACAGGAGAGCTGTTAGGGAGGCAAAGTTCCGCAAGGGACACGCAGATGACTGACTGACTGATTCAGAAAACTGCATTGGATAGACCGCATCAGCTCTATTTTCTTAGATATATGTATACAGTTTTAGCGGGCTCTTTAATAAATCTCTTGTGCAGAATTGGAATGTCATAACAAGCTGTCTTATTTGAATGGGACATTTATGTCTTTACTTTACCCACATTTTTGTGTGTGTACAATGACCTTTGTTTCACAACTATTCGTCTACTTCCTTTCCTATAATGCACATTGACATAAAAGTGTATTGCTCAAATGACAAAATCATTTTTGTTCTGTTTTATTACATAATTATGTGCACAAAATTAAGACGGTAAATCATTTTTCGTAGACTACATAAATTTTAAAACAGTTGCGCTGTGGTATGTTTATAGGCGGTGTGTTTATATTCCCACTCATATCTTTTCATTTTTGCAAATCGAACACCGTAGAGGTTATGGCTATTTCAAGCCGGAGCTGTGTGAATTATCCCGACATATTTTGCTATATTTGTGGGGAGTACACACTGAAAGTAAGTAGGAAACCTATTTCGGAGTTTGTAAAAAGAGCATATGTTTGTTATTTTGATGTCAAACTTGGAGATAAAGATAAGTCATTGGCTCCTCATATTGTATGGAAAACTTGTACGGAACAATTGCGCCAGGGGACAAATGGAAAGAGAAGTTGCCTGAAATTTGGAGTACCAATCTTGGGGGGGGGGGGGGGGGCTGATAAACCACTTCGATGACTGTTATTTTTTTGTATAATCTTTGCATCAATCGAAATAATCCTGACAAGTTGTCTTACCCTGATCTACCTTCAGCCAGAACTGTTCCGCACTCGGATCTTGTACCCGTTCTCACTTGTCCTTGACCTACCCCAGCTCTCAGAGGATGAGTCTTCCATGTCTGCCGTCCTAAAGAAAGTCGGGGCAGTGGCAGTGAATTCCAAACAATTTCACATAGTGATCGTTTTAATTAGAATGAATTGAGTGATCTGATCAGGGACTTAAATCTTCCCAAGGAATCTTCTGAATTGCTTGCCTCCAGACTAAAGGAAAAGAATGTACTTCATCCTGGAACGAAAATTACATTTTATCGAAGGAGAGAAAAGGATTTGCTGCCATTCTTTACCAAAGACAACAACTTAGTATTCTGCAATGGCATCGGAAACATTGTGAAGAAAATTGGTCTTTCAGAATATAACCCAAGTGAGTGGCGTCTTTTCATCGACAGTTCAAAACGAAGATTGAAATGTGTTATTTTAAATAATGGCAACAAATATGGCTCTACTCAGATCGGTAATTCAAGTAGGATGAAAGAAGAGTACAAGGCCATCTCTTTAGTCTTGGAAACGATAAATTACCAAGAACATCAATGGGTGATTTGTGTAGACTTGAAGATGGGTAATTTTCTTCTTGGTCAACAAAGTGACTACACAAAGTATGTTTTCTTTTTTATGCCTTTGGGATAGTAGAGTTAAAAATTAACTTTGGGCAAGAAAAGGGCATTCGATGGAATAAATAGTGCTTGGAGAACAAAAGATAATCAATGAACCGTTAATATCACGAGATACTGCTGCCACTACATATAAAACTAGGTCTGGTGAAACAATTTGTAAAGGCTCTGAATAAAGACAGTTCGTGCATTGAATACATAGAGCATAAGTTACCTGGACATACCATGGAAAAACTGAAAGCAGGAATTTTCGATGGTCCACAGATCAGACAACTTTTTTAAATGACCCACATTTCATAGCATCAGTGAATGAAATCGAATCGTGTGCCTGGTCTTCATTTGTTCTTGTTGTGAAAAGCTTTCTTGGAAACGAGAAGGCAGACAGCTACACACAGTTAATAGAGGATATGCTCTTTCATTTCAACAGGCTTGGCTGTAACATGAATATTAAAATCCATTATCTGCACAGTCACTCAGATCGCTTTCCAGAGAACCTTGGTGACTTAATCGAAGAGCAAGGTGAAGGATTTCACCGACACAAAAACAATGGAAGCCAGACACAAAGGAAGATGGGATCCACACAAGATGGCGGACTAGTATTGGAATCTTATGAGGGATTGTCCTGGCAGATCCCACACTCGGAGGTCTTACAAAAGGGGTTTCTAGTGAGTTGATTGCGTGGATAGTTTTATAATATACTTGTGCTTTTTGTATGAAATAAGTAGATTTTCATGTATTACACTTTTCTTTTAGTTTTTTTTTTGTATGTTTCCTTCATGCTTAAAAATATTAATTACTACATTAAAATATCCTGATTTGTTATGTGCGAGCAGAGTGTAAAGTGGTATATGGCAAATGTGCTGTATCTCAAAAACTAGAGCTGATAGGGGGAAATTTGTGCCATTTTTTTTTTAATCAACAGGTTAAATATACCCAGAAACAGGTCTAATATTTGAAGCACCGAAATGTGTGTTGGCCAGTGTAATCCCTTTCACTTTCTTTAAAATCACGTATTACTTTTTAGAATTTTTTCACCTATGAGTTTTTGGGAAAATGTCATCAAAATCTTTCACACTGGTAGCGTAGATTTCTTATGATACTCTCTCTCTCTTTCTCTCTCTCTCTTTCTCTTTCTCTCTCTCTCTCGATCGAGCGTGCGCGAGATTAATACTCTTGTAAATAAAAGGAAGCAATCTCACCCACAACCACTTAATAGTGAGTATACTTTCACTAACATCAGTGAACATTTTAGGGAAGAAATTTGTATTCTAAAATCTTCATTACCGACCCCTACTTGCAACCTGAGTGTGTTGAAAACTTACAGCGACAGTAAATGTGTAAAGCTAAAACAACGAAATATTCCTTTCCTCACAGTCGGGGAGGTTTATAACTACATCCAGTCTTTAACTCTTTCCGTGCCACAGGAAGAAATACGGATGTTCAGTTACATGCCAGAGTAAAAGCGCGGATCTTGATAGGATTAGGGGGTATAGTTGTAAAATGGAATGGAAAACAGTATTTCCATGTACTTCCGTATACTTATTATGTTTCACAGTATAACTGAATGAATGAAAATTTCATAAATGCAGAGTTTTTTAGGAAAAAAAGAAGTAATGTGATGTTTTTATACACTGATTGTGCCTAGCTCACCATCGGCTAAGTCTAGATATGCACTACTTACCATTTGAGATGTGTAGATCTACTTGTCGATCTCATATTCTGATTCTATGTTACATTCTCACTAAATTAATGTCTGAAATAACCTTTTACTACTTCTCCCGTCATATAATATGTCTAGATCTACTTCGGATACATTCAAAAGCAGTGGGGTGGTCACAGGCCATGTCCATACCCCTATCTGCATCATCAAAAATTGAAAAATTTCGGTCTTTCTCTTCCTTTTTCTCGTTCGAAATCGCTCGTAACTAGGCACTCTTTCGCCATTTTGAAAAGTGTCACCGGAATCGAGAACGAAATATGTACAATCTAAATGTTACACCGGTTGTTTTATTGAAACAAACCAAGCGTCAAAAAATTGACGCCTGGTAAGCAACGGGGGTACAGGAAGCATAAAAAAATTGACGCCCGGCACAGAAAGAGTGAACACTAACTCAGCAGGATGTGATGACCTTAGTAACAAGATACTACGCTACGCTGCACCAGTTATTACAGACACACTAACATACATACACAATTTGTGCATTGACAAACACTATTTCCTTGATGCTTTTAAACTCGCCAGATTGTTTCCTTTTTTTAAAATCTGGACAAACTAGTGACCTCTCAAACTATAGACCCATATCCATTCTGTGATCATTATCTAAAATTTTGAAAAACATATACAAAAGTTAACACTGCTCCACATGCAAGAAAACAATCTACTAATAGACAGTCAGTCAGGTTTTAGACCAAATTACTCCTGCCACACAGCATTAACTAAAATGACAGAAAACTGGCTGACTAATATAAATGTTGACAAATTGTGTGGTGCTGTCTTTGTTGATTTCAAGAAAGCTTTCGATGTGATTGATCATGAAATTCTTGCAAAAAAGCTGGAAAGTTATATATTACAACCTCACCTGACAAACCCTATTACATCTTTTCTATCAGGTATAAAACAAGTAGTTTGCTTAAGAAACAAAATATCTGACTCTTCTGTGGCTGATACTGGTATTCCTCAAGGCTCCATTCTTGGTCCTCTTCTCTTTGCTACCTATATTAACGACTTACCACTACATTTAAAGCACTCTTCGTGTGATCTTTTTGCTGATGACTGGACTGTTTACAATAGTGACTATGACATCAATAAACTACAGATAAAGCTCCAAAATGATATAAACAGTTTGATTAAATCTTATCTTATATCCTTCCCGTGCTGTTAAACGTTACATAGGGCTCGCAAGGTAGTTTGCCAATTTTTCCTGTTGTCGGCGAGCTTTTCAACCTCATTAAGGGATTTTATGCCTATTAATTTGGCCTCTCTTATCAATGTTCTCATTAGAGTTTCATATGGTCTGCCTCTTTTTCTTCGGCCTGTTGCGTTCCACTTGATAGCTTGTTTTGGTATTATCTAATCGTTTCTTCTCATCACGTGACCAACATATGTCCATCTCCTTTTCTTGATCACCCACGAGACTGGTTGTTGTTCGCTGATCAGTCTTATCTGTGCATTGTTTTTGAATTCGTTCCACTTGATGCCGAGTATTTTCGTAGGTTTTGTTTTCACAAGAGTCTAATTTTTCTTGTCTTTTGTTTTTGTTGTTTTCCAGCTTTCACATGCATAAATGAAAGTGGATATTACATTTGAATTGAATAGTTTTAACTTGGTTTTTATGCTTATAACTTTTGAATTCCATATGTTCTCAAGATTCTTGAAGATCGATGCTGCTTTTGAAATTCTGGTTCTAACTTCCTTTCTCGTGTCACCATCCTGGTCTATGTAGCTGCCAGGGTATGCAAATTGACTGAATTCTTCAACATCTGCCCCTTCTACGTGTATTTTTCAATTTTGATTAATGGAAAGTTTCATAGTTTTTGTTTTGTCCTTGTTAATTTCAAGTCCTATTTTGCTAGCATTGAAGACAAGATATTTGTTTTTTCTTGCATAGAATTCACATTGTTACTGATAAGAGTTATGTCATCAGCAAAATCAAGATCTTCTAGTTGGGTCCCATGTACCCAGTCAATACCTGTGTTACCTGTGCAGCATTTTTTCATTATGAAGTCTATTCTAATTCCAAAAAGCAAAGGAGAAAGTATACATCCTTTTTTTTCACACCGGTTTAAATCTGAAAACATTCACTCATCCCTTCTTCTGTTTTTACTACACACACACATATCCATTGTAGAAGTCCTTAATGATGTTGACAATTTTAGATGGTATTCCATATAGACTTAAAATTCTCCACAGTGAATCTCTGTGTATGCTATCAAATGCCTTTTTAAAGTCTATGAAGTTCAGTATTAATGGTTTCTGCTTTTTAATATGTTCTTCAAGTATTTTTCTTAGATTAAAGATCTGGTCGTGACAGCTTGGAAGAATGAAAGATAGAGTGATGAAAGACAGAATGTAAGACGGGCCGGCGTGCCCAGTTCTTTACCCTTTAAAAATAAAGATTATTCATTCATTCTCTCTTTCTTACCTGCAGTACACCATCCCTTTCTCTTTCTCCTTCTCTCTCTCTCCTATCTGCATGATGCCATCTTCTCTCTCTCTCTCTCTCTCTCTCTCTCTCTCTCTCTCATGCTGGACACCATCTTCTCAAGTTTGGAATTATCAGCAAGTTGTACCATGATATAGCATAACTAAAGCTTGCCGATGAAAATCTCCACCATTAGAAACTCCTCATTTTATAAACATCTTCTTTAAGAACTTCTAATTTAGAATCTCTGACAGAGAAAACAAAACTGTTATTCTACTTGCATAACGTCAGAGACTCCCAGACACAAGGTGCTACAACTTGAGAAGAGCAGTTCAACATATTCAGACTTTACTTGATTCCCCGCCACAGCGGTTCTTCCGTCCACTCTATCGCAGCCGTCACTTCCCTGTCACAGCCGTCACTTCCCTGTCACAGCCGTCACCTCCTTCTTGCCCACACGCTGCACAATCAATTTCTCGTTTGCTTGCCATCTGACCTTCCTCCAACAGCAACACTCTCTCAACCAATAATCTTCACTTCCTAAACCGCCTCCGAAATACAGTCACACGGAGTACATCTTTTAATTTAAGGACATCGAATGTCAAGATGTCTGTGCGCGTGCCCTGGATGAGAAGAGCTTCCATCCATGGAACCAACACATGCTGTTTAATGAGATATCAGACACCAGGACTGATTCTCTTATTCTCTTATTCCTTGGCCTGAAGTTTCAGCAGGTGCATTTTTCTAAAGCTCTCCTTAAAATTACATTTCTCGACATTCTAAGCCAGACATAACCAAACGCTGTTAACAGTTTCATTTTTTTTTCTTATATACGTAAACGTTGAGTAGAAAGTGTGAGTCGTATTTAAATAACCGTTGTATCTATCTATCTATCTATCTATCTATCTATCTATCTATCTATCTATCTATCTATCTATCTATCTATCTATCTATCTATCTATCTATCTATCTATCTATCTATCTATCTATCTATCTATCTATCCATCTATCCATCTATCTATCTATCTATCTATCTATCTATCTATCTATCTATCTATCTATCTATCTATCTATCTATCTATCTATCTATCTATCTATCTATCTATCTATCTATCTATCTATCTATCTATCTATCTATCTATCTATCCATCTATCTATCTATCTATCTATCTATCTATCTATCTATCTATCTATCTATCTGCATGTCTGTCAACTGCCCAGTGTGCCCATGTATTAAGACGGCATCGCTTGTGTGATGGACCCCAGTAATGGTAGGCAATGTTCGCTTCACCAGAATTAGTCTCTTTAACATCTTCTTCTTTTGTTCCCAGTCCTACCTCCTACTTCGTCCACTGAAAGACTCTGCACTCTAAATAGAGTCGCTATCCGTTTTCTCCGGTCTTTGGTCAATTTCTTCCCAGTAGTTGCGACTAAGCAGGAAAATCTCTCATCAGTGACTTATAAATATCTCAGTTCTGGTTGGCCCAGAGGTCTTATTCCCTCTAGACAGTTCGCCATATTTGTCGGTTGTTTTGGCTTTGCTATTGCCCTCCATTTTTACTCCAGCCCCTGGCCATTGTAAACGTCAGCTTATTGCTGTCTTCATTGATGGAAGCTTGGTATGGATTGCAGAACCTCACAGTTTGGTTACTTAGTCTTGTCGCTTGTTCATTATGTGCGAAGGATGGACAACGCAGGGGTTTCTGTCATGTCTTGAGTATGTTGTCAACGTTTCAGATCCATGTAAGAGAATTCTTATATTTCGGGTGTTATTTCAACTTCACCTGCAGTTTTGTTGTTAGCCATTTATATCAGATCCTGCAGTGGCTCCGTGTATAGTTATATACTCATACACTAACTATTGCGCGCCACTCATATCAAATCTGTGTAAGAGAGCTCTAAATACACGCCTGGTCAGTCATAAACTTTTGTGTTCGGTGACACTCTTCTGTTGTTCCAATCCCCTTTTCCTTGGCCAAATGTAGTTTACCTTCCTTTTCTAATCGTACATTGATTTCTTATTCTTTTAAAGAGAAGGTGGAAGTAACTGTAGATCCAAGATGGCCTAATCTGTCCGCTGATTAATTGGATTGTCGTTCCTAGATAAACTGATTGGTACAATATGCTATATTCAAGAATCACCGTTTTGTTGATTCTTTATGTAAGTGAGAAGTGGTCACATTGTGAATAAATGTATGTAAAACAGTCTCTGCTATGAGCCTTAACAAAAGTATTGTCAGTTTTCTGAGGTGATTTTTTTCGTCTTCCAAACTGTGCGAAGTTGAGAAGAAAAAAAAAACCAAACAAACATGTGGTCGTGTACACAGACAGCGGGCGTATTACCTGGCGCTTTTCACTGGCCTGTCTGCCAGTCTATCGGTCTTTACTGCCTTTGAACAACTAAACAGAGATTTTTCTTGAATTTTATGATATTTATTTTTGGAACGAATCTCATTATGCCGGAAAGTACGGCTTTATGACTGCTTTATTTCTGCTTTATATCTATTACTTATATTTCTGTACTACGGAGAATGTATGGAAGGAAACTAAAATGAATTTGTCTTGTCTCGTCTTCCATCTCTCTGGAACTCTGAGCTGTTGTTCTTTGCAGCCGATGCCGTGAAGGTGTAAAGGCAAATCATCGTGTCGGTTTGGGAGTGGGTTATGGCAGCTATTTTTTAGCCCCGGGGTGCAGCTTAAAAGCAAGGGGGTGTGCAGTACTGCTTTAGCAGGTTCCATCCTCATGACGACTATGGCGATCCGATCTCCGTTACTAGGGGTAACAACGAAAAGGTGGGACAGGGTCTTGGTCATCTATGATTGGCCAGTCCTGACGCTAACATGATAAACTATGGGTTGCTGCTAATTGTCAAAACAGACAGCGTCTCTGCTGTCACAAAAAATGAATTTAAAAACAGGCCGTAGATAGAATTATTTTACAGTTATTTCAAATTAACCTGAAAAAGAGTTTCACACAGACTAACCAACGAACAAGTAGAATGATTAAGAAAGTTATACAGACTAACCAACGAACAAGTAGAATGATTAAGAAAGTTATACAGACTAACCAACGAACAGGTAGAATGATTAAGAAAGTTATACAGACTAACCAACGAACAAGTAGAATAATTAAGAAAGTTATACAGACTAACCAACGAACAAGTAGAATGATTAAGAAAGTTATACAGACTAACCAACGAACAAGTAGAATGATTAAGAAAGTTATACAGACTAACCAACGAACAAGTAGAATAATTAAGAAAGTTATACAGACTAACCAACGAACAAGTAGAATAATTAAGAAAGTTATACAGACTAACCAACGAACAAGTAGAATGATTAAGAAAGTTATACAGACTAACCAACGAACAAGTAGAATAATTAAGAAAGTTATACAGACTAACCAACGAACAAGTAGAATGATTAAGAAAGTTATACAGACTAATTTGTGGCATGTGGCTCTACAGTTGTCCAACGCTGAGAACGCATTGACAAAGATGTACAGCATACAAGATTTTCATATTCGGTCGAAGACGAATACTCGAACATTTGGATTGATGAATACGACTTCTTCTTCTTCTTCTTCTTTTTCTTCTTCTTCTTCTTCTTTTTCTTCTTCTTTTTCTTCTTCTTCTTTCCGAGCCATTAAGGCCCAATGGTGCAGATAACTATCTTTTGGAAATATACCAAGAAACCCAAACAGCAACGTGGAAAGTCAGATAGGAAAAAGATCTGGTGGTGTGGCCCCCAGGCCAGATAGATCTAATTTTAACACTGGGGAAGAGTGTGAGGCAGAGGTCAGTACTAGTAATTGTGATGACGGACAAAATTCTGACGGTGTTACCAAGGAAAACCCCTGCATCAAACTAAACAGAAAAATAAGAGTAGGAACATGGAATGTGAGAAGTATGTATGAGGGAAAATATCAACTAATAAGTGAAGAGATGAAAAGAACGGGGATACACATTTTTGGGAATCTGCGAACATCGATGGAAAGGATCAGGACACTTTAAGAGCGAGAATGATAATATCTTTATATACTCTGGTGGAGAAGTAGGAGGAAAGAATGGGGTAGCTTTTTATTTGGACAAATCAACATCAAAAGCATTACTAGGCTACAATCCAGTAAGTGATAGAATCCTAACAATCAGCCTTAAGGGCACTCCTAGAAATGTAACAATCATCCAGATATATGCACCTACATCAGCAGCAGAAGAAGAGGAAGTAGAAAACTTTTATAACACATTGCAAAAGACAATAGACCAGGTACGGAAAAATGATATTGTATTAATAATGGGGGAATTTTAATGCAAAAATTGGTACAGAAAGAGCAGAAGATGACGGACATGTTGTAGGGAAATTTAGCATAGGAGATATAAATGAGACAGGTGACAATCTAATGGCGTTTTACATGGAAAATGAGCTAATGATCGCTAACACACTTTTTAAACAACATCCAAGAAGACTTTACACATGGACATCACCTGATGGGAAAACCAGGAATCAAATAGATTACATTTTAGTGCAGAGAAGGTGGAGATCAAGTATAACATCAGCAAAAACTTTACCAGGTGCTGATTGTGACACGGACCATGAGTTATTAATAGCAGACATGAAGATAAAGATAAAAAAGACAGTTACGGGATCAAGACCACTCCGCTTTGACCTTACAAATATACCAGAGCAATACGGTATAGAAGTGAAGAACCGTTTCGAAATCCTGATGGATGTACAGGAGGACATGACACCAGATGAATTGGCTACGCAGGCCAAAGATATCTTATTAACAACAGCTAAAGACATGGTTCCAGTAAAGAAAACACAAAAGAATGGATGGATTATAGCAGGTACACTAAAACTGATAAAACAACGTAGAGAAATGAAGACGCAATAGAAAGTGACAAACAGCAACAAAGAGAAATATAAAACTTTAACAAAAGAAGTACGAAGAAACATAAGAAAAGACAAAAAAAAACAATACATACAAGATTGTTGTGAAAGAATAGAAGAACATCAGAAGTGTGGAAGAGATAGTGAAATGTTTAAAGAAATGAAGACATTGACGAGAAATGTCACACCTAAGCTAAATGTAATTTGTGATGAGATGGGGAATACCTTGATAGAGAAAGAGGAAATTCTAGAAAGATGGAAGGAATATTACAAACGAATGTATCAAACAACCGACTGTGGAAGCAGAAATCAACAGTATGAATTATTATTGGAGGAGAAAGAACCCGAACCGACAATAGAAGAAGTTTTATGGGCAATAAAGAATCTGAAAAATGGTAAATCACCAGAATGTGATGAGATAACAGCTGAATTTATTAAAGCAGGAGGAAAAGAGTGTGCAACAATCTATCATGCACTATGTAAAGAGATATGGCATTCAGGTATTTGGCCAAAAGAATGGAAAAGAACTGTATTCATACCACTGCCAAAAAAGGGTAACCTGAAATTATGCACAAACTACAGACCTGTTGCCCTGATTAGTCATGCCAGTAAAATTATGTTAAAAATCATAATGGCTAGACTTCGAAAGAAAATAGAAGAAGTCAATATGGTCCAAGCTGGTTTCAGGCAAGGAAGAGGATCAAGAGATCATATATTCAATGTAAGATTGATAATAGAGAAATGCAGAGAGTTTAATGTGAATCTATATTTATCCTTTATAGACTACTCAAAGGCAATTGTGTACAACACCAGAAACTTTGGGAAATAATGGAAAAAAATGAGATTTCCAACACATTTGATACAATTAACATCACTGCTGTATCTAGACCAACAAGCAGCAGTAAGAATAAATGGTGAAACAACAACTTGGTTTGACATAAAACAAGGGGTCCGTCAGTGTGCATATTGTCCCCTTACTTATTTAAATTGTATACTGAAAATATAATGAGGAATGTTAGAGAATATGTAGACAAAGAATATTACGATGAGATAACAATTGGAGATTATGAAGTACCATAGATTAGATATGCTGATGACACAGTATTACTGTCCACAACACAAAAAGGAATGGAAAAACTAATTATGTCAGTCCGTAAGAACAGCAAAGAGCAGAACCTCTATCTTAATGCAAAGAAAACTAAATTGATAACAACTGACAAAACAAACAAGGCAGTTGAAATATATATCAATGAGGAAAAATTGGAAGAAGTTGAGAGTTTTGAATATCTTGGATCACTACTAACTAATAATGGAGATACAATGAGGGAAATTAAAAGGAGGACATCTATCGCTCTTCAGAAAGTAAAACAAATAAAAATGTTTGGAGAGGAGCAGACAGAACCACAAAAATAAGATTTTTAAGGGCACGCATCTTTCCCATCGCAAAATATGCCTGTGAGACCTGGACATTTAATAAAACATCTCAGAAACACATAAATGGCTTTGAATGTAAATGCTACAGAAGAATTCTCCAAATATCGTGGACACAAAAAAGAACAAATATATCCATACTACAAGAGCTTAATATTGAAGAAGGCTGGCTAATAAAGAGGATTAAAGAGAGAAAACTTAAATATTTTGGACACATTAAACGTCATGATAATTTAGAGAAGACCGTATTGGAAGGATACATAATGGGAAAAAGAAAGAGAGGAAGACCAAAACGAAGATGGCTGCAAGACATCGTTGACGATCTGCAAATGGATGCAACAGCAGCAAGTCATCTTGCTCACAACCGAGAGGCCTACAGGAGTGCTGTTTGGGAGGCAAAGTTCCGCAAGGGACATGTAAATGAATGAATGCTGCAGATACAGTTCGCCTCCATTCCTCTCTATCCCTAATCTTCTCTCTCCACTTGGTGACACCAATTTCTTTTATATCCTCTTCTATATTGTCTTTCCATCTCTGTCTTGGTCTATCCCTTGGTCTTGTTTCTCTCATCTCTTGTGTATACATCATTTTCGTTTGTCTGTTTTCTTCCATTGTTTCTTCATGCCCCAGCCAGCGTAGCCTGTTCAGTTTCAAGACATTTATAATTCGCTGGGATTTAAATAAGCTGTTCAGTTCAGTGTTCTTTCTAGCTCTCCATTCTCCACTGTTGGTATCCTTTGTGGGCCAAAAGATTCTTTTTAGGATCTTGTTCTCAAAGATCTGCAATTGTTGTTCATCTTCCTTTATTGTACTCCACGTTTCTAATCCATACATGGCGACTGGTCTTATTATAGTTTTATAGATTGTTATTTTGGTATTTTGGGACAGGATTTTGGATTTTAACAGATGTTGAAAGGCAAAATATATACTATTCCCTATCTGTACTCTGCTTTTAATTTCCTCGCTTACTGTGTTGCTTCTGTTGAAGGTTGTGCCTAGATATTTGTATGTTTCTGCTTTCCTAATAATCATTTCTCCAACATTTATATAATCTAGATCATTCTGCCTCTGGTATCTTGATATCTTCATATACTCTGTCTAATCTTGGCTAACGGCCAAGCCCACTTTTAATGCTACATCTCTCAAGTTTATGCAGGTATTGATGACTTCTTACATAGTTTCCCCCACCAGGTCGATGTCATCAGCGTATCCTAGAATTTTAGCTTGTTCTTCTTTCGCTTTTCTGATGACCTTTTCTAGTACTAGGTTGAATAGTAATGGATATAATGTATCACCTTGTTTTAAACCAGTTCTTATAGAGAAAGGTTCTGACTTTCTTCCTTTATATATTACTATATTTTGTGTATCCTCCATGCATACTGTTTATACAGGCAAGGGGCAGCTAAAGAATTAGCAGATGAACTAAGTAGCTATGCCGAATATGAATACAAATGCAAATTCGAAAACTACTTAAAGGAAAGCATTCCCTAAAGTTAAGGGTATTCCGGTATGTGAAATTACTGATATGTGTATTAAGAGAAATTTAGAATGAATTTAAAATTTAATATTTCGTTCACAGTTAAATTTACATTAGGCTATTATAGACATTTCCTGAGATAATACTGATTATAAATTAGCTTGATATTTAAAAATTATAAAGTATAGTTTGATATTTAAAATTTTAAAATATCTTTTTATAATAACTATATTTATACGATCATTATACAATCATTTATGGGGGTCATTCCGGACTGGACCACGAGCAGTGAACAGCTCCCGTTTCTTTGCCTGCTTCTCTAAACGTCACCTGGAAAACGACATCGCCATTCTTAATGAGAGGTGAGACGAGAAAGAAAAGTTCACAGACAACCCAGAATTTCCCAGTCTGATCTCACAATGGACGTCTAGGGGGCCGGGGGTGGAGGGGAGGGGGGGGAGGGGGGCTTTCTTCATCCTCCTTGTGTTTCTTCATCTTCTGACAAAACCGCCAAGCAACGGCTGGATCGGGCAACTAGTTTTGGCCAGTTGTTACTATCGCCCTAGGGCACGTGACAATACGGCGGCCATAGTAGGAACGTGTCTGAAGCGAGTGATATAAATCATTCCCTTTTGCCTGGCGTCCGTGCACCGACATTCCTCGTTATGTGCCCATGTTTATTGTCATTACTCTGTCCACTATAAACAGATTATAGATAATGACTAGACGTGCACGATGCAAAACTCGACAGAATGTACATTCAAACTGGATATGTTTGACACTAGTCAGGGCTATGGCGCTAACGAAGCGCGTGTTGTCTTACTAATGCACATCTGCAGAAAAGTACATGAAAGTAGAAAATATTCCTGATTATTATAATTTGTTTTTTCTTTCGCCCAAAAAATGCGAACATTTTTGTGAATATTCAGAATGTTAATGTTCCAATTCCCCCCCCCCCCCCCCCCCCCATGTTTATTCAAGAGAATACAAATTCGAATACGAATATTCGGTACATCCCCACTTGTCACACAAAAATCGTATAGAAATACAAGTTTCCAACAGTTTTTCTTATATATATATATATATATATATATAAAATGCTCATGCATACACAAATACTTCCCATTCAACAATATTAAAATATTGTTTGGTCAATATTATACAGAAAAGATATATGTTTCTATAAAGATTCTAATTATAAAACTTTCAAGTTCATCACTGCAAATGGACATTCTACTTCAGTATAGTACATCTAATTCTGTGGTGTCTTTTTTTCCGCAGATCACATCTTGCTTTTGTTACTGGACGCCATTAATTATTCACAACTTCCGGTTATCTGAGCAACCGGAATTTGAAGTCCCTGCGGGACTTTAGGAACCAGTCAAGAGAATTAAAAGATCGACTGTAGTACTTAACATCGCCTTTAGGTCAGTGGGATTTTTTTTCCAAATATCTAGACAATTCTAGTCCCATGTCGGGTCTTAATGTCGTAAAGTTTATTTTACGACAAGCTCGAATAGGGAAAAAAGACAGAAGCATAGACCAGATTGATTTGACCAATGTAAGTTAGATGTGAAAGCTGTTCGTGTGCTTGGGTGTCTTTCGTTAAGCAGCGTAACAGAGAGACATGAAGACGTGTAAATGTATTCGTTACTTGGCATCTATTTTGTAACAGCTTGGTAATAATTATTTCTAAAGGAAAATTTGCTATTATCTCTATCAGTGAATCTCTCAGAAAATTTACCATCAGAAAACTAAAAAAAAAACTGTTAGCACTTTAGTGAAAGTTCCGTCGTGTGTTGTTTTAGACAGATTAACGCTTTTTTCTAGGTTCCACAAGAGTTAAAGTCTAAAATATGATTTACATTCTTCAGTATGAAATTTTTAAAAGAATTATTTAAATTTTTCTTTGAAATTTTCCGTTATTTTTTTTTTAATATAGAAGATGTTTCAGTTTCAATACAGCATCCCACAAACAACCGTATTTCCATCAGGTTCATTTTGTTTTCACTTTATGGGCTATTTCTTTTATAAATTTAACATCGCGATATTCCAGTCAAAGTACAGAAAATCCAAAAGTTCATAAGAAACAAAATTGCCAGGTAGAATTACAAATTAATTTCATTCCGCGGTACACTTTCATTATATATCTATTATATTTGTGTGTAACAACCTGTCTCATGGGTGGTCAGAAAAAGAAGAAGGACACATGTCGGCCATGTGCGGAGAAGAAACAACCAGGGAATCCCAAAACAACCTATCAAGTGAAACACAAAAGGCCGAAGAGAAAAAGAGATAGGACCACGCGAAACTCTAAAGTGGACATTGTTAAGAGAGGCCGGATTAATAGGAATAACATCCTTTGATGCTGTTGAAAACCTCACCTAAAACAGGAAATCTCGGCAAGCTACCATGCGAGCCCTGTGTGACGTTTAGCGGCTCAGGAAGGATGTAAGATGTAAGATATGTGTGAGTGTGTGTGTGATGGCAAAGGACGCTGTACTACGTTCCAAACTGTTAAATTACTGTATAATGAACTTAATCATAATAACCTCTCTATTTGATAGTCGGTTTTACGATGAGTAAGGCAAGCGAGAAGGTAGACAAACACTGATAGTTTGTTTAAGACATAAAACTCTCCATTTCGGAAGACACGTATATACGTATATCAGCAACATCATGGAGGCCAAGGTCCCAGTACAGTCCGCCGTTACAGACGGCACCATCACGACCACCGGTAGCCTGGTTCCGGACGTCACGTCAGTCAACGTCACCAACGAGACGTCACCGTGCTGGAACGAGTACTGCTGGGACGAGCTGACCTACTACGACCACCTGTACCAGCACATCACCCCAAAGGACTTCGAATGGGCTTTTATACTCCCGTACTTTCTCACCTTTGCTGTCGGCCTGGTGGGAAACGGCCTGGTGTGCTTCGCCGTGTGGCGGAACGCGAACATGCGCACGGTGACGAACGTTTTCATCGTCAACCTTGCCCTGGGCGACTTCATGGTCATCCTGGTCTGCCTGCCACCGACCTTGATCCAGGACGTCACAGAGACCTGGTTTCTAGGCACTGTCTGTTGTAAGGCTGTACTGTATCTTCAGGTAAGTGTATGTGGTTGTAATGTTCATTTTGATGTGGTTAAGTGGCCAGAGTGCCATTTTGATATAAGCCAGTGTTTCCCCGAGCTTTTTTTAAAATATGAGTGCGACTGTAAACCAGCAAGTTTATGTAGCCTGCAACTCTAGATCAGCAATGTTAGGTGACCCTAAATTAATAGGGTTAGGTGATGGCCTGCATGAAGGATCGGGTACTCTGGAGAAGCATAATAGCCAACGTCAGTCGGCACGGCACCTGATGATGATGATGATAGGTGACCCGCGACCCTAAATTAACACAGTTAGGTGACAAACGACCCTAAATTAACAAGGTTAGGTGGCCCGCGACTCTAAACTAGCACGGTTAGGTGGCCTGCAACATTATACCAACAATGGCAGAAGACCCGCGACTCTAAAATCAGCAAAGGCTGTGGTAACCCACAGCCCGACACTTACAATATTAGGTGACTCGCGACACTAGATCAGCAATGATAGATGACCCGCGATTCTATCAGCTGTAACCGTTTATTAGAAGTGGACAGTTAGCGTAATTTTTGTATGAAAGGGAGAAACTAAGTGAAGAGTGATCGGAAAAACCCGATCCTCTGGTTGTCGCTCGGCTAGGAAAAAAAAAAAGGCACCGTGCGGCACTTGAACAGACAGAAAAAGGAAAGAGAGCAGACGACAAGGACTAGCAGACGACAAAATGGAAGAAAAATGACGGTTAGGACTTAGGGAATTTGTTCTAGGTGGTTGGCTTGATGTTTGCGTCCTGAAAGTGTGTCCTTGGAATGGTTCATGCCGCTGTCACATTGTCACATCGTCTCATCGTCATCCAGTGTACCATTAAAAATCATTGTAACTTCTAAGGTCTTTTCTGCGTTGCCATTTTTGTCACTGAGAGGAAGTGCCAGCCTGGGTAAAATTCGTGCGCAGACATAAACTACGCAGACAACAAGGAGAGTACAATGCAAAACTCCATCACTATCATCAAGATCATTATAATTTGTTGGCTGTTTCTGCCACCTCAGTGGAGCCCGTCTTATGGGTACATGCAATTGCAGCAAGCAAATAGATAATACCGCTTCATAATATAGAGTAATAAACGGCTACACAGCGATGGTAGGTGACTCGCGACTCACTGAGACCTAATTGGTGGAGACAGTCTGTTGTAAGGTCAGTGAGGTCACCGTGACCTAGGTCCTGGAGACAGTCTGTTGTAAGGTCAATGAGGTCACCGAAACCTAGGTCCTGGAGACAGTCTGTTGTAAGGCTGGGTTGTAATCTCCGGGTATGAGCCTGTGGTTTTTTGTTTTTTTTTTTGCTCATTCCAGTTCAGTGATCTGTTACAGCAGTCATCCACAGGCTTGTTTACTTTCGTTTATGTCCCCTTAGTAACACAGTAGATAGTGCGCCTGTCTCTCACCGGGGGGTAGGTGGTTTAAAGTCTGACAGCAGAAGCCCCAGCCAGGAAAAATGGTTCTTGGATCTTCCTGGAGCCGGGATTACTGACCACGTCCCCTAGTCGTGTACGGGCAGATCAGGAAAGTGTAGAACCTAGCACTATATTCACGGGATCCATCCTCCAGTCGTGTAGGAGCAGATCAGGAAAGTGTAGAACCTAGCACTATATTTTCACGGGATCCATCCTTTAGTCGTGTACGGGCAGATCAGGAAAGTGTAGAACCTAGCACTATATTTTCACGGGATCCATCAGTGCTGGCTAAAAACAGCATAATGTGGCTGCTTGTTTGTTTGTTTGTTTTTTCAACTTCATGTAGCAGTTTGTTTTTCCTTTCTTATCACTTGAACTGTGATTCGTACCTGTTATCTGTAATCAGATCATCATCATCGCACTCTGGGCATTCTCATGTGTGCTCCTCCTTCCATTCCTACACCCATGGAATCGTGCACCTGTTGATGGAGCTAGTCACGCACTGGTTGTGGGTAACGCGAGCTAAACTACTTCCTTCGGGAAACAAAGTTTCACTTTCTCTCTCTTCCCCCCAGCTCGATCATCTTCCTGGTGTTATTTTTGTCATTTAACCCGATGCCGTCCTCTATAAGCAGCCTGTAAACCCCGCTCCTGCGGTCTCTTCCTTGTCCATTCTTAGGGTGCCCTGAAATGACGTTGTGCCTGGTGGCGTGTCCGCTTTCTCATTGTCTTTGACTCCCACATGACCTGGGCAGTAGTAGATCCACGTCAAACTGGATGGCCGAGACCCCTCTCGAAGCTGGGCTCGCTCCCAGAGAGAAATGTCTATCGATTCGTACCTGAATACAGGTAGAAACAGAGGACTGCAAACTTCACAAGAGTAGCTTTACTGCATAATAAACTCTGTCTTCCGCAACTTTCTTCAGTCGTCGACCCCCTGTCCAGCTTGAGAACCGCTGTGGACCTTTCATTTAAGAAAGAAAGAAAGAAAGAAAGAAAGAAAGAAACAGAAGCTGGATGATGCTAAGTTTTATTATTTCTCTCGCCACCCTATTTGCTGGACCATGGACCCCAAAAATTCCTTCCGTAGACCTTCTGGGGTTGCATGGATCCCCAGATTAAGAACCACTATCCTAAAAGCTTCCCTGATACAGCTATGATCACTCGTTTTAAATAACAAATGAAGGAAGCATCCAAATTATTGTATTGATTTCGCGGATTAATGCCAATCATTCCTTTCAAATGAGAGAAAATAAGCTTCTTATGGACCCTGTCACGCGTGTCGTCTTACCACGTGGCGTCGCTCATACCAGGAAGTAACTGCTCTTGATTTTCCCTGACAGAGATGCTTTTGCTGTAATAGATCTGGACGTTTGAGCTGCCGTTCGACCGCTCGCGTTGAGTAAGATGATCTACTTCCGATTATTTTGCCTGTTATTTTTGATCATTTCATTCACGATGTCCATGCTTTTATTTTTTACATTCTTTTGCTTTTATTTGTATCTGTCAATTTCTGGTTTAATGTCAGTTATAATCTGTATTTGCTGCATTTTTATTTTGCAAGAATCTTCTTAATGAGGCGTAATTCTATGGCCATAACTTAAAGCACGAAATTGGAACAAATTTGTCTTATATCGCCTGCATTGATCCAACTGTATATTCTTCAGTGTGTTTTTTTTATATTATATAATATAAGAATTTAGATTAGAATTCTCATCATTTTAAACGTTGATCTACATTCTATTTTTGTTTTGTGTAAAGATAAACGTTTACCTTTACGCTTACCTTTACCTTTACACAAAATATTGAAAAAAATATTGAAGAAAACTTGAAGATAAAACCCCTTTTCCACGCCATTAAGGCATATTGGGGAATACGGTGTTAGGCCCGTATTTCCAAGACCGTCGGGACATGAAAAGTCTGATGTGGTCAGTATCACGCCTGGCCGTATTTAACTTCCCGGATTTCTCTGGTACCCATTTTTAGAGGCTGCGCCAACCTCGGGGGCCTTGTTTGGTGTGTACCAGAAAAAAAAGCCCCACTGCTGGAACTCGAACTCCGTACCACCGGATTAATAAACCGAGGACCTAATTACTCCGCTAACCAGGCAGCCTTTTTTGTTGTTGTTGCGTGTGCGTATTTTTTAACGTTAATTTAATTCTTAAATGTCGTTATTTTAAGTGTGGAGTTATTTTTAATATATCTTTATTTAGGTGTGGCGTTATTTAATATGTGTCTTTATTTTAAATATGTAATTTTTGTTCTAAATGTGCCGTTATTTTAAATGTGATTTTAAATATCGTTATTTCTAAATGTGTCATTATTTTAAATGTTATTATTTTTAATGTGTGGTTATTCTAAATGTTTAGCTATTTACGTGTGGTATTATTTAAAATTTGTCGCTATTTCTAAATAGACTCTTGCTCCAAATATTGACTTCTTGTCTTGATCTCTCTGCAACTGTGACTAATGTTCTGTACAACATATTCTGTGATGATATTAACGCACAGATAGAGTGTCGGATAATGAGTATGCTAAGGCCTTTGGTGGACCTAAGACAATACTCGCCTCTCTTAGCCTCTACCATCATGCAGGCGTCAGTCAATCTTGTCCGGGATTGACAGGTTAAAAGTGTGCACCAGTGCGCTGCCAGGAGCACCCGATATAAGCTGGACAGGCGTCTTGGCCAGTTCCGGCTCGCCCATTCGACGGCCTTGATGAGTAATCTTGAACAGTCATCTTTGCGTACCTGCGTTATATGTTCGGTATTACTTGTTTAAGCGATGTTGACTGTGTGTGTGTGGTTGTTTGTGTGTTTGCGTGTATGTGTGGGAGAGTGAAGGTAAGAGAGAGAGAGAGAGAGAGAGTTACGATTTTAAGAGCAAATCGATCACCAGTACACGAGAGCTCAATTCTTTACCCTTGGAAAGTAAACTTGCTTTGCTGTCAGAAACGCAGATGAACCCACTGACTTCGATTAGTGAGGAACAGATGTTGGTGATGGTTGTGATACGTGCTCCGTATGACTGGTGGCTCAGTACCAAAAACAGCGCTGAGACGGACACCTCAGGGGTACGGGAGTAAGGGTAGATCATAGGAGACGTGGAGAAGAACAACAGAGAGAGAGAGAGAGAGGATGTTGACCAATAGAGGGATCACCTGGGCAAGAACAGAAAAAAAAGGCGAAAGACAGGCGTTTTTGTAAAACCATTTTGGAAGTCTTGGAACCTAAAGGCTCACAGAGAGAGAGAGAGAGAGAGAGAGAGAGAGAGAGAGAGAGAGAAAGAAAGTTCGTACTTTCATGTTACCGGCATGAGACATCAAGTCACTGATTGTATTTCACTGAGTTTGAAATAAGTAGATATTTTACAAGTTAAGAGTGAAATAGGTATTTTTATGTAGAATTCGTCACTTAGTTTGAAACAGGTGGACTTTTTTGTCCATTACTTTATTTAGATTGAAATAAGGCAGCATTTTATTTGTGTTATTCTTAATTTGGTTTGAAATATGAATTTCATCATCATCATCATCAGGTGCCGTGCCGACTGACGTTGGCTATTATGCTTCTCAAGTGTACCCGATCCTTCATGCAGGCCGTCAGTTCAGTTGGTGATCTCCTCTCACACCATCCCGTCAGACTGTCCAGTATCATTTCTCTTGGTCTTCCTCTTGATCTTTTTCCTTCTATTTTCCCTGTTATAATATTTTCAATGCCCCCTCTTCTCATTGCATGTCCTATGAAATTACATTGTCTCTCTCTTATCTTTTTGACAAGGTTTTTTGTCTCTCCAGCTTTTCTCATACATTCTTCATTAGTTATTTTTGCTGTCCAGGGGATTCGCAACATTCTTCTAATAAACCACATTTCTGCTGCTTCCAATGATTTTTGTGCAGACTTGCCTATTGTCCATGATTCACTTCCATATAACAAGATAGGTTCAATATAGCATTTTAGGACTCGTTTTTCTAACATTCATTGATAAAGATGTGTTAGGTAATATGTTTCTCATTCTCTGAAATGCAGTCTTTGCTTGGCCTATTCTGTTCCTTATTTCTGTTCTGCATTTCCCATCTGAAGTTATTACTGCTCCAAGGTATTTGAATTTCTGCACCTGCTTTAGAATAGTTCCGTTTAATTTAATACTGCATGCTGGTGGATTCTGTTTCTTAGATATAACCATAGTCTGTGTCTTTTTTATGTTCAAAGTAAGGCCTTTCTGTTCACTTTCTTTGGCGACTTTATCCAAGAGATTTTGCAGGTCTTGTTGGTTCTCAGCTATCAGTACAGTGTCGTCAACATATCGAAGGTTGTTAATATTGTATCCTCCAATTTTCATGACTGGTTTTGTGATGATTGTTCTTAGAATATTCTCGCTGTACAGAGAAAAAAGGTCTGGAGATAGTACACATCCTTGTCGCACCCCTTGTTTTATAGTTGCAACCCCCTTCATATTCAAACGTGTGCTATTCTCATACGGAGAAACTATTGATCTATATTTCATCCGGAATGTCTTGTTTAACTCTGGTTTTGATTCTTTTTTTTTTCATTTCAAAGACTGCCTTGAAATATCATCTCCACGTGTGCATGAATTCTTATTTTCTTTCTCCCTATGTGGTGTTGTTGGTCATAAGAAAAACAATATTTCCACACAAAGAGATACACAAAACAACATGGGTGATTGAACCAGATACCAGATAGACCATTTTTGTATTGGAAAGCAATTCAGAACATCTCTGATAGATGTAAGAGTATATAGAGGTGCAGATGTCAACAGTGACTGCAACATATTTATATTGCAAATAAGACTAAAACGTAAAAGCCAGCACAAGAAATCAGTACCGACAAAGATAAACAGCCATAACCTACATGAAGAAGATCAGTCAGTCATTTACATGTTCCTTGTGGAACTTTGCCTCCCTAACAGCTCTTCTGTAGGCCTCTCTGTTGTAAGCAAGATGCAGAGCTGCCGATGTATCCATCTGCAGATTATCAACGATGTCTTGCAGCTATCTTCGCCTTGGTCTTCATCTCTTTCTTTTTTCCCATTATGTACCTTTCCAAGACGATCTTCATTAAATTCTCATGACGTTTAATGTATCCAAAATATTTAAGTTCTGTCTGTTTAATCCTCTTTACTATCCAACCTTCTTCAGTATTAAGTTCTTGTAGTATATGGATGTGGTATATAGTATATGGATATATATATATGAATATGGATATATTTGTTCTTTTTTGTGTCCGTGATATTTGAAGAACTCTTCTGTAGCATTTACATTCAAAGGCAGTTATGTGGTTCCCAGCTGTTTTGTTAGTGGCCAGGTCTCACAGGCATATTTTGCGATGGGAAAGATGTATGCCCTTAATAATCTTATTCTTGTAGTTCCGTCTGTTCCTCTGCACAGTTTCCTTAGTTGTATTACTTTCTGAAGAGCGATAGATATCTTCCTTTTAATTTCACTCATTGCATTTCCGTTATTAGTTAGTAACATCAAGGCAGCTGATATATGTATCAATGAGGAAAAAAAATGGAAGAAGTGGAGAGTTTTGAATATCTTGCTGTTAGGGAGGCAAAGTTCCACAAGGGACATGCAAATAAATGAAGGAATGAATGAAGTTAATAATGATCTAAGATATTCAAAACTCTCCACCTCTTCCAATTTTTCCTCACGGATATATATTTTAGCTGCTTTATTTGTTTCATCACGTGTCATCAATTTAGTTTTCCTCGCATTAAGATAGACGTTTTGCTCTTCACTGTTCTTACGGACTGACATACTTAGTTTTTCCATTCCTTTTTCTGTTGTGGACAGTAACACTGCAGGAAGAAAACACTTACAGGAATGTCAGTCCGGAACTTAACGATCATTTCGCAGCACTCAGTGAGGTAGAGGATAGCGCTAGATAAATTATGGCACTCTTACAGCACAGCCATAATCACGCAGCAAAACCAAAGCCTGGACTGCAATAAACAAGTAGAAAAGCATGGATATCAGATAACACATGCAAAATACATACATGAAAGAAGAGTAGCCAAATTATCCATGTTGAATGTAAAGACAGATCTTGGAAAAGATTTGGCTAAAGCAACACACAAAGAATGAGACAATAACGTAAAAAGATCAGCTAGAAGGGATAAAAGAGAATACATAGATACATGGCGAAAGAAGCAGAGAAAGCAGCAAAAAACTGGAGACAGCAAAACTATTTACAACATACAAAACATGCTATAAGTACTATTACATCAAAAGAAAGACCACTCTTTAGTGAAACTGGCACCTTATTAGCATCAAGTAAAGACTAAAAGCAAACATGGGCTGAACACTTCCAAGAAATACTTAATCGACCACACCCAAAAGAATTGATAAACCTTGAAACCGACTTACCAATCCCACAACTAAATGTCAGCCTAGATGAAATTAGATTGAACGAATTTGAAACAGCAGTGAATCTTACGGCTAACAGCAAAGCTGCAGGTGAAGGTGAAATAAGAGCCGAAATGTTAAAAGCTATCAACAGTGACAACATGAGACAACTACAGAGAATGTTTAATGAAGTTTGGAACGAAGAAAAAAATCCCTTCTAAATAGAAAAAAGAAATCATTGTTAAGATACAAAAAAAGGCAACCTTAGCGACTGCCATAATTGGAGAGGAGTAACCTTGATGTCAGCTGTGTCAAAAGTATTTTGCAGAGTCATTCTGAATAAAATTTTAAAAGATATATCTGATACTAAATTAAGAGAAGAAAAAGCAGGATTTTGAAAATGGAGAAGCTGTCTTGACCAGATCTTTACTTTAAGAATAATACTTGAAGAACATATTGAAAAGCAAAAATCATTAATCCTGAACTTTATAGACTTTAAAAAGGCAATTGATAGCATACACAGACATTCATTGTGGAAAATTTTAAGACTATATGAAATATCATCCAAAATTGTCAACATCATTAAGGATATGTTTGTGCAGTCAACGCAGAAAAAGACATGAGCGAATGGTTGCAATTGAAACAGGCGTGAAACAAGGATGTACAGTAGGTATGTGACTACTCTTGAAGTCGAGGAAAGAAAAACAGATCTTTGTGATGGCTGAAAACGTATCACTTTCTACTGTACCTAGCAGGTCAAGCAAATCATTAGTGATAACGACCTCTAAAGGAAGATAACTCTTAGGTAGTTTTAAATAATGTCCTATGACTTTCTTTTTATTTTCTCTATTGCGTCCCCTTTTTTCATGCGTATCACGTGATCATTTTCTACCTATTGATTTGTCCCATATTAAGAACAAGGTTTAGACCTTAACCTCTTTTTATGCAATGTACCTCTGCATTGTAACAGTGCTAGCAGGAATGTAATGATTTTAAGCTTTGAGTTTTTAAGTATTTATCTGTTAAAGTTACGTTTATTGGGACGTAGCAATATTTTTTTTCTATATGAAATGTATAAACTAGGAAAAAAGTATGAACAGCTTTATTACTTAACGAGCACACAGTTGCGACGTTTCGGCACACAGGGAGAGAAGACAAAATATACATTCACATGAATGCTGTGTAAATAAATAGGAATGAAAAAACAAGAATAAAATGAATGGAGCACTTCGCTGTGACTTGTAAGTAGCTGTGACTTGTAAGAGGCTGTGTTCAGAAGTGCGTATGGTTGGGGTGTAGAGAATGTTTAAATGGAGAGATGTGGTGTTATAGCAGTATACTGAATGTTTGGATGTAAGATAGATAACTCATCTGAGCATTGAACTATTTGTATAAAATTAGATATCTTCTAAAGTAATCAGCTGTTTGTGAGTAAAGTCCGTCTCCTTTGTCTCGGGTTGCACGAGGGTCACGGTTGGGGAATGACAGGACAGAGATCAGGTGAGAGAGAAATCATATGACTGAGGGACAGTTGTGTTTTGTGTATTGTCTGAGACAGACGTAGATTAGGCTGTTAGAAATGTTGTTGTTTTGTGAAATAGATGTAGAATAGAGTGTATTAGGTTGTTCTGATGGCGACAGTAGTCTGCCGGGAACATATATCGTAGAGATGTCCAATCTTGTGTCCATGGATTTTGCTGATGCCTTTGTCGTTCTCGTCATATCGCTCATCGACTCATCGTCACCCCGTGCATCATTAAAGTCATTTCAACTGTAAAGTTGCTGCTTCTGTATTACTATTTCCACTGAGAGAGAATGAACCTGGGAGCAAGTAAGTCTGTGAAGTGAGTAACAAAACAGACGCAAAACAACGTAGAATAGTAATGTAAGAAAGAACATTATTCCAGTGGACAGTAGTGGAAGTATACACAGAAATGAATTGCAATACATCTACAGTTTACCTTCTACACACAGAAGAACAGAAGAAGACGGAATCACCCGAGTATTCTGTTTCAGTGTGTGATAGGTGGGTCGTAAATAAGGATTGGGGATGGGGCCATGGAGAGTGATAAACTGGTAAATCTAGCCGAGAGAAGGTGGAGTAGGTGATTATAGTTCGGGGTATAGGGGTTGTAATCTGATACTGTGCGGAGGTTTTGAACTAAGTGTTACAAGCGAGAAAGAAGTGGAACTTAGTGCAGAGGGGTTATGATTGTGGAAGAGGGAATTGTTACGTGTAGCTGAATTGCAGCCATCTTCGCCTTGTTTTTCCTCTTTCTTTTTCCGATTATGTATGCTCTTCAAAGACGGTCATATCCAAATTTTCATGACGTTTAATGTGTTGATAATAATTAAATTTTCTTTGTTTAATCTTCTTTACTAGCCAACTTTCTTCAATATTAAGTTCCTGTAGCATGAATATATTAGTTCTTTTTGTGTCCATGATATTTGAAGGATTCTTCTGAAGTATTTACATTCAAACGTATTTATATGTTTCCCGTTTTGTTAAGTGTCCAGGTCTCACGGGCTTATGTTGCGATGAGAAAGATGCATGCCCTTAAAAACTTTATTTTTGCGGTTCTGTCTGTTGCTTTCCACAGATTCTTTTGCTTTTGTTTGTTTGTTTGTTTTTGTTTTTGTTTTGTTTTGAAGAGCAAGAGATGTCCTATTAATTTCCCTCATTGTATCTCAATCACTAGTTGGTAATGATTCAAGAAGAAACATAAGAAAAAACACAGAACAATACATATAAGATTGTTGTGAAAGAATTGAAGGACATCAGAAGTGTGGAAGAGATAGTGAAATGTTTAAAGAAATGAAGACATTGACGAGAAATGACACACCTAACTTCTGACGAGATGGGGAATATATTGACAGAGACAGAGGAAATTCTAGAAAGATGGAAGAAATATTGCAGAGGAATGTATGAAATAAATGACTGTGAAAGCAGAAATCAACAGTGTGGATTATTATTGGAGGAGACAGAACCCGAACCGACAATAGAAGAAGCTTTACGGGGAATAAAGAATCTGAAAAATGTTAAATCACTAGGATGTGATGAAATAACAGCCGAGCTTATTAAAACATGAGGAAAAGAATGTGCAACAATCTATCATGCACTATGTACAAAGATGGCATTCAGGTATTTGGCCAAAAAAATGGAAAAGAACTGTATTCATACCACTGCCAAAAAAGGGTAACCTGAAATTAAGCACAAACTACAGACCTGTTGCCCTGATTAATCATTTCAGTAAAATTCTGTTAAACATCATAATGTGTAGACTTCGTAAGAAAATAGACGACGACCTCAGTATGGTCCACGCTGATTTCAGGCAAGGATGAGAATCAAGAGTTTATATATTCAATGTAAGATTAATAATAGAGAAATGCAAAGAGTTTAATGTGAATCTATATTTATCTTTTATAGACTACTCAAAGGCATTTGACTGTGTACAACACCAGAAACATTGGTAAATATTGGAAAAAATTGAATTTCCAAAACATTTGAGAAAATTAACATCACTGCTGTATCTAGACCAACAAGCAGCAGTAAGAATAAATGGTGAAACAACAACTTGGTTTGATATACAACAAGGGGTCCGTCAGGGGTGCATGTTCTCGCCTTACTTATTTAAATTGTATACTGAAAATATAATGAGGAATATTAGAGAAGATGTAGGCAAAGAATATTAGGATGCCATAAAAATTGGAGGTTATGAAATACCATAGATTAGATATGCTGATGACACAGTATTACTATCCACAATACAAAAAGAAATGGAAAAACTAATCATGTCAGTCCGTAAGAATAGTGAAGAGCAAAACTTTTATCTTAATGCGAAGAAGACTAAACTGATGACAACTGACAAAACAAACAAGCCAGCTGAAATATGTATCAATGCGGAAAAATTGGAAGAATTTGAGAGTTTTGAATATCTTGGATCACTACTAACTAATAATGGAGATACAATGAGTGAAATTAAAAGGAGGACATCTATCGCTCTTCATAAAGTAAAAACAACTAAAGAATTTGCTGAGAGGAACAGACAGAACTACAAAAATAAGATTTTAAATGGTATACATCTTTCCCATCGCAGCATATGCCTGTGAGACCTGGACACTTACAAAACAGCTGAGAATAAAATAAATGCCTTTGAATGTAAGTGCTATAGAAGAGTTCTTCAAATATCATGGGCACAAACAAAAAAGAACAAATATATCCATACTACAAGAACTTAATATTGAGGAAGGCTGGCTAGTAAAGAGGATTAAAAATAGAAATTTAAAATATTTCGGACACTTTAAACGTCATGATAATATAGAGAACACCGTCTTGTAAGGGTACATAAAGGGAAAAGGAAAGAGAGGAAGACCAAAACGAAGATAGCTGCAAGACATTGTTGATGATCTGCAAGCCATCTTGCTTACAACCAAGAGTCCTATAGGAGTGCTGTTAAGGAGGCAAAGTTCCGCAAAGGACATGCAAATGAATGAATGATTCAAATTATTCAAAGCTCTTCACTTCTTTCAATTTTTTCCGCATTGATATATATATATATATATATATATATATATATATATATATATATATATAATATATATATATATATATATATATCAGCTGCCTTATTTGTTTTGGCAGTTGTCATCAATTTAGTTTTCTTCGCATTAAGATAAGAAGTTTTAGTCTTCTCTGTTCTTACGGACTGACATAATTAATTTTTCCATTTCTTTTTGTGTTGTGGACAGTAATACTGTGTCATCAGCATATCTAATCTCTGGTATTTCATAACCTCAACTTCTTATGGCATCATAATATTCTTTGTCTACATCTTCTCTAACATTCCTCATTATATTTTCAGTATACATGTTAAATAAGTAAAGCGACAGTATGAATCCTGACGGACCCTTTGTTTTATGTCAAACCAAGTTGTTATTTCGCCATTTATTCTTACTGCTGCCTGTTGGCTAGATACAGCAATGATATTAATTGTATCACACGTGTTGGAAATCCCATTTCTCAATTATTCCCCAAGGTTTCTGGTGCTGCACACAATCAATTGTCTTTGGATAGTCTATAAAAGATAAATATGGATTCACATTAAACTCTCTGCATTTCTCTATTATTAATCTTACATTGAGTATATGATCTCTTGATCTTCCTCCTTGTCTAAATCCAGCTTGGACAATATTGATTTCTTCTTCCGTTTCCTTAAGAAGTTTTTCCATTTAGATTTTTAAGAGAATTTTACTGAAATGACTAATCAGGGCAACAGTTCTGTAGTTTGTGCATCTTTCAAGTTATCCTTTTTCTGCAGTGGTATGACTATACTTCTTTTCCATCATTTTGGCCAAATACCTGAATTCCATATTGTTTTTACATAGTGCATTCCTTTCCTCCTGCATTAATAAGTCTCATCACATCCTGATGATCTGCAATTTTTCAGATTCTTTTTTGCCTATAAAACTTCAATTGCGATTCGTGTTCTTTCTCCTCCAATAATAATTCACACTGTTGATTTCTGCTTTCACAGTCAGTTGTTTCATACATTCCTCTGCAATATACCTTCCTTCTTTCTAGACTGTCCTCTGTCTCTGTCAAGGTTATCCCCATCTCGTCACAAATTACATTTAGCTTAGGTGTGACATTTCTCGCCAATGTCTTCATTTCTTTAAACATCTCGCTATGTCTCCCACTCTTCTGATGTTCTCCTATTCTTTCACAGCAATCTTGTATATAATTTTTTGTTGGTCTTTTCTTGTTTCTTCTTATTCGGAGGCTACTGCTACTAGTATTTATGCCACTTCCATCACTGTTATTACCACTAATGCTTTTTCAACAACTATTATTACCATTGCTACTGCTACAACTACTGTTACTACTACTACTACTACTGCTGCTGCTGCTGCTGCTGCTGCTGTTATTGCTGCTGCTGCGACTGCTTGAGTTTTAAAATACACATCTTTTCCTATAACAACTAAGACCTAGAAACGGATCCCACAGGTCAAGGTGAAATATTTAAACATAACCGGACCTTTCGCCAACGCACGACTAGAGTTCCGATGTGACAAGTTTGAGCACCGATGTGACAAGTTTGAGCACCGATGTGACAAATTTGAGCACCGATGTGACAGGTTTGAGCACCGATGAGATAAGTTCGAACACCGATGTGACAAGTTTGACCAGCTGAAAAAAATTAATATTAAATATGGAAAACTAGCCACCGAAATTAATCATTTAAATTATTTATACACCTTATTATTTATTCAGATTAAAAAACAACGGTATGTGCTGATTAAAGTTTACTTCATTTTTGTCTTTATCATAAGTTCTTTTCAAATCTGGGGAAAAATTTGTGAGAGCTGAATTTCGCAGGTCCCTGAATAAACAAGTCTGGGTAAAATGTTTGATATCTCAGATCTTCTTACATCCTACATCCTTCCCGTGCCGTCAGACGTCACTCAGGGCTCGCAGTGTGTCCCGCAGTGAGTCTCTATTCTCGGCGAACTTCTCAGTCTCATCAAGAGATTTAATGCCAGTCATCTTAGCCTCTCTTGTCAGTGTTCTCTTTACGGTGTCTCGAGGTATGTTTCTTTTTCTCTTTTTTTTCCTGATGTCTCTCCATATGAGGGCTTGCTTTGTGATTCTCTGATTGATTCTTTTCATCACGTGACCAACATGTGCTCACCTTCTTTATGTGATCATTATATGCTCATTTCTTTTATCTTTGTTTTAGTCTTGAATTTTTTCCATTGTATACAGAGTATTTTTCTTAGACATTTGTTTTCGAAAGCAACCAATTTACTCTATGTTTCTTTAGTTGTTTTCCAGCTTTCACATGCATATGTAAAGTTGATTATTACATATGAGTTAAGTAACCTAATCGTTATTTTTAGGGTTACCTTTAGTTTTACTTTGTTATCAAGATATTACATTTTAAGTATTGTCTTTCTTATTAATTTTGTTATAAAACTTTTCCGATCTTATATCAGAATTAAGGAAACAGGATGTTCTGCGGGATTTCTCTTTTTTCCAGTGCACGCTAACGCAGCTTACAGTGAACATAGCTTCCAGGGTTTCATATCTCTATTTTCCACGTTGCCACCTCCTTCATGTCCAAAAATGTAGATTTCTCATACAGAAATAAGTAACATTCATCTCGGAAGATCTCTGCTAATTACCTTTTTTTTATTTTAACATATTGAGGCACCTGAGTAGCGAAGTGTTCAGTGTTCATGGCTTCATGGCGAAGGCGGCGGATTCGGAATCAACCACGATGTCCTGTCACTCAGCTGTAGAAATAGGTATTTGGCTTTTTATATTGTAGAGGAAATAAGGGCGACCAGGCATGATGCTGACCCACATCACCCTGTAGAGTGCTGACATGTCAAGGGCACCAACATCGTATCCGCTAGGTGCGTCTGTGGACACCTAAACTTTTACTTTGCCGACAACATATATATATATATTTCATTTCTTATTAATTTTTAAATAAAACTTTTCCCTTCATATCAGCAATACAGCTTCTAACCGTTCTGAAAGTACTAACCTCGTGACCATCATCACTGTCACTGCTAACAGTGCTAGCAGTGTTGTTTACAGGCCTTATCAGTACAACAGGGCAAAGGCTTCAGAGCTCGGCCCTGGTGCGACAGAACGTTGGAGAGTATGTCTGTAATCACTGAGTCACGCAAAAAAGAACATACTACAAGAACTTAATATCGAAGAAGGCTGGCTAGTAAAGAGGATTAAACAGAGAAAACTTTTAATATTTTTGGACACATTAAAAACGTCTTGAGAATTTAGAGAAGACCGTCTTGGAAGGGTACATAATGGGAAAAAGAAAGAGAGGAAGACCAAGGCGAAGATGGCTGCAAGACATCGTTGATAATCTGCAGATGGATGCATCAGCAGCAGGGCATCTTGCTTACAAGCGATATGCAAATGAATGAATGAATGAATCACTGAGTCTTGGTTGGAAGATCTTGAGTGTGTGGAGTTATCAACTTCATCATGATGTACTTCGTCACTTCTCTTAGTCATTCGTTATTGCCGTCATGTTGAAATTAAACGTTTTCATCCGTAACTGGGTCAACCTGCCTCGTTTTGATTTGACTGTGAAGTTCGCCTGTAGGAAAAAGTTGCTCGTCTACACAAGCGAGGAGACTTTATTTGCCCTAAACTTTCGTCACAGCCATTACAAGTGCATACAACCTTGTTTTACAAACTACATACTTTAGACGACAGACATACATTCTGTATTAAAACTGCCACCACCTGCTAATCTATTTAACAATTTTACAATTCTCCCACAGACCACCTCAGTGTCAGTTTCTGTGTTGACTCTGAGCGCCATTGCTGTAGAGAGGTGGTGGGCTATCTGCTATCCTCTGCGGTTCAAGAGTACGCTCCCGAGGGCAAGAAAGATCATCCTGCTTATCTGGATCGTAGCTTTCATCTCAGCTCTTCCAGAAGCGATAGTTGCCGAGGCGTTTCCGTATCCCTTCCCAAGCCGTATCTCATCCAAGCTGCTGACAGTCTGCAGGTAAGAACTCGTGAACTGTTAGTCTGAGTCTGAGTTGTATTAAATAATTGTTAACATAATATTGGCATTATATCAGCCAAAGCACTGATGGACATCCTTGTGTCGAATGCTGAGCACTTGTGAGCATGTCTCGAGTATAATAGGTCCATAGGCCAGCAACACAGCTAGGTCGCATCCATTATTCAGTATTCTGAGTTTAGAAGGATAAATGTTTAATAAGTTATATACAATTAAAAGGAGAACATCTATCGCACTCCAAAAATAAAGCAACTAAAGAATCTGTGGAGAGGAACAGACAGAACTACAAAAATAATATCTTTCCCATAGAAACATATGCCTGTGAGACCTGGACACTTAAAAAAAAAACAACTGAGAAACACACAAATGCCTTTGAATGTAAATATTACAGAATAGTCCTTCATATATCATGGACACAAACAAGAACTAATATATCCATATAACAAGAACTTAATGCTGGAGAAGATTGGCTAGTAAAGAAGATTAAACAGAGAAAACTTATTTAGAACATATTAAACGCCTTGAAAATTTAGAGAAGACAGTCTTGGAAGGGTACATAAAGGGAAAAAGAAAGAGAGGAAGACCAAGGCGAAGATGGGTGCAAGACATCGTTGATAATCTGCAAATGGACGCATCAGCAGCAGGGCATCTTGCTTACAACCGAGAGGCCTACAGGAGAGCTGTTAGGGAGGCAATGTTCCTCAAGGGACATGCAAATGACTGACTATGTACAGGAACTTTTCGTACAACTATCAAGCAGGTATCAGCCTCTGTGCGTTTTTTGTCTTTTGTTTTTTTTTTGGTTGGCGGAGCATCATCTTGGTATGCAGTTGCTGTTATGGATGACTCTACCAAATCTTTAGCTGCATAATCCGACACAGAAGCAGCAAGCAGTTATCTATGTCGTATGATCCAGTTTCCTTGCGCTTGCGTCTTGTAACTTCAGTAATAATTTTAACTTACTTCGTGATCTGAAAAGACCTGGACAGATGTTTACCTTCAGAAAAACACCGAAGGGATTGAGATAGGTGTTACATGGACATTTTTGTGTATGTGTTGTAAGTATATAAAATATGTAAACAGTGCTGGAAGTGATGCAGATGAAGCCACTGACTTCGATTATCGAGGAAAGACATTCGCGATGTTTGAGGCGTGTGCTTCGGATGAGTGATAACTCATTACTAAAACTATCACGAGGATAGACGCCGCTGTGGTATGGGAGTAAGAGTAACCCAAAGGAGACATGGAGAAGAGCAACAGAGAGGATGTTGAATAATACGGGGCTCACCTGGGCAAGAACGGAGGGGGGAAAAGGCGAAAGACAAACCCTTGGGGAAGCCCCATGTGGCTTGGGCACTTAAAGGTTCATAATAGACAGACAGACAAGCGGATGGATGGATGGATGGATGGATGGATGGATGGATGGATGGATGGATGGATGGATGGATGGATGGATGGATGGACGGACGGACACACAAAGTCACTGCACTAAAACTGTGATAACAGATACTTAGGTTATTTTTAAAAGACAGGAAAAGCTTTATTCGTTAACAAACACACATACCTGCTGGTTTGATAAATAAAGCTGTTACTGTCTAAACAACCTCTTTATCTGGATTAGATCTCAACTTCACTTTCTTGACGACGCTTTGTGGGTTTATTCTCTACTATAATCCGCTGCATCCATTCGTCTTGGTTCTCGCTGGAGCTACGGAGTTCGTGCACTGTGCTGCTATTCTCCTTCAGTGGATGAAATCATAGCCGAAGTGTAGACTTTTTTCTTCTTTATTCTTATCCTTTGGTTAAAAAAAACTGGAAGATGTAATGCATAATTGAGTTTATTCATAATTTCACGCGCCACTTTTTTTCCCTTTTATTTTAATTATCATTTTTTTCCTCATCTTTCTTGTTGCCCGACTCCTGGGTGAAGTTAATGAGAGATAGATGAAAAGATATACCGATAATCAAACATGGAAGAATAAATTATTTTTACTTTACAAAATCGATAATACAATTTGTTTTTGGAGCGGGTCGCTTACATGAAAAAAAAAATCTAAAACTCATTTCCAAAGCCGAGGTTTGGTCTGCGTTACAAATTATTGATAAAGGAAAGAAAGTGATTAGAATTATTTGCCTTGGGCCTATGGTGTGATTTAAAGAACTAGTTGGTATTTTGTGGTTTAGATAAGTAGCTGGTATCTTGTGGTGTAGAGACGTAGGAGGTATCTTGTTGTGTAGAGAAGTAGCTGGTGTCTTGTGATTTAGAGAAGTAGCTGGTATATTGTAGTGTAGAGCTGGTATCTCGTGATTTAGAGAAGCAGCTGGTATCTTGTGATGTAGAGAAGCAGCTGGTATCTTGTAGTGTAGAACTGGTATCTCGTGATTTAGAGAAGCAGCTGGTATCTTGTGATGTAGAGAAGCAGCTGGTATCTTGTAGTGTAGAACTGGTATCTCGTGATTTAGAGAAGCAGCTGGTATATTGTAGTGTAGAGCTGGTATCTCGTGATTTAGAGAAGCAGCTGGTATCTTGTAGTGTAGAGCTGGTATCTCGTGATTTACAGAAGCAGCTGGTATATTGTAGTGTAGAGCTGGTATCTCGTGATTTACAGAAGCAGCTGGTATCTTGTAGTGTAGAGTTGGTATCTCGTGATTTAGAGAAGCAGCTGGTATATTGTAGTGTAGAGCTGGTATCTCGTGATTTAGAGAAGCAGCTGGAAGCTTGTGATGTAGAGAAGCAGCTGGTATCTTGTGATGTAGAGAAGCAGCTGGTATCTTTTAGTGTAGAGAAGCAGCTGATATGTTTTGATTTAGCTGCATGACAGGAGCGTCTCAGTTTATTGGATATTTAAATTTGATTTCTACTGGGAGTGGCTTTCCGTCATTCTCCACATAGTGGACACGCCCAAAAAATGAACCGGTCCCTCCCACCAGATATTTCAATAGTAAATTAGCCTTGCTCACTTTCATTATCTCTCACGTAACTAAAATTTAAGTGCTATATATTTGTATAGATTATGGTTATAAATTATAATTATATGTCCTAGACTGGATATTCTGCTAGAGTGTTATCTAGTTTCTGTTTACTTCTGTATTCATACGCTTGCGCAACATCATGTGCTCAAGTTATCATTATCGGTTTTCAGCAGTTACGTGGCTAGTGAAATCGCCTCTCATAGCCAGCTGCAGCTAGCTAGTGCCCCTCTTCGGGCTGTGGAAGGAGGAGGGTGAGTCCGGCACAATGACCACACCACCTTCTGGCGCGGCAGTTAGGTCGATGGCACTAACATGACGGTTCCTGTTTGTGTCAGTGATGAGCAGCGTTCATTCGTTCAGCTTTCCTCCAGCCATTGCGGCTCCTGGTTGCTGTCTCCCTTCCTCTCTGCTCTTAGTCTTCTCCTGCCAGTTGCCTCCCTTCCTCTCTGCTCTTAGTCTTCTCATGAGAGTTGTCTCCCTTCCTCTCTGCTCTTAGTCTTCTCCTGCCAGTTGTCTCCCTTCCTCTCTGCTCTTAGTCTTCTCCTGCCAGTTGTCTCCCTTCCTCTCTGTTCTTAGTCTTCTCCTGCCAGTTGTCTACCCCGAGGGCTCGTAGGTCTTCTTCCAGGTTGTCCCGCCACTGTTGTCTCGGTCTGCCTCTTGGTCTGTCTCCGTTAATCACTTCTGTATAAGCCTTTTTTTTTTTTGTCTGTCTATTCTCGTCCATCCTTTTCAAGTGTCCGAGCCATCTCAATCTGTTGGTTTTCATAGGGAAAGAAGGAATTGATACGATATATCAGAATCTTGTATCTTATATCCTTCCCGTGCCGTTAAACGTCACACAGGGCTCGCAAAGTAGTTCGCCAATTTTTCCTGTCTTCGGCGAGTCTTTCAACCTCATCAAAGGATTTTATGCCTGTTAATTTGGCCTCTCTTAACAATGTCCTCTTTAGAGTTTCACGCGGTCTGCCTCTTTTTCTTTGGCCTGTTATATCAGAATGGAGAAAGATTAATTGAAATATGTCTAACAGGCATGGTCGTTGGAGGAACAATATTTCCACACAAAGAATTACATAAAACAACATGGATATCTCCATATGATAGAACCAGAAACCAGATAGATCATTTTTTATAATAGAAAACAATTCAGAACGTCTCTGACAGATGTAAGAGCATATAATTATCACAACATGTGTATAGGGAGGATAAGACTTAAACTGAAAAGCCAACACAAGAAATCAATACTCAGAAAGATAAACTTTCATAGCCTATAAGAAGAAAATACCAACAGTGATTTCAGTCTGGAACTCACCAAACATGTCGCACCACTCAAAGAGGTGGATGAGACAAATATATATGAATTATGAAATTCATACAGCACAGCCAAAATCACGCCAGCAAAAGCAAGTGCTGGACTACAATCAACAAGCAGAAAAGCATGGTTATCAAATAACACATGGAAATACATTCATGAAAAAAGAGCAGCCAAATTAGCCATGTTGAATATAACGACGGATCTTGAAAAAGTTTTGGCAAAAGCAACATACAAAGAACTAGACAATAAAGTAAAAAGTTCAGCTAGAAGTGACAAAAGAGAATATATGGACAATATGGCAAAAGAAGCAGAAAATGCAGCAAAAACAGGAGACAGCAAAACTCTATATAACATACAGAAGAAGCTAACAGCTGCTATTACCTCCAGAGAAAGACCAGTCTTTAGCAAAACAGGCAACCTATCAGGTAAAGACCAAAAGCAAAGATGGACCGAGCACTTTAAAGAAATACTTAATCGACCACACCCAAATGAATTAATAAATCATGAAACCGATTTACCAGTCCCACAACTAAATCTCAGCTTAGATGAAATTACATTGAATGAAATTAAAACAGAAGTAAATCTAATGGCTAACAACTAAGCTGCAGGTGAAGATGAAATAACAGTTGAAATGTTAAAAGCTATTAACAGTTACAACATGAGCCAACTATTCATTCATTCATTCATTTGCATGTCCCTTGCGGAACTTTGACTCCCAAACAGCACTCCTGTAGGCCTCTCAGTTGTGAGCAAGATGGCCTGCTGCTGCAGCATCCATTTGCAGATCGTCAACGATGTCTTGCAGCCATCTTCGTTTTGGTCTTCCTCTTATAGTCAACTATAGAGACTGTTTAATAAAATTTGGAAAGAAGAAAACGTCCCTTCTAAATGGAAAAAAGGAATCATTGTTAAAATACACCCCCCACCCCCCAAAAAAAAACGCAACCTCAGTGACTGCAATAACTAGAGGGGTGTAACCTTACTATCAGTTGTGTCAAAGGTGTTTGGTAAAGTGATTCTGAATAGAATTAAGGATGTAGTGGATACTGCAATGAGAGAAGAACAAGCTGGATTTCGAAAAGAGAGAAGCTGTCTCGACCAGATATTTACTCTAAGAATAATACTTGAAGAACATATTAAAAAGCAGAAACCATTAATCCCGAACTTCATAGACTTTAAAAAAGCATTTGATAGCATACACAGAGATTCACTGTGGGGAGTTTTAAGACTATATGGAATACCATCTAAAATTGTCAACATCATTAGAGATCTCTACAACTGATATGTTTGTGCAGTCAAGACAGAAGAAGGAATGAGCAAATGATTTCAGATTGAAACAGGCGTGAAAGAAGGATGTATATTATCTCCATTGCTTTTTGGAATTGCCATAGATTTTATAATGAAAAGATGCTGTACAGGTAAAACCGGCATTGACTGGGTACATGGGACCCAAATAGAAGATCTTGATTTTGCAGATGACATAACTCTTATCAGTGACAATGTGAAATCCCTGTCTTCCTTGGCTAGCAAAATAGGTCTTGAAATTAACGAAGACAAAACAAAAATAATGAAACTTCCCATTAATCAAGAAGGAAAAATATACAAAGAAGGAACAGTCGTTGATGAAGTAGACCAATCTGCACCTTGGCAGGTACATAGACCAGGATGGTGACACCAGGAAGGAAGTTAGAATTAGAATTGCAAAAGCAGCACTGTCCTTCAAAAATCTTGAGAACATATGGAATTCAAAAGTTATAAGCACAAAAACCAAGTGAAGATTATTCAATTCAAATGTGATATGCACCATCATTTATGCACGATAAAGCTGGAAATCAACTAAAGAAATAAACAAGAAATTAGACTCTTTTCAAAATAAACGGCTCAGGAAAATACTTGGTATAAAGTGGAACAAATTCAAGAACAACGCAGAGATAAGACAGATGAGCAAACAACAACCTGTCTCATGGGTGATCAGAAAAAAAAGATGGACATATGTAGGCCATGTGATGAGAAGAAACAATCAGAGAACACCAAAGTAAGCTACCAAGTGGGACACAACAGGCCGAAGAAAAAGAGGTCGACCACGTGAAACTCTAAAGAGGACATTTTTAAGAGAAGCCAGTTTAGTGGGCATAACATCCCTTGATGAAGTTTCAAGACTCGCCGAGAACAGAAAACTTGACAAACAACTATGCGAGCCGTATGTGACGTTTAACGGCACGGGAAGGATGTACGATGTAAGTTATAAATGGGAACTGGAATAGCGTGTGTATTTCTCTGTTATTTCTAATTATCCACTCTTGTGATATAGAATCTTCTTTATTTAATGTTCTATACAGCAGGTAAAGAGAAATATAGATAGTGGCACCAAATCCGTAAGTACCTCAAACAGCGCGGGCTAAAGCTCTTTAAAAAATTCTCTCATTCCTGTTTTATAATACATTCCCCCCCCCCCCAGATTATTTAACAATTTTATCCATGTTTACCAGACCTTCGTGGGATCCACTTAATCAGGGGATCTACCAGATCGTTCTGGCGCTCTTGTTTTACGTGGTGCCCATGATTCTCATGGCACTGACCTACACTCACATCGCTACAGTTCTGTGGAGACACGAAATACCTGGGGCTGTCGTGTGCACCAAGACCTCAGGTAGGACATTGTGTTGTTCTCTCTCACGCTAGTGTTTGTCTAGATTATTCTTATATCCATCCCTGGATAAATAATCTCAAACTAGTTGTTTTCATTGTTTGTATTATTTATAAAATAAGGATGTTGACAGACGATTTATTACATACATAGAGTTTTAACGGACGGCATATTACATACATAGAGTTTTAACGGACGGCATATTACATACATAGAGTTTTAACGGACGGCATATTACATACATAGAGTTTTAACGGACGGCATATTACATACAATAAATGAAATATTAAACACTTGGCTTTTTGGTATCCCGCTTGAAAGAAAGACTGGCACATAATGCCTGGGACGACATATTACATACTAAAGCATTTTTCGTGTTGTGTTGTTTTGCATGAGAAAGGCTTTTGTCGATATATTGAATTGTTGTATGTTCTTCATTTATATGTGCTCATCTTACTTTCTGCCACTCTCGTTCTTGCCCACTTTCCTCACTCTTTCTATCTTTATGTAAAACTGGACCATGCATCTCTGTCTGCCATATTAACTGACCTGTCCGTCTTGTCCAGATCTAAGACAGTGATTCTGACAAATGAACTGCTTGTCATTAAGCGCTCTTAAAACACTGATTCTGACAACTGAACTGCTTGTCATTAAACGCTCTTAAAACACTGATTCTGACAACTGAACTGTCTGTCTTGTCCAGCTCTGAGACATTTATTCTCACAAATGAATTGGCTTTCTAGTCTACATATCCTTGCCCCTCATATTAGAATGTAGGCTGTGACGTAGACAAAGAACATATTACAGCCACACTGAAAAAAAGGGATTAAAGAAGAGGTGGTGGAGATAGCCAACATGTTACAAAGTCGCTGGAGAAAACACTAACAAGGACGTGACGGAGGCAGGTACCACGTTACAGACACACTGGAGAAAAGACTAACTAGGGACAGGGGGGGGGGGTGTGCTGTGAAGAGATCGCGAACCCAGAATCATTAGTTTAAAACTTACCCCCAGACCCTTAGTCCCACAAGTCTGGGTCGGGAGAATTGATGATGTTATTTAAGTGTTGGGTAAATGAGGACCCGGGACCCTGGAAAATTGATTTCCCTGGCCTGTCACATGCTGTAACGCGGAACATCCGCGCGGAGCACTGGGAGCAGACGCGAGGAGGAGCCCTGACGTTGTCTCTGTGCGCCGTGATGTATTGGTTGTAATATTTGTCAGGTCTTCCAGAGCCATACAGGCAACCTTGTGTGTCAGAGTTTCTGCGCTCTGGCCGCGATGTCAGTTAGAACTGAACTTTAATGGTCTATGAAAGATTTAAAAACAATAATAATAATAATAAACAATCGTGACAACAGATTGGCGCCTAAATAATATAGTGGTTAGTTCACTCGTTTCTTACGGTGAAGATCGCTGACTACATCATCCTCTAGGTCAAGGTAAACTTGGGCACGAACAATTAGATCACATTAGTTCCTCTCTGAAGAGAGACTAAATGTTTACGAAGAATTAAAAAAAATATTTTGGCCAAACACCAAAAGAAATAACATCTTGTTGGCAGAAATGCAGATGAAGCCACTGACAGCAGTTATTGAGAAAGACGCTGGCGATGGTTGGGACATGTGCTCTGAATGACTGACAACTCACTACCACAAATAGCACTAAGATGGACACCACAGGGGAACAGAAGTAAGGGTAGACCAAAAGAGACGTGGACAAGAACAATAGAAAGGATGTTGAGCAGTAGAGGGCTCACCTGGGCAAGAGCAGAAAAGAAAGGCAAAGGACAGGCATTTGTGAAAAACCCTTGCAGAAGCCCCATGTGCCCTGGACACTTAAGGTTCAGAGAGAAAGAGAGAGAGAGAGAGAGTTCCTCTCTGGCGTGACAGGGGATGCCTTTACGGCTGTTACCTAACTGACCGCAAACTGCTAAAAGCAAAGAAGGCAGAGGTGACAAAGATCAAGAATCAAGAACGTTCAACTAAACCTAGATGCCCTAGTAAGACATTACAGTATCTAAGCAGAATGTTCTAGCTCTTCGGCAGCAGCATAAAATGAATGAAAGCACAAATATGTTGACGAATCCTGCGCTTAATGACATTAGAGAGCCGAAACTATGGACAGTGTTACTTCTCAGCTGAGAGATCAACCGAGACTGAACAGCCTGTTTTGTTTGTTGAAAAAGTGTCTAAAACTATGGACAGTATGATTCTTCTGATGGAAAGATCAACCGAAGCTGCGGAGAGTGTGATTTCCCTGCTGAAAGTCCATCTGAAACTATGAACAATGTGATTTCTCTGCTGAAAGTCCATCTGAAACTGTTGACAATGTGATTTCTCTGCTGAAAGTCCATCCGAAACTGTGGACAGTGTCATTTCTCTGCTGAAAGTCCAGTGGAAACTATGAACAATGTGATTTCTCTAAAGAAAGACCACCCGAAGCAATAGACAATGTGATTTCTCTGAGGAAAGACCAGCCGAAACTATAAACAATGTGATTTCTCTGAGGAGAGACCAGCCGAAACTATAAATAATGTGCTTCCTCTGAGGAGAGACCAGCCGAAACTATAAACAATGTGATTTCTCCGCAGAAAAAGATATCTTTTTTGTTGCTTTATACAACCTAGAGCAGAGTGACAGCATGTGCAATGGCAGATTATCTATTAGACTGATCATCATTAAGCCCATAGCCATAGCTTTAAGGAGATTAGACTGACCATCATTAAGCCCAGGGCCGTAGCTTTAAGGAGCTTAGACTGACCATCATTAAGCCCAGAGCCGTAGCTTTAAGGAGCTTAGACTGACCATCCTTAACCCCAGGACCGTAGCTTTAAGGAGCTTAGACTGACCATCCTTAAGCCCCGGGCCGTAGCTTTAAGGAGCTTAGACTGACCATCCTTAACCCCAGGACCGTGGCTTTAAGGAGCTTAGACTGACCATCCTTAACCCCAGGACCGTGGCTTTAAGGAGCTTAGACTGACCATCATTAAGCTCAGGACCGTGGCTTTAAGGAGCTTAGACTGACCATCCTTAACCCCAGGACCGTGGCTTTAAGGAGCTTAGACTGACCATCCTTAACCCCAGGACCGTGGCTTTAAGGAGCTTAGACTGACCATCCTTAAGCTCAGGACCGTGGCTTTAAGGAGCTTAGACTGACCATCCTTAAGCTCAGGACCGTGGCTTTAAGGAGCTTAGACTGACCATCCTTAAGCTCAGGACCGTGGCTTTAAGGAGCTTAGACTGACCATCCTTAACCCCAGGACCGTGGCTTTAAGGAACTTAGACTGACCATCCTTAACCCCAGGACCGTGGCTTTAAGGAGCTTAGACTGACCATCCTTAACCCCAGGACCGTGGCTTTAAGGAGCTTAGACTGACCATCCTTAAGCTCAGGACCGTGGCTTTAAGGAGCAAAAAAGAAATCTAGTTGTATTCTTACGTGTAGAAATATTATAACTCCGGCCCTCACCCCCACCCACGTATATTGTCATTTCGTTGTAAACATATAGACACCTGTTGGGATAGCTGCATGTGGTTCTGGCGATAACCGAAACAAACACAACAACGAACAGCAAAAACAAATCCAGGCAGTGCAATAAACAGAGAAACATTCCAGAGATTTCATCGGACAAAAAAAAAAAAAATCCAATTTTGAGTCTGCTGTATCAGCCATGGAAAATAAACAATTCATTCGCTCAATATTCGTTCTGAAAAGATACAAGGATACAAACCAAGAGGTTGACCTAGAGAACGATGGGGAGACAAACCAAGAGGTGGACCTAGAGAATGATGGGGAGACAAACCAAGAGGTGGACCTAGAGAACGATGGGGAGACAAACCAAGAGGTGGACCTAGAGAACGATGGGGGAGACAAACCAAGAGGTGGACCTAGAGAACGATGGGGGAGACAAACCAAGAGGTGGACCTAGAGAACGATGGGGGAGACAAACCAAGAGGTGGACCTAGAGAACGATGGGGGAGACAAACCAAGAGGTGGACCTAGAGAACGATGGGGGATTGATTGATTGATTGATTGATTGATTGATCTTTATTTCAAAAGGGTTAAGAATTGGGCACGCAGGCCCGCCTGACATTCTGCCCTTTATCATACATCTTTCACTCTATTCCAGACATTCTACAAATATGCTGCTCATATAACAAACATAACTAACATTGAAGCTGAGAGACATAAAATAAAATATAACATTTACGTTTCGCTCTTAAACATTCACTCAGTACAGAAGTAACTACATACATTATAAATGACTATCTACTAAACAAAATTTTCTGGACTATTCAGAAAACAATTAATTGTATTCGGTGTCTGTAAGAGCAGCTTAAGATAACTTTTAAGTTTTATAATTCATGGAGGCATGTAGTCGACATCAAATAGATATTGGGAAAGCTTGTAGTTGTAGGAAGGAGTATAATTTATATTTTTTATATAGAATGGGAGGGTATTCCAAAGATGAGCAGCAGAATAATTAAAGCTTTTCTTGTAAAGAAAGGGGAGACAAACCAAGAGGTGGACCTTGAGAACGATGGGGGAGACAACCTAGAAGAGGATATATGGGCTCTTGGAATCGACAGGTAGGAATAAAAAATCAAGAACAGAGAGGAACAGAGGCGTGTCTTGTCCGCAGCACTGGGCCTCATTGGCTCGGAAAGCTGTTGTTGAATTCACCAGCTGCTCAAGAGGAAGTATTCGTCCTACACATTCTGCTGAAGATATCCCCCCCTTCCACTCAATTAATTCTCCCATCCTCTCATCCCTGCTAGTACGTAGGTCCCTCTTCGTTTAGTTCTGTATACAAAATCGTTATAAAACGAATGCACAATAAAAATATTAATAATTTCCGCTCTTTTTTAAGGTCCTTTGTATCTTGGCGGTACTCAAAAGTACCACTTTGTTTAAATTGTAATATTTCATAAATGCAAACATCATTCTTGATGATACTCAAAGGAGTATAACAGCCTTCTGTCAAGCAACCAGTAACGGTCAACTATAGTTATAACGCTGAAAAATGTCAGTAATCATAGCTGAAAAATGACAGTATTCATAGCCGAAAAATGTCAGTATTCATAGCTGAAAATGTCAGTATTCATAGCTGAAAAATGTCAGTATTCATAGCTGAAATTGTCAGTATTCATAGCTGAAAAAAAGTCAGTATTCATAGCTGAAAAATGTCAGTATTCATTAGAATCAAGTCTATAATAATGAAAGTGCCACATGTAGGGTGCGACAGGTAGAAAGTAAAATTGGGCATTAACATCAGATCCCATTAGTTCCTTTATGGCTTTGGCACGTCAGCTTTGTGAAATGAGCCATTGTAGATTTTTGGACTCGTTTGATTCTATTACGTTTTCATCTTTCTTGGCAGATACGGGTAAACTCAGATGCTTCCTTCTGCATCTATCGCTTGTACGCGTTGTTTCGCTTATCGCACTTTGCCTTAGTGAGCTTATCTCCATATTTCTAGCCGATTCCTTGTTCTCTTTGTTAGACTGGATGCGTTTGTTTGCCAACTCTCGCTCAAGATCGGTCTCCGTTAGTTCATTTCATTTTTTTTTAACTGCGGGATTTGTTTATTGTTCTCGTTAAAAGGCTTTGTGCCGAAATATTGATTTGTTGTCATTTATTGCGACCCCATCGGCCCATTTTATTAGTCTGATCAGTGATGTTATGTTTCCCTTGACAAAGACTTGATTTTAACTGAAAGTTTTTGTTGTTTTTGTTTACGAAAAGACAAATTTCATTATCGTTACTTTTTTCGCGGTTTCTGGAGATTTGATTTCTATAAACTGCATTCTACTGTTACCATTTGAGCAGCAGAAATTTTTTCTTTTGTTTGGAAACTGTAAATTTGTTTCGGATTAGTAGAACTTTTAATTAGAAGTTGTGTGTGTGTCTGTGTGTGTCTGTCTGTGTGTATCTGTGTGTGTGTGTCTGTGTGTGTCTGTCTGTGTGAATCTGTGTGTGTGTCTGCGTGTGTCTGTCTGTGTGTCTGTGTCTGTGTGTATGTGTCTGTGTGTATCTGTGTGTGTCTGTCTGTGTGTATCTGTGTGTGTCTGTCTGTATGTGTCTGTCTGTGTGTGTCTGTCTGTGTGTCTGTGTCTGTGTGTCTGTCTGTGTGTCTGTCTGTGTCTGTGTGTGTCTGTGTGTGCCTGTGTGTGTCTGTGTGCGTCTATGTGTGTCTGTGTGTGTCTGTGTGCGTCTATGTGTGTCTGTGTGTGTCTCATTGTGTCTGTCTGTGTGTGTCTGTGTCTGTCTGTGTCTGTGTCTGTCTGTGTGTGTATCTGTGTGTGTGCGTGAGCGCGCGGGAGTGAAAGAAGAATAAAAGAATGAATGAATGAATTATCTTTATTTTTAAAGGGTAAAGAATTGGGCACGCAGGCCCGTCTTAGATTCTGCCCTTCATCACTCCATCTTTCATTCTTCCCACACACTCGATTTAATACAAGTATACAAATTACATTAGAGAAAAAAAACGTCAAAAGAGTGTAAGATTAAACTATTACATTCAAGAGTATGCGGGCACATCGCGTGTGTGTGTGTGTGTGTCTGCGTGTGTCTGTCTGTGTGTCTGTCTGTTTGTCTGTCCACTTGTTTAAGATATCGTGTACTTCTCCATTTGTTTAAGACAATGTACACGACTTCTCCACTTGCGTAAATTAATCCTATAGGCTTCTGTATTTGTCTGAGACATTGTGTATGTATTTCTGTTTTTATATATTTTGTATGTATCTCTATTTGTTTACGTCACTCTATACATCTGCCTGCTTGTTTGAGCCACCCTATAAGTCTGCCTGTTTGTTTTTATGCATGTCTACTTGTTTAAGTCACCCTGTATGTATGTGTACTTGTTTAAGTCATTCTTTTGTATCCTTTATGAAATGTTTTATTTTTCTGTCTTTGTTTACATCATCCTGTATGACATCTCTACCTGTTGAAGTCACCTTATATGTCTCGCTACTTCTTTAAGTCACATTGTATGTCTCTCTACTTGTTGAGGTCATATTATATGTCTGTCTACTTGTTAAAGTCACCTTACATTTCTCTCTACTTGTTGAAATCACCTTATGTGTCTGTCTACTTATTGAAGTCACCTTATAATATGTCTCTCTACTCGTTAGAGACAACCTACATATATCTGTACCTGCCTAAAATATGTCTATGTCTCTCCTTGTATGCACATTAAAAGCCCGTTACAACAGATAATCTTATATCTCTCTCCCATTACTCCACTTAATCCACCAAGGGAAACAGCAGTTCCTCGTCCTGTACTTTTAATGGACGGTCATTTTCACATCTTCTATGTCTGCCTTTCATTACAAACTAGCAACTTTGAGACAGACAGACATAAAATGCTTTAGTCTTGATTGATTACTTGGCACGACCCGCCCAGACAGAAACGCAAAATTTCCTTCTGTGGCCTTTCTCTCATGAAACAGACATTGGCTATGGTAAGACAGACAGACGGACGGACGGACGGACAAGACAGTTTCCAGTTTGATTGATGACGTGGTATTGACCCAGTTATTTTACACGAGAACAAAAAAAGTGTACCAGGAGAATCAGGAAGGTGATTATGTTCTTGACATGTGGTTTTCTTTCCTTCTTGTGTGTCCTTCTTCCAAGATATTTTCAGTATCTCATGAAAACGGCTGCCAGTCATAGGTTTTCCAGCATACTCATTAAATTTGTCATTGGTGATTATAATATTCTGAAGGCCTCGGTTTTTTTTTCCTTTTCCTGTTCCAGAAATGTAGGACAGACCTGTTCCAGTTGATGAGCTGATCTTATATCGGTGTCATATTTGCATACTCAGGTAGTTCCTGCCTGCATCTTGATTTCTTCATGCCATAAGAGATGTACAGGATCTCAGTTTTTTTCTTGTCTTCTGTTCCGACGTGAGAGCAACCATCACCTTGTTAAACTGACGGTTTGTCAGACTTTTTGTGTTACCTGCGAGAGATCTGAATGTCCCCAAGAATGAGGAGGCAGCAAAAGCTGAGAGCAGACATATTATCTTGAGATGTTGAGCAGTGGAAAAGTGAAAGGTTCTAACGCTGTTTAAACAGTAAATACTGACGGTTCTAAAGCTGTTTAAAAAGGAAATACTGAAGATTCTAACTCTGTTTAAACCAGAAACACTGAAGGTTTTAACGCTGTCTAAACAAGAAACACTGAAGGTTCTAATGCTGTTTAAACAAGACACACTTAAAATGCTGTTGAACGCATTCTTTTGCAACAGTAGGACACTCTGCTATAATGAAGAACAACACTAAATGGGTATCTGTTATCTCTTTTCGTTTCTGCAGGGAGGAAACCGATGCTTGATGGGAACAGAAACTCTCAGGACGATCAGATCTTGTCCAGGCGAAAAGCTGCCAGGATGCTCATAGCTATCGTCATTGTCTTCGGCATCTGCTACATGCCCGTGCACCTGATGAACCTCCTCAGGTAGGTTACGCTATACAGGTAAACTTAATTCTTTCCTCGACAATGCATACACCTTTGGTGCGCCCAGTAAAACTCTGCTATCCCGACAAACAATATCTCACCAAAGACGTTAAGCTCACTGCAGTTAAATCATCTTTGACTGAAAGACACAGACCATATAAAAATCATTCATTCGCAGAAGCTTCTCAGTTACATGGGAAGTAAGTCTATTTCTGTTCGTCCTATTTTACTTTCGTTTAAACTTCTGTCCCCTGATTACCTTTGCTTCAAGATTCCAAAAGTTCTTTACTTTCCTCTTTTCTTTACATGGTAAAAAACGATACTTCTTTTTTTTTTTAAAGTCTGCATTACTTTCAGTAAGTTATTTTACTTTCAACAAGTTATTCTGCTTTCAATAAGTTATTTCACTTTCAACAAGTCATTCAACTTTCAACAAGTTATTTTACTTTCAACAAGTCATTCTACTTTCAACATGTTATTCTACCTTCAACAAGTCATTCAACTTACAACAAGTCATTCTACTTTCAACAACTTATTCTACTTTCAACAGCTTATTCTACTTTCAACAAGTCATTCTACTTTCAACAATTTATTCTACTTTCAATAACTTACTCCACTTTCAACAAGTCATTATACTTTCATCGTCTTGTGCCCTTTTTCCATGATAGGTTGGCTGTATTGGTTCTCTATCATGTTCTGTTCTTTGACGCTTTCAGTGCAGCAGGCCAAGTTCAGTCCAGTCCAATTTAACTTTTTTTTACGTTGTCCGCCAATCAACATCGTTGCCTACCTCTTGCTCTTTTGTAAAGGGGGGGGGGGGTGTGAGGGGAGTGGGTTAGGTAGTGTTCTGAGTTCTTGGTGCCTGATAACTAACTGAACTAAATTTCTGCAAATTTCAATGACTGGTGCAGGGAAACTTCCCATGAATCCCAAAGTTTACGTGCCGCAGTACTTGAGAGAAACCTGCGTCCACCCCTTACCCAGGCTCAACTTTCTGGCCTACCATACCAACATGCCAAGTAACGGGAAATCACTATCAGAGTCTGTAATCAACACATATAAGACATGACACCAATGATAGTGATGAAATAAGCGCGTGATCCAAATATACGAGGTTTCTTCTTCTTCTTCTTCTTCTTCTTCTTCTTCTTCGTTCGCTTCTATCACCAAGATCGCCCCGTGATCCTGCTGACTTTACTCCTGTGGTCCTCGATGTGTCCCATTGTCCCCCTGTGGTCCCCGAGAGGCCCACAGGAGATCCCAGAGAAGATCACAAGAGGTTCAGAGTATCGCGGGGCTTGGGCCTGAAGTCTTGGTGGGTCGCAGAAGCGGGATTGCGTGACACCGTGGTTTTCGTTGCACCAGTTTAATCTAGAGTTGGACTTTCTCACCGGAAACCTCGACATGGTTTAGATATCAGCATATCCCCGCCAGGGGTTGGATGATTTTCTCACCGGAAAACCTCAGCGTGATTAGGATACGCATACATCCCCGTTGGGTGAGAGGTGGTTGCCTATCTAGACTGCCCTGGTCCAGTGTCTCCGACTTCAGCATTTTGTGGCCGTGGCCGCTACCCTTCCTAGTTGTGACCAGGACGGAGCTTTTGTCCAGGAGGAGGAATCCTCGCCACTAGTAAGTTTCACCCAAGGGTTAAGCCGGTTTAGGCGTATTATCCCAGTATGGGCGTGTTTAGGATGTGACCTACCTCTAGAGCGGAGGTACCGTGACATGAGTATTCATCAAATTTCACCCCTGGGTTAAACCGGTTTAGGCATATTTCACCAGTATGGGTGTATATCGGTCGTGGCCGGCCTCTAGAGCAGATGTGCCGTGGTATGAGTAGCTCTCGTCGCAAGACTACTGGACATACCGATTAAGCTTCACTTTATCCTTTCCATCACCTTCTCACCGCGGTGCTGCACGACAACCCTAAATAGCTTTTTCGCATTTTCTTCATTGGTCGGGAGGAATTTCACTCCACGCGCGGCATCTGAGAAATCTCGCCAGCAGTGTCTTAGCTTAACCCTGATTAAGCCGATTTAGGCAATCTGCCACAGTATAGGTGTATATAGGACGTGGCCGGCCTCTAGAGTAGATGTGCCGTGATTTGAGTAGTACTGATCTCGATACTACTGGTTACTTCATTTAATCCTTTTCTTCACCATTTCCACGGCGACTCTGCGCGGCAACCCTATTCGCATTTTTCTTCATTGGCCGGGAGGAGTTTCCCCCATGCACGGCAGCTGAAGAATCTCGCCAGCAGCGGGTTTTTGATGAGCTACCAAATAAGATTCTCATCTGCCCGAAACGTTTGGTTTTCAGGCACCAGATATTCGCCTTTGTACCTTTTCCTGTCAGTTTGAACAGTTCCGCCACGAGAAGGCCAGGAGCTGGACGTGAACTGTCAGAGGCTATTTGAGACGCCTTGGAGACATTTAATTGGAGTGGAGAGCATATCACAAAAAATCAATAGCCATTTCGATCCACACAAATGAAGCATTAAATATGAAACCAAAACATGTGAATCATCAATGACAACATGTGCAAAATGAAGCCTGTTAATAATACGTCTTATGAAAGTGCACACCAAAATATCAATGGAAAAGGACTGCTTTAAGGAAAAACGCTTACTCATACATATAAACATATCATTTACCTCAGCATTCGCGGGAATGGACGAACAATGTAGCTGTGAGGAGACTGCTGGCGCTAGGACAAATTAAAGGTGCTGGGAGGAAATCCGAGCTGTGTGGTAGAACACCCATTGTAAACAACCAACATGTGACAGGAACTATTAATAGATGAACTCTTGGATGGATGCTGCGGCATGGGGCGGAGCATATATGAGGTTTTCCCGAATGCAGTAAAGCCGGAGTCTGAATTTTGACCTCTGAACTTTCACCTCAACAGAAAACTTAAATCGTTACATGATAACATCCTACGTTGTCTTCAACTCATGAATTCATCAGATACATAGAAACTTACATTAACTATATCACATTACATATAAATCACACCAAAACTTACAATTACAAACATAGAACTCACAAGACATGAGGTAGACACGGGCAGGGCAGTTCTGGAACGATGTAACACTATCACATACCGAAGAAGGAATAACTCACAAGACATGAGGTAGGCACGGGTAGAGCAGTTCTGGAACTATGGAACAGCACTATCACATACCGAAGAAGGAACAACTCACAAGACATGAGGTAGGCACGGGTAGAGCAGTTCCGGAACAATATAACAACACTATCACATACCGAAGAAGGAACAACTCACAACCACAAGTCCAACACGAACGACAACGGCCATTCTTAGCTCGTACCTCGACCATGCCCCGAACACAAACTGACCAAGACCTCGCTACACATTTAACACGCTAGCTCAGTGAAGCGTTTAGCATGAATTTCCCGGGCGGCCGCACCAGTAACACAGACCAAACATCAACACTCAGTCCCACATTTTTCCCTTCCACTTTTCTTTCTACTGACGTTTTCATTATTGTATTGTGCCTCCTAATATGACCAAAATATTTTAACTCCCTGGTTCTAAGGTTTTCTTTATTTCCCATTTTCAATTTCAGTTGATTTAGTACTTCTTCGTTTTCCTTTTCTGTCCACGAAATTCGTCTCGTTCTTCCGTAAATCCACATTCTACATAGCTGTTCTCCCGTATCCCTTGGGGACAGCTTACCTGAAGGGGACGCCACCGAATCTACATGCAGGGTTATTTTTATATATATTTTTAAAGACATTTATTAGAAAAGAGAACTAAAAACGGCACGAATAAGAAGACACTTCAGGCAGGAAGTTGCATTTCTTGAACACTTCGTAATAAACGTTCAGGCAGATTCCAGGATAAGAAGGCAGTAAATTACGTCAGACGCAACTGAAGGAGATAATGGTTAGCGTGTCTTGGTTCATTTTCTTGCGGTGGGTGGCTAGTCTGGCAAACACTGAGTGCCGCTTATGGCTAACAAACTTAGACATGGAAATGGATGTATGGATCGGCAGGTCGGTTGTGGGTGGGTTAATGAGGTGGATGGGTGTGTGTGGATGAAAGTGTTATGGATGGACAGTTGAGTACTGGATGCATTATATGTGGATGAACTGTCGACATGCAGTAGGATGAATGTGGATTACAGATAGGCAAATCATTGGCAGATGGGTGGATGGATGGATGGATTGATGGATGGACGGACGGACGGACGGACGGATGGATGGATGGATGGATGGGTGGGTGGGGTGGGTGGATGGATGGATTGATGGATTGATGGACGGACGGACGGGCGGATGGATGGATGGACGGTTGGTTGGATGGATGGATGGATGGATGGATGGATGGATGGATGGATGGATGGATAACTTCACAATGTGGCATCATAAACCAGAACAGACTGGTTGTACTAAATCTGAGCTTGTCAAGTATTCTGTAGCAATTTCCGTTCTTTCCACTTCATCATGGCCATTAGCGCGAGACACTTAAACGAGGAGACAATATAAACGATGAGACAATATAAACGACGAGACAATATAAACGACGAGACATTATAAACGATGAGACAATTAAACAATGAGACAATATAAACGACGAGACAATATAAACGACGAGACAATATAAACGACGAGACAATATAAACGATGAGACAATATAAACGACGAGACAATATAAACGACAAGACAACATAAACGAAGAGATAATTAAACAATGAGACAATATAAACGAAGAGATAATTAAACGACGAGAGAATTATAAACGACGAGAGAATTAACGACGAGACAGTTAAACGACAAGACAATTAAAAGATGAGACAGTTAAACGACGATGCAGTTAAACGACGAGACAATTGAACGGCGAGACAATTAAACGACGAGACAATTAAACGACGAGGCAATTAAACGGCGAGATAATTAAACGAGACAATTGAACGACGAGACCATTAAAGGATGGGACAGTTAAACGTCGAGATAATTAAACAACGAGACAACTGAATGCCGAGACAATTAAAGGATGAGACAATTAAACAACAGGACAATTGAAAGACGAGACAATTAAAGGATGGGACAATTAAACGACAAGACAATTAAGTGATGAGACAATTAAACGACGAGACAATTGAACGACGAGACAATGAAACGATGAGACAGTTAAACGATGAGACAACTGAGCGGCGAGACAGTTAAACAACGAGACAATTAAACGACGAGACACTAAAACGACGAGACAATTAATCGACGAGACAATTAAACGGGGAGACAAGTAAACAACGAGACAATTGAGTACGATCAGAAGATCACGCCTTAGATATCAATTCTCTGCATTCACTTCATCATACACACAGTAAACACTGTTTTAAAAAATGTTAAAAGTATTACAAGATCAAACGTGCCCCTGCTTGGAAGGAGGATCTCAACATATGTGCATGCATTCCGTAGCACTGATGAGAGTCCTTACATACTAAACGCGACGTCATGGGGGAATAGAACTCACTGCTCTCAGGCCTGGAACATGGGTTTAGCCAATCCTAAAATCCAGTAATGATTCATTACGTGTTTTACAGACACTTCAAGGTTGTGAATTACGTGTTTTACAGACACTTCAATGTTGTGAATTACGTGTTTTACAGACACTTCAATGTTGTGAATTACGTGTTTTACAGACACTTCAATGTTGTGAATTACGTGTTTTACAGACACTTCAATGTTGTGAATTACGTGTTTTACAGACACTTCAAGGTTGTGAATTACGTGTTTTACAGACACTTCAATGTTGTGAATTACGTGTTTTACAGACACTTCAATGTTGTGAATTACGTGTTTTACAGACACTTCAAGGTTGTGAATTACGTGTTTTACAGACACTTCAATGTTGTGAATTACGTGTTTTACAGACACTTCAAGGTTGTGAATTACGTGTTTTACAGACACTTCAATGTTGTGAATTACGTGTTTTACAGACACTTCAATGTTGTAAATTACGTGCTTTTCAGATACTTCAAGGTTGTGAATTACGGAGGAAGTAATGACGCCCTGTATGTTCAGTCTCTGATCATTCATTGGCTGCCCTACATAAACTCCTCCTTGAACCCAGTCATCTATAACTTTATGAGCGGTATGTATCTATAAGTAACTTTCTATTCCCAAACTCTACTTGCTTATTTTGTACCTACATGCCTGTTATCAGCTCAGCATGTAAAAAGGTAGCGTATGAGCTGTCGCTGAATAGTTTACTAGAATTATAAAACGCGACGGGAAATTGAGATTTTGCAATCAGTTTGAAAATTGCCTCTTGTCTTACGTGCACCATTTTGAGACACAGAAAGCGCCAAGGAAATCCAATTCTCAGAAAAGGGAGATAATTTACTTACCAAAAAAGACAGGGCATCTTGAAATGGTTTTAGAGTTCCGGTTAAGGTACTTTATTTTATCGTCTTCGATCTTTCTTCAGGTTTAGAAACAATTTTATTTTGCCTTTGTTATTTAGAAGATTAAGCTGAAAACCAGGCTGTCCCAAAGGTACTAACTTCCGTTCAACTAATGGTATTTTTTAAAGACCAGAACTTTAGCGAAACAAATAGTTCTTGAACATAGCCAGTTGTCCCCCCCCCCCCCCCCCCCATTTCTTATTCATTGCCTGCAATGAATTCTCGGCCTTTTGGCTAAGATCAAAGTGTAGTTCTGCGCTCTGTAATATCTGCACTTTGAGCGTTATTTTGGAACAAACGAGATGCTCGAGGACTGCCCTGCGCATTGAATGCCGGAGGTTATGGTCCACATCTCGTTACGAGTGGACCTGGTTTGCAGTACCACCGGGTCACGGCCTGTTGTTTTCGTCGTTTTAAAAAAAAAATTGTGGGTTGCTTGTGGTTAATTTTTGTTGTAAAGCACCTTTGCTTTAGCTGGAAGTTGTTTCACTGTAGGAATTGAAGTGAGTGACGGTTATTTTATGATAGCACAAAAACTGCCAGTTTTATTGGTTTAATCTAAGCTGTTGTGATAAATTTTGTTCAGCTTAAAGGTCATCATCATCATGTGCTAACAGTGGTGATTCAGTCAGTCATTTGCATGTCCCTTGCGAAACTTTGCCTCCCTAACAGCTCTCCTGTAGGACTCTCAGTTTTAAGCAAGATGGCCTTGCTGCTGATGCATCCATTTGCACATTATCAACGATGTCTTCCAGCCATCTTCGCCTCGGTCTTCCTCTCTTTTTTCCCCCATTATGTACCCTTCCAAAACTATCTTCTCTAAATTCTCATGACGTTTAATGTGTCCAAAATATTTACGTTTTCTCTCTTTAATCTTCCTTACTAGTCAGCCATCTTCACTATTAAGTTCTTGTATTATGGGTATATTTATTCGGTTTTGTGTGTGTATGTGTGTGTCCACGATATTTGAAGAACTCTTCTGTAGCATTTACATTTATGTGTTTCTCGGCTGTTTTGTCAAGTGCCCAGGTCTTACAGGCATATGTTGCGATGGGAAAGATGCTTGCCCTTAAAAATCTTATTTTTGTAGTTCTGTCTGTTCCTCTCCCCAGATTAGTGGTGACTGACTATCCGTAACCTCCAGCTCATTCCCAATCTTTCTTTGCCAAGAAGGGACATCTGGACCAAATATTACTGTCCGATGATTCATCGTATTCGTCTATTGCTTTTTATTTATTTTTTTTGGCTTCTCACCATTATCACTGAGCATGTGTCAGTATTAACTCTTTCCCTCAATACTGATAGGATTGGTAGATCTTATATACCTACGCAAATCAACGCTTACAGCGATATTTAGACAAAGTCTAAAACGACAAATAAAAAAAAAGGAGAAAAAGATAAATAAAACTAGTTCATTTCTAATCTAATCCATTTTTCTTAAATTAAGGAATAAATTCCTTCTGGTTTCTTTCTACCAAAATTGCTCGTCAAATTTATTCTGGCAGAGGATGGGAACTAATTTGGGAGTGATAAAGTTAACAATATGCTACCTTTTTTCCCGTTTCATTTTCATTACAGTTACATTTCTCCATATATACTTCTTATTCAATTTCTTTTTCTGTCTGTTGAAAAAGTGCTCAAACTATACTGTGTATCCACATTTCTACAGCCTTCAAATTTCTTTTTGTTTGTTTCATTTTTTTCTTTAAAAAATCATCTCTGCAATATAAAAATTTTTTTTAGCATAAACAACATGCGATATGTCTGGCAAATGTAACATTTCAGAAAATGAAATCTATTTTGTGTAGTCCATCTTTATCAATAACTAGAAAAAGGGTCTTGAAATGCTACATTGTATCATGGTCACTAACACAAACAACAACAAAAAGCATTAGAGTCAACTCAAATGGGATTCCTACGAAGAATGTTAAGAATACTAAGGACAGCTAATATAACAAATGAAGAATGCCTAAGGAAAGCCAAAGAGAAACGAACCTTAATAACCACACTATGTGGGAGACAGTCTAGGTTTATTGACCATATAACGGGAAGAGGAGGGACAGAAAATATAACAACAAGGAAAACTGGAAGCAGGAAAGGGAGAGGTAGACCAAGAGGAAAAATGTAAGATGGATTGACAAAATGACACGGGAGAGACAAGACAACATAACTAATGAATTACATGAACGATCTGAAACTGGAGAAACATGGTCACCAACGTTTGCAGGCATGAAACATGATGATGATGATGAGGAAGAAGGAGGAGGAGGAGGAAGGAAGGAAGGAAGGAAAGGGGAAGGTGGAAGGGAAAGAAAGGAAGGAGGGAAGTGAAAGAAAGGAAGGAGGGAAAGGAAAGAAGGGAAAACAAGGAAAAGAAGGGAGCAGAAAGGAGAGGAGGAGGAAGAAGAAGGAGGAAGAAGGAAGAAGAAGGAGGAAGAAGGAAGAAGAAGAAGGAATAAGAAGAAGAAGGAGGAGGAGGAAGGGGAAAGAGGAAGAAGAAAGAGAAAGAAGGAAGAAGAAGAAAAAAAAGAAGAAAAAAAGAAGAAGTAGGAGGAGGAAGGAAGAAGAAGAGGAAGAAGAAGGACGAAAAAGAAGAAGGAAGAAGGAAAGAAGGAGAAGAAGGAAGGTGGAAGGAAGAAGGAATGGTAATAATAATAATGTTTCAATTTGGCTATATTCCGTGTCTTGTCACCTTAACTCTCCACTGACTTCCGTCTGACACTCTGTCACCGGTTATCATGTGTGCAAGATATATACTCACGGAAAAAAGTAAGTGTGCAGTGGTGTCAAGCGCATCAATCACGTTGTCATGAGTGAAATGAAATCAAATTTGGCAGAAGTTTTGTCTGAGTGTTGTCCACTTCCCCGTGCTGCACAAAGTTGATCGCACTATTCACTGGGAGATGACCACAGCTCCAGTGAAATCGCGTGCAATGATCCATGATTGGTTACTGACCACGGATAAAATGAGGATAAGTGTGTGATTCTGTTCTCTTCACGTAATCGTTGAAGAAAGGAGTAGTGGAATTCCAACATAAACAACTTTTCTTCATCATGTCAAGATTGAACGAACATCAACGAGAAATAGCTGTTGAGATGTTAATTGCTGGATCAACAGTAGCAGCGGTATCTCAACATTTTAGTGTTCACAGAAACACAATATCACGCCTTAAAAGCCATTTTAACCAAAATGGTTCCGTTGCTGACCGCCATAGAAGCGATAGACCACGAGTTACCACATTTGCACAAGACCGCTACATCCACCTCATGCACCTTCGTAACAGGTTTATCCAGGCAACACGGACTGCCAGCAACATTCCAGGTTTAAGACGTGTACGGGCAGGACAGTGCGAAACAGACTCGGTAAATCTCTTACCTCATAGGCCTGCAGTTATAGACCAGTACTGACAGTTCGCCACAGTCAAACCCGCTTGACCTGGGCCAGGCACCACGTGGCATGCCCCTATCATCAATGAAGACGGAGCCTATTCACTGATGAGTCCAGATTCTGTCTGCAAGGCCATGATGGGCGTGCTTTAGTGTACAGGCGAAGAGGATAACGCTTTGCGAATAACTGTGTGTTAGAGGTGGATAGAAGGAGAAGAGACAGTGTAATGGTTTGGGGAGAAATTTCCTATGCTGGCCGAACAAACCTAGTCTTCCTCAATGGCAACTTTACAGGTTTACGATAAAGGGACGAAATCATTACACGCCTCGTAATGTCTTTACTGGATGCTAATGGACAAGGCGTAATACTGCAGCAAGATAACGCTCGTCCACATGTCGCAAGTATGGTCAGGGACCACTTTCAGCAGCATCAGATTACTGTCTTACCATGGCCAGCAGTTTCACCGGACCTGTCACCTATCGAGCACATTTGGGATAAACTGGACCGCAGGTTGCGAAAACGACACAGTCGTCCTGGAAACCGCCCAGAATTATCCCAAGCGTTGCAAGAATGGAATAACATGCCTCAACAATTGATACAGCGTGTCACTGGTTCGATGAGAAGGCGGTGTCAAGCAGTGATAACTGCCCGAGGAGGACATACACGATATTTGAAACCCTGATTTTCTTTTTCTTGGGGAGGTTAGCCACATAAGGTGAGGTTTTTTTCAGTTTTTAGTGATATGTGACTGGCCTGAAAGTTATCATTTTATCTGTTATTGGATAATCAAACATGATGTGTGCCAAATTGTATTTGAATCATCACCTGAGCACGCTCATTGTGCTTTTTAAAGCATTGCGCACTTACTTTTTTCCGTGAGTATATAAAATTATTCGCTAGCTTTAGTTTTCTTTAGTTGTTAACATTTATCTATATGTTAGAGAAAAGTTTGGGTTTTTTTAATAACTTTCCTTGAAAATATCAAAACTTTAAAAATCTGTTTCAAACATATTTACTGATACTTAAATCATTTTGGGTCAACAAAATGTTTTCCTGATTTTTTTTTTTTTTTGGTCTCATCCGCCAGCCAAGTTTCGAAAAGAATTCAAGACGGCATGTTTCTGCTGCTTCTATGGGATGAGAACCAGATCTTTCCGCATCCGGAGAGAGCCAACATTTACCATGACCTTTTCCAACAGCAACTACAGTAACTGTCACACGGAGGAAGTAACGCTGGCCAGCATCTGAGAGTGTGCGAGGCCTTGACGTTGGCCAAACTGGCCTCCTGTTACGGCATTTACCTAGATACCAAAAGTCAGACATTGACTGAATGGAGTCATGTGCCAGAGTCTTGATTGAGCTGAGTGACTCTGGCCTTCAACGATTTAACGACTCAACCATAGTAATGCTGAAGCCATACAAGTTGTTATAATAGCACCACTATTGTAATCATTTTTATTAAATAAGTCTTTTTCTCCAGTGGAAGTGTAAACTATAGATCTCTGCAGTTTATGCAGAGATAATGTTATATCTCAAGCTGGGGAGTAGATTGGAAGGCTTGTATCAAGCTGGGGAGTGGATTGGAAGGCTTGTATTAAGCTGGGGAGTGGATTAGAAGACTTGTATCTCAAGCTAGGAAGTGGATTAGAAGACTTGTATCTCAAGCTTTGGAGTGGACTGGAAGGCTTGTATCTCAAACTGGGGAGTGGATTAAAAGACCTGTATCTCAAGCTGGGTAGCGGATTAAAAGACTTGTATCTCAAGCTGGGTAGTGGATTAAAAGGCTTGCATCTCAAGCTGGGTAGTGGATTAAAAGACCTGTATCTCAAGCTGGGAAGTGGATTAAAAGACTTGTATCTCAGGTTGGGGAGTGGATTGGAAGACTTCTATCTCAAGCTGGATAGTGGATCAAAAGACTTGTATCTCAAGCTGGGGAGTGGATTAAAAGACTTGTATCTCAAGCTGGCGATTGGGTTAGAAGACTTGTATCTCGAGTTGCAGAATGGATTAAAAGGCTTATATCTCAAACTGGGGAGTGGGTTGGAAGACTTGTATCTTAAGCTGGGGAGTGGATTAAAAGGCTTATATCTAAAGCTGGAGAGTGGATTAAAATACTTGTATCTCAAGCTGGGGAGAAGGTTGGAAGACTTGTATCTCAAGCTGGGGAGAAGGTTGGAAGACTTGTATCTCAAGCTGGGGAGAAGGTTGGAAGACTTGTATCTTAAGCTGGAGAGTGGATTAAAAGACTTGTATCTCAAGCTGGGGAGAAGGTTGGAAGACTTGTATCTTAAGCTGGAGAGTGGATTAAAAGACTTGTATCTCAAGCTGGGGAGAAGGTTGGAAGACTTGTATCTTAAGCTGGAGAGTGGATTAAAAGGCTTATATCTAAAGCTGGGGAGAAGGTTGGAAGACTTGTATCTTAAGCTGGAGAGTGGATTAAAAGACTTGTATCTCAAGCTGGGGAGAAGGTTGGAAGACTTGTATCTTAAGCTGGAGAGTGGATTAAAAGACTTGTATCTCAAGCTGGGGAGAAGGTTGGAAGACTTGTATCTTAAGCTGGAGAGTGGATTAAAAGACTTGTATCTCAAGCTGGGGAGAAGGTTGGAAGACTTGTATCTTAAGCTGGAGAGTGGATTAAAAGACTTGTATCTCAAGCTGGGGAGAAGGTTGGAAGACTTGTATCTTAAGCTGGAGAGTGGATTAAAAGGCTTATATCTCAAGCTGGGGAGAAGGTTGGAAGACTTGTATCTCAAGCTGGGTAGTGGATTAAACGACTTGTATCTCGCGCCGGGGAGTGGATTAAAAGACTTTATCTCAAGCGTTGGAGTGGACTGGAAGGCTTGTATCTCAAGCTTTGGAGTGGATTGAAAGGCTTGTATCTCAAGCTGGTGAGTGGATTGGAATACTTGTATTTTAAGCTGGTGAGTGGATTAGAATACGTGTATCTCAAGCTGGTGAGTGGATTAGAATACTTGTATCTCAAGCTGGGGAGTGGATTAGAATACGTGTATCTCAAGCTGGTGAGTGGATTAGAATACGTGTATCTCAAGCTGGGGAGTGGATTAGAATACGTGTATCTCAAGCTGGTGAGTGGATTAGAATACGTGTATCTCAAGCTGGTGAGTGGATTAGAATACTTGTATCTCAAGCTGGGGAGTGGATTAGAATACTTGTATCTCAAGCTGGTGAGTGGATTAGAATACTTGTATCTCAAGCTGGTGAGTGGATTAGAATACTTGTATCTCAAGCTGGTGAGTGGATTAGAATACTTGTATCTCAAGCTGGGGAGTGAACTGGAATGCCTGCACGAAGACCTAAAAAAAAAAAAGACACAATAACATCAATTTCTTGGCAGACTCCATTACCATGGAAACCACAACAAACGCCCAAGTTGAGGAACCTCTCTTGTTACAGGAAAAATGACAAACAGGTCGGATAGCGCTGATTTAGTGCTTGTTCGCTGCTTCCAAAACAAAATGTGCCATCACTCTAGCACATTCATCCTTGCTCCCTAAATCGTAAATGTCAGAAAAACTATTTTAGCTGAGGACTGAGACTTTTCCTTTCACTGACGATCGGTTAAGTTTTCAATCTGATTCAGCCATTTTTGTTTTTTTTTTTGGTTTTTTTTTTTGAGTTTACGTTTGTTAAAACTCTGTAACAGTGGATTACATTATTGAATAGAAATGTAATAAAGAAGTGAGTGACTGGTTTGTCATCCTTTTGAAACTGAATTTCCGCGCATTAGGTCTGCGGCAGTGATTCTTAATCTGAGGTTCATGGAAGGATTTTTAGGGGTCCACGGAAGGATTAATGGGGTCCATGGAGGGATTTTAGGGGCCGATGGAACGGTTAATGGGGTCTATGGAAGGATTTTTGGGGGTTTCTTGAAGGGTTTTTGGGATCCATTAAAAGGTTTCTGGGGGTCCATGGAAGAGTTTTTGGGGATTTTACCGACCAGCAAATGGATTGACAGTATTTTTTTTTAAATCTTAGCATTATGTATTGCTTTTTCCTTTTATAATGAGCGGTCCACAGATGTTCTCAATTCGAAAAGGGAGTTTACAACTGTTCTGAAGACGTAAATGAGGGCCAACGGCCAAGAAAAAGATAAGCAGTGGTCTACGCCTTATTGATCTACATCTCAAGTATTGTGTCAGACAGAAAATTGGTTTACGATAGCTTTAAAAAAAAAAAAAAAAACAGGTCGCGTAATGGGCCCAGGAATCCGACATTTCGTCAGATTCCATCATCATCATCATCATCATCAGGTGCCGTGCCGACTGGCGTTGGCTATTATGCTTCTCCAGAGTACCCGATCCTTCATGCAGGCCATCAGTTCAGTTGGTGATCTCCTCTCACACCATCCCGTCAGACTGTCCAGTATCATTTCTCTTGGTCTTCCTCTTGATCTTCTTCCTTCTATTTTTCCTGTTGTTATAATATTTTCAATGCCCCCTCTTCTCATTGCATGTCCTATGAAAGTACATTGTCTCTCTCTTATCTTTCTGACAAGGTTTTTTTTGTCTCTCCAGCTCTTCTCCTACATTCTTCATTAGTTAGTTTTGCTGTCCAGGGGATTCGCAACATTCTTCTAATAAACCACACCCACAAACCTTAAAAACCGTGGTGGGCCTAGTCAGCAGACAGGTTGCGTATGAGGCCTGTTATCAAGAGCAGTAACAAATGAGGTTCAGATAAGACCTAGTTTCTGTTTCATTGGATTGGTACACACAACGTCCAATGAGCAGTGTCCTAGTTGACTTCAGCAATACATGGCGGGAAAGCTTAGTTCTGGTAATAATCGACGTGGATGCTAATGTTTTAGCAACGGTTTATGAAAAAAAAAAAAAGTGAAACCATTTCATTTTTTGAAACCCTAGCGGTGTCGGGGTTGTAACTGTTAAAAAATAAAACACTTTGTTCCGTTTACGCGTTACATGATCATTCTAGAGTGTACAAAGTTTATTAGTAGATTTCAGTGAGTGCAAATACCCTCGTTTTCATTTTCAAGATAAAGGAAGTTGTAACCGGTTTGTTACTAGAACACACCACACACTGGATCATCTTTCAGTATATCCTTCCATTTATCAGATTTTTGTTTAATGTAACTGAGAACCCGGTTAAATATTTCAGTTTTGCACTGCTTTCAGTAAAAATATATATGTATATAATGTGTCTAAAGATTATGTATATCTGTTTTTGTTTGTATCTAGATGTCATGGTGTCAGTTGTCTCGCTGTTTTATTTTCTCTCTTAGTGTCGTTGTTCTCATATGCCAGTGTGGCTTTGAGGTTTTCTTTAAAAAAAAAAAACTATAAATAAAAAGGCGCATTGAAGACCTTTCGGGTATTTGTTTTTCCATTAAAGATCGTGTGTGTGAGTGTGTGTGTGTGTGTGTGTGAGAGAGAGAGAGGGAGAGAGAGAGAGAGAGAGAGAGAGTTGAATATTTAATTATTTTCTTTCACAGCAAGGAAAATAGTCCTTTTTCAGCATTACGTAGTTAAAAGAATTTTTGTTAAAATCAATTCCATGGAAACGATGAGGCTAAATGTTAAAATCATTATCGACTTCACTCTTCCTCCTCTTTGTGGTGAAAATAGTTGACCCCAGGGGCCTCAACTTTCGACGGGCCACCACTAAAATTCAATTAAAGCTAAACAGAATATCAAGTACCCATTTTGTGTCTGGTTTTCTTAGTGAAATACTTCATGGATTTTAATTTTAATTATTTTTTTACAACGTTTTCTTTAACGTAACTGCATTAATACACATAAACTACCCCTGAAACTGAAGAGCGGTCGGTAATGTTTCGACAGAACAAAATCTTCCGCACAAACGGAAATATTACCGGTTGCTAAGAATGGTAGGAAACATAGAAGAAAGGCCACTCACGCAGGTGGTGGATGAAAGGGTGACAGAAACCTTAAAATATCCCCTTATGTGAAACAAACCAACATATTATCAAACAAACAAACAAACAAAAACAGACTAAAAGTCATATATAAAGACAAATGGATAAAACAACATCTCATGGCAAAAACAGATGATGAATACTAAAGACTGTCAAGACTTGCCCAAGTGATAATCTTCTAGCTGAGAACAGAACATTGCAGGTTGAGACACCATCTGTACCATTCATTCATTCATTTGCATGTCCCTTGCGGAACTTTGCTAACAGCACTGCTGTAGGCCTCTCGGTTGTGAGAAAGATGGCCTACTGCTGATGCATCTATTTGCAGATCTTCAACGATGTCTTGCAGCCATCTTGGCTTTGGTCTTCCTCTCTTTCTTTTTCCCCATTATTTACCCTTCCAATACGGTCTTCACTAGATTATCATGACGTTTAATGTGTCCAAAATATTTAACTTTCCTCTCTATAATCCTCTTTACTAGCCAGCCTTTTTCAAGCACAGAAAAAAAAATCATACCGTGCACAACATTTTTGGAGCCGCTCAAAAAGAAAAATGAAACTGCTACTTTTATATTCCAGTTTCCAGATGTTACTCGGTGCTATAATTGCGATCAAGAAAAATACAATGCTGGTACATGTCTTTCCTTTACTGTTTCTTTCTTGTTGGGAAATGAATTTCGGATCGGATGTTTCAACTGTCTTTTATCCGTGGTTTCGGTAGTACTGTAACAGAATCATGACGAGGCAGTGGCCACACAGAGAATAGAGGGTAATTAAAATAAACAGGCAAATGAATTTCCACTGCGTCATAGAAAAGGAGAATGTCCATTGAGCTGGTCGGGTATGCAAATTGATTATGGTAACTAACACTAGATATCGTGACCACCAACATTATAGCCGTCCTGTTATTTTTTTAATAGCAGTAGATTTACTATCGGTGTGGATAGTAAATCCATCGTGGTATTATGTTTCAATGAACCCATAGTAAGTCGAGCATGATAGGATAAACAACTTTGCAAATAAATAGCTACTGTCACTGAATAAGTAAACAAACTTCATTGCAATTAACTAAACAATAAGTAACTGAACAGTACAGCAGGTTTATCCTGATATATATATATATATATATATATATATATATATTGAGGAGACTTCATATTAAAATAGAAGAAGTCAATATGGTCAAAGCTGGTTTCAGGCAAGGGAGAGGATCAAGAGATCATATATTCAATATAGGTTTAATAATAGAGAAATGCATAGAGTTTAACGTGAATCTATATTTATCTTTTATAGATTGCTCAAAGGCATTTGATTGTGTACAACACCAGAAACTTTGGGAAATAATGGAAAAAAGGGATTTCCAACACATTTGATACAATTAACATCACTGCTGTAGCTAGACCAACAAGCAGCAGTAAGAATAAATGGTCAAACAACAACTTGGTTTGACATAAAACAAGGGGTCCGTCAGGGGTGCATATTGTCGCCTTACTTATTTAAGTTGTATACTGAAAATAAAATGAGGAATGTTAGAGAAGATGTTCTATTAGAGGGAACATTGGTCGGCATCAGTGTGCAACATAAATTTTTACGAGACTTTCGCAAAGTTAAGTAACAGAGCACAATATTGTTTGGTTAGACCGCGGAGAAAACAAAACGTAGACAAAGCACTTTTAGACGTCAGAGAAAGAAAAATGACACCTGAGTTATCTGGGACTTGAACTACAGATTCTGGTAGGAAGAGAAACAGTCTAGCCACGAGATTATAGCACATTCTTACACCCCATTGTTCCCCCTCCCCAAACAAAAAAAAAGGTGTTTGATAGTGAAACTATCACTGCCAGTTTGACCAAAATAGTGACGCCGGAAAGGGAACGACACCATGACATAGAAATTCAGTCGCTTACGATCGCATTGATAACTTTTCTATCAGACATCTTTAGGGGTGTAAGATTGGGCTAACCATGCAACAGTGTATTCTGTTTCTTTACATCAATATAGGACCACTGTGGACAACTAGGCGTAAAAGGATAAGCAAGAACACATACATTTAAAACGCAGCAGAAACAGTAGAAAAGGCATCACGTTGGCTGTGGCATAGACGTGGATCGCTGTGGGAAGGTCATTCATTCATTCATTCATTTGCATGTCCCTTGCAGGAACTCTGCCTCCCACACAGCACTCCTATAGGCCTCTCTGTTGTGAGCAAGATGGCCTGCTGCTGATGCATCCATTTGCAGATCATCAATGATGTTTTGCAGCCATTTTCCCCTTGGTCCTCTTTTCTTTTTTTCCCATTATGTACCCTTCCAAGACGGTCTTCTCTAGATTATCATGACGTTTAATGTGTCCAAAATATTTAAGTTTTCTTTATTTAATCCTCTTTACTAGCCAACCTTCTTCAATATTAGGTTCTTGTAGTATGGATATATTTGTACTTTTTGTGTCCATGATATTTGAAGAACTCTTCTGTAACATTTACGTTCAAAACCATTTATATGTTTCTCAGCTGTTTTGTTAAGTGTCCAGGTATCACAGACATATGTTACGATGGGAAAGATGCATGCTCTTAAAAATCTGTTTTTCGTAGTTCTGTCTGTTCCTCTCTACAGATTCTTTAATTGTTTTAATTTCTGAAGAGCGATAGATGTCCTCCTTTTAATTTCCCTCATTGTATCACCATTATTAGTTAGTAACGATCCAAGATATTCAAAACTCTCCACATCTTCCAGTTTTTCCTCATTGATACATATTTCAGCTGCCTTGTTTGCTTTGTCAGTTGTTATCAATTTAGTTTTCTTCACATTAAGATAGAGGTTTTGCTCTTCACTGTTCTTACGGACTGATATAATTAGTTTTCCATTCCTTTTTGTGTTGTGGACAGTAATATTGTGTCATCAGCATATCTAATTTATGGTATTTCATAACCTCCAATTTTTATGGCATCGTAATATTCTTTGTCTACATCTTCTCTAACATTCCTCATTATATTTTCAGTACACAAGTTAAATAAGTAAGGTAACAATATGCACCCCTGAAGGACCCCTTGTTTTATGTCAAACCAAGTTGTTGTTTCACCATTTATTCTTACTGCTGCTTGCTGGTCTAGATGCAGCAGTGATGTTATTTGTATCAAATGTGTTGGAAATCCCATTTTTTCCATTATTTCCCAAATTTTCTGGTGTTGTACACAATCAAATGCTTTTGAGTAGTCTATAAAAGATAAATATATATTCACATTAAACTCTATGCATTTCTCTATTATTAAACCTATATTGAATATATAATCTTTTGATTCTCTTCCTTGCCCGAAACCAGCTTTGACCATATTGACTTCTATTTTCTTACGAAGTCTCCTCAATATGATTTTTAACAGAATTTTACTGGCATGACTAATCAGGGCAACAGTTCTGTAGTAAATGCATAATTTCAAGTTACCCTTTTTTGGCAGTGGTATGAATACAGTTCTTTTCCACTCTTTTCACCAAATACCTGAATGCTGTATCTTTTCACATAGTGTATGACAGATTGTTGCACATTCCTTTCCTCCTGCTTTAATAAGTTCAGCTGTTTATTTTGGGGAATTTTCAAGCCATGTCATGGTCTGTTGCACATGGACATGACATAGCTTGAAAATTCCCAAAAATAAACATATCAGTATTAAATTTAGAACTTTTAACAAATTCTGCTTAGAATCATTTCTGAGAGAGTTACAAGCAGCACCTCTAGATCATGTGTATCTTCTTCTTCTTCTTCTTCTTCGTTCGCATTGTCTGTCTATATCTGCAGTCCTGTCTCTTGGATAAATTTCACTGTTTTTTGTAACTCATGTATGGAACCGTAGAGCTTATCTTCTTTAGTGGTTTCACTGGGCCAGTAATTATTTCTCAGTGTCTCGTAGTTGATGCAGTTCTGGAGGATATGTTCCACAGTTTGTGGCACCTGGGCACATGTACATAGATTAGTAGTACCAACCTTAAATTTTGTATACATATGACTTCGGAGTCGGCTGTGTCCTGTTCAGAGACGGAAGATGGTGACTTGTTCCTTTCTGTTATCATGTGTATCAACTAACTGACCCTGATAAGGCCCTGGAATACTGGATAAAAACCTTCAGCGATATATTTGACAAGCACGTTCCTATTAAAGAGGTGAGAGTTAAACATCAAGTAAATTGCCCCTGGATAACACCTGAGATACTGCAAGTCATGAGAGAAAGGGATCAGGCCCACAAAATTAAGGAATTCATTAGCTACCGATTACTTAGAAATATAGCTCAATATTTAATTAGGCAAGAAAAGAGAAATTACTTCAGAAATCTAGTTCAGAATAAATCAGACAATAAGTCTGTCTGGAAAGCAATTAACATTCTTGCACACAAGAAAAAACAGTCCGACTTGCAGAGTTCTAATCATGTTCCCACTTGTGAAGAGTTCAGCAATCACTTTAGAGAAGAAGTCAATATCTTAAAATCTTCACTACCAACCCCTACTTTCAGCAACAAGATATTACGCTACTTAGCCCCAGTAATTACAGATACACTAACATACAATCAGTGCACTGCACATTGTCATTTTCCTCAGGCTTTTAAAATTGCAAAAATATATCCCCTTTTTAAATCTGGTTCGGAGAAAAATCCCTCAAGCTATAGACTAATTTCCATTCTATCAACTTTGTCAAAACCACTAGAAAAACACATACAAAAAACAACCTTACAACACATGCAAGAAAATGATTTGATTGTTGACTGTCAGTCAGGTTTTAGGACAAAACATTCCTGCCACACATCATCATCATCATCATGTGCCGTGCCGACTGGCTTTGGCTATTATGCTTCTCTAGAGTACCCGATCCTTCATGCAGGCCATCAGTTCAGTTGGTGATCTCCTCTCACACCATCCCCTCAGACTGTCCAGTATCATTTCTCTTGGTCTTCCTCTTGATCTTCTTCCTTCTATTTTTCCTGTTGTTATAATATTTTCAATGCCCCCTCTTCTCATTGCATGTCCTATGAAAGTACATTGTCTCTCTCTTATCTTTTTGACAAGGTTTTTTGTCTCTCCAGCTCTTCTCATACATTCTTCATTAGTTATTTTTGCTGTCCAAGGGATTCGCAACATTCTTCTAATAAACCACATTTCTGCTGCTTCCAATGATTTTTGTGCAGACTTGCCTATTGTCCATGATTCACTTCCATATAACAAGATAAGTTAATTTAGCATTTTAGGACTCGTTTTCTAATATTCATTGATAAAGATGTGTTAGCTAATGTGTTTTTCATTCTCTGAAATGCAATCTTTGCTTGGCCTGTTCTGTTCCTAATTTATGTTCTGCATTTCCCATCTGAAGTTAATACTGCTCCAAGGTATTTCAATTTCTGCACCTGCTTTAGAATAGTTCCGTTTAATTTAATACTGCATGCTTGTGGATTCTGTTTCTTAGATATAACCATAGTCTCTGTCTTTTTGATGTTCAAAGTAAGGCCTTTCTGTTCACTTTCTGTAGCGACTTTATCCAAGAGATTTTGCAGGTCTTGTTGGTTCTCCGCTATCAGTACTGTGTCGTCAGCATACCGAAGGTTGTTAATATTGTATCCTCCAATTTTTATGCCTGGTTCTGTGACGATTGTTCTTAGAATATTCTCGCTATACAGAGAAAAAAGGTCTGGAGATAGTACACATCCTTGTCGCACCCCTTGTTTTATAGGTTGATATTTTCCAATCCTATTTTCAACTCGAACTGCTGCTTCTTGCTGCCAGTATAGATGTTTTACAATCCTCAGGTCTTTGCCGTGTATACTGATGTCTTCGAGCATTTTAATAATTTCATTATGTTTCACCTTGTCAAATGCCTTGGTGTAATCAATGAAGCATAAATAGAGATCTTTCTGTACTTTTAAAGCTCTTTCTGTTAGTGTTCGTAAAGCATAAATGGCATTGTGTGTTCCCTTTCCTTCAACAAATCTAAACTGTTCATCTGCTATTTCCATTTTTATCTTTTTCCTTATTCTTCTCATAATTATTCTCAGAAGTAGCTTCTTTATGTGACATGAGAGGCTAATAGTCCGGTGGTCGTCACATTCCTTTGCACCTGGTTTCTTTGGTAGTGCTATAAAAGTAGATTTAATCAGGTCACTGGGAATATAACCACTGTTGTAAATGTCATTCAGTAACTTGGTTATTATTTTTATTCCTGTCTCCTCTAGTGCCTCTATTTCTTCTATTGTTATATTATCAGGCCCAGTCGCTTTTCCTTTCTTCATGTGTTTGATGGCATCTATGATTTCATCTTCAAGTATTGGTGGTCCCTCACAGTTTTCAGTATCTGGTGTTAATTCTGGTCTTTCTCATCCATATAGCTCACCGATATACTCTGTCCACCTGTCCACAATGTCTTCTTTTCCCATCAACATTTTACCTTCTTTTGATTTCAGGCATCCTGTGGTATATTTTGTTTTCCTGCCTGTGAGTTCATTAATTCGTTTGTGCATGTTTTTGTTGTTTTTAATATGAGAGTCCTCTATCTGTCTGCACTGTTCATTTAACCACACTTCTTTTGCTTCTCTGCATTTGCGTCTTATTTCTTTATTTATCTTGCTATATTTTTCCATCAGTCCTAAGATGTCGTCTGTCATCCATTTATTTTTAGAGGCTTCTTTTTTTGGTGGTATTATCTCCTTAACAGTTTGGTGGATAGAATCTCTTAACATTTTCCATTGTTCATCTACACTATTTATCTTTGCTATTGCATTGTATCTATTTGTTATAATAACTTTGTATTGTTCTCGCAGTTCTTGGTCATTTTTAAGAAGTTCTGTATTCAGTTTGATGTTTCTCACTTTTCTGCCTGCTTTCTTTAGTTTTATTCTAACTTTTCCACAGAATGGATCATGGTCACTATTGCAGTCAGCTCCTGGCATGGTTTTTGTTGTCAGTAATGCATTGCGGAATCGTTTGTTGATTAATATGTAGTCTATCTGGTTAAAAGTCTTTTTGTCTGGGCTGCACCAAGTTGCCAGTCTTCGAGGATGTTGTTTAAACCAGGTGTTTCCTACAACCATGCTGTGTACTCTTGCCCACTCAATTAATTTATAACCTCTGTCATTCCTGTCCCCCAGTCCATAGTCACCAACGATGTCTGAAGTTCTTCCTTTACCAACTTTGGCATTAAAATCTCCCATGACTATGGTAACTTCATGTGACTTTGTATATTTTAGTGCTGTCTCTATTTCATTATAAAATAGCTGTACATCTTCTTCAGAACTTTCAGATGTTGGAGCGTACACTTGTATAATATTTATGTTTATTGGTTGTCCTTTCAGTTGGGCTAGCAGGAGTCGGTCCGAGATGTTCAAATATCCTACAATTGTCCTTGCCGTTTGTTCATCAAATATAATTCCTACTCCTCGTTCATGTTTCTCACTTCCTGAATATATTATTGTATATTTATCTGAGTTTATCTTCTCTGCACCTGTCCATCTAACTTCACTCATTCCTAATATGTTGATCTTCATCCTTTCCATTTCTATCTTTACATTTTCTAATTTTCCAGCCTGGAATAAAGTTCTAACATTCCATGTTGCTATTTTGAACTTGTTAGTTTTGCCACCAGTAGCTTGATGACGATCTGGCCTCACATGTGGCTCGTGAGCTGCCCTACCGGACGAGGCTGTTCCAGAGGAACATCCATTAACGTCGTTCATGATGAATCGATTATTCTGTTCAAGCATAACTATTCTTTGGAACTACAACAGTGGTTTCCCGTTGGCTTCTGTCGGTTTGTGTACGGACTCTCCGCTAGCCTTTGGACTCCCTGTCATACCCGCAAGGCAGCGGGAGCGAGAGGTTTTAAGGCCCCTCTGACCCGCCTGGTATTCCCTTCACTGAGCACCTGAGGCACTTTACAGAAGTAGTAGAGCCACCTACTACCCCACCTCGCTCTCTGAGTCTACCGCCAGTTGGTCCGCGCCTGCTTATTTGGACAACTCCTTATTCACAGGGATCCTCCATATCTGGAGGATTTTCATCATCTGCCACCTGTGACGCGCTGGGTTGGGGATGGTCGTCCCAGCTTTACACAGCTCTCACAAAAATGACAGAATGTTGGTTATCTAATATAAACGATGATAAATTATGTGGTGTTGTCTTTGTTGACTTAAAAAAAAGCATTTGATACGATTGATTATGAAATCCAAGTCAGAAAGCCTGAGACTTATAGACTACACCCTGACTTGACAAAATTTATTACATCTTTTCTTTCCAACAGACAACAGGTAGTTTCACTCAAAAACTCTAAGTCAAGTTCATCTGTGATTGATAATGGCGTTCCACAGGGATCTATTCTTGGTCCTCTCTTGTTTACCATCCATATCAATATCAATGATCTTTCACTTCATCTCAAAAAATCATCTTGTGATCTCTTTGCTGATTACTGCACAGTTTACACTAGTGACAATGACTGTATTAACCTTGAGTCAACTCTTAACATTGAAATAAACAGTCTAATTAACTGGAGCAACAACAACAGAATGCTCATAAACACCAGAAAAACAAAGTCCATGCTCATTACAACAAGACAGAAATTAACAAATTCACCAACAACAACACTACAGCTCCAAGCTGGAACTTCACAGATAGAGAATGTTAGTGAACATAAAACTCTAGGTCTCATTATTGACCATCAACTCAGCTGGAATCATCATGTAGACAATCTAACCAAACTCATTGCACAAAAAGTTTACCATTTACTAAAATTAAACATTTTCTTGACATAGACACCAGAAAAATATACTACATATCACAGATACAAACACACTTGGCCTACTGCTCCACAGTCTAGGATGGTTATTCCATGTCAAACATGAAAAGACTTTACTCACTTCAAAAATGACCAGTAAAGCTTATAGATGACAAACATGCAGCACGTATTGCAAATAATGACAAACATCTTGATATTCTACCCCTTAAGAAGAGATTTCTTTTCAACAAGGCCAGGTTAATACATAAAATTCTATCGCACAATGCTCCACCTTATCTGTGGTCGTTGTTCAAATCCAACCCAAACAAGCCAACGCTTAAGCAATTGTATTCTCCCGAAACCAAGGCTTGACATGTTTAAAAAAACCTTCTCTCACTCAGATGTTCACCTTTGGAATGCCCTACCAATTCATTTAAAACTTATAAGTAATATTCATTTTTATAACTTTAAACTTTGTCAACATCTGTTTGATATGGATTATATGCCTCCTTAAGTATAAAGTAGTTTAAAATGCTTGAGTGTTGGAATTTTTTTAAAATACTGCTTTTCTATAAATTTGTTTGTTTTGAATGAATGTAAGAACGCAAATTTATTTCATGTCGTTGCATAAATCAGAGTGTAGAGTGTATGGACATGAGATAAGTTTATTATTTATTTATGTGATCATTTAATGCGTCTTCATGATTATTAAGCTCATTAACAAATGCTGAATGACTGTGACTAAGTTAAAGCTGTATGATGAAGGGCAGAATGTCAGACGGGCCTGTGTGCCCAATTCTTAACCCTTTGAAAATAAAGTATGTTCGTTCGTTCATTCATTCATCACATCCTGGTGATTTACCATTTTTCGGATTCTTTATTGTCCATAACACTTCTTCTATTGTCAGTTCGGGTTCTTTCTCCTCCAATAATAATTCACACTGTTGATTTTTGCTTTCACAGTCAGTTGTTTCATGCACTCCTCTGTAATATTCCTTCCATCTTTCTAGAATTTCATCTGTCTCTATCAAGGTATTCTCCATCTCGTCACAAATTACATTTAGCTTAGGTGTGACATTTCTTGCTAATGTCTTTATTTCTTTAAACATTTCACTATCTCTTCCACTCTTCTGATGTCTTTCTATTCTTTCACAAAAATCTTGTATGTATTGTTTTTTTTGTCTTTTCTTATGTTTCTTTGTATACCTTTTCTTAAAGATTTATATTTCTCTTTCTTGTTGTGGGAAGCTAACAGTTTGAAATCACTTTAAACTGGGCAAAATCATTCATTCATTCATTTGCATGTCCCTTACGGAACTTTGCCTCCCTGACAGTTCTCCTGTAAGCCTCTCAGTTGTGAGCAAGATAGCCTGCTGCTGATGCATCCATTTGCAGATCATCAACAATGTCTTGCAGCCATCTTCGCCTTGGTCTTCCTCTCTTCCTTTTTTCCCATTATGTACCCTTTCAATACGGTCTTCTCTAAATTATCATGACGTTTAATGTGTCCAAAATATTTAAGTTTTCTTTATTTAATCCTCTTTACTAGCCAGCCTTCATCAATATTAAGTTCTTGTAGTATGGATACATTTGCTCCTTTTTGTGTCCATGATATTTGAAGAACTCTTCTGTAGCCAAAATATTAAAGCGAAAACGGATTGAAACGGACTATGGCTGATGTGCGATGAAACATCAGATGACTGCTTATACTGTCTCACATGCAGGATAAGAACGTCTGTTGAGAGCTGATACACTTTAAGTTTGCTCAAAATGACGAATGAAAAACAACCGCAAACGCTAATGTTGTCGCCTCTGTTGCCATGCATATAGGGGAAGTAATGAAAACAATTATTTTCGTCATTTATGAGAGTAGCATCCCCTAAATCTCTTGCCGTCTGCCCGTCGGCACGGGACGTACTGAAATTGTACACTGTACCAATGTCTGTACAACCAATAGAACTGGTTTGTGTTCAAACATAACAAATAATATTGTCTTCAGAGATAGCCTTCCCGGAAAGTTAAGGCCAATCGCCGGTTTCTGATCGAGGTATGTAGTGTTTAGGCGGTAAACATTCGTCATGTGCCGTTCCCAATGGCGCATATCTTTATTAATAGTTGTCTGATAATTACTTTTGTTGATGTCTCGTTAATGTTTTTCTCGACTTCTAGTAGATTAAGAAGTGAAGGCGCAATCCGAAGTACTGGTTAGCTTGCGTCATGACTGATGAATCACAGCTGACCAAGACCCTGACTCACCTCTCCGTTGGTGTCCCCCCAGCAACAGGCCCAGCCAGACTAACTGAGCGGTCGCTGTTCTCACACGAAGGTGGAGTCTCTTTAATAAGCATTGCACCCTTTCCTGTTTTTAGCACCACTCAGGGTGTGTAAAAATAGCGGATGTAACCCACTTCCTATTCGACCCTATGCTTGTGCAACATCTTCACCCCTTTGACTGCAAAGAACATCCACTTTGCAGTTTCAATCAGTATTTAACTAGTTATATTTGCTCTCGATTATAGTCATAGAACAGGAACAATATGTAACAATTATATTTGCTCTCTGTCTTAGTGGGATCTGTTTTCATAATCAGTATTGTTATGGCACTTTTCATATTATAAACTGGTGTAGGTGTAGCTACATGTTACAAGTTTGGCTTAGTGTCATTTTGTTGAAGTGTTTCTAGCATGGCTGATTCTACCAATGTTTTTAATTTGTGGATTGGTAGTCTTGAAAATATAGAGTAAAAAAGGATGGGTCCCTTTTGTTCCAATGGTTTTAACTGAAAAGGTTTTATTACTCTGCCCAGTAATGATGATGATAAGATGCATGATGAATATACAGGATGATGCACGCATAAAACCAGCTCCAGTTTCAAAATGCAGTTTTCATGTTGTTATTTCATATTTCCATATTGAAATTATTACAGCTTTTTAAAGTTACAAATACTGTTTTGTGTACCACACCAAATGTAACTAAGATATACGGTACATTATTATCAATCAAAATTATAACTATCACTTTTTCTCAGCTTTATATATGTTGGGAAAAACTAGGCGATTTAGATGTGCTCCACAGATTTAGATGTGGCCCATCATTCAGTTTCTGCATACAGTTATGGCCCTTGATGCCACTGAAATTGGACACCCCATGTATACAAAAATGGACCACAACAACAGTAAAATGCAATGAAAATAAACCTTCTAACATTTACAATTTTATTCACATTGCATTGGCATTTATTGCCATTCACAGTGGTAGACTGCTTTGTTAACTGTATTTATTTCATTCACTAACATTTATAAGCTAGGAAAAAATAGGAGCAGCTTTATTACTTAACAATTACAAAGTTGTGACGTTTCGGCGTGAGCCTTAATCATACAAAAACATACAGGACAAAGAAATAGAGAGAGGAGATAAAGTTTAGATTCACATGAATGCTATATTAAAAAAAAAATTAATAATGAATAGAGCACTCAGCTGTAACTTGTAAGAAGATGTGGCTTGTCCGACTAACTCCCAGTTAAGACCCACCAACCACACATCACAGGTCTCCATTTAAACAGTCTCTACACTCTACCATGCCCATTTCTGACACACAGCAACAGACAAGCCACATCTTCTCACAAGTTACAGCTAAGTGCTCTATTCATTATTAATTTTTTTTTAATATAGCATTCATGTGAATCTATACTTTATTTCCTCTCTCTGTTTCTTTGTCCTGTATGTTTTTATATGATTAAGGCTCATGCCAAGACTTCACAACTTTGTAATCATTAAGTAATAAAACTGCTTCTACTTTTTTTCCTAGTTTATACGTTTTGGTATCACAGGTTTACTGCAGTGGTTTGTGTATAATTGTATACTTATTCACTAATTATTGTGTGTTATTCCATTTACTATGCTGCACTTCTTTCTGAATAGTTTTTCTATGATTCACAGTGTCATGGCACATTCAGATCGAGGTGTCCGCCACATCCGAGGCCATGGGGGTCAGTCTGGCTTTGTGCAGCAGTTGGAACATCCATCAAACACTGTGCATCCATCAGTCCTCAAACAAGCTAGGAGAACTGGTGTGTTGAATCTTAGCCAGAGAGGGCTTACATCAGGTTAGTTACCACATATATTTTTTTTTTAACTTCCTGATTAGTGTTTATTCATTGGCAGTCATATTTCTGCGCATGTTAAACATGGTTACCACCAAACAGTATGTCACCAAAAAAAAAGCACACACACTAAGATTGGTAGGCAACAGAGGTAGAGGCTGCCAATGCAAAAAACAGAGAGAGAGGAAATTTTTATATGTTACAGCCTTCCCGTACTGTGCCTACATGACCCTTCCCGTACTGTGCCTACGTGACCCTTCCCGTGCCATTAAATGTTACTTAGGGCTCGCATGGCAGTTCTCCAAGTTTTCCTGTTTTCAGCAAGCTTTTCAGCCTCATCAAGGGATTTTATGCCTACTAATTTGGCCTCTTTTAACACTGTACTATTTAGAGTTTCACATGGTCAACCAAGAGGAAATTACAGAATCATTAAATATCCCATTATGCAAAGCAAATCCTTGAGCCCTGTCATGATGTCTGTTTGTCCCCTCAACACCAGATGATGTATGAGGAAGAAGACAAGACAAAACAAGACAAGACAAGCTGAACTTCTGTTCATGATGACAACACTAACAACAGAGGACTAAGATGGTTGGGGTTTGTATTAATAATAAATGGCAGCCATATTCCCATGCAGGTTTTGTATGGCAACTTATGGAGAGAGGGAGACTGTGTGATAGACCAGAACTGAGATACAGAGATATGTGCCAGATTTTCTGTCAGACAAGAAATCATGGATGCACTTGTGAAAGATCAAGTCACATGGGGAGCAACTCTTTGTAAGGGCACATCATCATTTGAAAGAGATATGAATGCCAGATTTGAAGGCACTAGGCACTTGGACCCTGCAACACACAAAATTTTGCTTGCTATTACTGTGACTGATTATGCAAATTCAACATAAGTGGAGTCAGCCATGAGAATAGTTGTTCAGCAACAAAATGTTTGGTAAAAATGCGCAACAGCTGATGTCTTCCTCCTTCAAAACCATCTTCTTAGATGAAAAGTGTTGATATAGTCATTATAGGGCCTCTGTACAACTAGTCGCCCAAGTTCTTGATATTCCAGATCATGAGGTGGACCATGATAGTACATTCATTTACATGGTGTATCCATTACTGAATTCTGCTCTTTAGATGGGCGATCTGAAGAAGATTGTTGTTGGGCAACTGAAAGTTTCTGGCAGCTGATGTTTCATGAAAATTTCATTATTAACATGTTAATCTGGTAGGTAAAAGGTAAAGATAATCGGTAAAAGGTAATCCTGTCATGCCTTAGAGGCACATAGGGATATGGTGTTAGTGTCTGTATTTTCCTTGACCTGTCAGCACACTAGAGGGTGATATGGTCAGCATCATGCCTGGCCGCCTTTCCTTCCCCAACTCCAGAAGAAGTCGGGTTCCCATTTCTACATCTGGGTGGCTGGGGTGCCTCCGGCCGGATTCAAACCCCCAGTCTTCGCCATGAGAGACCAGTGCAATAACAACTTCGCCACTCAGACGCTTTTCTGTTCCGTGCATTTCTTGGCGTTTTGTTTTAGTTTTGTTTATTGTTTATGATTTGTTAGAATGTGCATTTGCTTTATTTTTGCAGCACCATTAACGATTACTTTGTCTGACATTTGCTACTGGTAAATAATCTTTAATTTTTATAACATGTTATCGATAAGTAATCTTTAACTTTTATGACAAGTTACTGGTAAATAATCTCATGATGAATTAAAAAATGCATTTTTTGTAGGGGGTCTCAAGCAGATTTGAAAAAAAATTATTACCATTATTTTTTAAAAAATGTTTCTACTTTATGTTTTCAGACCTAAATATTAAAATAACAACAATCACAGTGACAGAGTTACCTCATACATCATGTAAAAGGTGTTGAAATACTATTAGTTTATTTCTGCTGAATTTCAGCATTTTTAAAAATCTTTTTAATTAGTGGTGGGTCATATACCATTGCTGATTTAGGGTCTTGAGTCATGTAACAGTGCTCGTTTAATGTCATAGGTTGCATTTCATCATATACCATTGTTGGTTTAGGGTCACAAGTTATGTACCATTGCTCATTTAGTGTCACAGGTCATGTACCTGAGCTCATTTGGTGTCACAATCCATGTGCCATTGCTGGTTTAGGGTCACATGTCATGTACTGTTGCTCATTTAGTGCCTCTGTACCGTTTCTCGTTTAGTGCCTCATATACTGTTGCTCATTTAATATCTCATGTACTGTTGCTCATTTAGTGTCACAGACTGGGTAACCATTGTTGTTTTAGGGTCATGCTCAGAAAGGGTTGGAAGTCACTGGTGTAAACAATCACCAAAACAGAAAACAGTTGAGAAAATGACTCTGTTTTTTTTTTTTCTGATTGTCTGTGATTACAGTTACAAGCTACACTTTGCAAACTCAGTATATGAACCACAGAACATCAGACAGGGCCTACATGCCCAGCTCTTGTTCAGTTGAAATGAAGTTTATTTCTTCATTTAAACTCAGTTCCAGATAATGTTTGGACAGTTCAGGAAGATGTGCCTGAAGAAGCTAAGTGTATCGCCATGGACAATGCAGATGATAAATGGTGGGACACTGTTGATCTGACCAAGCTGATACTTGCTTCAAATAGGTTGTCAACATTAGGAGAGGATTTGGGAAAGCTCTCATCCTTGACAGTTCTGGATGTAAGTTATGAATGTGCATTATAGTATCTCTCTCTCTCTCCCTCCCTCTCTCTCTCTCCCCCCCTTCCCTCCCTCCCTTACCCTTTCTCTCGCTTAAGGTCCCTGCTGACAAGCGTGGGATATCATATTCTTCCATAACCCTTGGTCCTTTGTGCATCTCAGCAGGCTTGTCACCGAGCACTTCCTGTGCCAGGATGCCAAAGCATCAAACATCTTTTCTCTCTGTCCACCTCTGTCTCTTCTACCTTTGATGTTCCCTGTTGCCATTAGGTGCTCTAGCCCGCCTCACCTCCAGACATGTCCCACAAATTTAGATTGCCATTTTCTGGCCTTTGTTATATTGTTTATTTCCGTTTTATTTATATTCGTTTTTGTGATACTGCTGTGGTGAATTTTGTTTAAATAATACCTTATATTGTCCCATATGTAACATCACAACAAATTACATATAGCATTGTAAATTATACATTTTGCTGTGTGGAAAAAGTTTTGACCCAGTTCTGTAATGTATTGGGGGGATACATGGTCATCATATTCCACCTCTTAGTTAAGGTTTTCCTCAGTGAAACTGTCTCTTGCATGTGTAGTACATCTGAGCAATCTATGTACCCAGCCATCCTTTCTTGATGCTTTCTGATCATCTGAGCCTTTTTTATTCCTTTGTTCTTTTGCATGGGCTTATCACTTTCAGACTGTTTGAAATAGATCTTTGTACCAGTGTTTTAAATTTGTACCAGTTGTTGCTACCCATGTGCCAGTATTTTAATTGCACATTTACATCCATTTTTTAAAATACTTTTTTGTGCCAAAGTTTTAAATATACCCTTATACTGACATTTTAAATATGTGTTTGTACATGTTTTAAATGTATATTGTACCTCAGAGGTTCTGAAGTGGCCTTGTTTTCAGTGCCTTGTGGCATTCACACAACATTGGAGGTAGGGATGCCAGCACCTGTATTCCTTGTCCTTGCTTTCCTAAGGAAACCCCAGGTGCCCATTTTTTTTAAAGGCTAGGTTGACCCAGGTGCCAGCCTAGTCTGAGCGAAAGCTTCTGAGTTTGAAATTAAACCAGGAACCCTCTGATTGACATATGAGTGCACTAACAACTCTACCATCACATATTGTAGCTTGCTCTATTTATTTTTCATTATTTATCTGCCCCAATATTTCATTATCTGCATCCTTTTCTCTGTATGAAATTTGGCCTGCTCATTTTTACATGATATTTCAATTACCTCAGTTTTTTCTTTTCCAGTTTTTTTTTTGTTGGTATTACAACTCCATTCATCTGATATAACATTGAGCATCTGTGCCTCTCAACAGCCTTCACCTTTAAGTATTGTGTTATATTGTGATAAGGATTTGTTCCATTCCTGTAGCTGGAGCATACATAGCATGACACATGTCTCAGGGAAATTTCATTTTACAAGGAATCCTTTCAGTCATGAAACATAGGCATACTGAATACAACAGTGACTATGCTGAAAGGTGATGATATACGTGTAGGTAACATGTTAAAAGGAACAGATTTATGTTAAAATAAACAGAATCTAAATATCTAAATGCAGGGAACATATTTAAAATAAACAGAATGTATATAGGGAAATGTCCAAAATAGAGTCTTAAAATAGTGAAAATATTTAAAATAATACTTTCAGTCACATGGTAAATTAAGTACAGCTGTGATTCTTACTCAAAGAATAATACTTGAAGAACATAAAAGTAAAGTAAAGATAGTCCCATAGCAAATGCCGTAGGGGGTGAAGCGTTAGAGACCTCATTATGCTGGGTCATCAGCATATGAGGTAGGGTGACCAGTTCCTTTCCTCGCTGCCTTTACTTCCCAGATTTTCTCTGGTACCCATTTTACGAGGCTGGGTCGACCCAGAAGAACATATCAGCCTTAAAACCAAAGCAAAAACCATTAATCCTAAACTTCATAGACCTTAAAAAGGCATTTGATAGCATACACAGAGTCATTGTGAAGAATTTTAAGACTATATAGAATACCATCTAAAATTGTCAACATGATTAGGGATCTCTATAATGGATATGTTTGAGCAGCAACATAGAAGAGGGAATGAGCAAATGGTTCCAGATTGAGAAAGGCGTGAAACAAGAATGCATACCATCTCCCTTGCTTTTTGGAATTGCCATAGACTTCATTTTGAAAAAATGCTACACAGGTAAAATGGCCCAGAAGATCTTGATTTTGCAGATGACATAACTCTTATCAGTGACAGTGTGATTCGATGCAAGAAAAAACAGACACCCTGTCTTCACTGGCTAGTAAGATAGGACTTGAAATTAACAAGGAAAAAACAAAAATAATGAAACTTCTCATTAATCAAGAAAGAAAAATATACATTGAAGGAACAGAATGAACGAACGAACATACTTTATTTTCAAAGGCCTGTCTAACATTCTGCCCAGATATTGAAGAAGTACATCAATTTGCATACCTCGACAGCTACATAGACCAGGATGGTGACACCAGAAAGGAAGTTAGATTTAGATTTATGAAAGCAGCATTGACCTTCAAGAATCGTGAGAACATATGGCATTCAAAAGTTATAAGAACAAAAACCAAGCTAAGATTATTCAATTCAAATGTAATATCTACCTTCATTTATGCATGTAAAAACTGAAAAACAACTAAAGAAACAAATGACAAATTAGACTCTTTTGAAAACAAATGCCTAAGTGGAACAAATTCAAGAACACTACAGAGATTTGACAGACTAGCAAACAACGACCTGTCTCATGGGTGATCAGAAAAAAGAGATGGACACGTGACAGTCATGTGATGAGAATAAACAGTCAGAGAATCCCAACACAAGCTATCAAATGGAACACAACAGGCTGAAGAAAAAGAGGCCAACCATGTGAAACTCTAAAGAGGACATTGTTAAGAGAGGCCAGTTTAGTAGGCATAAAATTCCTTGATGAGGTTGAAAAGCTGCTGAAAACAGGAAAATTTGGCAAACTGCCACAAGCCCTAAGTGACATTTAACTGCAGGGGAAGGATGTAAGATGAAGTGGCTCTTTAATCTCCTCCAATTTTTTTTTTCATGCTTTTATTTTCTTTATTTAAAGACAGTTTGAGTGATATTAGAAAAAAATAAGAGAAAACAGTAGATCTGTCCATGACAATTTTTATATTCTCAAATATCTGAGCTGAAAAACTTATTTTAGGAAGGTGTCCTTTGTTTAAATTCATAAGTTTCACTGTGATCAGAGAGAAATTCAGGCTTCCTCTGTCATTTGTACTTCAGCACTTAAAATTAATTATAATAAATGTATTTACCATAAGTAAGCACTCATTTTCTTCTGTGTTGTTTTAGGTGCATGACAATCAGTTAAATGTGTTGCCAAAGGCAATTGGTTCACTAGAGAACCTGCAGAAACTGGATATCAGGTATGACTATGACATTCATATATCTTATTTAGTTTAGAATCATCATCACCCTTGCACTCACTCTGGACAAGCCCATATGTGTTCTTAACTCTATACTAATTTTATATAGATAAAGACATACAGTACGCAGATAAATCTGCCAATGAATATCTCAGTACGAGTCCAGGTACCCCTAAGCATCAGCCAGAATCCTTTTTTGAGGTTTTTTTTTTTTCTCAACATAGTTTGTCAGGTAGCTGTTTTTACAGATATGGGTTGACTGGTCAGCAGGGGCAGCCGTCAGTCTCAGCAGCTGTATTGCTGTCATCAGTTTGACCACTACCACCCTTTGTAACGGGCAGGTATGTGACAACCCTCACAGTGACTGATGATAGTTTTAAAAATCTTTATTCATGAATGATCAGGACATTTTATTCTTCACTCTCATATTTCATATTGGTAATCCCTCACATTTGTCTTTCATATATGAGGGCTATTCCAAAATCAGCCTCCAGTTGGCTGGTTTTAGAAATATCAAATGTATGCACACACACACAAAATTAATGTGTACAAAACTTACATACATAGCTGCATTACTTTTCCATATATAGCAAAAAAATCTCCCAGTTGAACTTCTGCTCCAGTAATGCCTTTGTGTGAGCTGTGCTTTACCACTGAGAAGAATGACACCCTTGGTAAGCATTCTGCGCCTTTTGTTTTGGATCCACCTCCGAAGCTTGTTCAGCATTTCACAATAAACCCTCTGACATTATTGTGGTCCCTGATGTCATGAATTCTGTTTTTTTTACTTCTTGGACAAATTCACCAGTCACAGCTGAGTATTATCCTTGTTTCTCCTCATCATACACATCTGTGCACCTATCTCTGAATTTCCTGCATCAGTCACACACAGAACTGTCACTCAAAATGATGTCATCATACTTACAGCACAACTGACAGTGAATCTCGGTGACATAAATAATCTTCTGCTCACATAAAACAAATCTTACCATAGACCTTACAGCTGGCACTACTTGTGTTTATGGACTCTCTCTCTCTCTGAACCTTAAGTGCCCAGGGCACATGGGGCTTCCGCAAGGGTTTTCCACAAATGCCTGTCCTTCGCCTTTTTTTCTGCTCTTGCCCAGGTGAGCCCTCTATTGCTCAACATCCTTTCTGTTGTTCTTCTCCATGTCTCTTTTGGTCTACCCTTACTTCTGCTCCCCTGTGGTGTCCATCTTAGTGCTATTTTTGGTAGTGAGTTGTCAGTCATTCGGAGCACATGTCCCAACCATCGCCAGCGTCTTTCCTCAATAATTGTTGTCAGTGGTTTCATCTGCATTTCTGCTAATAAGATGTTATTTCTTATAGTGTTTGGCCAGAATATTTTCCTAATTCTTCGTAAACATTTAGTCTGGAAAGAATTCAACTTGTTTTCTATGGTTTTGGTGATTTTCCAGCATTCGCTTCCATAGAGTAGTACACTTAGAACATTACTCTTAAATATCTTGATTATGGACTGTTAGTTACTATTTAGCAAGATAGCACTTTACTGGTTGGTACAGGAAATGCACAGTGTAACTATGACAACCAGTATATTTTTATCAGCTAATCAGAGATTGACTTTGGAGTAGCCCACATATGGGTGTCTGATTGGTGAAGTGCACTGGTCTTTCATGGCGAAGGTCAGGGGTTCGAATCTGGCCGGAGGCACCTCAATCACCTTCTGTAGAAATGGGTACCCGACTTCTTCTGGAGTTGGGGAAGGAAAGGCGGTCAGGCGTGATACTGACCATATCACCCTCTAGTGTGCTGACAGGACAAGGAAAATATGGGCACTAACACCATATCCCTATGTGCCTCTAAGGCATGACAGGATTACTTTTACCTTTTTACCACATATAATGGAACTTGAAACCCATCATCCTCATTCATGTATAATAAATTTGTAGTTTGTCACATTTATCTTTCATGTTAGTAAGTGAGACAGTCAAAATATCAATGCTATTTTTGTGGAGACTTGTGTACCATATTTAGTAATTACTGACTGTTTATTCAAATATCCTACAGTCACAATCAGCTTTCAGATATTCCTGCCTGTATTGGGTTTTTATCAAACCTGCAGACCCTGAATGCAGACCATAACCAGCTTACTACCATCAGCGAGGAAGTTTGCAGCCTCAGACAGTTGGAAGTCTTGGTAGGATATTGAAAGTGCTTTTTTATTTCTTTGTGCTTTCTTCTTTAGTATTTCAGAAATATCAGATCAGTTGTATATCAGGGTGTCCAAAAAAAAAAAAAAAAATGAACTACATAGTTTGAGCTGTACATATTTTCATTCATTCTAACGCAGGACCTCATTGCAAGCATTTGTCAGATTTTGGTGAAAGACAGTTGTAAGCAGATCACAGCATCCGTATACTCAGTAATAAAAAGATTGCATTATTTGATCCTCTCTCTCTCTCTCTCTGGAGCATAGACCGTCAACAAGGGCTCTCCATTTATTTCTATCCTGTTTCTTCTGTCTCCAGGTGTTGCTTATCTTTGCTTCAAAACTCTTTCATTCTTTTTTCCTCTTGCTCTGGGGATTCTAGGTGAGAGCTAGATCTTTATGAAGTTCCTCCCTTCCTCCTATTATTAATTTTTCCTCTTTCCCTGGGGATTCTAGGTGAGAGGTAGATCTTTATGAAGTTCCTTCCTTCCTCCCCCATTAATTTTTCCTCTTTGACGTTTTAATAGCTGAAATATACAAGGTGTGACACACACACACACACAATGAAACTGTACTTGTGTCTCATTTTACTGAGAAAGTTGAGCAAATCAAATTTGATCTAACTAGTTCTCATTTGAATGGACACGAAGCTGCACATGATGCTCCCAGTGTTCATAGCAATTCTGCAGATAATTTTTTGAACGGCTATTGAAGGCCTTCTTCATTTTTGCTTTCACATCTTCTACTGAAAAACAAATGGTTCCTTTGAGCATCAACTTGATCTTTTGGAATAGGTAGAAGCCACAGGGAGCCGGGTCTGTTGAGTATAGTGGGTGCTTGAGCACAGTGACATTGTGATTTGCTAAAAGCTGCCTCACAGACAAAGCCCCATGTCTGGCACATTGTCTTGGTGCAAAATCCAGCCGATGGTCATCATCTTTCATGCTTTCTCTGCCTTCAGAAAATCACCTGTGCCAATCAGAAATGCATGCATGAAACAAGCACTCATCACTGTAACCCGGTGTCAGTAATTGAAAAGTTTCCATCGCTGATTTCTTCAGCTTCCCAAGAAAATTGATGTTAACTTGCTGTTCTGTTTGCACTGCAGTGTTTTCCGATCGAGCGTAGGTATATGTCTTGTATTTGAACACGCACCCGCCGGTGCTAAGGAAAGTGATGGAGTTGAGCCTTGTCTTACAGTCACAGGTTAGAACATGCTCTGTAACCACCTCTTTGTCTCTCCCATTCCACTCTCAGTTCCAAAGCTATAGGGCCAGCCTCATTTTTTTTTTTTTGTTGTCAGACCTCATATTTACAGAACTGGGTAGCTGGCCCTATGTCCAAGCCACCTCCTCTCTCATCTAGGCTTAGGACTGGCCATGGTGGAGTTTTTAATTTGGTCACAGCATTAGAAAAAAATTCAGCTGATGTATTGTTTGCAGAAACTAAATCTGTTAAAACTGTGCAGAAGAAATACAGATTGGAATGTTAAGGGGAAAAAGAAGCAAAGACCAGTAAATCTTTGTAAGTACCATCATCAGTTCTTAGAAACAAGGAGTTTATATAATAAATTTCAGCAGTTAAACTTTGGAGGTCTTTTTTTTTTCAAGCAGTATAGATATACATCACATCCCTACAGATTTATACTGGGAAGCATAGAGCAGATTTAAAACAGCTTCACTACTGTATCACCAGAACACTTATGGAAGGAATAGAAAATTTGATGGCGTATAGAGAGTCGGTTTGAAACACAATGAACATAAATTTATGTGCACGTAAATTAACATGTTCATTTCTGTGGGTATGTTAAAACATCATAATACTGTTAATCATGTGTCAGTACTTGGACTGACTTGCTATTTAGCAGGATAGCACTGTACTTGTTGGTACAGGAAATGCACAGTGTAACTATGGCAACCAGTATATTTTTTATCACAGATTAAAAATGGGGTTGTGGCTATAAAAGATGAATTTATCCCCACTTCCAGAACTTGTCGAACAACCTGATTGAGACTTTACCACGATACATCTGCCTGCTGTCCCAGCTGAGGAACTTGAACGTTGCCAGCAATAAACTGACCCACTTGCCTCCAGACATAGGATCCCTCAGCTGTAAGTGTAACATGATTCATCATTACAAACAGCAGGTATTTTTCTGTTTATTCACTATATTTCTGTTTGTAATGAGTCCTGCATATTCTCATTTGAAAAGTGCCATATATCTGTCATACCTTACCGAATTTTTTAAAAGCTAACATTAGCGATATGTGAAGTGGAATTTGTGTTTGAGATCAACTGGAAGCTAGGATGTATTTATAATTTTAGGGTAGACCATGTATTGTGTAAAAAACCAAGTTAAGATTATTCAATTTTAATGTAATATCCACCCTCATTTATGCATGTGAAAGCTGGAAAACAACTAAAGAAATTAGACTCTTTTGAAAACAAATGCATAAGGAAAGTACTCGGCATCAAGTGGAACGAATTCAAGAACAATGCAGAGATAAGACAGATGACTGAACAACAACCAGTCTCATGGGTGATCAGGAAAAGGAGATGGACATATGTTGGTCACTCGATGAGAAGAAATGATCAGAGAATCCCAAAACAAGCTATCAAGTGGAACACAACAGGCCAAAGAAAAAGAAGCAGACTGCGTGAAACTCTGAAGAGGACATTGTTAAGAGAGGCCAAATTAAAAGGCATAAAATCCTTTGATGAGGTTGAAAGACTCGCCGAAGACAGGAAAAATTGGCGAACTACTTTGCGAGCCCTATGTGATGTTTAACGGCACGGGAAGGATATAAGATATAAGATGTATTGTGTACAATGAGTTAGAGATGATGTCTCCAATTTATTCATTAAAATTTGGAAGTTCAGAAGTTGTATCCAGTTTTACTGAGAAAGATTTAAAGTTCATACCCAGACAAAGGTTAATTGTTACATGCCATCTATACTGACAAAGATTTAAATGTTAACATCACATGACACCCCTCCTGTCTAGTGCCAGAAGTTTAATAGATCAGAACATCTGTCTCAGAAAAGTTTATTTCATTTTAAAATATTTCCCAGTTTTGTGGGTTTTTTTGTTTTTTGTTTTTTGTCTGTCAAGATTTTTTTTTTTTTGTTACCTATTTGTTTGTTTCATATCTTCCATTGAATTTTCTGTTAACATTTTTTTCCTTCATTTGTTTGTTTCACTTTCTACATTTTGAGTTTTCTATCATTTTTCCTCTCTGTAGGTCTTCGTGTTTTTGAGGCTACACACAATCAGCTAGTCAATATCCCAGAAGAGTTTGGAAACCTGAGCAAGTTAGAGCAGCTGTATCTACGTCACAATCAGCTCCACTACTTGCCGGTACTACGGCACTGTACAAACTTGAAGGTAGGAGATAGTGTACACCTACAGAAGGACACCTTGTGCATGATAAAATACTCTTTTCTAGCTTTAGTTTAACAGTAGTCTTATTTTCATATAACAGTACTGAGATATATGTTCATGTGAAAATGGGGAGATATCCAAAATGTGATCTTCTCTGATAGCTTGAAGAAAAGAGAGTAAAAGTGACCACACTAAAAGTTCAGTTTGTTCACTTGATACTAAGAAGTAGCCACCACCGTTTGATGCAGATATAAAATAGTAAGACTGTTACAGTATAATACAACCACAAACATCTTCCCCCCCCCACCCCCTCCCCAACCCAAACTTCTGAATAGATGGATACCAAGGGAAGACCAAAACCCAAAACTGAGATATAAAAATATTTGTGTAATATCCATAAGAGATTTTTTTTTTGCCTGTCAGCTGAGAGGCTGAAAGACATCAGATTGAGAGTGACCCTATGCAGCAGTGCTGCATCACTTAAAGAAGAAACTAGGACCAAATTAGATACAGCTGGACCATGCCAGGTTAAAAATGTTTTGTTGTTATTGAGGTCAGTTATGCCAGTCACATAGTGGTAAAATAAGGCATGAGAGAAGCTGCTCGCCAGAATGATGCTCAGCAAGTTTTGCAAGCAACTGACATCTGCCTTTTAATCAGCACCAGCTTTTAAGATTAAAAAGAGCCACAAATACAGACATGGGGGGTCAAAGTTAGGGCCTCAGCCAGCTAATTAACTGAGCAGTGTTGGACTAGAGATATGTTGCACAAGATTTCACCGGTAAAGTCCTTTATGTCACTGCTGTTATGTGTGTTAAATCTCTAGCAGGGTTGGATATTGTATGTCACAAACAATGATATCAGCACGTAAGTGGCCTTGTTTGCTGATAAATCTTTTCAGATTCCTGCGTTTGTGACAGAGTGTTTGGAGGATGGCCCTAGACCAAATTATACAGGTTGCAAGAAATACAACAGTGTGTTGGTGTAAATACAAAAGTGTCTACAGTGTTATGTTTAACATTGCTGTTAATGACTGTATATATCTGGTGAAGCTTGGTTTTACAATGAAAAAGATAAAAGCAATAGCGGTTTCATTTTATGTTGTATTTTTTTTTCAATTACTTTTCCTTCTGTACAGTTATCTCCACTTGTCCGTGTCTAAAAGGACTGCCCTGCAAGACAGTGACAGTTACCAGTTTTTTTCCTTCATTTCTCATAACCTTTGTAAATAGACCTGTATCACCTTCCAAAATCTTTGGACACTACTGGAAGAAATAAAGGGAAAGGCTTCTCATAATATAAAAGGAAGAGCAACTGATCTGATTAGAAGATTACCAAGGACTGCATAGAACGAAGACACATAATTGGTGAATGAATGACTATACAAAAAGGCTTTTTTTGCTGAGTCAGCATTAAAAAAAAACAAAAACTTACATAATGCTATGTATATATTTATAGATGGGACCTTATATTTTGAAGACGTTATTATCATATTGATAGTGGCAAAAACACTGTCCATTTTGTCAATCAGCGATCCATAGCTGACATGCTGGTGTCAGGGTTAGCGAACCATAGCTGACCAAGACCCTGTCCCACCTCTCCGTTGGTATCCCCAGGAACAGGTCTAGCCTGGCTAATGGGACAGGGATCGCCATAGTCACAATGGCAGTGGAGTCTGCTAAAGAAGTATTGCACACCCCCTACCTTTTAGCTGCACTTCAGAACTGAAAAAATAGCTGCCATAATCCGCTCCCAAGCCAGCATAATGTTGTACCTCAACACCTTCACAGCATCAGCTGCAAAGAACACCAGCTCACAGTTCCAGGGAGACAGAAGGCAAGACAAGGTGAATTATGTTAATTTAGACAAATGTAAAAGAAAAAGGCTGAAGAAAAAGAGTTTGATCACATAAAACTCTAAAGAGGACATTGTTAAGAGAGGCCAGTTTAGTAGGCATAACATCCCTTGATGAGGTTGAAAAGCTCACCGAAAGCAGGAAAACTTGGCGAACTACAAGCAAGTCCCATGTGGCGTTTATCGGCACGGGAAGGATGCAAGAAAAAAAAATCAGATACCCCAGCCATGCCATAGAGGCACATAAAGAATATAGTGTTAGTTCCCATTTTTTCCATGACCTGATGACATTCTAAAGGGTCATCATCATGCTTGGCTTAGAATGGTCTGGGGTTCAGTTCCCTGCAATTTTATGGACCAGCTGGCACTACGATCAACCCAGCCTTAAGAAATGGGCACCAAGGTTTCACTTAGAAAACAGAAGCAGCCGTGATAGATGGATAGATACTGATCTCCCTGCCACACAGTCCTGTGGCCAAGAAATGTGAAGACAGTAACACTTTACACTCCTGCAGCATGCAGACACCATGGGACTTTTTTTTTAATATATGTCCTTCTTCCAATAGAATCATCAAAAGTGAAAACATTGCCTCTATCAGATTCTTTTTCCCTCTTAGAGATAAGACAGATGAGCATACAACAACCTGTCTGATGAGTGGTCAGAAAATGAAGATGGACATATGTCGGTCAAGTGATGAGAAGAAACAATCAGAGGATCCTCAAACAAGCTATCAAGTAGAACACAGCAAGCCGAAGAAAAAGAGGTCAACCACGTGAAACTCTAAAGAAGACATTGTTAAGAGAGGCCAGTTCAGTGGGCATAACATCCCTTGATGAGATTGAAGAACTCGCCAAAGACAAAGACTTGGCGAACTACCATGCAGGCCCTATGTGACGTTTAGCGGCACGGGAAGGATGTAAGATACATGGTGTGTTTCACTATGGCTTATTTTACCAGTCTGATTTTGGAAGAATCAAGTTGTGCTAGGCAATTTTCACAAACAGCTAACATGTACCTGCATCAAAACCATATTCTAATTAAAAAGACCCAGTAATACACAGAATCTGTCCCATGGTATTTTGCTATAGAGGTATGAAGTGTTAGCGCCTTCACATTTCTAGGGCACTACATATTTGAGGTAGGGATGCCAGCACGTGTCCTTGTTGGCCTTCGTTTTCCTAAGGAGACTGCAGGTACCAATTTTCTTAGATTGGGTTGATCCTGGTGGTGGTCAGTCTGAAGAAATTCCACCCAAGTGCGAAATCAAACCAGGGACCTTCTGATCAGCAGGTAAGTTCTCTGACCACTACACCAAGTGTCACAGAATATAATGACTCAGTATACTGGGAGCATCCTCTTTGCCTAAAGAAATATATTTTTTTACATGTGACATGTCATGTGATTGTACAAGTGTTTTGGGAACCATGTTGTGTTCATGGTCAAATGCAGATTACCATTCGTGATGGGCAACATGAAGAACCTGAAAGCAGTGGTGCTGGATGGCAATCCAATGCGTTCCATAAGAAGAGATATTGTTATGGTGAGTAACATTTGACGTTCCTTCCTTATTGTTAGAAAAAAAGAAATGTGCCTGTGTTACAGTGGGGGCAAATTCATTACTTTTTGTAGTTATAGTAAAAATGAGTTTTGTACCTTTTCAAGAACTAGTAATGTAGTCATAGTTTTTAATGGAATTCTTCATTTTACATGTTTTTTTTTTTTAATTTGGTTATATCACCTTCTATCATGAGAACAAACATTCCATCTCAAGCAGCCATACACAAGGTGTCCTAATAAAATAAAAGAACACTGTTTTTAAAAATTAATGCCAGTTTATTCTGATTGTCTGAAGACAAAGCTAATGTTGTTGCATTAAATAATGAATGTTAGTTCGAGTTGAAAATGGAATTGGAAAATACCAACCTATAAAACAAGGGGTGCGACAAGGATGTGTACTATCTCCAGACCTTTTTTCTCTGTACAGCGAGAATATTCTAAGAACAATCATCACAGAACCAGGCATAAAAATTGGAGGATACAATATTAACAACCTTCGGTATGCTGACGACACAGTACTGATAGCGGAGAACCAACAAGACCTGCAAAATCTCTTGGATAAAGTCGCCAAAGAAAGTGAACAGAAAGGCCTTACTTTGAACATCAAAAAGACAGAGACTATGGTTATATCTAAGAAACAGAATCCACCAGCATGCAGTATTCAATTAAACGGAACCATTCTAAAGCAGGTGCAGAAATTCAAATACCTTGGAGCAGTAATAACTTCAGATGGGAAATGCAAAACAGAAATTAGGAACAGAATAGGCCAAGCAAAGACTGCATTTCAGAGAATGAGAAACATATTAGTTAACACATCCTTATCAATGAATGTTAGAAAACGAGTCCTAAAATGCTATATTGAACCTATCTTGTTATATGGAAGTGAATCATGGACAATAGGCAAGTCTGCACAAAAATCATTGGAAGCAGCAGAAATGTGGTTTATTAGAAGAATGTTGCGAATCCCCTGGACAGCAAAAATAACTAATGAAGAATGTATGAGAAGAGCTGGAGAGACAAAAAACCTTGTCAGAAAGATAAGAGAGAGACAATGTACCTTCATAGGACATGCAATGAGAAGAGGGGGCATTGAAAATATTATAAGAACAGGAAAAATAGAAGGAAGAAGATCAAGAGGAAGACCAAGAGAAATGATACTGGACAGTCTGACGGGATGGTGTGAGAGGAGATCACCAACTGAACTGATGGCCTGCATGAAGGATCGGGTACTCTGGAGAAGCATAATAGCCAACGCCAGTCGGCACGGCACCTGATGATGATGATGATGATAGTATTTTGAAGTTTGCATGCCTTAAAATTCATTGAACTTTAAGTTTACAACTGTTTTGTGAGAAGCTTGTAAGATTGATATTTTTGGTGATTGTTGAAGTCTCCTGCAGTCCTTCAGGGTTTGGGATGTCAAAAGTTCATCCAGAATATTATTCTTATATGTTTTGCACAGTATCATCAACTTCCAATTGACCCCCCATATACATATAATTGTAATCCACACTGATCATTTCATCTGAAATTCCCATCTGTGTCATCTTTCAGTTTCCTTTATGTTGTCTCTTTTCCCATGCCACTTTAGTACAAACTTACATACAACTTTTCATGGTCAGTTTTCACTTGTAGAGGAAATGATGTTGGAGAGTTCTAAGCTCTTAAAATATGTATACATTTTTTTTTTGAGACACCCTTCGTTTCTATTCGACAAGTTTATGAATCACCATAATGATCTGCTTATCTTATGGAGTGTATATTTTATAGGATTAAATTTCCTGATTGAAGGTTTACAAGGTGGTGAAATTAATATACTTTTTTTTTTAATGTTTATTAAAGGGAAAGATTATGATAGTAAAATATGTTAAGAAACAAGGAAAAGCAAATTATGATTGGTTTTTATGAAAATCAACCAGTGATGGAATTGTAATAGGACAGATTATGAATTAAGAGCAAAGCTCATATTGGCAAGTGAAATCAACAGAAAGCAGGTAAGGAGATCTGTGTCCCAGATATAAGCAACATAATAGGTAAGATGTTTTCAATTTTATGCACTGATTTAATGCATCTCTCTCTCCCTTCTCTCTCTCTCTTCCTCTCTCTCTCTCTCTTCAGCTTTCCAAGCCCTCTAGACTTGTTGCTGCTGATATAATCTGTTTCCAGTCATCTGTTTCTGGCCTTCTCTCTCCATTTGTCTGCTCCAAGTTCTTTTAGGTCTGCTTTCATGTTGTTTTTCTGTCTTTGTCTTAGTCAGCCAATCTCTTGTATACAGTAAGGCCCTGCCATACATGGTTTCACCACATACATCAGGTTTATGCTTTTGGCAGTCTGAAAAAAAATGGAAATTACATAAAATAAAAATCCTTAATTTCACTCTAAATCCATGCCATTTTTCAAGGTACGTGAAGTCTCACATCATCTTGCTCGGTCACACCCCCCCCCCCTTTCTCATTCTGAGAAGTCATTACTGTGACTCTTGCACAACATCCTCCACTCCTGACATCCAGCTATTGCCAATGTCTTCCACTATAGACAACCCTCAGCTTCCTCCATCCCTGATGTTGTACCATTGCCCTCATCTCCCGTGAAACCATCATCTTCAAGATGGCTGACTGATGAGCCTGGTAGTCTGCAACTGTGATCCTTCTGATGTATCATGGGAAAAGATGTATCATGGGAAGGACAAGAGTAATCTATCACTACTGTAGCATGCTGTTTATGTGCCTGCAATCATCTAGTCATACGCTCATTTAAACAGTGTGGTTGCATAATCATCATCATTAATTAATGTATCCAAAGAAGAGGGAGGTTGAGTGCTGTACATGTATAGATGAAGAGAGAGCAAAAGAGAGAATATTAAAATTTAAAGTTATTTTTATTACTTATGGTATCATGCTTTTTTATTGTTAATATATTGTTTACTTGCCTTATTCTCGTATGTAAAAAAGTATGGTAGGCATGTTATTAAAGCAAATACTTAATAATTAATGGGGTTCACTATTTTGAGTGAATTTCTGCTTATGGGAGGGGTCTTGGAACGCTTTGGTGATGTATGGCAGGGCTCAGACGTATATAGAAGTTTGGTCTGATAACTTTCTTCCTATCTTGAAAGATACAATGTGTGTGCAATCCATTTTGTCAGAGGGGAACCAATGAGCTAAAGAAATACTTGGCCAGTCGCCTGAGTGACGAGGAGGTGAAACAGTCAACAGAACAAGTTTCATACAGTAATCCAAGTGTACCAGGGGCAGGAGATCAACCAATCAGGGCTCATGATCTCCATCAGATGAAGTCCTTAGATTACAGGTGAGGTCTCAGATATAGTTTGTGGACTAAATGTATAAAACCAGGTCAAGTATGTTAATTGTTTCACAAGTAATGTGCTTTATAATGTTAACTCTACTACACAGTGTGTTTTATTTCTCCAGTAATGTTGTGTTTTATATGTCTCTACATAGATCCACATCTTTAAAAAATTACAAATTTTATTTTTCTCTTTGGTAATATTGAATATATTATTTATTTAGTAAAAACTGAATGTTGTATAAAATTAACATAAGGAGCAACAAATTTGTTTATTGATTCAATTTTTGCAGTTTTGTTGATCTGTTCAGTAATTCTGATTATTGATTGTCTGTCCAGTACCTCCAGTTATTGCCTACTTCCCTAGTAAAACTTGCTGATTTATTTATAAATATTGAGTTTTGTATATCTCTCAGTTACAAGATATGATGGGAAATTTTCTAGACCAAGATAATGACACCTAAAGCATTTGGAGTGGCATGATGCAACACCAGGCGGCATACTAACATATGGTGTGAATCAGCGTGCCAGGTGGCATGGAGCTAGGCTTGCATAGAGTAGTGACATTTGATTGATGTCAAGTATTCGTTGTCTGGCTGTTTTCAAGATAGATGTAGGAAAGGAGCAGTGAATTTGACTCAAATTTTGTGTGAATCTTGGACAAACTGCAACAGAAAACCAGGCAAAGGTGAAACAAGTGTTTGGTGAGCAATCTCATGGTCAGACTCAGTTATTTATATGGCATGTGTCATTCAAGACCAGCTCAGTTCATGATGATAACACAGGGAGGCCCTTGGCCTGCACGACTCCTAAAAATGTCACAGAGATCCAGCAGCTCGTCCATGAGAATTGATGTCTGACCATTGAGACCTCTTTGAGATGGAGGAAATTGGTTTTGGGATACATCAGAAGATTCTCATTGAAGACCTTGACACATGCCACATTACAGCCAGATTTGTCCCCAAGATCCTCGTGGCTCACCAAATGCAGCAACGTGTGTGATGTCTGCACCAAGCTTCAGCGACACACATCATAGGATGAAACCTTCTTGTCCAGGGTCATAACTGGTGATTAGTGCTGGGTTTATGCTAATACCAGAAACAAAACAGCAGTTGTCCCAGTGGAAAAATCCAGGATCATAAAAGCTGAAAAAAGGCCAGACAGATGAAGAGCAATGTTAAAAGAATGATGATCGATTTCTGTGACGTCAAGGGAATTATGCACCAAGAATTTATCCCTGCTGGCCAGACCGTGAATTTCAGTGTCGACTGTGATGTTATGCCACAACCATGTGAGAAGGGGATGCCTCAACCTGTGGTGAGGAGGAAAAAAAAATTGGGGTACTTCACCGTAACAATGCCCCCGCTCATGGTGCACTGAACACTCAGCAGTTTTTTTTTATCAAGAACAACACAGCTGCCATCCTCTATCCCCGTTATTCACAGGATTTGGCTCCCTGTGACCTCTTTCTGTTCCAGAAATTGAAGATGAAGCCGAAAGGGTAACATTTTGACAGCATTAATAGACTCGCAAAAGGTCCTTGACAACCTCATTGAAAAAGTCTTCCAGTGAGCATATCCAAAAATGTAGAGTGCTGGGACCAGTGTATCCATGCACAAGGGAACTACTTTCAAAGTGATGGTGGCCAATAGGAGTTTTTTCTTATTTGTAGGACAAGTCTGGAAAATGTTCTAATCACACCTCGTATAATGAATATTGTTGATATGTCCAGTAAATAGTGAGTGTTATTTTCCCAGTAATATTGTTTATAAGTATCCAGGAATATTAAGTAGTGTTCAAGTATTCGTTGAAGCTAAGTTCATCCAACCCTATAATACTGAGTGTTGTTTATCTTCCAAAAAAAAAATGCTGGATGTTGATGATCTGTATAACATTACTAAATGTTATTGTTGTATCTAGCAACAAGAAAGTTTCAACATTACCTGATGATATAGTAGAAGCTGCATTAGAAGCTGGAGTTAGGAGTGTAAACCTGAATAAAAATCTCTTTGCTGAGGTTCCACATAAGTAAGTATTAACAGTGGCTGTAATCTAATACTGTACATATCTACAAGTAGATGCCAGGATACATATTTAGTTGTCTGTATGTATACAAGTAAGTAGACCAAAATAGTGACAGCAGGAAGGAAGTTAGAATTGCAAAAGCAGCATTGTCCTTCAAGAATCTTGAGAACATATGTAATTCAAAAGTTATAAGCACAAAAATCAAGTTAAGATTATTCAGTTCAAATGTGATGTACACCCTCATTTATGCATGCGAAAGCTGGAAATCAACTAAAGTAGTAGACAAGAAATTAGACTCTTTTGAAAACAAATGCCTCAGGAAAATACTTGGTATAAAGTGGAATGAATTTAAGAACACAGAGATAAGGCAGATGAGCAAACAACAACCTGTCTCGTGTCTCGTAGGTGATCGGTAAAAGAAGATGGACATATGTAGGCCATGTGATGAGAAGAAATGAATACCAGAACAAGCTATCAAATGGAGCACAACAGGCTGAAGAAAAAAAGGTCGACCATGTGAAACTCTAAAGAGGACATTGTTAAAAGAAGCCAGTTTAGTGGGCATAACATCCCTTGATGAGGTTGAAAAACTCGCTGAAAACAGAAAAACTTGGCAAACAACTATACGAGCCCTGTGTGATGTTTAATGGCACGGGAAAGATGTAAGATGTATATACAAGTAAGTGTTAACAGTAGCTGTAATCTAATATTGTACATGATGCGATCAAGAAGTATCAGAATGAGGGCATAAGTCCAGAACCAACTAACACAACCAGAAGAGGATAGGCACAGGTTGACCTTGGCATATACTATGCATGTGGTGCAAGTCTCATCTCCCCAGCTTGTCTGCTTTGTTTATAGTAGTGCTTTGCTGTTAGGTATCTGAATCTGTTCATTGCAATTGTCATGTTGGAAAAACTAGATCAGCGAAACAGGTCCATGTGTTTCATCTGCTCATGACCTACATGAATGTGTCAGAAATGACAAAACCTTTTTAAAAGCAGTCATAACTTGTGATAAACCATGGACTAAGGTCCAGTCTTCACATTGGAAAACCCCAACATCCCCCAGACCCAAAAAAAGGCACAACAGAGCCGCAGCAGTGTCAAGAAAATGCTGGCTGTATTACAGTGCAATTTTGCATCTTGAATACACTCCATCAGAACAATCGGCAAGGAACACCACTGTGAAACTTTTGTGGTGTTTGAGGGACACAGTTTGTTGCAAAAGGCCAGCAGTGCATAAGAGTGGTGAGTGGCAGCTCCTCCATGACAGCACATCTGCCCATGCATCGCATCTTGTGCAGCAGTTTCTTGCTAAGCACCACAATCTGATATCGCTTCTTGTGACTATTTCCTATTCCCAAAATTTTAAAAAAACTGCTTGAAAAGGAAAATATTTCAGGATATTGAAGAGATACAACAGAATGTGAAGGGCAGCTTTACTCCATATCAGAAGATGGCTTCAAAAAATGCTTACAGCAGTGGAAACAGTTCTGGGCTAAGTGTGTTGCATTAGAAGGGGACTATTTCGAAAGTGATTAAATTACAGATCAGTAACTCTTGCAGTTTTTTTTTTTAAATAACTCCAGTCCCGATATTTTTTTTTTCGCACCTCGTCCATATCTAGTTGCAAGTGTACATATTTAGTTGTCTGTTTACAAGTAGGTGTTAACAGTAGCTGTAACAAACACTGCACACTTTGTTGCCTACTCTAACTCTGTGATGTAGTGAAGTCTACTGTCCAACAACAGATTTAGAAACTTATGGAATTAGAGAGTATGTTGTGTCATATGTATGTGTTATGGCTATCCTGTAACATGTTATTATCATTAATAGGCCTGTTACACTTTTTTTGACAACTGTTTAAGTCAAAACTGCAGACAGTACACCTCCACATTTTAACTTATTTTGTCTTTCAACAATTCCAGTTTCCTGCCTCCACATTTATCTTCCTTCCTTTCATGATAAGAGAAGTTGGTAAACAGAGACCCTTCTTCTCCCCCAGTGGTTGCAGGTTTGTATGTGCCCTGCCACCAGCCACTCTTTATTGGACTCTGCTGAAAAAAAAATGGTACCTGACACCATAGTTCTGAGGAGGGAAAAAAAAAACAGTCTCCAAAAACAGAGAATACTTGCCTTTAGGACAGTTCAGACTAGAATAAACTGTATACTTAGATGCTGGTGAATGAATGGAAAATGGGTTATCGTGAAGTTCTGCCTCATGAATCATCTGAGTCCACAGTAAATGAGCATTATGGGAAAAAAGTGCCTGGGTGTTGGTCTCTTTTTTACTCCTGGATGTTAGTGTCTTTTGACTCCTGGATGTAAGTGTCTTTCAGTGTCTTTTGACTAACTTAAGTTTATTTTCTGCATTGTCTCAGGCCAAAGAAAAAGAGGCAGACCACATGAAAATCAAGAACATTGTTAAGAAAGGCTAAATTAATAGACATAAAATCCCTTGATGAGGTTGAAAAGCTCTGCGAAAACAGGAAAAATTGGCAGACTACCTTGTGAGCCCCATGTGATGTTTAACAGCATTGTCTGGCATGATCTAGTTTGATATTAAGATGCATACTTTCTATATTTGAAGAAAAGATCAGTGGAACTCTGTTCACTATACAAATTTTTCAGCCATAAATATCGTTAACTCTTCCTATCCCAGAGGGAAAAAACACGGACGTCACGTTGGTGCCTAGCAAAATGCAAGGGTGTTGCAATATTTTTGGGATATAGTTGAAAAAGTGAATGTAGCGATTATTTCCATGTGAAAAAGTATACTTTTAATACATCCAAAAGAAATAAAAATGAATGAAGATTCCATAAATGCAGAGTTTTGTTAGGAAAAAATAACTGGTGAGAAAATAAGGCAGCATTTTTAGCCCCCCCTAAAAAAAAATTATGACACACAAACATTAGAGCTGTAAATATCCATGTGTAAATCACAAATCGATGATAAATGGAATTTCTCACATGAAACGTAATCACTTTTTGCACAAATTTGCAGAAACAAAAGCACAAACACAACATAAAACATTCAGAATTCCTTTTGCAGGTCCACAAAGTGGCTGGAAATTAGGAAAAATATTCACACCAAATCGAACAGACTGAAAAAATGGCTACGCACTGCCCACGCTAAGTTAAAAAGGGTGGCAGGTAATTCTGACAAGCGCAGATAACTTGCAAAGCAAAATTTGAGTATGGTTTTTCACCACAATGGACCAAACGATATTATAGTGAATTCGGTCCAAAAGTGAAGTAGCCAGAAGGCCGCACTATAATACCACCGGCAGGGGAAGAGTTAAGAGGTTAACAGATGTTTCTAAACAGAAATAAAGTTTATAGAGTTATATATATATATATATAGATATATATATATATTTTCTGACCTGCAGTCTATCAGTGTTGGCGCCAAAAATGACAGAGCTTCATTTCGGCCATAACAGAGTTAGCCAGCTCACAGACAGTATCATTCAGTTCAACAGACTTCAGCATCTAGATCTCAGGTGAGTATTTAGATCTATATACTTCAACTTCTAGACTTATAGACTTCAGCTTCTAGACCTATAGACTTCAGCTTCTAGATCTATAGACTTCAGCTTCTAGATTATATGCTTCAGCTTCTATAGACTTGAGCTTCTAGATCTCAAATGAGTATTTAGATCTATAGATGTCAGCTTCTAGACCTATAGACTTCAACTTCTAGATCTATAGATTTCAGTTAGATCTATAGACTCCAGCTTCTAGATCTATAGTCTTCAACTTCTAGACCATACTGAAGTCTCTAGCTTCTATGTCTCAGAATAGTATTTAGATCTATAGACTTCAGTTTCTAGATCTCAGATGAATATTTAGATCTATATAATGTGGAAGAACACACTGTAAACTATCACTTTTTTTATAAATAGGAAACTACGAGGCTTTGGTACGGTAAAGTATGAGAACACAATTTTGTAGGATTAGATAGGATGCTGTTTTCTCGTGGCTAGACGGCTGCTCGTCCTACCGGAGTCCGTGTTCGAATCCTAGGTAATTCTCTTGTGATTTTTCTTTCTCTCACATCTCACTAAAGAGACGATTTTTTGGAGGTCTAATCCTACAAAATTGTGTTGTCATACTTTACTGTAAACTATCACATGCCAGTTTTCAAACCCTCTTGTTATTCAGTGACATTCCACAGTGTTAAACACTTTTTCTATCCCATCTTACAGGAACAATCAGCTATCAGATCTGCCATTAGGACTCTCTGCTCTTTCAGGGCTGCGGGAACTGATCATTTCAGGCAACAGGTAAAATTAGCTGGTTTCAGAAATATACAAAATATCTCCTAAGTTTAAGAAACTGAAGATCTTTTTTTTTCTTTGCAAGACTGCAGTATTGTACTTGTACAAACTCCCTGTAACCGCGAGCTGTTGTTCTTTGCAGCCGATGCTGTAGAGATGCTGAGGCACAGCATCGTATCAGTGTGGGAGCGGGTTGTGGCGGCTAATTTTTCAGTCTCTGAGCACAGCTAAAAAGCAGGGGGTGTGCAGTGCTTCTTTAGCAGACACCACCACCATGTGGAATATGGCATCCCTGCCCCGTTAGCCAGGCTAGGCCTGTTTCTGGGGGTACCACGGAGAAGTGGGACAGGGTCTTGGTCAGCTGTGGGTCGCTAACCCTGACGCTGGCATTTCAGCTTCGGGTCACTGATTACCTCATCAGGCGTCTTCACCCCCCCAAGACTGCAGTCAGAATCAGAAATAATTTTGGATGGAGTCTGTGACAGAAGAAATGAGCCATTTAAGAAAGAGTCAGAATTGGAGCCAGAGTCAGACCAAATAAAAATAAAGGAGCCAGAGTCTAAGCAGTTTTGGGTGGCATCTGTGACAGTAGAAATGAGCCATTTATGAAAGAGTTAGAATTGGAGCCAGAGGAAAGTAAAGGAGCCAGAGTCTAAGCAGTTGTGGATGGAGTCTGTGACAGTAGAAATGAGCCATTTATGAAAGAGTCAGAATTGGAGCCATAGTCAGACCAAAGGAAAATAAAGAAGCCAGAATCTAAGCAGTTTTGGGTGGAAGTCAAAGAGTGGATAGAAATGTATTATTTATGAAGGAGAGTTAGTAGTAAAATAGAGGAGTCAGAGATTTGGCATTTTGACTCCACAGCCTGGACCCTTTGTTTTTTTATGATTGTTACCAGATCTTCTTGTAATATTGAACTTGAATTCTGAGCAGTCCAAGATATGAGTGATGAAGTTTAGAATGCAAGCACTGAGTGAAAGATGAACTGCACTGAGTTTTTTGTTTTTTTTTTAAGTTTCTTATTATAGCAAAGAAGCAGAATCTTGACAGGCTACACTTTCAAGAGAAACTTGTCAGTGTTAACCCATTTACTCAAGTAGGAGCAGGACATGCAGCCCATTTCCTTGAGTGATGTGGGAGGGTCATGGCCATATTTGGCTACCAAACTCCAGTAACCGTTCTTATTTTCACTTCCAGGAAAGTTTAAAACAGGGAAAAAAATGTGTTAATGTTTTAATATTCTTGTAAACTATTACTTTTGTTTTAAATTTTAAGTAAGTGTGCTTTTTTTTTAACTTTGAAGCAAATCTTTTTATCTGTTGTCCACTGCCGCTGTGAAGCATTGCTATTTTTAGGATTTGACTACAGTAAAGCATCGTCGTGTTTTATCACCTTAGTGTGTCTGTTACTTCATCAGTCCATTTTATCCTGAAGACATTCTCTTCTGGTTTCTTGCGTACTGGTGTTAACAAGTTTCTGTGTATAATCTAGCCTCGTTCTAGACAAATGTCCAAACCACTTGATTAGTTGCCTCTTTCTGTATATGTCAGAACCAGTGTTGTGCTGACAGTGTTTAAATCTCTTTAGCATTATGTCTTTGGTGAAAAAAAGAAAAACATGTTGAAAACATTGCCTAGATACCATGATAGCCCTGCCCACTCATTAATATTAACTAAGGGATTCCCATAATTATTTTTAGAAGTATGACCTCATTTCATTGACTACATAGCGTTACAATACTACCCCAGATGTTATTTAGACTGAACACTATATATGAGTTAAAACAATATTACCCATTTTAACGCATGGGGCTGATGATTTTATAATGGAAAACCTGGCCCATATAATGTTCAGGATTAACACCAAGGAGGTTAAAATCATTTCATTTCTTATCAGACCTCACTGAGTATCATTGCCTGCTGTACTGGCATCTCGTCTCACTTGCTCACAGTCATAGAACACCTGGCAATGTTTATGATAGAAGAAGGAGAATATGGTCATAACAGAACATATTTTAACAGTTTTTTTTTTCAGTTTTCACTTTCCTCAGATATTCTATTTTTTGGTATGGTTATGTATCCTTCATATTTGATAACTTGTGAATTAGATACCAAACTCGTGTTAATAACCAGTTACATCACTAGGATTCTTTTTTTTTTAAATAAGTATAATTGTACCTGTGTTTCACTTCACATGGAGTACTTTCCAAAATACCAGTTTTCTAAATACAACATTTAGCACTTCATTTTTTTTTTTAATGTAAAATTAAAGACACTTTACAAATCTTAGATGATCAGTGGAAAGCAAATGTTGATGAGGAGTTGTTTTTTTTTCCCTTACTTGCAAGATTTAACTCTTTATGTACTGGGGGGATTTTACATCAAATGATGAAGGGGGTAGATTTCATAAAGTGGAATGGGATGGTTGTCACATTTAGAAGGATCACAAAGGCATAGTCTGATTCACAGTATGACATTAGTTTAAACAGGAAAAGTTGCATATTGTTTTTCTAATAAAATTATTAGTAATTTATTAGTATAGAACAGAAAAAAGAGCTAAGAATTGAGAAGAAAAAATAGAAAATTATGATGAAATAATTTCTCATTTACTCTTCAACTGTACACTTACCGTCCACTGTACTGGGTCCAATATATCCAAAATGAGTAAAATTTTACACAAACACCATTTCCCCACAGAAAATATACAGTAATTATTTATTTACAATTAATTTATGATCTACAATAACTGAAAACATGAAAACACAAGTTAGCGGCACCCTGTAAGCTTAGAAAAAAACTTTTAAAAAATTTAATTTTAACACAAATTGGCTCTGAAATCAACCATCCAGCTGCCTTGTGTAGATGGTTTCTGATACCAGAAGGAAGTAAAATTACCAACTTTACCAGATTTTTTAGTATAATTTGGTTCAATTCAAAATTAGAGACCATGTTTCCCAACGCACAAAGAGTGTTAGAGAAATCTTGCGGATCCCATCCATGCAACGGACGTCAAACAGGACACAAAGAGTTAATCTTCACAAAATGCAGACATGCTGATTCTCCTCCATGCAATTGAGCATCATCACCATCATCCTACTGGCCCAATTATTCTAAAACCGATTTCACTGGTTGCATTTTACTAGGTTTTTTTAAAAAATAAAATAAACCAGTTACGGTAACCAGTGTACTCCAAAAGTTTTGGTTTCTCTCATAAATGTAGATAAGTTACTGGTAATTGCCAGTTAACACAATCACTGGTCATAACCAATCTTTAGATGAACGTCGCAGCTGTCTAGGGCACGGTGCTGACTTTCCAGGGGCATAGCTTTATACAGAGATTGGCTAGCACTGCATATGATGCAAGACAGCATGGCACAGTCCCTGCTTCTGATGTACACCTGTACTTTTTTTGTATCATAAATAACTTTTTTGTTCATTGGAGAGCTATATAAAATTATGAAATTTGTTTTGTGCAGGTTTACCCAGGTCCCAGCAGTGGTATACAGTTTATCTAGTCTGGAGATCCTGTTTGCCCATGACAACCATGTGAAAGAGATTGATGTCCAAGGCTTCCTCAAACTTACCAAACTGGGCACACTGGACCTGCAGAACAATGACATTTCTCAGATCCCACCAGAACTGGGAAACTGTCAGTGGCTTAAGTAAGTGCACCTCACTGTCTCATACATATTAGTGACTCTTAGACAGTACAGACTCTTAGATATTAGTGACTCTTAGACAGTACAGATTCTTAGATATTAGTGACTTTAAGACAGTACTGAATCTTGGATATTTTTGTGGCTGTACAGGTAACCATAAAGTCTGGAATTACCAATATTTTATTCTTTCCAGTGCAGTTTTTGTTTGATGCTAGTTAATAAAGCCCATTTATTTTTATATATCTTAGACATATTTCCAGATTTTATGACCACCATATATTAATTCAACCCAAATGTAATATCCACTCTTACTTATGCATGCAAAAACTGGAAGACAACTAAAGAAATAGAAAACAAATTAGATGCATTTGAAAACAGATGTACAAGGAAAATGCTCTGTATACAGTGAAACAAATTCAAGACCAGTGCAGAGATGAGGAAGACGAACTCATGACAGCCTGTCTGATCAGAAAAAGGAGACAGACATATGTTGGCCATGTGATGTGAAGAAACAATAAGAGAATCCCACAACAAACAATCAGATGGGACACAATGGGACAAAGAAAAAGAGATCGACCATGTAAAACTCTAAAGAGAATGCTGTTGAGTGAAGCTTAATTAGTGGGCATAAGATCCCTTGATGAGGTTGAAAAACTCACTGAAAACACAAAAAAACACGCAAGCCCTATGTGATGTTTAACAGCACGGAAAGGATGTAAGATGTATTAATAAATTTTATTCAGTTTCTTACTATATTTTGTCAATAATTCATCACCTTCATCGCACTATATTTGTCCATTCATCTGAAAGGGACTAAGTTGCCTTATAGTCTTATGATGCCAAAGTAGAATAAAAATAATTCTTATTTGGTTCCTTCACTTTTACCCCAACTTCTTTAGCTGGGAGTGCTTCATAATATGAGAACTATTGAAGAACAAAAAGATTATCTGCATATGTGCCAGATAGAAAGAAAAACATTAGTGAAATATAGGATGAACTTTTTTTTTTTTTTTTGCTGTAATATTTCATTAAGAAAGACATTCAGTGGGGCATTAGTGAAGATGTAATGTAATTATAGCCAAGCAAGGTGTCAGCAGTGGATATTAGTAGCACAGTTGATAGTGGGCTGTCATGTCCCACAGAAGATGTAAGTTGGAGATCCACTAATGATACTCACCAAACAGCCAAGCTATAAAAATGGTTACCTGGCACATTGTTGTTAGGAAAAACTTGCATAAAACTTCTGTCTGCTGGGATATACTTTAACCCTACCAAGTAGCACTCAAAACTCCATTTATTTTCTTTTTGTAATCAAATGTTACATCCACCATGTCACACCATGACTGTTTTAAGAATTTAAACCAGTTTAAAATTACAGAGTTCCAGAAATGGTATAAAAACTGTATATCTGCAGTTTATTTATTTTTAGCTTTTGTGAAACCCAGCAGAAGGATAAGAGTAATAAACACATTTGTTATTACATAAGTTGTCGTGTAAAGCTCGGTACCATGAATAAGGGACTGCATCAAAACCTCCAGAAAAGCCAAAAATCTTACATCCAAGGAGCTTGGTGTCCTGATTTTGGATATTTCATAATTTATCACATTCAGATTTATCACATTTATCAGTTGTTTCATGTAACAGATCAGTTTCAGCAAAATAAACTTGTAATAAATATTTATCTCCTTCTTCACTTAACAGATCACTAGTTTTAAATGGGAACCCCCTACGCAACCCAAGACCAGCTATCCTAGCTAAAGGAACACCTGCAATCTTGGAATATCTTCGCAGCAGGATTGTTGCTTGATACTCTGTTACAATTTCCGAGCTTTTTCAGTGTTTTACTGAACATTTAGTAATTTTTTTTTTGGTATTAGAGCTGTTACTAATCGGTGTCCATATTATGTCTCATTTGCTGTTATAATGAATGTATTCAGTGCTTGGTAAGTTGGATTCAGCTCTTAGAGATATAAGAAAGGAAGAATTTGAGGACTGTAGTATTGGCCTGTTTTATTGGTCTACCCACTCCCAATACTCCTTTTCCGTTTGTAGCTGTGGGTCAGTATAATTAAACAATGTAATCCTGGCATCCTTTCTCGTGAGAAAATAAAGAAACGTGTCTTGTCAGGATGAGCATCCATTGCTTTTACATTGCCATATATATTAAATTATTGTAAGCTCTTTAGACATCCCCTAACAGATATTCCAACTCGGATTCAACTCAGAAACCATCAAGTACTCTGTCAAATGGGAAGCAAAAAAAGCTGAAAGAAAATGAAACGTAAAGGCAAATACTGGAAGGTGATTGTTAAAGATTGTATTGGACTGGAGAGCTAGGTTTGAATGAAATGAACAGAGGTTGGATGTTTTGAGAGAAGGAAAAAAAAAAGCTGAGGTTATATTTTGTAATGATTGCTCATGGAATAGTGAATGTGAACAATGCAGTAACAATAAATATCCAGACTTTATCTGGTCAGTCATTGTAGTGTTTTTATCTCTATGCATTACATTTTGTTACACTAATGTTTCTTAAAATACATATTTTTTTTAAATTTGTGCTTTTTTTGTTTCTGCTTTTTTTTTTCTCTGTTGTTTTATTGGACTCGTATTTTATCATTTAGCTCTTGTCATCTTAAAAGATGGTACAGGAACAGTTAAAAGTCACCTGGTAATTAAAAAAAAAAAAACGTTCAGCATAATTTGCTGCGCTGCATCTCTTTTCCCTAATTTTACCAATATTGACATAACTGAGCATGCACATATTTATTTACTAAACGACAAGGCTGACCAAACCAGGGGACCACTTCAAAATGGACAAACTGGACTTAATACAAATCTATCAAACAACAACTCAAGGAACAATCACAAAGTAATTTCCTCCCACCACACACAACTCACTGAGTTACGTGTAGCCAAGAGCAGTGGAGGCAAATCCCAACTAAATGCTAGACCATGTGCAGTACACAGCCAACGTAACACTGGAATCATTTCTCTAAAAAACATTGAAGTACATCCTGATGCCAAAGACCGAACATGTGTGGAGGTGCTTCAAGTGTAATGAGGCAGTTCCTCAGGACCAGCAACGGAGCTAGGCCCTTTACAGTTTCCAGTTTATTTATTGACTAATGCAGCGTTCGCTCTTCTTGTACTGGAGTCTCAAAGTCTGCTGCAAAATTACATTTTCACTTTCAGCTGGAAGAGACACACCACAACACCGGCAGTTCAAATACAACAAACCAGCTGTCAGGCACTGGCATTCACAAAAATAAATTTTATGAGTTTCACCTTCTGGGAAGATCAAGAACAGAGAGGAATGGAGATTTGTCTTGTCCGCAGCAGTGAGCCTTAGTGGCTCAGAAAGCTGCTGAATTCAATGACTGCTCAGAGAAGAGGTTTTCTGAAGATTACATTAATTTTGTTTTTTTACTCACAATGTTTTTTGTCCTGTTCAAATACAAAGGTCAAAGAAAAGAATGGGCCTAAAATTTCTTCATAGTTGATCTGGGTAGAAAATTAGTCTCATTTTATACCTGCTCATTTCTTGCCACAAAGAAAAAGAATGCAAAATTTATCTTTTATCCGTGTTCTGTCACTGCAATTTTTATATTCTAACATTTCAAGGAAGTTTTTTTTTGTCAATAGAAAAAAATCAAGATTCTTATTTTTAAATGAGTTTCTAATTAATCATCACCCAGTTCCAGAATGCTTAAAGATCTTTATTTGTGACTGAAATAATTGCACCCAAAAACAAAACAATAAATTATGAGAAAAGAAATGTTTTTTTTTTCTATCAGATTTATTTATTAAAAATTTTGCAGTACCCTGTTATTATAAACATAGCATGTAGTATGAAAGAAATGTTAAACTATAAATTTAGCTTAAATTATGTCATGAAAGTTTAAAAAGTGGACTGTTTATATTTGATGGGCCAGCAATGGGGAGAAATCAACATTTCTCAGTTATGTGATGAAGAGAAATGATCACTTGTTAGGAATGTGATGAGGGGAAAATCAACGTTTATTAGTTATATGACAAGAAGAAATGATCATTTATTAGGAATGTGATGAACAGAAGTCAACATTAGGAGAAATCAGCATTTATTAGGTATGTAAAACGTATAAACAAGGAAAAAAGTAGGAACAGCTTTATTGCTTAACGAGCACACATTTGTGATGTTTCTTCGTCCTGTGTGTTTTGTGTACAATTAAGGTTCACATACATTTTTTAAAATATATTTTGTTATCACAGCTTTACTGCAGTAAGGTAAAAAGTAATGGTAATCCTGTCATGCCTTAGAGGCACAAAGGGATATGGTGATTCATTATGTTTACCATCTCCTGCAGAATCAACAGTTATAAATAGTTATATACTTAGTTTTATATACATATACACTAATTATTCGTGTGTTGTTAGGTATGTAATGAGGTGAAATCAACATGCGGTAGGTATGTAATGAAGAGAAGTCAACATCTCTTAGGTACATGATGAGAAGAAATTAACATTTACTGAACATGTGATCTGGAAAAGCTATTTATTTGGCATAAGATTAGTAGAAATCAACATTTAATGGGCATTTGACAAGAAAGAGAAAAGGAAATCATAATAATAAATAGCAGAGCAACGATACTGGTAGAATGATTTCAGAAGCTGTAGAGAAGATAGTAGACAGTTTTGTAATGATGATCCAGAAGTATGTCACCACAAGAATTCACAGAAAGCCTCAGAAGAATGTATGTCACCACAAGAATTCACAGAAAGCCTCAGAGAATGTATGTCACCACAAGAATTCACAGAAAGCTTCAGAGAATGTATGTCACCACAAGAATTCACAGAAAGCTTCAGAGAACGTATGTCACCACAAGAATTCACAGAAAGCCTCAGAGAACGTATGTCACCACAAGAATTCACAGAAAGCTTCAGAGAATGTATGTCACCACAAGAATTCAGAGAAAGCTTCAGAGAATGTATGTCACCACAAGAATTCACAGAAAGCTTCAGAGAATGTAGACGTTGAAAGATAAAAATCACACTTATGATGGCGACGATGATGAGTGTCTATTCAGTTTTGATAAATTAGTGGAAAACAAACAGTACTATTAATTAAAAACTTATAATAATTGTCTTAACGCACCTGAATTGTTTATATCCATTATACATTTTAAATAATAAATTTTGTATGGTACAAATCATTCACTTTAAAAAAAAAAGAAATGTAAATTTTCAGGTAAACTATTTTTAACTTGCTTTTAGTTTGGTGAAAAATGAAGGCCTTATCAAATCAGGGTTCTCCTCTTTCGCAACAAAAAAATGCTACTTTCTGTACCATAAGAGTAACTTGTTTCCTGTATTGTTTCACAATAACTTGCATTGAATTCTGCATTACTCATAATGTCTGAGTTGACTTGGACTCTTCATTGTTCACAAAGTCTGATTTCACTTGAAAACTGCAGTGTCCTCAAAGTTCAGTATGACAACTGTGATGTTATACATCTTTATCTTATCAATAATTAGATTTATTGAGTTATGTCTGAGAAATTTCTAAAGGATATTCCCCATTCTGTGCATTTATTTCTAGAAATTTGTCTTCACCAGATTCAAGGTCATCTTTCTACACCAGATTATTCACATTCTTTAAAATGTGCCTCATCTTGACAGCATCTCCATAATCATCATCAGATTAAATATTTTGATGAGCTGTGAATCTTTCTTGCATCATCATAATAATCAGATTCATGGATTGGGTCCAGAAACTCCTGACACATGCTCCATGTTTAGTTCTACCTCCATCAAAAGCCACTTCCTTTAGTTCCACTTTCTAGTAAGCCCCTTCTTCAGTTCCATCTTCAACAGTTGCTCCATCATGAAGGAAGACATGTAGCACTGCCTTCAAGCTTTTGGTCTTTCTTGATTCATCATGTTTACCATCCCCTGCAGAATCAACATCTTGGAACCGGTCATTTGCATTATCTTGTATTGCCAGTTTGCCCATGTCCAAATGTTCATAATGATCAGGAGCATTGGTAAAGTCCTCACAAATGTCCTTATTTGTTGAAAGTTTACTTGTAGTTTCATCTGATGTTTCAAAATTGGACTGTGGGATACTGCCTGTCTTTTCAAATGTCTCAAGAGACTTAACTGTGCCAAAAGGTGCAGATAATGCCCTGCTATGACTTCCTTTAGGAATACTTTTCAGTATCATAGGCTGAAGATTCTTCATTCTAGCAGAATCTAAGTGGTTTCCTGGTAAGGCCATTTTACCACTGATTCCTGGATCAGTTACTTCAGCTGAGCCAGACTGGTTAATGTGATGTTGCTTATTCTGAGTTTTTTGCAGTTTCTGCACAGGCGATGAACCATCATAAGTTGTGAAGTGTGTGAATTCATGATCAAGAATGTCAGACACAAAGTGATAGCCTGAATTCTCTGCTTGTGGGATTGTGAAGCCTGAACTGTCTTCACTTGGATTTCTGAAAGGTCTTGTTGATACTTTAACTTCTTGTAGGTAAAATGTACTTCTGGGGAAAGTGAAAAAAAAAATATTGCCATGGGTTTTTTTTTCTGTTTCGTAATAAATTATTAGGTATGTGATGAAGAGAAATCAACATCTGATAGGTATATGTGGAGAAGAAATAACATTTCATGGTTGTGTGATGAGGAAAAATTAGCATCTGTTAGGTATATGATGGGTGTCTGAGTGGCAAAGCTGTTAGTGCACTGGTCTCTCATGGCAAAGGTCGGGGGTTCAAATCGGAGGCATCCCAGTCACCCAACTGTAGAAGTGGGTACCCGACTTTCTGGAGTTGGGGAGAGAAAGGCAGCCAGGTGTGATACTGACCATGTCACCCTCTAGAAATATCTAGTGTGCAGACAGGTCAAGGAAAATATGACCACTAACACCATATCCCTATGTGCCTCTAAGGCATGACAGGATTACCTTTACCTCTACCTAGGTATGTGATGAGGAGAAATCTGCACGGAGGGTAATCTTTCACACAGATATGGGCATTAACAAAAAAACAATGAATACTATGAAAGTTATAGGGATAATATTAACACTTATCTTAGAAATAGGTAGATGTTACTTGATGTAAAACTTGCTTAACGGGAAAAAGTAGAGATAACTCTGACCATTTTCAAATTTATGTGCCCTTTTTTTTTTTTGGAAATTTTCAATAAGTTTATTTTCATCATCATCATGATGTGTCTTGTCCCGAAGAAAAATCTTCATTTTGGCTTTCATGCTGATACTATCTAGCTGCTCCTGCTGGTCTCTTGACACTGTGTACTCATCACTTTCTTTGTCTCTCTGTCTTTTTTTTTTATTAACTTTTCCTTCAATTTTGGTCCCCAGTATATTATTATGCCTCTATAAAAGGCCAAAAATACTTTAATTGTATGGATCTAATGTTTTTTTCTTGCCATTTCAGTTCTTTTGTATTCATGAAAGACATCCCAGTATATTATGCATCCATTTTCAATTTCCTTTGGATTTTATTTTGAGCTTTATAAAGGAAAATGTATTATAGATGCTCAGTTTTTATAATGATAATTAAAGTTTTTTTTAACCTTTCAAAGCTCTGTATCATTAGTCATCCTTATTTTTTTTTTTAACTCTGTGGTTCTCAAACTTTGTACATCCCAAGGACCACTTTTCAAGCTACATTTAAGTTGAGGACCACCAGCTATTTACAGTATCACAGTGCCATAAACTTTTAATTGTATTTAGTTCAATAGATGGCACTTCATATCAAATTGATATCTGATCATATGATGGTACATCATGGACCAGAAGTTGAGAACCACTGATTTAACTCACACAGTCCTTCTGTGTCTCATTTCACTGACACAAAAAAAACCCCCCAGAAAACTTGCTTTCAAAATACATATTTTTTTGCAACATATTCTTTTGCTACTATTGCATCTTTAAAGTTTCTGATCTGTTCGTTTCCTGAACCAGTGTAAACATTGAAAAAATATATGAAGATGCAGGGCAGGTCAAAGTCTTTTAAAACATTTTTCAGTGGTTATGTCCCTTGATTTGTGGTTAGTTTTTTTACTTGCCATGTCTGATCAAAAAGTATCCAAAATGAGGGCATAAGTCTGGAACCAACTGACACAACCTGAAGCAGATGGGCAAAGATTGACCTTGGTATATATATATATGGCACAAGTCATGTTTCCCCAGGTTGTTTGCATTGTTTACAGTAGTCCTTTGCTCTTACATATGTGAATCTGTCCATCGCAGTTGTTATGTCAGAAAAACTGGATCAATGAATTTGCATCAAATTTGATCAAAAACACATACTTAAAGTTACAAGTAGTCTATGAGGAGGATTGTATGAGTCATATGCAAGTTTATGAGTGGCATAAATATTTTAAAGATGGCCATGAAAGTGTTGAGAGTGATGAAGAGTCTGGGAGGCCAGCAACCAGCAGAAGTGACAATGCTGACTCTTTTTTTTTAATCAAATACAGTGAAATTGTACAACATGAATACACTCCATCAGGACAGACAATCAACAGGGAATACTACTGTGAAGTTTCTTCTGCATTTGAGGGATGCAGTTCACCACAAAAGGCCAACATTGCATGGAAGTGGCAAGTGGAAAGCCGTAACAACATGCCTGCCTGTGCATTGCTACTTGTGAACCAGTTTCTTGCTAAACACTGCATTCCACAGGTCCAACAGCCACCATATTCACCCGACATCGCTGCTTGTGATTCTATTCCTAAAAATAAAATGCCACTTGGAAAAAGATTTCAGGATGTTGAGGAGATAAAAGAAAATGCAACAAGGCAGCTGTTCTCCATATCAGAAGATGACTTCAAAAGATGCTGTCAAGCAATGGAAACAGTGCTAGGCTAAGTGTGTTGCTTCAGAAGGGGACTGTTTCAAAGGTGATTAAATTATAGATCAGCAACTCTCGTAGTTTTGTTTTTATAAATCCAGTCCGGATACTTTTTGATCACCCTTGTATATATACAGACAAAAAAGATAAAACAAATGTTACTTACCTCAGCCTCTCATCAAAATGTTAGTTGAATTAAAAAAACATTCAACCAGGAGGGTGAACAAAATCAGCCTTGTTCATTTATCCTTCCATATTTCTCAAAAAAGAAGCAAACTGGTTATTGTAACCAGCTAACAACTAATAGTAAAAAAAAATAACCAATAAGTAAATAAATGTATAGTTATAAGTATATAAATGTTAGTTTCTATATACAATGATTATTGGAGAAAACCTACAGAAACCAACAGAAGTGAAAGGGAACCCAACACTGAACCTCTAATCCTCAGTGTATATACTTTACCAAGCAAGGCAACTGATCTAATCAGAAAAGCTAAAACAGTAAAGAAATATTACTTGCATGGCAACTAGTGAAGAAATAAATAAATTAAAAATGCAGACAATGAAAGATTCAAACTCTAAATGGTTAGATAAGCACATATTTATTGAATGCAACAGGATATATGCATAATAACAATGATGCTAAAAAAAAGCATGACAAATCATTTTGTTTATGTTACCTGTTTCTTACTGCAACAATAAACTTGACACTGAATGTATATCAGATTTCTTTTATTTGTCTGTTTTCTTTTTTTTAATTTTTAAACATTCACTCTCTGCAAACAATAAAAGTTTTACATTCACTATTTATTTGATTATTTAAACAAAAATTCATTTGAATATCCTAGCTTTATTTAATGCACTAAACAGCTGTATGTACAGCGTACACTGGTGTGCTCCATTTTGCTGGTGGATATCACATATTTTGAGAATATACTAGCTCTGTACCTACTGTTAACCCAATTATGCCAACACTATCATGGCTGATTTATTATGGAACACAGTACAAGTCTCATCTTTATCCTGCCTTTACAAGGAAGACAGTTCACTATTGACAGTGCAACCCCTGCACCATAAATTCCACTTTATGCAAAAAAAAACAAAAAAAACTGCTGAACATTTGCAAATAACACATTGTGGATCAAGGTTTTATATTCATCAGATATGGATAACAAGGCAGATTATTAATCATCATTTTACAAAGTTGATGTCCAGATGGTCATGGTTTCTGAGCAAAAATTTCTAAGGTGTTGCAAAAATAGTTTTGGGCCCCCCATCTTATTCTGCAAATTGCATCTGGAGTCTCCCCTGGAACAACTGTGTTAAGAACACACTTATCTTAACATGCTCTTTGTGAGACAGGGAACAACTGTGTTAAGAACACACTTATCTTAACACAGTCTTTGTGAGACAGAACAACAGTGTTAAGAACACACTTATCTTAACAAGGTCTTTGTGAGACAGGGAACAACTGTGTTAAGAACATGCTTATCTTAACATAGTCTTTGTGAGACAGGTAACAACTGTGTTAAGAACACACTTATCTTAACATAGTCTTTGTGAGACAGGTAACAACTGTGTTAAGAACACACTTAACATAGTCTTTGTGAGACAGGGAACATAGATCTGTTTGCTTAAAAACTATTTGTGTGAAACCAATGAATCTAGGATGTGATAAACCTATGGGTTTTTACAACAATGGCTATCAGAATGATGTAAACAAAACAGAGCCAGCAGACTATAGGTGGCGGGGAATGGGTATCGTTGAGGCACTCATCAGATTCCTCACCCTGAAATCAGAGTGTCTCTGTGGAACTGTCTCAAAGCTGTCTGGCCAGCCAGTGCTGCATGCTGGATATGATGTGGAGAAGGGGCTTAAGTACAGCCATTAGAGGCTGGAAAACAAAGTTTTGGCCAGGCCAGCATACACCACTGTCTTCATGGCAGTCCGAGCAAGACCACAGTCTGCCCTAGCAAGGAAAGGTGCTGGAGTTGGAGGTACCCAGCCAAAAGCCGCATTGCAAAAATCGGTATTGTACATCACTGCCAATGTGTGTACGAAGAAGAAGAAGAAGAAGAAGAAGCATCTGGAGTCCTTGAGGTCCCACCCTAACTGGCCTCCTTGGCAGCCCTTCACCCTCTGGCTTTCTGGGCCCCATAGAAATTCACCACTTGCACCCATCTCCTTATCAGGCCTGCAGATAGATCTACATTTAATGAAGTAAATATTCATTTTTTATAAGCAGTTTTCAGAGCACAGATGGGTGTGCTTGAGTGATTAAATGGTTTTCTAGGACACTGAACCAGATGGATGTGCTTGAGTGATTAAATAGTTATCCAACTCTTCAGCCCTGTATGATTGTGTAGCCCTCATTGTAGCACCTCAATGATGGTGAATTCTGTGGAGATTTTTTTTTTCTGGGATCCACTGGAATACCAGGACATAATCTACTCCCTTACTGACACTGCCTGATCTACTGCATCACCATGGCACTGGAGGTATTCCAGCACATAATCTACTCCCCATTCTATACAATGCTTGAGCTACAACATCACCATGGCATCAACTGTATTGAGCAAGATGAATTCCAAAAAGATTGGAACAAAAGCAAGATGAGTCATTCACCTTAAATGACATTCACTGCACGCATTACCTTCTTTACTATCCTGGCAATACAGAAGCTATATGGCAACCAATGTTTCATCAATTCTAGTACACAAATTCAGTTGTAAAACTCAAAACACATTCTACAATGAAAATTCTTTATCAGGTCATCAGAAATCAGAGAACCTGACAATCACCAGAAAGCTGAAGGGGAAAAAAAGAAGAGAACACATAGAGAAACATATCTGGCCAGGCTGATCAACTGGCGCATTGAAAGAAAGAAAATAAATGTGATTAGGAATACTGGGAACTGTACAAAATAGAGAAGTAGTATTGCCATGGCACATACTGAATGGATAAGTTCATACATCTGTGAAACTGTCAATTGGTTTACTATTTTATTTATGCATGTGAAAGCTGGAAAACAACTAAAGAAATAGACAACAAATTAGACTCTTTCGAAAACAAATGCCTAAGGAAAATATTCTATATAAAGTGAAATGAATTCAAGAACAATGCAGAGATAAGGCAGATGACCAAACAACAACCTGTCTCATGGGTGATCATGAAAAGAAGATTGACATATTTTGGTCATGTGATGAGAAGAAACAATCAGAGAATTCCAAAACAAGCTATCAAGTGGAACAAAACAGGTTGAAGAAAAAGAGACTGACCACATGAAACTCTAAAGAAGACATTGTTAAGAGAAGCCAGTTCAGTGGGCATAACATCCCTTGATGAGATTGAAAAACTCGTGGAAGACAGGAAATCTTGACAAACTACCATGCAGGCCTTATGTGACATTTAGCGGCATAAGAAGGATGTAAGATGTAAGATTTTATTTTGTGAGATTATAAAAAAAGGAGAGGTGGGCTAGAGAGCAACAGGGAAGATCAAAGATAGAAGAGACTGAGGTATACAGTGAGAAAAGATATTTGTACATTTCAGTTATTCAACTATTTTTGTAAAAAAAAAAAAAAGCTAAAAAAAAATAAATAAATCCACTTTTACTGGATAACCAATGGGTAATGATTAAATTATTGCTGAAAGTTAAGGACAAAAGTTTAAACAAATTCACAAAATCAGGTGTGAAATCTGTGCTAGATATATGGGCATCCTGGCACCAAACAAGTACATGTGAGTACTGGAGATGGATTGAGCTCCTACTTACAAAAAGAGTATTTACAGCTTTAAAGTCTGAAGCTGAACTACTGACTATAATGTACTACAGCCAAGATTCAAAAGTTGTAACCTAGAACTACTTTGTAAAAACCTTTCTTGAAAATGTACAAATAATTTCACTAAAATGTACACTATAACAAATGTCTGATAAGAATGGGCAAAGTTCTGTGTTCTACCTGTGATCAATGTTTGGGCCAAGTGTAGGCAAAATGTGACCATCTTCTGATGTTGTACTACAGAGAGATGAGGGCTGGTGCCGATGCAACTGGTGGCTGTGAGGCATAAGATTCGTGACCTTAAGGCCATCCTCTGCATTCAAGCCAGCATGATCTGTTTCAGCAAATTTACAACATAAAATATCAAATTATGTACCACTTGATTTACATAACATGTTGGTTATTCAACACAAAACATATATAACCACACAAGAGACATGAAGTGCTCAATGGTACATCCCCAATTCAATTAATGAGAACTGCAAAGCTGAAACTCAGAACTACCCAGTGACCAGGCAGATTCTGCGGATGAGTGGTTTCCAACTTTCTTTCAGGTCACAGACTTCTAGAACCAATAGTAATTTATCATTGCTCCCCTACTCTGCCCACTACTTAATTTTAGATTAAAAACCACACATTTCTAGCATTCTACATAATTTAAATTTGTTACATTGATTCCTTTGTGAAGCCAGGTTGGAAACATGTCTTAAACCAGTTTGTTTTTTTTTTATTAGCAGTAATTGTCAGGAAAATATCTGCATGAGCATATGAGATTTGGAGATAACAGCTCAGACCTCCTCAAGTCCTTTGTTTCTTCTCTCAGTCTCTCTTTTTACAATTTGTGTTTCTTCTCTTGGGTCTAATTTGTCCTTGTGTTATTTGGTGCTAACTATAATTAGACATTTTTTAAAAATACTTCCACTCTAACTTTAATCTTTGTCCCTTTAACTATAAAGAACTGTACAAATGTAGTTTAAATGCATATTTATCCCAAAACTCAGTCTATGTGGCCAGTTGGAATTTATCATATTATGAACTTAATAAAACAAGAATTCTAAAATGAAAGCTGCAACATTACATCCATGAAAGCTCTCCTTCAAATCTCTCTTTTTTTTCGCTCCTACATATAACTATTATTCTGATCCAAAATCCATCTTCGTGTACCCTATGCTTCACCTTTTCTTATCTCTCTCAGATTTTTACAGTATTACAGGCAGTCCAGCTGACAAGCATCCTGAAGTACAAATTCATATCTTCAAAGAGCAGGAGAATGTTTCTCTTTCAAGAATCATTCATTCATTCATTCCTTTGCATGTCCCTTGAGGAACTTTGCCTCCCAAACAGCACTCCTGTAGGCCTCTCGGTTGTGAGCAAGATGGCCTGCTGCTGATGCATCCATTTCCAGATCATCAACGATGTCTTGCAGCCATCTTCGTTTCGGTCTTCCTCTTTTTCTTTTTCCCATTATGTATCCTTCCAATACGGTCTTCTCTAAATTATCATGACGTTTAATGTGGCCAAAATATTTAAGTTTTCTCTCTTTAATCCTCTTTACTAGCCAGCCTTCTTCAATATTAAGCTCTTGTAGTATAGATATATTTGTTCTTTTTTGTGTCCACGATATTTGGAGAACTCTTCTATAGCATTTACATTCAAAGGCATTTATGTGCTTCTCAGCTGTTTTGTTAAGTGTCCAGGTCTCACAGGCATATGTTGCGATAGGAAAGATGCATGCCCTTAAAAATCTTATTTTTGTGGTTCTGTCTGCTCCTCTCCACAGATTCTTTATTTGTTTTACTTTCTGAAGAGCAATAGATGTCCTCCTTTTAATTTCCCTCATTGTATCTCCATTATTAGTTAGTAGTGATCCAAGATATTCAAAACTCTCCACTTCTTCCAGTTTTTCCTCATTGATACATATTTCAGTTGCCTTGTTTGTTTTGTCAGTTGTCATCACTTTAGTTTTCTTTGCATTAAGATAGAGGTTCTGCTCTTCGCTGTTCTTGCGGACTGACATAATTAGTTTTTTCATTCCTTCTTGTGTTGTGGACAGCAATACTGTGTCATCAGCATATCTAATCTCTGGTATTTCATAACCTCCAACTGTTATGGCATCGTAATATTCTTTGTCTACATTTCAAGAATCATGATAAGGAAATATGTCTATAACTTTCTAGACCATGCAATTTAAGATATTTGCAAGAAGGTGTGACACTACCAGTAGACCAAGTGGGTTGTTGCATGCAGAACACACCTCAGAAGAGCATAATTCTGACTTTTCAAGAGATTAACTAGAGTTTAGTCAAATTCATGTAGGGCACAAACTCATTAATCCTCTAAATATGCAACACTCCAAGGCTTCATTTTTTTTTTTGTGGTAAGGTTGGGTGGGGGTGGGGTGGGAGGTGGCACACGTAGTTAGGCTTGCCTAGGGTGCAAAACAGCCTAGCACCAGCCCTGTTTACAAGCACCGTCTTACCAGAATATGCAGGTCCCGCAGTTTTAAAGCCAACACTGGAAGCCGCTGATGGAGTATAGCCAAACTGAGACCTAGGTAAGACAAATCACAACAATACACAGCATAAACATCTAATGCACAGTGAATGTTCACAAAATAAAGACTATCCGTAACTGTAACTGTAAAACAAAGGGGCCATAAGACTGGCTGGTCCTGGAGAGCAGCTTCAATACACTCGGGGCATGCCCATATGTGTTCGTTTGACATCAGGATTTCCTTCAGTGTTTTTAGGGAGATGACTCCAGCGTTGTGTTGATTTATGTATGTTGCTCATTATCTAGCATTTAGTTGGGAAATGCAACCACTGCCCTTGGCTACATGTAATGATTGAGTCATATGTGATAGGTACTTTGGAGGAAGCTGCTTTGCATTTGTTCATCGAGGTGATGGATTTGTATAGCTCTGATTTGTCCATTTTGATGAGGCCCTCTGGTTTTGCCATTTCTAAATAAAGACTATCATTTACATATAAATCACACAGTTATACCTCATCTTCAGGTGAAGTTCTTCATGAAATGTAATAAATTACTGTACCCTATACCTCCCATGTGACTCTTCACTTGGTGGGACACATTGAAAAAAAATCTGTATGCATACAAGTATGTACCTGGTTGATGAAGCAAAGGCTGATTTTGATCTTTGTCTCCTCATGCTTTCAGGGAGACCTTCTTTCCACCCAGGAATGTGGCCAGATTTTGGTCTCTGCCGTACATCTTCCCAGTAAAGGTCATGACCTCCACCAAGCCAAGTATCTGTGTGAGTAACCTTCAGACCTGGAATCCTGACAAAAGTCTTGGAGACTGGAGATGTTGGTCGTTGTGGAGTGGGACATGAAGAACCTTTATAGGAAACATTTTTGGAAGATGTAACTATTAATGATGAAGAATATAATATAAATGGTTATGATGACTGCTACTACAGTTGTTGTTTAACATTTTATCAGTTCATTGTTCAATTATTAAATTAAATTAAATTAAAAACTTCAATCTCCCTGGAAGTGCGAGCTGGTTTTCTTTGCAGCTTATGCAATGAAATAATTTTGCATCTTATCTTATATCCTTTCCATGCAGTTAAATTTCACATAGGGCTCGCAAGGTAGTTTGACAATTTTTCCTGTTTCCGGTGAGCTTTTCAACCTCATCAAGGGATTTTATGTCTATTAATTTGACCTCTCTTTAACAGTGTCCTCTTTAGAGTTTCACGTGGTCTGCCTCTTTTTCTTTTGCCAGCTGTGTTTCACTTGATAGCTTGTTTTGGGATTCTCTGACTGTTTCTTCTCATCACGTGACCAATATATGTCCATCTCCTTTTCCTGATCACCCATGAGACTGGTTGTTGTTCAGTCATCTGTCTTATCTCTGCATTGTTCTTTAATTTGTTCCACTTGGAGTCAAGTATTTTCCTTAGGAATTTGTTTTCAAAAGAGTCTAATTTGTTGTCTTATTTCTTTAGTTGTTTTCCAGCTTTTGCATGCATAAATGAGGGTGGATATTACATTTGAATTGAATAGTCTTAACTTGGTTTTTGTGCTTATAACTTTTGAATGCCATAATTTTGCATCAGCTTACAAAATTCTTTTCAGGGGTCCTTTAATAACTACAGGTAATGCTACTGTCAAACCTGACTTAACTTTGGAGAGAGTTTATTATTTTACAACAAATGGTGACACTACAGAAATCTGTAAATGACCAAAGCAAATACTGAAAACTACAAAAGAAATGAAATACATGATAAATCTCACTGGATCTCTGTGCATTTCCTGCGATGAGCCATGGTTTTTCATGTCTTGTTGCACCTTTCCAAATGCCTTCTCTCTGCTGTTGGAAGTTGGACTTGAATACAGCATTACCATTAATAAATGTGATCAACCTAGAGTTCACTTCACCAACAGCACTGTGGGGAGGATTTCTGCCCATGTGTGAGATGCTGGTTCCACTCTGTGGTTCACCGGAAAATGGCCTTTGATTTCTGGCAGACACAGACACATTGACATCTAGTAAAGTCCAAATGAAAGAATTCTAAGACATTCACTCAAGATCCCACCAAATAATGCCCAAGACACATTCACCCATGTCCTTGGATCACGACTAACTTATACAGCCATCGTCCAGTACATCTTAAGACATCATGCAGGGCAATAACAACGACTCTCCATATCTTATAAGCTGCAACCAGCCTCTGTATGAAGCCCTAGGTGCTATTTATCTCTGCTTCTACAGTTCATTGCCATCAGTCTCTCTGTATCTTTCCCTTAGGTACTATAACATGGTTTTTTTTGTGTGACATTGCTGGGGTATCTTCAAAGCTCATTACAAATCCATTTTCAGTGTCTTTTTTTTTTGCTATAATTATGTGCATGCCTTCTTGTTCGCACTGAGCAAATAAATTTCTGTTACTTATCATCTTAGGTCAGAAAAAAAGGCTGAGAGACAGTTATCTTTCTGATATGAGTTCAAAGATCTCCCAACAACTGCGAAACAGGTCTTGGCAGATCATTTATTCATTCATTTGATGATGTGCCAACAAGTGTTGGCAACCATGCTTCTCCAGTTTGTTTAGCCTTTGGCATCTATAATCAGATGAATTGCTTATTCTTCTACGAAATTCCTTTGTCAGCCCATTTTTTTTAGATATTTTCATTTTGCTCTCCCTTTAATTCTTTTTTTCCTCTTTGAACTCTTTTACTCCAAAACAACACACTGGCAGTGTTGATAGACTGCACACTTATGCAAATTAATTAGTGTATAAGTATACAACTATACACGGAGCCACTGCAGTAAAGCTATGATGCCAAAATGTATAAACTAGGAAAAAAATAGGAACAGCTTTGTTATTTAATGACCACAAAGTTGTGATGTTTTGGTGTGAGCCTTAATCATACAAACACATACAGGACAAAGAATTAGAAAGAGGAGATAAAGTATAGATTCACATGAATCCGATGAAAGTATAGATTCACATGAATCCGATGTTAAAAAAATAAATAAATAAAATGAATAGAACACATAGGTTGAAGACTTTCCAAAGTTCTTGCAAAAACGCCTTGAAGCTTTTCTGACTTTCAGATAGAAATGCACTCGTTGCTACGTTCAAAATGTGCTCATTCAGAAATGTCAAGAAATGCGCATGGTGAAGTGTAGAGAACTTTTATATAGAGACATGTGATGTGTTTTAGGAGAACTGTTTAGGGGAGAGAGAGTGATACAACCTAGCCAGGAGAAAGTGAAATAAATGATTATGTTTGGGGTAGGGGGGTTGTATTGTGATGCTGTGATGAGGTTCTGAGCTATGTGTAACAAGTGAGAAGGGAGTGGAGCTTAGTGGAGAGGGATTATGATTGCGGAAGAGGAGAATGTTATGTGTAGCTGAATAATGAGTTCAAACCATGTGGTTCCAGCATCCCATAGTCCTGAATGTAGCGGTCCTCAAGCGCTAGGCAGCTTGTGTCATCTGCGTGACATTGTTTGATGGCTGTTACCAGAAAATCAGATTTGCCTCTGTGGTTGGGGCCATTGAAACAATTCGAGACTGGTTTCAAAGCATGCTGGGTGATATTGTATAGATGTTTCTGCATGCAGTCCCCTAGTCTGAGGCCAGTTTCACCAATATAAGTTATCCTGCATCTTTTGCATATGATGACATGTATTACATTATGGGACTCCCTCATGAACAGTGAGGATAGTTTTAGGAAAGGTGACTGTTTTCGTTTCCCAGACTACAGGGCATTATTATTAGCATACACTACTATTAGCATACACTACTATTAGCATACACTACTATTAGCATATACTACTATTAGCATACACTACTATTAGCATACACTACTATTAGCATATACTACTATTAGCATACACTACTATTAGCATACACTACTATTAGCATACAAGGCGTAAGCCAAATCTTAAGGACATCCTCGTCCACAGCCACTTAAGTGGAACCTTGCATATGTTGGCACTAAAAAAATTTAACCGCCCTCACTGTGTTACCTGCACGTTTTGAACGTAGCAACGGGCACATTTCTGTCTGAAAGTCAGAAAAGCTTCAAGGCATTTTGGCAAGAACTTCAGAAAATCTTCAAGCTAAGTGTTCCATTCTTTTTATTTAATTTTTTTTTTAACATAGGATTCATATGCTTTAATGCCTCTCTCTAATTCTTCATCTTGTATGTGTTTGTATGATTAAGGCTCACGCTGAAACATCATAACTTTGTGGTTGTTAAGTAATAAAGTTTATACTTATGTAAATTAATGCTCAATGGATATTTAAAATCTGCTCAGAAACCTGAATAAAGGCAATGAAAATGGGGGGGGCGGGCTGGGAGGGAGAAGGGAAGAGGTAGGCGTGGGTGGTGGGTGAATGAATGGGTGGGGTGGGAAGACTGTTTTAGGGATTTGATGGGCAAAATGTAAGAAAAATTTTCAGCTTGTGGGAATAGAAGGAATTAAGAAATAACAGGGAACAAAAAAAAATAATAATAATGATGAAATCTGCTGAAGGAGTTGGAGGTTGTTGAGACACTTAATAAGAATGTTAAGGAAAATGCTTTCTATGATACTTTAATATATTTTTCACATAAGAAAATGGGGGTGTTAGATGGTCAAGTGAAAAGTGCGATGTTTTTTCATGACTAGGTGGCTACTCACACCTACCAGAGTCTGAAGTTCAAGCCCCCCCCAGTGATTTTCTTGTTATTTTTCTTTCTCTCACATCTAAAGTGCTTTTTGTCTACTACTTTTTTTAGTGTTAATCACGCAACACTGTGGTTAATGACTTCACTGATACTTTATCATAGAACTTGCAAGAACAAAGAGAAGAGAAAACTAACTGAAACTTAGAACAAAACTAAAAAATATAATAGTGAAAGTAGGAAGATATCTTGAATTACAGCTTGTCCAGTTCAGATCTGAAATTTGTCCATGGCCTATGCTCTACAAATAGCTGTGAAGCAGCCAAAGAATGCACAATAAATTGTTATTTACACTTATCATTTAGTAACTTATTTGATCAGGTGTACCACTGTTCAGATGAAGAACCAATAAAGAGTAATGCACTTAAGAAGACAGAAGGCAGCTGTCAAATTTCCTATTTCCACTCTGGTAAAAGACAGACAAAGAACCTGATATCAGCTAGTGTTAGCATACCCAAATTTAACTCTCTCTAATATTAGTATACCCAAATTTAACTCTCTCTAATGTTAACATACCCAAATTTAACTCTCTCTAATGTTAGCATACCCAAATTTAACTCTCACTGGTCCCATTGGTTTTGAAACTGCAGGTCTCTTCGTGACTTTCAAAGAACTGCTGAAGTTGGAATCAACGTTTTCAGTTGTGGCAGTCCGGTTAAAAGCAGTTCCAGCATTATTCTGTTGCCTGATCTTTGAGTCTGTTTTACTGTCCGTTGTTTTACTGTTCAGTTGAACAGTCCTTAGTCCTTCACCTTGTCCACTTACAGCTATTATTAGAGAGAAAAAAAGGTGACTGCATTATTGTTGTTTTAAATTGTGTACCTTTATATTTTTTAAAAAAATGTATGAAGCTTCTTGTGTAATTATGACAGATTAATGCCTGACTTTAATTCATGTAATTATGACAGATTTATGTCTGACTTTAATTCTTCTAATGATGTGGTTACATTAATTCATGTTATATGCACTAAGTCTTAGAGATATTAAAACTCCTCTACTTATAAAACTATTTTGCTATGTTACTGAAAGATTTCTGCTTACAAATACTGGTATACTAAAAAGAACTGAAAGTACATTCTGAGCTTCGCACATTTATTTTATGCTGTATATCATATCTCATAATGCATGCAGATGTTAGGAACAGTACACTGATTTATACTTTTCAAGACTGTGAACTGTGGGACTTAACTCTGTTACTTAAAAGAGAATATTAACTCTTAACCTAATGTAAGCCATCAAAAAACAGATTTTTTTTTTCACAAAAATAAAGAAAACTACATTCATATGGTTTTGTTCCTTAGTCAGGAGTTCATCATTTTAAACTACTATGCAAGATAAATACTACATTCATATGGTTTTGTTCCTTAGTCAGGAGTTCATCATTTTAAACTACTATGAAAGATAAATACGGGCAAAGTCATTTCCTGATTAAACGTCATGGTCTAGATTATTTACTGGAAAAAATGTCCGTAAGTCATAGATGTTGTTCAGTAGATTAAGAGTTAAATTCTTTGGGCCACACTATGTAGGAAACCCCAAATAGATTTACAGTTCAGTTATCCTTTAGTTGCAGCGCCAATAAATTTTAGAGATTATGTTTCTCCATTTTGTACAGTCCTTAGTATTTCTTGCCTTTCCTTTTTTCACATCACTTGGCCAGCTCATTTTGTCAGAAGTGAATTCAGTTCTTCGCTACCTGTTGCTAGTCTTTACTGCCTAAAGCATCAAATACTGGTCAATTATAACATATTCTCAAACATCCCCTTATTTTTTTACATTCAATTATAGCAGTTTTAAAGAAGTAATGCTTTCTGGGATTTTGCGTTTAATCGTGGCTTACATGTGAGAAAAGTACTCCAGGCATCAGCCAGTGGCATAGAGTCTGGGAGAGTGTCATCACTGTATTGCCCAGGTAGCGTAACCTTAACTGTGAGATTTTCATGTGATTCTGGGCTATGCTCCTGACCTGCCCATATGACTCTGATGCTGGGATCTGTAGCCATGAAATGATTCTGGTCCTGATCAAAGTGAGTGGCCTGAGTTGTGAGATCTTCAAATCTGTCTTTGTCCTGGTGATGTTCTTGGTCTTGTTTTCTGTTGTGATCTGCCAGAGACTGACAAGACATGTCTTTCTGCTTGGAGGCTTCATCACCTTCAAGGTCACTGCTAAAGTGTAGAAAAAGTATTTTATCTCAAAATCAGGTTAATATTTATATCTATGTATTTCAGGTTAATATTTATATCTATGCATTTATACATACCAATTTACATACCTTGGCAGCTACATAGACTAGGATGGTGACACCAGGAAGGAAGTTAGAATTAGAATTGCAAAAGCAGCACTGTCCTTCAAAAATTTTGAGAACATATGGAATTCAAAAGTTATAAGCACAAAAACCAAGTTAAGATTATTCAATTCAAATGTGATATCCACCCTTATTTATGCATGTGAAAGCTGGAAATCAACTAAAGAAATAGACAAGAAATTAGACTCTTTTGAAAACAAATGCTTCAGGAAAATACTTGCTATAAAGTGGAAAGAATTTAAGAACAACACAAAGATAAGACAGATGAGCAAACAACAACCTGTCTCATGGGTGATCAGAAAAAGAAGATGGACAAATGTAGGCCATGTGATGAAAAGAAACAATCAGAGAATACCAAAACAAGCTATCAAGTGGAGCACAACAGGCCAAAGAAAAAGAGGTCAACCACATGAAACTCTAAAGAGAACATTGTTAAGAGAAGCCAGTTTAGTGGGCATAACATACTTTGATGAAGTTTAAAGACTTGCCGAGAACAAGAAAACTTGGCAAACAACTATGTGAGCCCTATGTGGCATTTAATGGCACGGGAAGGATGTATGATTTATACATTTACATATTTATGTATTTATATCTGTGTGCAAAATGTCAGTAGCATTCACTTATCAGCAGTGATCATGACAACAACTGCTTCTTGGAGAAAAACTAAAGCACAGGGTTTTCAGCAGCCTAACAACATTAAGCCACTACTAAATGACAACAAGAGACACTACAGATAACAGGGATTACACTGGCCAACACACATTCTGCTGCTTAAAATGTTAGACCTGCTTCTGGGTGTATTTAACCTGCGGTTCCAAAATATGGCACAAGTTTTCCCCTATCAGCTCCAGTTTTTTTAGATACTGAACATATGCCATTTACCACTTTTCACTCTGCCCGCCCATAACAAATCAGGATATCTTGATGTAGGTGTTTAAATTAATATCAATTTAGCATGAAGTAATCAATCAATCAAGTGCCATGTTGTGTGGCATAGGCGATCATTTCTCTCCACAATTCCCTGTCTTTAGACTTGATTATGAGATCTGCCAGCGACTTTCATCCTAGCCACACTGACAATCCATCCAGTAACTTCTCTCTCTGTCTTCCTCTGTCTCTTCTTCCCTCAAGAAGACACATAAACATATTAAAAATTAATAGAAAATTGTATAAATAAGCAAACTTTACCAAACAATGATGAAAACAGATAATCCTATCATTATCCAGAAAATCAGTAAGCCTCTATGATCAACATTAATGATCACACAACTGAGAATAAAGCTGACAGGCTACAAACCTCTCATTCAGTTCCTTCTCTGGTTCATCATCATCATGTGCCATATCAGTTTCTAATGTCTCAGGTTCATCATCATGTTCTGGACAGTTCTGCTCATTGGTCAATGTAAATGTTATTAAAGTTAAAAACTGCAACTACTAATGTAACAAAACAATTTACATAAAACTGACTCCACCAGTGTATTGTTTTTGAAGAAATTACTTTATTGTTTTAATGCCTCTTTCAGATTCTACCACTAATATTGTTAGTTTGAAAAGGATGGGTTTTTTTTTTAATTTCTGACTGATATGCTGATACAAGTAATGATCCAAAACATAGATTTATCTTCGAACAATAACTCTTATCTTCTTCATGTGTATGCTAATTTTATAATATTTTATAATAATCCACTCCTTCATACTAGGTCCTGTGTTAAGTTACTCTGCATCAAGGCCAAGGCTACCAGACCTGTATAGAGCACTGCCCCTCAGTGGTCTGATGCAAAGCTGTAACAGTGTTCAAGGAAAGATGATGGTGACAGGAACATTTTATTTTCCTGTAAAAGTCACAGTGGATGACATTTGTTACTGGAACTAGAGGGGGAGCAGGTATAAGAACGTCCCAGCTACAGCAAAACCTACCTCTAAGACCAAGAGAATAATTTCATTATATTAAAAGATGATATTCCTGAAAAGCAACTGTTCATGGGAAATACATCCTGAATGAACAGAATGTGCAACTGGCTTAAATATTTGTTTGTTAGTAGATTCACAACTCACTTAAATTATATGCTATCTGCTGAGCCACTCACTAAATTATATGTTATCTGTTGAGCAACTCACTAAATTATATGTTATCTGTTGAGCGATTCACTAAATTATATGTTATCTGTTAAGTGACTCACTAAATTATATGTTATCTGTTGAGCCACTCACTAAATTATATGTTATCTGTTGAGCCACTCACTAAATTATATGTTATTTGTTGAGCCACTCACTAAATTATATGTTATCTGTTGAGCCACTCACTAAATTATATGTTATCTGTTGAGCCACTCACTAAATTATATGTTATCTATTGAGCTGGCTCACAGCTTAGAGCAACCATTATTACAAACCAGGAGAAGAAGGTCAGTGGAAAAAAAAATATTTAAAATGTTTAAGTCAAAAAACATTTTTTTTTTTAAGTTGATGATGGGTGGGGCATGCGCTCCAGATGACTGGTAACTCGTTATCAAAAGTAGCACTGAAATGGATACCTCACGGAAACAGGAGTAAGGGTAGACCAGAGGAGACATGACAAAGAGCAATAGAGAGGATGTTCAGTAAAAGAGGGCTTACCTGGACAAGAACAAAGGAAAAAAAAAGGCAAAGGACGGGCATTTGTGATTTGAGGAAAACCCTTACGGTAGCTCCATGTGGCTTAGGCACTTCAAGTTTCAGAGAGGGAAAAAGAGTTTAAAAAAAAGACACTCAATACTTAATGGCCATATAACAATAGAAGGAAAGCTTAAAAACATTACAACAACAGGACAGATGAATGGAAAGAGATGCAGAGGAAGGCCAAGAGAAATCACGGATTGTTTAACACGATGGCATGATGGGAAGTCACAGGAGATGATGAAAAATATCAATGACTGAGTTCTATGGAGAAGCACTGACAGCCAACGCCTGCCTGCACGATGATGATGATGATGATGATGATTTCCACAGCTAGCTATAATGTATTTTATCAGTTAACTGAATGTATAAACAGCATCCTCGTTTTAGTAATGAACCTTGCCTCCTCTTCTTCACTCATTCTAATCCTCTGATGAATATAGGACTTGGGGAGAAAGCAAAGATTGCCTCTGTTGCCACACATCTTATTGGCATAGATTCTGAAGATGTGTCCTGTGCTGGCAAAGAAGGAGTTTGGCTGCCTTGAATTAATAGTCAGGAACTCCTAGAGAGTCTCCCTCCCACACCTTGCTTCGAGAGAGTCCCTCCCACACCCTTCTCTGAGAGAGTCCTTCCTACACCCTGCTCTGAGAGAGCCCCTCCTACACCCTGCTGCAAGAGATTCCCTCCTACAACCTGCTCTGAGAGAGTTCCTCCCACACTCTGCTCTGAAAGAGTTCCTCCCACACCCTGCTCTGAAAGAGTTCCTCCTATACCCTGCTCTGAGAGAGTCCCTCTCATACCCTGCTCTGAGAGAGTTCCTCCCACACCCTGCTCCGAGAGTCCCTCCCACACCCTGCTCTGAAAGAGTTCCTCCCACACCCTGCTCTGAGAGAGTCCCTCCCACACCCTGCTCTGAGAGAGTCCCTCCTACACCCTGCTCTGAGAGAGTCCCTCCCACCCCTGCTCTGAGATAGTCCCTCCCACACCCTGCTCTGAGAGAGTTCCTCCCACACCCTGCTCTGAGAGAGTCTCTCCCATACCCTGCTCTGAGAGAGTCCCTCCTACACCCTGCTCTGAGAGAGTCCCTCCCACACCCTGCTCTGAGATAGTCCCTCCCACACCCTGCTCTGAGAGAGTTCCTCCCACACCCTGCTCTGAGAGAGTCTCTCCCATACCCTGCTCTGAGAGAGTCCCTCCCACACCCTGCTCTGAGAGAGTCCCTCCCACACCCTGCTCTGAAAGAGTTCCTCCCAACCTGCTCTGAGAGAGTCCCTCCCACACCCTGCTCTGAGAGAGTTCCTCCCACACCCTGCTCTGAGAGAGTCCCTCCCACACCCTGCTCTGAAAGAGTTCCTCCCACACCCTGCTCTGAGAGAGTTCCTCCCACACCCTGCTCTGAGAGAGTCCCTCCCACACCCTGCTCTGAAAGAGTTCCTCCCACACCCTGCTCTGAGAGAGTCCCTCCCACACCCTGCTCTGAGATAGTCCCTCCCACACCCTGCTCTGAGAGAGTCCCTCCCACACCCTGCTCTGAGATAGTCCCTCCCACACCCTGCTCTGAAAGAGTTCCTCCCACACCCTGCTCTGAGAGAGTTCCTCCCACACCCTGCTCTGAAAGAGTCCCTCCCACACCCTGCTCTGAAAGAGTCCCTCCCACACCCTGCTCTGAAAGAGTCCCTCCCACACCCTGCTCTGAAAGAGTCCCTCCCACACCCTGCTGCTTATCTGTTTTCATCCAATACGGGCCTCTCAAGTCCTCCAGGCCCACCCTCAAAAACAAAGAAAACCCTCCAGGTTCCTCTTCTTCTTCAATCTCCCTAGAACTACACGTTGGTGTTCTTTGCAGATGATGCGGTGAAGACGTAGAAGCACAGCATCGTGTTGGCTTGGGAGGGGGTTATGGCGGCTGTTTTTTTTGTCAGTACTTGAGTGGAGATAAAAAGCATAGGATGAATAATGCTTCTTTAGCAAACTCCACCACCATTGGGGGGGGATGGGAGATGGCGATCCCCACCACCACCACCACCCCCCCCCCCCAACCCCTTTAACTGGACATCATCTTTACCTCCCACCTCCGGGTACCAGAACAATTCACCGGTTGCCTCCACAACCCCCCCCCCTCCTCAGTTACAGCCTGTTAGTAGTACTCTCTCTTTCCACCTCCGTCTGTGTAATAAAATAGTAAAGCTATTTAAAACAAAAGTAAGAACAGCTTTATTATTTAACGAGGACAGAGTTGCAGTTTACACCTTAAATCACGCACAGACACACAGGACAAAGAAACAGGGAAAGAAGATAAAATATAAATTCACATGAATGCTTCACGCCAAACAGGAACTGGTAAAGCTGTGAACTGTAAGAAAGTGCGTCCAGGAGTGCACGTGTAGAATATTGTGAATGTTTATGTGAAGACTTGGGACGTGTGACAGGTTGGTAGTGAAGAGGAGATGGGGAAAGCGGAAGAGAGAGAGAGAGAGATTGATTTATCTTCATTTCAAAAGGGTTAAGAAAGATACTATATATATACGGTATAGTGAATGCTGCAAATTAGTTTCATATTGCTCAGAAGCATACATTATTATGTAGCAAATTGTATGCGAAAGTAATGTATCGTGGTTCGCGTAGTGAATGTGAAATCTAACACTCATAGGGGCTCTATTCGGTCGTGACGTCAATTTTGTTTGTAATAGGGGTTTAATCATAAATGCGAAAATGAGGTTATTACTACTCCTGATGTTATTTTCTCACCACAGATGTAACACTTGTATCAAATAAATTCACGGCGCCCACATATCACAGAAATATGTCGCATATATAGCAAACCCGGTTAACTAAACCTTGTCATAATAAATTTTATTTAAAGTGGAATGGAGGCCCAGAATGAATTTTAAATTAATTCTGCGTAACTTGGATGCCTGTCATGATGAGAGAATTAGACATTTGAAAGATTGTTTTTCCTTCTTGAAAAATTTATTGTTCGAGTCAATCGTTTAACAGTTGCACGCCCCTGAATCATTTAGTTCAGTGTTTCCCAAAGTGGGCGATAATGCCCTCCTGTTGGCATTGGAAAGGGTCAAAGGGCAGTGAAAGAAAAAGGGGCAGTGGGGAGGGGGGGCGCGTTGAGGGAAAACGAAGCAGCAGACAGGGACAGTAATACATTCCTTCTTAACACTTTTCAACCTGATATCGAGAAACCTCAAAACTCATCCATCACATTCAAAGTTGAGGAAATAATGCAGTAGGTGAGTTATAAGCATATAGTTCATATTGTTAAATAAATTGGTTTGCTTGCTGAAGTTATTAGCTGTGCAATGCATATCCTAGTTTAATAGATTATTGTACGAATAATACATAACTGTGGGGGGCGCATTGAGGATGTGGCCTGGGAGAAAAGGCAGCCCGAACAAGTCTGGGAAACAGATGGTTTGGAATAACATAGGACACTGCGTCTAAACCGCTTTGTCTACTATTTTTCAAGACTAATCGTCCACAAGGCGTTTTACCTTGTCCAAGCCTCATTGTTAGGCCCATTGGAGAGTGAGGGGGGGGGGGTTGTCTAGCAAATACCAATTCTTTCACCCACAATGACCCTGATACCAGTTCTTTCACTTAACATGACCCTGATACCAGTTCTTTCACTTAACATGACCCTGATACCAGTTCTTTCACCCACAATGACCCTGATACCAGTTCTTTCACTTAACATGACCCTGATACCAGTTCTTTCACCCACAATGACCCTGATACCAGTTCTTTCACTTAACATGACCCTGATACCAGTTCTTTCACCCACAATGACCCTGATACCAGTTCTTTCACTTAACATGACCCTGATACCAGTTCTTTCACTTAACATGACCCTGATACCAGTTCTTTCACTTAACATGACCCTGATACCAGTTCTTTCACTTAACATGACCCTGATACCAGTTCTTTCACTTAACATGACCCTGATACCAATTCTTTCACCCACAATGACCCTGATACCAGTTCTTTCACTTAACATGACCCTGATACCAGTTCTTTCACTTAACATGACCCTGATACCAGTTCTTTCACTTAACATGACCCTGATACCAGTTCTTTCACCCACAATGACCCTGATACCAGTTCTTTCACTTAACATGACCCTGATACCAGTTCTTTCACCCACAATGACCCTGATACCAGTTCTTTCACTTAACATGACCCTGATACCAGTTCTTTCACCCACAATGACCCTGATACCAGTTCTTTCACTTAACATGACCCTGATACCAGTTCTTTCACCCACAATGACCCTGATACCAGTTCTTTCACTTAACATGACCCTGATACCAGTTCTTTCACTTAACATGACCCTGATACCAGTTCTTTCACTTAACATGACCCTGATACCAGTTCTTTCACTTAACATGACCCTGATACCAGTTCTTTCACTTAACATGACCCTGATACCAATTCTTTCACTTAACATGACCCTGATACCAGTTCTTTCACTTAACATGACCCTGATACCAGTTCTTTCACTTAACATGACCCTGATACCAGTTCTTTCACTTAACATGACCCTGATACCAGTTCTTTCACCCACAATGACCCTGATACCAGTTCTTTCACTTAACATGACCCTGATACCAGTTCTTTCACCCACAATGACCCTGATACCAGTTCTTTCACTTAACATGACCCTGATACCAGTTCTTTCACCCACAATGACCCTGATACCAGTTCTTTCACTTAACATGACCCTGATACCAGTTCTTTCACTTAACATGACCCTGATACCAGTTCTTTCACCCACAATGACCCTGATACCAGTTCTTTCACTTAACATGACCCTGATACCAGTTCTTTCACTTAACATGACCCTGATACCAGTTCTTTCACCCACAATGACCCTGATACCAGTTCTTTCACTTAACATGACCCTGATACCAGTTCTTTCACTTAACATGACCCTGATACCAGTTCTTTCACTTAACATGACCCTGATACCAATTCTTTCACCCACAATGACCCTGATACCAGTTCTTTCACTTAACATGACCCTGATACCAGTTCTTTCACTTAACATGACCCTGATACCAGTTCTTTCACCCACAATGACCCTGATACCAGTTCTTTCACTTAACATGACCCTGATACCAGTTCTTTCACTTAACATGACCCTGATACCAGTTCTTTCACCCACAATGACCCTGATACCAGTTCTTTCACCCACAATGACCCTGATACCAATTCTTTCACTTAACATGACCCTGATACCAGTTCTTTCACCCACAGTGACCCTGATACCAGTTCTTTCACTTAACATGACCCTGATACCAGTTCTTTCACCCACAATGACCCTGATACCAATTCTTTCACTTAACATGACCCTGATACCAATTCTTTCACTTAACATAACCCTGATACCAGTTCTTTCACTTAACATGACCCTGATACCAATTCTTTCACTTAACATGACCCTGATACCAGTTCTTTCACTTAACATGACCCTGATACCAGTTCTTTCACCCACCATGACCCTGATACCAATTCTTTCACCTACCATGACCCTGATACCAATTCTTTCACCTACCATGACCCTGATACCAGTTCTTTCACCCACAATGACCCTGATACTAATTCTTTCACTTAACATGACCCTGATACCAGTTCTTTCACCCACAATGACCCTGATACTAATTCTTTCACTTAACATGAACCTGATACCAATTCTTTCACTTAACATGACCCTGATACCAATTCTTTCACTTAACATGACCCTGATACCAGTTCTTTCGCCCACAATGACCCTGATACCAGTTCTTTCACTTAACATAACCCTGATACCAATTCTTTCACTTAACATGACCCTGATACCAATTCTTTCACTTAACATGACCCTGATACCAATTCTTTCACTTAACATGACCCTGATACCAATTCTTTCACTTAACATAACCCTGATACCAATTCTTTCACTTAACATGACCCTGATACCAATTCTTTCACTTAACATAACCCTGATACCAATTCTTTCACTTAACATAACCCTGATACCAATTCTTTCACTTAACATAACCCTGATACCAATTCTTTCACTTAACATAACCCTGATACCAATTCTTTCACTTAACATAACCCTGATACCAATTCTTTCACTTAACATAACCCTGATACCAATTCTTTCACCCACCATGACCCTGATACCAATTCTTTCACTTAACATGACCCTGATACCAATTCTTTCACTTAACATGACCCTGATACCAATTCTTTCACTTAACATGACCCTGATACCAATTCTTTCACCCACCATGACCCTGATGTCAATTCCTTCACCTACCATGACCCTGACATTACTTCTTTCACTTACCATGACCTTAACATCAGTTCTTTCACCTACCATGACTGATGTCAGTTCTTTCACCTACCACACTCTGGAATGTCATTTTTTTCACTTACTAATGTCAATTCTTTCACCTACCACACCCAGAATGTCAATTCTTTCACTTACTAGGACACTGATGTCAGTTCTTTCACAAATGATCCACATTGGGACACTGTTCTGGGGCCTGGAAAGTTTCCTTTGTTTTAAAGGAGTGTCCGAAGAGCTTCAGAAGGGCTTCTAGTGGGGGAGGGGTGTGCAGTAAATGTAGACAGAATGGCTAGTCAATAGAGAATAGACTGAGAGAAGGGGGGATACATCTGCACCATCTTATACATATAATTATTCCCAATGTGTCTAATTTGTTAATTTTCTACATACAGTCAAAGATATTTCGAAGCTTCGAATATGAATATCTTTATTGCAGATTCTATTGTGTGAGTTTTACTCACTATAAAACAAACAAAAGAAAAGTATAAATAGTGTATTTGCTCTTCTCTGATTTGGATCATCTGCTTCACCTGGTGTTGTTTGTGCACCTTTGCTAACTATAGGTATTGCGTCATTTCCCGGTTTTTAAAAAAAACTGCGAATACGTTTATGATAAATTATTTGTGTGGACTTCATTTTCTTTTATCTGGTAGAATGAAAGGTAATTCGATAATTGCCATTTAAACCTACAGATTTCATTTGTGGCATGATATATTATAATTAAAAGAAAACATAAAAATTGTGTGCCTACTGTAGTTTTTGCATGCTATAAACTCCTTCAAAGCGCCGCCTCATATACAATGAGAACTATTTTCAGAATGTTTCATACTCTACCTAAAGTGCCACCAATCTGAAGATCTATTCATGACAAAATGAAAGCATGTACCTGCACGTCACACAGCCTCACTATGTTCCACCTTGTAGTTTCTTGTGTCTCAGGTCTTTTTGTGTGTTTAGTTGCGAATATGGCTGCAGAGGCAATTGGATGGCTTTAAATACTCTTTGTTCAATCTTCTTTTGGTTTCCACAAGCTGGGTTTTCAGAGTTCGTCAATTTGAAGCAAGTCAATGACACCAAGAAATCTTTCACAAGTATATCAGTGCCATCTAGAAATCTTTCATAAGTATATTAGTGCTATCTAGAAATCTTTCACAAGTATATTAGTGCCATCAACAAATTTTTCACAAGTATATTAGTGCTATTTAGAAATCTTTCAAAAGTATACTGTTCAAAAAAAGAAACGCATAACTACTGATGACCCAGTTTTAGCCATAAATTTGATATTCTATAGCTTTTTAAATTGATTTAATAAAATTTTCAAATTGCACACAATAATACCTAAGGGTTTTAAAACTCATTTGACAGTTTCTTGCATCTCTGTGATGAGAATTTGTTAGTCCCAGGGGTTCTCAAATTAGTATTGTGTGTGGCCTCCGCTTGGATCGATCAGCGACTGGCATCTCCTGGGCATAGATGTGATCAGACGTCTGATGTGTGCCTGTGGGATGGCTGCCCACTCTTCATGGAGTGCCTGCCACAGATCACGATGATTGGCTGGAGAAACGTTTTGGCGACAAACACTTCTTTGCACCTCATCCCATAGGTGCTCAATTAGATTCATGTCTGGAGACAGGGATGGCCAGGGAATGGTGAGAATGTTGAAGGCAGTAAGGAACTGTGTGGTGAACCATGCAGAATGGGGTCTGGCGTTATCCTACTGAAACGCACACCTTTGCGCAGCCAAAAATGGAAGGACATGGGGTTGAAAAATTTCATTGACATATCATTGCGTATTCAAACCTCCTTCAATCTGCATCAATGGACTCCTTCCGTTGAAATTGATCATTCCCCATACCATTACACCTCCACCACCGTGTGGCGGAGCTTGATCAACGCAATTTTTGGCAAAACGTTCGTTTGGCCTACGGTAGACCCTTCTCCGCATATCATGGCAGTGCAACAAAAAGGAAGATTCGTCACTAAACCAGACATATCTCCACCGATTGTCAGTTGTCCAGGGCTGATGCTGGCTGGCCCAAACAAGTCGATTTTGGCAATGGCGTCTCATTAAGACAGGACCTCAGTGAGGTCATTGTGCCACCAGTCCAGCTTCATGCAGTCTATTCCGGACAGTTTTATCAGACACATGATGTCCTGCAAGCAATGACTGGGCAGCTGAGGAAGCTGTTGTAAACCTATTTCTGAGGTGATGAACCAGAATAAAGCAATCATAAGCTGCTGTTGTCACCCTGGGTTGTCCAATGCAATGCCGGTCTTCAGCTGAACCAGTGGCTTGGAAATGGTGCCAAAGTAGACTGATGGTACTCTGCTGCATGTTTAAATGTCTGGCAACCTGATTTTGACTTTCACCTGCTTGCAGGCGACCAATAGCAATGTTTCATAAATTTTGCAATAGACTTGCCATAATTGTGTCCTTGAAAATTAACTGAATTTGTTTATGTAATCTCATCCTTTTATAGGGTTTCATCTGCGTGAGAAGTGAGTTGTGCTCACCACAAAAATCACGACTTTTCCATAAATGCAACGTGAGTTATGGTTAAAAAAAAAAAAGCGTGTTTCGCAATGGCAGCTACTGCGTTCTGACTATACAGGAGAATAGCAACATTCACGGTAAATCATGGACCTGATATCTTGGTGACAATTTTTGGTTTGGTTTGAAATACCCAGGAAAAAAAATTTTGTCATAACACATAAAAAATGAAGCTTATATAAGCTATGCATTTCTTTTTTTTTTTGGACAATATATATTAGTGCCACCAATAAATCTTTCACAAATGTATTAGAGCCACCAATAAATCCTTCTTGAGTGTATTAGTCCCATCAAGAAATCTTTCACATGTATATTAATGCTATCAATAAATCCTTCACAAATATTTTAGTGCCACTAAAAAAATCTTTCACAAGTATATTTGTGCCATCTAGAAATCTTTCATGAGTATAATACAAGTAGTGACATCTAGAAATCTTTCAAAACTATATTAGACCCACCAAGAAATCCTTCTCAAATGTATTAGTCCCATCAAGAAATATTTCACATGGATATTCCATCCATTCATCCATGTCCTTCGTCGACGATCACTGCCCAGAACGCCCTGTGGTGTCTTGCAGGGCAGCAACAAATTTTCTCCACCTCTCACTGTCTGTAGCCAGCTTTTGTAATGTGCCCCAGCTGTGCTGCATTTTACTCATTTCTACTTCTACAGTTCTCCTCCAGGTAGACTTCGGTCGTCCTCTCCATTTTTCCCTTGGGTATCCATCGCATGGCTATTTTGTATATTAGTACATCAATAAATCTTTCACGCAAGTAAAATTTGATGTTTTGTTTGACTGAACAATCAGAAAAATAAAGGGTGAAAAATAGTTGTCTGACATTTTGGAAAACTGAATGGGAATTTAAATTCTGAATTATGGAAAAGAAACAAAGAAAATGCTCTATGGAAATATAGGCTGAGAGATGGCAGGCACATGAAGGAAATAAAAAAATCAGTATACTGATATTCACTGCAGCATAAAACTGGAAAAGATCAGAGGTCTTCTGCAAAATTTCACATTCTTAGAAAAAAAGATTTTGCTGTTTGTAAAGATTCGTCATTCATGCCTTTAATATCTTCTTTGTTATAATCTTTCAGACTGCCCTTCATTGTGCAATCACAGAAGATCATGTGGATGCTGCAAAGACCCTGCTCAGCACTGGTATGAATGTGAACATGAAATATATGGATGGAAACACTGCTTTACATATGGCATCCTCCTATTTTTCAAAGCCCATATCAACATCACCAACATGCTCAACCAAGACACCCCTACATCTGGCCTCCATGGCTGGCCATGAGAAGGCTGCCCAGATATTAACCCAGGATGAATGTTATGGTGATGTTCTAGATGCCCACAACATGAAAGCATGTGACTACCTCCATGAATTTAACCAGAAGTGCGGGAAAAACCTGGACGCAGACAGGGAACTGAAATGGCCTACAAGAAAAGTGTATTTTAGTGTTCCAGATCATGGCATACTTCAAGATATTAAGGAGGATGATGCCAATGAAAATGAGATCCAGAATGCTGCTGTCAGCATAAAAACTAATCCACAATGTGAGACAGAAAACACATTCAGAAATTATGCTGAACATTTCTCACATGATGAGCCTAATATCTTTGAACTGCCAAAATCTGAAATGTCATCAGCTGAGAAAATGTTGATGAAAAGTGAAACACACAGCAATTCAGGCAGCTAAAATGATGATGATGATGATGATGATGATGACAACGACGACAACGATGATGATGATGAGAAAGCTGATGGTACATACAGAAAAAACTGATTCTCTTACTGAAAATTCTCTGTGGCACAATAACAGCACACAAACTAGAAGCTGCAAACATCACAAATCAAACAAAAAGGGAAAACCTCACTCAATAAGAACAAAAGAAAAAATAAGAAATTGCAACAACACAAGACCTAAAGGCAATAATAATAAACAAAATCATGCACAAGATCCAGATAGTTATATTTAAAAGTAGACATTGGCAAACATGTTGTTTTGAAGTAGCTGGTGTAGTTACCTGACAGAGGAGAACATTTGTGAAACTGATTACAGTTCAAACAGCTACAGCATGTCTACAATGATCTTGCCAATCAGACTTACTGCTAATGAAATAATAAAACTGCTTTAATGCTCACTAAAAATACTTTGGCTACCATTTTAAAAAAAAATTATTTTGTTATGTCCCTTATTTCTTCATTTCCCTTCCTGCATAAATGATTATAGTTAGAAAACATACTATATACATAGTTCTGATGAGCCTTATTCAGATGATTTACTATTATATTATAGCAGCAAACAATCTGCCTGCAAATACAACAAATACAAACTGCAAAGTTATCAGTCATGTATTGGAAAATATAGTTGCTGTTTAAAATTCAGTAACAAGTACTAACTTTTAAGCTTTGAACATGACACTATAGACTGAAAGATCATCTTAAGAAAAAAACATAATCTTGAATCTGGTAGTATATGCATTGGTCATAGCCCATTAAAAGCCATCACACACATTTTACATGAGTGCAGCCAGCTCTAAGCTGCAACTCACATCAATTCCTCTTAATGAAAGTGTATTTGGTAATCTAAACAACCAAACAACTGTAAAATTAATATCTGAAATGGATTAACCATCTAAGACTGAATGCAGAGAGGAAGACAGTGAATGAATTTGTATTGTAATGGCAAAATAATATCTCATTCTACATAAAATATGTCAGGAGGTTCTATATTCACAATGCTCATTCTGGTGCTTGTATGCTAGATAGTGTTAAGAGTTTCTTCAACATGTTAAGTTTTTGCTTCATGATAAATCTAAAAACCCGCCCAAGGACAAAGTCAACAACGTTCTCTTATCTTCTCAGAAGATAAGAGACAGCTGAGAATGAGATTAAGGGAACTCAAAAGATGATCAAATGACATTATTTTGAGACCTCACTAGATAATCAAAGGAGGACACACAGAAGAAGACAACTAAGTAAAACAGCATAAAACATTGGTGCAAAAACACTGGATTCTACCTACATAAACAACCAGTCAATAAGAAGACAACAGACACCCAGAACTTAGAAAATTTAATAAATTAGAAAACTTCTGAACAAAGCAAACATGGTTACTTTGGAAAATTTCAAGGAAAGCAACACTCTACAGAAGAATATTGGCATAAATGGTATTCAAATGAATATGATGTAACACTGCCAAAAAAAAAAGGCAAGAAACATGAATTGCAGACTAGAATTAAATGAAGCAAACAGTTTAAAACACTGTCGTAACATTTTTTTAAATCATTAAATAAAGCAAATATGACCAAGCATAAAATATGCAGGTGTTTAATTTCTGAATTTTCCCTCAGTAAATATAATAAATTAAATGTATGAGCAACTACAAAAATGTGTTCACATTTACTTTAAATAAACTAAACCTTTTCTTAAAGTCATTAAAATTTGAAATAAATGGTGGTAGTATCACAGGACTGAGAACTGTGGTGAAATATGACAGCCATTGTCTGCCAACAAGGCATCTGTTAGCAATTAAAATGAGTACAGTCCAAACAGGCATATGAAAATAATGTTACATCCTTCCCGTGCCATTAAACATCGTATAGGGCTCACATAGTTGTTTGCCAAGATTTCCTATTCTCTGTGAGTCTTTCAATTTCATCAAGGGATGTTATGCCCACTAAACTGACATCTCTTAACAATGTTCTCTTTAGAGTTCCACATGGTCAACCTCTTTTTCTTCGGCCTGTTGTGCTCCACTTGATAGTTTGTTTTGGTATTCTCTGATTGTTTCATCTCATCACATGGCCTACATATGTCCATCTTCTTTTTCTGATCACCCATGAGACAGGTTGTTGTTTGCTCATCTGTCTTATCTCTGCGTTGTTCTTGAATTCATTCCACTTTATACTAAGTATTCTCCTGAGGCATTTGTTTTCAAAAGAGTCTAATTTCTTGTCTATTTCTTTAGTTGATTTCCAGCTTTCACATGCACAAATGAGGGTGTATATCACATTTGAATTGAATAATTTTAACTTGGTTTTTGTGCTTATAACTTTTGAATTCCATATGTTCTCAAGATTTTTGAAGGACAATGCAGCTTTTGCAATTCTAATTCTAACTTCCTTGCCAAGGTATGCAAATTGGTTTACTTCATCAACAACTGTTCCTTCAACGTATATTTTTCCTTCTTGATTAATGAGAAGTTTCATTATTTTTGTTTTGTCTTTGTTAATTTCAAGACCTATTTTTCTAGCCAAGGAAGACAGGGAATCTGTTTTTTCCTGCACCAATTTCACATTGTCACTGATAAGAGTTATGTCATCTGCAAAATCAAGATTTCTATATGGGTTCCATGTACCTAATCAATGCCGGTTTTACCTGTACAACATCTTTTCATTATGAAGTCTATGGCAATTCCAAAAAGCAATGGAAATAATATACATCCTTGTTTCATGCCTGTTTCAGTCTGAAAACATTCGCTCATTCCTTCCTCTGTTTTGACTGCACAAACACATCCGTTGCAGAGATCTCTAATGATATTGACAATTTTAGATGGTATTCCATGTAGTCTTAAAATTCTCCACAGTGAATCTCTAATTTGATATCAAATGGTTTTTTAAAGTCTGTGAAGTTCAGGATTAATGGTTTCTGCTTTTCAATATGTTCTTCAAGTATTAGAGTAAAGATCTGGTTGAGACAGTTTCTCCCTTTTCGAAATCCTATCTGTTTTTCTCTCATTGCAGTATCCACAACATCCTTAATTCTATTCAGAATCGCTTTACAAAATTATGACAAACAGATAATGTTTAAACCATTCTGAGTTTCCTGGTATGGTCTTCACCACAATACCTTGGTTTTTGGCTGTTTTTATTTTTGAACACCAATAAAATAACACAGTAAATTCCATTTGTCACTTAACGCAAGGGAAAATAAAATGCACCACCAAAATAACTGAAAAAGTGTCAGATAGACTAAGGTCTTAGGTGGACTGGGCTATGGTTATTGGGCAAAGAGTCAAACTCCCCAGATGATATTCATGTATGAAGATTTATCATATATCAGATTACAAAAGCATATTAAATCAAGCATACCTTTGATCTTTATGGCTTCAGAGACATCTATAAGAAATCCTCAAATAAATACAATACATTCTGAAACTGACAATTTTACTACTGTCATTACTTCTGTTAGTTGACATGGAGATAACGTTTGCTGCTCTGGAAATATTTGGTAAACCAAACTGTGTCAATATTCTCAAGAAATTAATTTTATCTCCCAGCATTCATATGGAGCTCTTCGGCAAAAAAAAAAAAAAGATTATCTTGTGTTCTGTGTACAATATTAAAGGTTACTCTGAGGAATTATTAGCATCTTCTGCTGGATAAAATGAAAAAAAAAACAAAACATCTGGGGAACACTAAAATTATGAAACAAAACTAACACCACAGTTCCTGACAGCTCTTGAAATGAAAGATTTGATGTTGAAAAACCATGTGAAAAAAAGTATTATTAGGTCCACCAATCTATTCTTCAAATTAAAAAAGTGTACTGGTGATTCCATACTTTAGACTGGGCATTTGATCTAATAAAGGAGATTTGGGTAAATGAGTATTTAAGCCATGGATTCAAATTCTGACAAGTGCTAATTTTTTTTTTTTTCTACAAGCTCATGATTTTTTTATTCGTATATCTGGAACTACACTCATTTTGACAGCAAGTGAATGAAACTGAAAAGAAGTTTATAGTTTTAATATTTTAAAACTCCTAACAAAAGTTTATTCATTTCTGACAAAAAAAAGGGATTTGACAATTTTTTAATCAAGATGGATGCTTATGAAAGCCTATAGTAAAATGTATACCACAGTGTTTATTATACAGCAGTAGGAAAATGTCACTCATGGGGCTATGGAGCCTGGATATAAGAAGCAGTAAATTCATCCTCTCCTACCCTTCTTACATGTCATAAGAGGTGACTAAAGAAGTTGGTGACAGCTGTATAAACTGATGCAAAATAAATCCAAAATGTCAGTGAGAGAGGCAAAGTTAGCCAGGAAAATGACTCATGAGGGATGTTGATGAAAGCTTTGCTACAAGAAGTCAACATGCTGACAACAGAACCCTCGACACCAAACACACCATGCGGCAACACACTAACCCCAAAAACAGTGCTTAAAATTGGAAGCTAGAATCTGAGTCGAATCATCCTAAACAGAATCATGACAGTGGCAGAAAACAAAACTAGGAAAGAACAAGCAGGTTTCAAGAAAAATAAATCCTGCATGGATCAGATCTTCACTCTGAAGCAGATATTAGAACAATCCAATGAGTGTAATAGCTCATTGTATGCACACTTTACAGGCTTTGAAAAGGCATTAGACAATTTGACAGCATAGACAGAAATACTCTGTGGAGAATCCCAAGATGGCATAGGTTCCCACAAAAAAATTGTTAATGTTGTCAGAATCATATATGAAGGATACCACTACAGAATAATCTGCAGAAATCATTTCTCAGACCCTTTAGATGTCCAAACTGGGATGAAACAGGCATGTGTTCTGTTGCCAGCACTGTTAACCCTTGCCACTGATTGGATGATGAGAGAAACAATAGCAGACTGACACAGAGGCATCCAGTGATATATATATATATATCCTGTCATTAACATCAACACTAGAAGACCTCACCTTCATAGACAACATATCATTACTCTCATATTCATACAGACACAAGGACATGCATGAAAAAGACAGGCTTACAAAAAACAGAAGCAGCACTGGACTACAACTGAACATAATGAAGACAAAACTACTGAAACAAAATACTGAAATCATTGCGCCAATCACAAAGAACCATTAGCCAGCTGAAGGAGTCAAGGAATTCACACACCTACAGTAACAGAAGATGGAGACAGAGGCTGAAAGAAGAATAATAGAAGCCCGGCAAGCTTGAGCTGCACTCAAACATATCTGGAGGCCCAAAGAAGATAAGCCAGAAAACAAGATGCAGAATGTTCAAAAGTAATGCTTTGAGTGTCTTACTATATGGGAGCAAATGATGGAACATGACAAAGACAACAACACATCAAAACCAAACAGCACATATTCCTGACACCTTCCAAACCAAGTCTTTGTAAGATAAAATGAGTGTTTTGCCCAATTACCATAAGTAATGACCTCTTGTTACGAGAGAAAGACACCACTGTTGAATGACTGGCTGGAGAAAGTGGCAATTAACTAGCCACATTATGAGACTGACAGACATGTGAACTCCACAGAGTAAAAGAGATAAAATGAGTGTTTTGGCCAATTACCATAAGTAATGAACTCTTGTTACGAGAGAAAGACACCACTGTTGAATGACTGACTGGAGAAAGTGGCAATTAACTAGCCACATTATGAGACTGACAGACATGTGAACTCCACAGAGTAAAAGAAGCATGGGACAACCCAAAGAGACAGGGAGACATTCAACAGAGAAAGTGCTAGTAAACAAAGGATTGACATGGGATACAGCCAAGAGGGAGGGAGAGAATGAGAGACAGAGAGAGTAGGAAAATGTTTGAGTGTTCACATTAACAAAAAGCTATTTTGTAACATACAAAAAGAAACGTCTAACTACCACAAGCAGTTTTATAACACATCATATGCCGGAAGCAAACACACAGCTCACCCGACTTCTAACTGTAGGAGAACTTGATCTCGATGGCACAGGAACAGTATAATCAAGGCATATAGTTTTTTCAGACACATCAGAAATGTGAGCTCCAGTTGCAGTTCTTGGAAAATCTTTCTGGTCAGTTTGCCCTGATGTGGGAGGTATGTTATCATCACAATAGGGGACATCTTCCCTCATGATGGCAAGAACTTCAGCATGGGCATTTTGGTTGTAGTTACCTTCTTGAAAAGAAAAATCTGGAAAGTCCCTGCTAGCCACACTACAGCTTTTCTGGAGGAAAAAAGCAACAAGCACATGCTACCTCTAGAACAGTGGTTCCCAAGTTTTTTCAGGATGTGGATTTATGGACACAAAAAAAGAACAAATATATCCAAAATACAAGAACTTAATACTGAAGAAGGTTGGCTAGTAAAGAGGATTAAAGAGAGAAAACTTAAATATTTTGGACACATTAAATGTCATGAGAATTTAGAGAAGACTGTCTTGGAAGGGTACATAATGGGAAAAAGAAAGAGAGGAAGACCAAGGTGAAGATAGCTGCAAGACATCGTTGATAATCTACAAATGGATGCATCATCAGCAGGGCATCTTGCCTACAACCGAAAGACTTATGGGAGAACTGTTAGGGAGGCAAAGTTCAACAAGGGACATGCAAATGACTGACTGTGGATTCATGAAAGCAATAATAATTTGCTGTGGCCTCCTTCCCTGTTCACTTATTACTAAATTAAAACCTTCACATATTTCTGGTATTCTACATATGATACTTGATAGTCCAGACATGTACAAGCATATCCCAGCTTTGCCTTGGCACACAGAGCTTAAGTTAACTCAACAGCTTTCTTCTGGCACATACAGCTAATAGAACTCTACAGCTCTGCCCCAGTATACACAGCTGATGTAACCTGACAATCTTTTTTCAACAGAGCTTATGTTAACTCAACAGCTTTGTAATGACACACAGAGCTCATGTTAGCTCAACACCTTTGTCCAGGCACACAGAGCTTATTTTAATTCAACATCTTTGTCCAGGCACATAGAGCTCATGTTAGCTCAACACCTTTGTCCAGACACACAGAGCTTACGTTAGCTCAACACCTTTGTCCAGGCACACAGAGCTCATGTTAGCTCAATACCTTTGTCCAGACACACAGAGCTTATGTGAACTTAAAAGTTTTGTTCTGGCACGAAGAGCTGATTTAACTCTACAGCTCTGGCCTGTTACACACAGCTGATGTAAGTTAACAGTTTTTGTGGGGGGTTTTTTATGAAACATAAAATTCTATTTTATGAAGTTGGGTGTCTGTATGGTGAAGTGGTTAGTGTACTAGTCTCTCATGGTGAAGGTCAGGAGTTCAAATCTGGTTGGAGACACTCAGTCACCCAGCTGTATAAATGGGTACCCAACTTTTTCTGGAGTTGGGGAAGGAAAGACGGCCAGGCGTGATGCTGACCACATCACCCTGAAATGTATAAAATTGGAAAAAAGTAGGAGCAGCTTTATTACTTAACGATTACAAAGTTGTGACGTTTCGGCGTGAGCCTTAATCATACAAAAACATACAGGACGAAGAAATAGGGAGAGGAGATAAAGTATAGATTTACATGAATACTATTTAAAAAAATAAATAAATAAATAAATAAAATTGTTTAAAGGAGTACTTAGCTGTAAATTGCAAGGTGTGGCTTGTCTGGCGGTGTGTGTCAGGAATGGATCTGGTAGGACGTGGAAATTGTTTAAATAGAGACCTGTGACATGTGGTCGGTGGGTTGTAACTGGGGGTGGTGGATGGGGAACCGGGGAGGGGAGAGAGAGTGACGCACTACTGGCCCAGCCAGGAGAATTTGAAACAGGTGACTGGGGAAGAGGTGTTGCAGAGAAGAGGGGTTGCAGAGAAAATAGCGGGGTTGCAGAGTGATGCTGTGAGGAAGTTTGAAAAGTAAGAAGGGGTGGATTTAGTGGAGAGGTACTATAATGATTGAAGAAGATGATGTTACGTGTAACTAAACAGCGAGTTCAACCCATGTGGCTCCAGCGTCCCATAATTTTGAATGCAGTTACAACCCACCGACCACATGTCACAGGTCTCTATTTAAACAATTTCCACGTCCTACCAGATCCATTCCTGACACACACCGCCAGACAAGCCACACCTTGCAATTTACAGCTAAGTACTCCTTTAAACAATTTTATTTATTTATTTATTTTTTTTTTTAAATAGTATTCATGTAAATCTATACTTTATCTCCTCTCCCTATTTCTTCGTCCTGTATGTTTTTGTATGATTAAGGCTCACGCCGAAACGTCACAACTTTGTAATCGTTAAGTAATAAAGCTGCTCCTACTTTTTTCCAATTTTATACATTCTAGTATCACAGCTTTACTGCAGTGTTTAGTGTATAGTTGTATACTTATACACCAATTATTGTGTTACATAACCCTGCAGTGTGTCGACATGTCAAGGAAAATATGGGCACTAACATCTTATTCCCTTGTATCTCTAAGGCATGACGGGGTTACCTTTACCTTTTACCTTTATGTTAGAAGTCAGAACAGCATTTTGCACACATATAGTTCACTTGCTCTGATAACTGCATCGCCCCACTCTCAATCTAACTAGTTGGGTCAGTCCAATCTTGGTATTTTTTTTTCGTGCCCCAATATACACAGAATATAATGCTACTTAAAGTTACGTTCCTGAACTTAAAACTTACATTTGAGTCTGCAGTTTTTGTAGCTTGAGGGGTTCTGCCACTAAGTGTATGCACCATCCTTTTCTCCATAACCAAGGAAGAGGATCTGCGTTGAGTAGAGCCCTGAAATATGGACAATGAAAGATCTCATAAAAAAAAAAAAATATGGATTAATGTCAAAGAGATTAAAACCCATTCTACATCTATTACATTTCTCTTCCACTTACACTGTCACATGCCTATTTATCCTGTTAAGCAATTAAATAAAGGCACCATCTGAGATTAGAACACAAATCTGACTTCACACTCATCTGAGCTCAAAACCTGAATGCAATCAGGATCAACAAGCACATCACAATCTTAAAAATGCATTCAACAACACTTGAGATTCTCACAATCTGAACACAATCAAGATCATGCAAGTCTATCACAATGCAGATTCTGACATAGATTATGTACTGATTGTTAGAAATGGTAAAAGCAAATGGTCAAATGCACATATAAATCCAAAGAATCTCCAGAACCGCTGATCAATAACACAGTCACTAAAATCTATAGGAGAAAAAAAAAAAACCAATCCTTCAGATAAGACTTAGCTCAATCATACTAAAACCTCATGTAAAATTCACCCGTGTTGCTCCTTTATCATACACAATCATGGTTTTTGTACGTGGAGTGTACACTACTGGCTGAACTTTGTTTGATTCATTTTTGAGGGTTTCTTTACGAGTGATGGCCACTAACTCATTCTGGTCAACAGAGTGTACAGTATATCTGCAAAAGAAAAGTCATAAAGCTAAAGCAAACTGTTGTTTCAAGCTCTCTCCTTGCATTATATATATATATATTCAGAAAGAGAAAATGAATGAATGAATGAATGAATGAATGAATGAATGAATAATCTTTATTTTTCAAGGGTAAAGAATTGGACATGCAGGCCCGTCTTACATTCTGCCCTGAGAGAGAGAGAGAGAGAGAGAGAGATAAGAGAAATAACAACCGCTGTAAAACTGGTTCTAGTGGTAAAGTAAATGGAGGTGTATGGTTCAGTTTTACAAAAAAAAAAGATAGAAAGAATGAAGAAAACCAGCTCTCTCTCTCTCTCTCTCTCTCTCTCTCTCTGTGTTGTGTTTGTATGTGGTTGTGTGTATGTGTTTGTGTATGTGTGCCTCTCACTCTCTTTATTTTTGTATGTTTTAACTTAATACCAAATGGTGGCGAAGCATAAGAGGACAGTGCTGAATCATCATGACTTTCAAGAATCTTGAGAACATGTGGCACTCAGAAGTTATACGCACTAAAACCAAGCTAAGATTATTTAATTCAAATGTAATATCACCCTCATTTATGCATGCAAAAGCTGGAAAATAACTAAAGAAATAGATAACAAATTAGACTTTTTTGAAAACAAATGCCTAAGAAAAATACTCGGTATAAAGTGAACCGAATTCAAGCACAAAGAAGGGATAAGGCAGATGAGTGAACAACAACCTGTCTCTTGGGTGATCAGAAAAAAGGAGATGGACATATGTTGGTCATGTGATGAAAAGAAACAGTCAGAGAATCCCAAAACAAGCTATCAATTGGAACACGACATGCTGAAGAAAAAGAGGTGGACCACATGAAACTCTAAAGAAGACATTGTTGAGAGAGCCCAAATTAGTAGACATAAAATCCCTTGGTGAGGTTGAAAAGCTTGCCCACTGAAAACAGAAAAATTTGGCAAACTACCATGTGAGCCCTATGTGACATTTAACAGCACAAGAAGGATGTAAGATGTAAGGGTCCATGAAATGGCAAAAAGATTTGATCATTTAACAACTACAGATGAAGATGGGGTAAAATGATTTCTTACACATCTCCTGTGGTGTTGATTGACCTCCACATGTTAATGTCTCTGGCAAAGCACAAAGCCCTGAGGTCAACATATGTGTAATGTCCATCACTGTCTTTCAGTCTGCTTTGCATGGCCCCATTGGACACTGAAGATAAACATTTCACAGATGAAAGTCAATGTGGCAAACATTTCACAGATGAAAATCAGTGTGGCAGCATAAGTATGGCAGTGTATTTGTCGGTATATAAGAAAATCGAAAAATATGTTATTTACACGCACCACAAAATAAATATTCACATATGAAAAAGTATCAAGATACACTATTTATTTTGGAGGGAAATTCATAAAATTAATCCTTATCTGAAATAGTCACAGATTAACAGTTTCAGTGACAAAAATGTACAGGCAGGCATAGAGAAGGAAACATAAAGCGATAAATGAGGGCAGGATGAAATGTAATGTCTCCCCTAGAATATTCTAAGTATCTGTAGTTAATACTGGGTTGTGATATTTGCAAGGGCACAGCCTACACCACCTGAAATTCCTCAATTCTTCATTATTTCTCCTAAGTGTAGGCCAAAATGGCAGCTTCTTCAGCTTTCTTCTCAAACAACATGATTATTATTATTAATATTATTGATTTTCTCACATACAAAATGGTTGCTCCTGTTGATATTAACCACAAATTACAAATATTTTATGAGAATGAGTGTGATTCATGAGGATGAGTGTGATTTATGAGGATGAGTGTGATTTATGAGGATGAGTGTGATTTATGAGAGTGTTGGGATGAGTTTTGTGAGATGCTGGGTAATGAATTTTGCAGATGAAGAAGGGAAAGCAAATCTGGATTACAAACTGCAGCCAGGAAGGCTTGTGATGGACACTACAAACTAGTGACAGGTTGGCAGAAATGTGTAAAAGTTGAAGGAGACTATCTTGAAAACTAAATATGCAGTATTCTGAGTAAAAAGTAAACCTACGTTTTTTTTATTTTTGTTCTGTTATGTCATCCTACTGTTGTCTTGAATCAAGACAGAGACAGAACTTGTTAAATAGATTAGTTCTTTATGTTGAACATTTAGCAGCTTAAACCACCTTAAACAAGAATTTTGTAAAAACTTGTAACTATTTCTGCTATGCTTGCAGAAAAAAAAGGTGGCCTCACATTAACTTTCTTTTTTTTTTATTCATCTCCCTTTTTCTCTCTGGTCCATGCCATCAGGCACTGGTCAATGCTAATTTCCAGAACCGCTATCCTTTGTTTTTTCTATAAGATGTGTGCTGGACTGTGCTCAGTGTCACTCATTTAGTCCTCCAATGATTTTGTTTCTTTGGCTTCCTCTGTCCCTTTTTTCCCCTCCAGTTTTCCTGTTGTCACTAGGTATTCTTTGTCTTCTCAAAACATGTCCTACAAGTCTGGACTATCGTGTTATGAATTTTGCCACAGTTTCTCTCTTTTGCCCAAACTCAGAACTTTTTCATTTCTTTTCTTGGTCATCCATGGTATTCTCATCATTTTTCTCAGGAACCACAACTCCACAGCCTCCAGTAGGTTTTGAGTGCTCTTGGTTACTGTCCATGCTTCACATCCATTTAATAATATAGGTTCAGTGTAACACAGAATAACATTCTTTCTGGTATTCATTGACAGAGATTTATTGCAGATTTTTCATTCCATCTGTTTTAATGACCTTTCTGACATCCATATTTTTTTAAAGTAGAAGATACTAAGTAAAAGTGGCTTAGTGGCTGAGATGTCTTGTAAGTTGTGCTTTGATGTGGATCTTTAAAGACATTTAGGAGTTTTGATAGCCACGAACAAAGTTCTTTCACTGGGGCATGCTCTCTATGAACAAAATTAAAATACTGTGACCATATCAAGAGGTCAACTTTTCTGATCCCCGGGTTTACGAGTTTTCACTCTTTCTCTTTTGTGCCAGATAATGAAATATACAAGTGCTCTAAAGCTGTTCTACATCTCCATACAGAATGTCAGTGATTGAGGAGTTTAGTGGTGTCAGGTTCTTCCAAATATCATTCAGTGCACTGCAGTCCAGCAGGTGGTGCTTAACATTTTCTTCTTGTCTGTTGCAGTGCATGCAGTATGGTATGTGGTCAGTGGTCACTCTGTGTAAGTGTTTACTGAGGTGATGTGTCCTGTTTGCAGCTGAAGACTGTGCATTGGCTTCTACGACATAAGCTGTTGATGTGGTCTCCAGGGTTAGCCTTTGTCAGGTAGGGATATATATATAGGGATCTTCTAGTTGGATTACTGGCCCAGCTGTCCATCCACTGCTGCTTGCAGTTGTGCATAATGTATTTAGTTGTTTTCATGTTGGTGGGGATGCGGGGCTGTGGCATGGCGGCTCCATTCTTTGCCAGTCTGTCAGCACGTTCACTCTGATATCCATGTGTCCACTGTATCCTGGTATCCTTGGACTGGATCCATCTAGGTCTCCAGTGCACACAGCTTTAGGGTGCTGGGATCTGATGATTTGTTCACTAATTTGTTCTTGAGTCTGGTGTTAGTTTGAGGAAGTGTGTAATATGTGTTTGGTGGGATGTCTAGCACTTTTGTAAGTTCTTCTAAAGCTTCAGGGAGTTTGTGTCTTGTGTTTAACTGTTCTGCTATGTGCACTGGAGTTTTCAGTTTCAGTCTATTATTATGCTTCCATTTATCAACCTCTATTCTGTTAGGATGGTCTGGGGCCATGCGTTTATATCTTTCTACTGCCTCAATGGCTGACTTTGCGTCTTATATCTAATGGCTCTATGTCTGCATCAATTTCACATGCAGCTGTGGGTGTTGATCTCATTGCCCCACAAATGAAATAAATAGCTTGGTTCTGGATTCTGTCTGCTTGTGTACAAGAGCTCTTTGATGCTGTGACCTGTAGGTGGAGGTTGTAATTTATTATAGATCTAACATATCCTGTGTACAGTTGTCTGAGTGTTGCTTTGTCAGCTCCACAGGATGTATTTGCAAGTCACTTGAGAAAGTTTAGTCTTTTGGATGCTTTTTCTGCTAATATATCCATGAACTTCTTACAGTTCAATTTTCTGTCTTCAATTTTCACATCAAGGTATGTTGGATTTTTTTATTTGAGCACCATCAAGAGTTATTTTCAGTTCAGTTATTGTTAGTTTGTTGCTAAGAGTGAAGACTGTATATGTATCTTATATCTTATATCTTTCCCGTGCCGTTAAACGTCACATCTCTCTCTCTCTCTGAACCTTAAGTGCCCAGGGCACATGGGGCTTCTGCAAGGGTTTTTCACAAATGCCTGTCCTTTGCCTTTTTTTCTGCTCTTGCCCAGGTGAGCCCTCTATTGCTCAACATCCTTTCTGTTGTTCTTCTCCATGTCTCTTCTGGTCTACCTTTACTTCTGTTCCCCTGTGGTGTCCATCTTAGTGCTATTTTTGGTAGTGAGTTGTCAGTCATTCGGAGCACATGTCCCAACCATCGCCAGCGTCTTTTCTCAATAATTGTTGTCAGTGGCTTCATCTGCATTTCTGCCAACAAGATGTAATTTCTTATGGTGTTTGGCCAAAATATTTTTTTAATTCTTCGTAAACATTTAGTCTGGAAAGAATTCAACTTGTTTTCTATGGTTTTGGTGATTTTCCAGCATTCGCTTCCATAGAGTAGTACACTTAGAACATTACTCTTAAATATCCTGATTTTCATATTTATGCTTAGTTTTTTTTTATTTCCATATAGTCTGCAGCACTGCAAAAGCCTGGTTTGCTCTAGTAAGTCTGCTGTTGATGTCCTCTGTGCTGTCTCCATTTTCTACTACTCTACTGCCAAGGTATACAAATTCGTTGACCTCCTCCACTAACTTGGTATCTACTCTGAGTACATTTCTGTTGTTCACATTTTGCTTCATTAACTTTGTCTTTCCTACGTTGATCTTTAGTCCTATGTTGTTTGCATTCTGAGTTAGCTTGTTTATTTTATCTTGCATATCTTTGTGACTGCTTGATAATAGACAAATGTCATCCGCAAAGTCAAGGTCCTCCAGCACTGCGTCAAGGGTCCATTGTAATCCTCTGCGTTTGTCTGATGTTGCCTCCTTCATTAACCAGTCTACTGCCAAGATAAATAATGTTGGTGATAGTACACATCCCTGTTTCACTCCTGTTTGTACCCTAAAGCTGCTGGAGGTATGTTCTCCACAGATAACTTTGCACTGAAAACCCTCATATAGGGCTTTGATTACATTTACTATCTTATGGGGGAGGCCATGAAATCTTAGGATTTTCCACAGTGCATCTCTGTTGACACTGTCAAAGGCTTTCTCAAAATCTATGAACAATGCATATGTTGTGCTATGCCACTCATTTGCCTGTTCTAATATTTGTCTAAGTACAAATATGTGGTCTATGCATGATCTTCCTTTCCTAAATCCTGCCTGCTCTTTCCGAAGTTTTTCCTCAAGTGTTGGTACAATTCTGTTGATGATTATTCTGCAAAATACTTTACTGGTGAGAGGCAGTAGGGTAATGCCTCTCCAGTTCCCGCAATCTCTGAGGTCACCCTTCTTTGGTAGTTTTACTATAAGCCCAGTTTTCCACTCCTCTGGGGCTTTTTCTAGATCCCAAATTTGTTGTAATATCTGGCACAGTTGTTTTGGTATTTCTGTTTCTTCTGCTTTCAACATCTCAGCAGTCACTTCATCTTCACCTGGTGCCCTGTCTGATTTTAGCTTCTTTATTGCCTCCTTTACTTCATTTATTGTTATTGGTCCTGTATTGATCTTCTTCTTCTTCTTCTTCGTTCGCATTGTCTGTCTATATCTGCAGTCCTGTCTTTTGGATAAATTTCACTGTTTTTTGTAACTCATGTATGGAACCGTAGAGCTTATCTTCTTTAGTGGTTTCACTGGGCCAGTAATTATTTCTCAGTGTCTCATAGTTGGTGCAGTTCTGGAGGATATGTTCCACAGTTTGGGGCACCTGGGCACATGTACATAGATTAGTAGTACCAACCTTAAACTTTGTATACATATGACTTCGGAGTCGGCTGTGTCCTGTTCGGAGACAGAAGATGGTGACTTGTTCCTCTCTGTTTAGCATGTGATAGTCATCATGTGGTGGTGTTTGTGGCTTCCTGTAGGTTTTTATCATGCTTTTCTTCTGATTATAGGTGATTGGTATATCTGGTTGCTCCATTTCAGTGCCCTCTTTGGCCAGATGGTCAGCTTTCTCATTGCCTGGTATCCCACAGTGGGAGGGAATCCATTGCAAAGTGACTCCATGTTGTAAGCCAATTTTTGACAAGGCATCTTTAAGGTCTGGTAGTTTGTTGCACTGAAGAGCTTCCAGTACTGATCTTGCATCTGTGAGAATTACTACAGGACATGTATCAATTCTGGAGTCTGATAGTTTTTCAACTGCAGCAATAATTGCCCTAACTTCTGCATCAAAGTTGTTGCAGTATTTTCCAGTGGGTATGGAAATCTTGTCAATGGTGTTGTTTGGATATTCAATATATGCTCCTGCCCCTCCATTCTTTATGGCATTATGTGCAGATCCATCTGTATACACACGTATCCAGGTGTCACATGGATAGAACACTAAGTGTGGCTGTTGATCTTACAAGACTGCTCTGCATCTCACCATTCTGCACACCTTTCACTTCAGTCTGAATAGTTATTTGTGTATAATCTGCTTCTTTCCATGGTGTATGCTCTGGTACAGATGATAATGGAGCGACTACAGTTGGAAGGTCAGGTATCAGCTTACGCATACGCTTGGCCTGATGAATGAAGCTGCTTCTTTTAAGCCGTCCTAATGCCAAGTTATTGAATCTCTCCTTCAGGGGATGGCTTACAGAGATAAGGAATTTTTCTCCCATGGTCATGACCTTTGTGTCTCTACGTTCCTTTAGCGGTTGAACACCAACTATTTTCCGCATTTCTACTATTGGTGTGGACCTCATGGCACCTGTGATAATCCGTAGTGACTGATTTTGAAGTCCTGTATTGATGTTTAGTCCCGTTTTTGCTTCAGGTATGTCTATTGTTTGTGCTGTTTGTGTTCTGTTTAGTAGGGTGTTGAAGTGTTCCCTCCATCTTTCAATTTTTTCTCTTTAAACGTCACATAGGGCTCGCAAAGTAGTTCGCCAATTTTTCCTGTCTTCAGTGAGTCTTTCAACCTCATCAAAGGATTTTATGCCTGTTAATTTGGCCTCTCTTAATAATGTCCTCTTCAGAGTTTCACGTGGTCTGCCTCTTTTTCTTCGGCCTGTTGTGTTCCACTTGATAGCTTGTTTTGGGATTCTCTGATCATTTCTTCTCATCATGTGACCAACATATGTCCATCTCCTTTTCCTGATCACCCATGAGACTGGTTGTTGTTCAGTCATCTGTCTTATCTCTGCATTGTTCTTGAATTCATTCCACTTGATGCAGAGTATTTTCCTTAGCCATTTGTTTTCAAAAGAGTCTAATTTCTTTTCTATTTCTTTAGTTGTTTTCCAGTTTTCGCATGCATAAATGAGGGTGGATATTACATTTGAATTGAATAGTCTTAACTTGGTTTTTGTGTTTATAACTTTTGAATTCCATATGTTCTCAAGATTCTTGAAGATTGATGCTGCTTTTGAAATTCTGATCTTAACTTCCTTTCTAGTGTCACCATCCTGGTCTATGTAGCTGCCAAGGTATGCAAATTGATTGACTTCTTCAATATATGTCCCTTCTATGTGTATTTTTCCATTTTGACTGAGAGGAATTTTCATTATTTTTGTTTTGTCCTTGTTAATTTCAAGTCCTATTTTGCTAGCCAGTGAAGACAGGCTATCTGTTTTTTCTTGCATGGAATTCACATTATTACTGATAAGAGGTATGTCATCAGCAAAATCAAGGTCTTCTTGTTGGGTCCCATGTACTCAGTCAATACCTATGTTACCTGTGCAGCATTTTTTCATTATGAAGTCTATTGTAATCCCAAAAAGTAAAGGAGACAGTATACATCCTTGTTTCACGCCTGTTTCAATCTGGAACCATTCACTCATCCCTTCTTCTGTCTTGACTACACAAACATATCCATTGTATAAGTCCTTAATGATGTTGACAATTTTAGACGGTATTCCATATAGACTTAAAATTCTCCATAATGAATCTCTGTATATGCTATCAAATGCCTTTTTAAAATCTATGAGGTTCAGTATTAATGGTTTCTGCTTTTCAATATGTACCTCAAGTATTATTTTGAGAGTAAAGATCTGGTCGAGACAGCTTCTCCCTTTTCTAAATCCTGCTTGTTCTTCTCTCATTGCAGTATCCACTATATCTTTGAGTCTTTTCAAAATGACCTTGCAAAATACTTTTGACACAACTGATATTAAGGTTACTCCTCTCCAGTTGTTACAATCACTAAGGTTGCCTTTTTTTTGGTATTTTAACAATGATTCCTTTCTTCCAGTTAGAAGGGACCTTTTCTTCTTTCCAAATCTTGTTAAACATTCTCTGTAGTTGTCTCATGTTGTCACTATTGATAGCTTTTAGCATTTTGGCTGTTATTTCATCTTCACCTGCAGCTTTGTTGTTAGCAATTAAATTCACTGCTGTTTCAGTTTCATGCAATTTAATTTCATCTAGGTTGACATTTAGTTGTGGGGCTGGTAAGTCAGTTTCGAGGTTTAACAATTCTTTTGGGTGTGGTCGATTAAGTATTTCTTGGAAGTGTTCAGCCCATCTTTGCTTTTGGTCTTTACTTGATGTTAATAGGGTTCCAGTTTTGCTAAGGATTAGTCTTTCTTTAGATGTAATAGTACCTGTTAGCCTCTTTTGTATGTTATATAAAGTTTTGCTGTCTCATGTTTTTGCTGCTTTTTCTGCCTCTTTCGCCATTATGTATTCTCTTTTATCCCTTCTAGCTGAACTTTTTACTTTCTTGTCTATTTCTTTGTATGTTGCTTTCACCAGATCTTTTCCAAGATCTGTTTTTGCATTCAACATGTCTAATTTGACTGACGTCTTTCATGTATATACTTCCATGTTTTATCTGATATCCATGCTTTTCTATTTGGTTTTTTCAGTCCAGCGCTTGCTTTTGCTGCTGTGATTATGGCTGTGCTGTAAGAATTCCATAATTCATCTATATTTATCTCCTCAACTTCACTGGGTGTTTTGGAATGATTGGCAAGTTCCTGATTGAAATTAATGTTAGTATTTTCTTCTTGTAGGCTGTGGCTGTTTATCTTTCTGTGTACTGATTTCTTGTGTTGGCTTTTCAATTTTAGTTTTATTTTCCCTATGCACAGGTTGTGATCACTATTGACATCTGCACCCCTATAAGCCCTTACATCTATGAGAGATGTTCTGTATTGCTTTCTAATACAAAAATGATCTATCTGGTTTCTAGTTCTATCATCTGGAGATATCCACGTTGTTTTATGTATCTCTTTGTGTGGGAATATTGTGCCTCCAATGACCATGCCTTCTGTCAGACAAATTTCAATTAATCTTTCTCCGTTCTGATTCACCATGTCAATTCCTTCTTTCCCTATCACTTTTTCAACGTCGGTATTATCCTTCCCTACCTTAGCATCAAAGTTCCCCATAGCAATTAGGATGTCGTGTTTAGGGACTTTGTTGATGATTTGTTGTAGTTGGTGATTGAAGTCGTCTTTCACATCATCATCTGCATCATTCGTGTGTGCATAACACTGCATTATTGTCATTCTTCCGTGTCATAAGTTGTATTGTGCTCTTATTATACGACTGTTCTCCCATTCTACAAGGCTCTTTGCAGCTACATATGACATAATGATGCCCACTCCATCCCGGATTTTACCATCATTTATTTTATCATCATTTTACCATATATGTATACTGTTCAAAAAAAGAAACACAACAAATATGATGTTGCAATTTAAACTGAAGTTTGCTGATCAGACAAGGGCAAATTGCCTGAAACATTCACTTGGATATCAACTTCACGTGCTGACCTGAATTGTACTCAGCATATGATTCATGAGCACAGAAAAGCGCCACTAGTCAAAACAGCAACCTTCTGGAAGCAAAAATAAAACTAAAATTAAGGAAAGCCAAAATCGGAGAACACAGAAAGATACATTTTGATACAAGCAAACTGATAGACCAGCAAACAAGAAATGAATTCTCAATAGTACTTAAGAACCGCTTCAGTGTCCTACAAGACGAAGCAGAAATGTCCATATTAGAGTTCAATAAAACACTACAGGAAACAGCAAAAGAGGTGCTGGGATATCAGAAAAGGAGAAAAGAGGAATGGATAAGCGAGACCACATGGGAAAAGATAGAGCAAAGAAAAGAAATCAAGAAAAAATTACTGAACACCAAATCACAACGGCTTAAAGAACGAGTTTTAAGTAATTATGCACAACAAGACAAAGAAGTGAAGGAATCATGCCGTCAAGATAAACGTCAATATTATGACAACTTAGCAGAAACAGCAGAGAAAGCAGCATATACAAATGACATGAAAACCATATATAAAATCACAAAGCAGATGACAGGTAACTTCAACACAAGATGTGAAAGTGCAGTAAGAACACAAAATGGACAACTGGTCAGTGGAGAAAGAGAAAAAATTGAAAGATGGAGGGAACACTTTAACACCCAACTAAACAGAACACAAGCAGCACAAACAATAGACATACCTGAAGCAAAAATGGAACTAAACATCAATACAGGACCAATAACAATGCCTCTCACCAGTAAAGTATTTTGCAGAATAATCATCAACAGAATTGTACCAACACTTGAGGAAAAACTTCGGAAAAAGCAGGCAGGATTTAGGAAAGGAAGATCATGCATAGACCACATATTTGTACTTAGACAAATATTAGAACAGGCAAATGAGTGGCATAGCACAACATATGCATTATTCATAGATTTTGAGAAAGCCTTTGACAGTGTCAACAGAGATGCATTGTGGAAAATCCTAAGATGGCATGGCCTCCCCCATACAATAGTTAATGTAATCAAAGCCCTATACGAGGGTTTTCAGTGCAAAGTTATCTGTGGCGAACATACTTCCAGCAGCTTTATGGTACAAACAGGAGTGAAACAGGGATGTGTACTATCACCAACATTATTTATCTTGGCAGTAGACTGGTTAATGAAGGAGGCAACATCAGACAAACGCAGAGGATTACAATGGACCCTTGACACAGTGCTGGAGGACCTTGACTTTGCGGACGATATTTGTCTATTATCAAGCAGTCACAAAGATATGCAAGATAAAAAAACAAGCTAACTCAAAATGCAAACAACATAGGACTAAAGATCAACGTAGGAAAGACAAAGTTAATGAAGCAAAATGTGAACAACAGAAATGTACTCAGAGTAGATAACAAGTTAGTGGAGGAGGTCAACGAATTTGTATACCTTGGCAGTAGAGTAGTAGAAAATGGAGACAGCACAGAGGACATCAACAGCAGACTTACTAGAGCAAACCAGGCTTTTGCAATGCTGCAGAATATATGGAAATAAAAAAAACTAAGCATAAATATGAAAATCAGGATATTTAAGAGTAATGTTCTAAGTGTACTACTCTATGGAAACGAATGCTGGAAAATCACCAAAACCATAGAAAACAAGTTGAATTCTTTCCAGACTAAATGTTTACGAAGAATTAGAAAAATATTTTGGCCAAACACTATAAGAAATAACATCTTATTAGCAGAAATGCAGATGAAACCACTGACAACAATTATTGAGGAAAGATGCTGGCGATGGTTGGGACATGTGCTCCGAATGACTGACAACTCACTACCAAAAATAGCACTAAGATGGACACCACAGGGGAGCAGAAGTAAGGGTAGACCAAAAGAGACATGGAGAAGAACAACAGAAAGGATGTTGAGCAATAGAGGGCTCACCTGGGCAAGAGCAGAAAAAAAGGCGAAGGACAGGCATTTGTGGAAAACCCTTGCGGAAGCCCCATGTGCCCTGGGCACTTAAGGTTCAGAGAGAGAGAGTCAAAACAGCATTTTTTACAATAACTCATGACAGATTCACGAGAATCTTGTGAAACTTACTGAACACAAATCTCACTGACCATATTATTGAATGCCTATAAAAGATTAACGCTCCTTGAATCAATTCATTTGAAAATTCAACATGCAAATATGGCTCACCTCACTACAGAATGACTCATCATCACTGGATATTTACAGACTGGACAGTCACAAAGTGTAATGGCCAGACAATTTAATGTGTTAGAAGCATCATTAGTCACCTTTAGAGATTATTTCAAGAAACTGGCTCAGTTGCAGACTAGCCTTGCAGTGGAAGACCCATAGTCACAACTCCTGCCAAAGACCACTTCATTTGGCTGCATCACCTCAGGAATCGATTTGCATCTGTGTCCTCAACAGTCCAGTCAATGACAGCAGTTAGTCGAATTTCAGATCAAACAGTCAGTGACCGGCTGCATGACACTGGTCTTTGGGCTAGAAGACCCTACAGAGGTCCTGTTCTTACAGACTGACATCATCAGAACCAACTGCAGTGGGTGAACCAGCATCATCAATGGACCATTGCAAATGATTGGAGACGGGTTTGGTTTAGTGATGAATCATTCTGCTCCAGCGACACAACAGACAGAGAAGAGTTTACCGCAGAGTGCATAAGCGCTACTCCCAGAAATGCATGGATGAAGCTCCTCCACATGGTGGTGGAGATGTACTGGTGTGAGGGACGATCAACTTCATGGGAAGAAGTGGCCTGGTGCAAACTGAAGGATGCCTGAATGCCCAACGATACATCGCTGAAATTCTTCATCCTCATGTCCTTCCACTTCTGACTGTACCAGGGTCAATTTTTCAGCAGGATAACACTTGACCTCATGTGACACAACCCACCACTCAGTTCCTCACTGACAACAATGTCCAGACCATTCTGTGGCCATCCATGTCATCAGACATGAACGCAATAGAACATTTATGGGATGAACTCAATAGACAAGTCCACCAGCGAGACGTGGCACCAACAAATCTCCAACAGTTGTCTCTTGCACTGCAGTAAGAGTGGCCAGCCATCCTACAACAACAGATCCAATGACTAATCGGATCCATGTCAAGGAGATGTCGTTCTCTGATACAGGTCAGAGGAGGCCATACACCTTACTGAAATGGAGGCCTCATTTGCAAAAATAAAAGTCCAAACCAAATTTAATGAACATAATTTCATTGTTAAAGTCTCAAAGTTTCCTCATGCCAAGATTGAAACATTAATTCCATACAACTTTGAAATGCGGTGTCCATTACGACTACAGCAGTGTTGCATTTATTTTTTTTAACAGTATAGTTTTACTAACATTGATCTTCAGCTTCCTGAAATTGCAAAAGGCTGATATGGTGAGGATGGCTCTATTAAGTCTCTCAGCAGCCAGCTAAAGATCTACTCCAGAAGTCCATATGACAAGTTATCATTGCCATATGCGTGCTGTGAATCTACAAAGACGGCTACAGAGTTTTTCTTGTGTAAAAAACTGTTTTTCACACTTTCAGTGAGAAGAAATAGCTGGTCTTTGGTTCTTGAACCTTTGCGGAAGCCTGCCTGGAAGTTACTGGGGGACCCCAAAGATTTCAACCACCAGTACAGCCTATTGTTAAGTATTTGTTCTGCTAGCTTACCAATGTTGGAAGTCAGTAAGATTGGTCTAAAGCTTTTTAGGTCATCTTCTGGCTTTCCTTTTTTCAGGATAGGTCTAACTATGGCTGACTTCCAAGATTTTGGTAGCACTCCACTTTGCCAGGTCTTGTTAATGAAGTTAGAAATGAGGACTTTCTTACAGGGCCCAGATGAAGGATGATTTCATTTGATATTTTGTCTGGTCCTGGTGCTTTTCTTAGCTGTAGCTCACCCATAGCACACTGAAGTTCAAGGATGGTAACGTTTTCCTCAAAAAGTGAAATGTTTGCTGATTTAGATTTCTCTTTACTTTTCAGAACTTTTCCCAGTGCTTTGTCAAGTACTTTTCTATTGGAGGATTTGTTGATGGCAGTGAAGAATTTGTTAAAAGTGCTGGCTTTGTCTGGTCATCTGAGAGGACTTGACCAGAGATTCACATGGCTTAGGGTTAGATTGTTTTTTCCTGGCATGTTATCTAAGAGTTTCCAAGCCTTCTTTCCTTCAGTTCTGAGACTGAGATTGCTGCATGCGCTTAACCACTTCTCTTTCTTAGTTTTTTAGTTTCAAGTCTTACCTAAGCTGTTAGTTTATTGTACTGTTTCCTAGAGTAGGATTTTTCTCTGCATTCTTCCTGGCTGCTTTTCTTTTTTTTAATAAGTTTTCCAGAGACTTTGTCCAAAAGGAGATATATTTCTTTCTGCATCCTCGGGGGATTGTTCTGTAGGCTACTCCAAGTATGGCTTGGATTATGTTGGTATAGAGTGTGTCAATGTTTGTGTTGTTATTTACTTTTGGTAGGTTTTCATATGTTTGTATCCTAAATTTTTCAAAATCTACTCTTCTATAATTCCAGCGAGGTAGTTTTCATGGTCTTTGGTTTCGTGTGTAGAATGGGGTAAAGGTCACTTCCTATGTCATCAAGCATTCTGGGAGTACAATCATTGTGGATGTCTGCTGAGAAAATGGTGACATCAGGTCTGTATGTATATCCAGTATCTCTGTGGAGAAGTGTTGGTGGGGAGGAGGAGTCTTGCAATATCATGTTGCTGGTGTTGCATAGCTCTTCAATGTTGTTTCCCATAGGGTTTCAGTCTTTGTATCCTAGTGATGGTAGATGTGCATTAAAATCTCCTGTAACGATAGTTTTATGCTGTCTGTGCTGTGTATGTTGATCTGGCTTTTAGAATTTGGGGGACAATAAACATTTTACAGAGAGTACCACAGTCCATCATGCCATACTGTTATCTCTTGGATATCATTCTCATTACATTTTCTGTTTTTAACTTCTTGGATGTCATTTCTCACGAATGTGGCAATGCCACTGCATTTACCACATTCACATTTGTACATATCTAGAGATATAACACAGAAATGCAGATGAAACCACTGACAACAATTATTGAGGAAAGACGCTGGCGGTGGTTGGGACATGTGCTCCGAATGACTGACAACTCACTACCAAAAATAGCACTAAGATGGACACCACAGGGGAGCAGAAGTAAGGGTAGACCAAAAGAGACATGGAGAAGAACAACAGAAAGGATGTTGAGCAATAGAGGGCTCACATGGGCAAGAGCAGAAAAAAAGGCGAAAGACAGGCATTTGTGGAAAACCCTTGCGGAAGCCCCATGTGCCCTGGGCACTTAAGGTTCAGAGAGAGAGAGAGAGATATAACAGCATAATGAAAACCATATTTGGGAGAAAAAATTAGAAAGGAAAGAGCAATGTAATGATAATAATGTAGATAAGGTAGATATCACGTTGTGGACAAGAATCAGATTTTCAGGTGAACAATGAGTGAAAAGTGGTTAATACATTAGTTCCTCATGGTGAAGGTCAGTAATTCAAATCCTGCTGGAGGTACCTTGGTCACCCCCAGGGGTAGAAATGGGCACCCAGGAAAGGTGACCAGGTTTGATGCTTACCACATCACCCTCCAGTGTACTGACAGGTTACGGAAAATATGGACACTAACACCATATCCTCTAGGTGCTTCCATGGCACAACAGGGCTTCATTTACTTACCTTTTTTTACAGTGAATGCAAGAGACATTGCATATCATTTCTTTGCACACACAAACAGCTTTCACCTATATTTCTGCCCCTTGGATAAATAGAAGTTCTTTTGTATTTCCAAAAAAAAAAACACAAATCTATTGCAGCTGACTTCTGTGAAGATGGCACAAGATGATGGTATGTTTCTGTGAACACATGAGTCAGCCTTAGGGTGATGAAAAGCCAAGTACACAAGTACTCACAGGGAACGGTGTCAACTTTGATCATACCAATCTCCCCCTCCAGTATCATAGCCAAGTCACCTACAACCTGTGAATGAATGTAGCTGAAGTGACCAACCACAGTAAAAAGAATTAAACAGAGAGAACTTAAATATTTTAGACACATTAAATGTCATGAGAATTTAGAGAAGACCATCTTGGAAGCATACATAATGGCAAAAAGAAGGCGAGGAAGACCAAGATGAAGATGGCTGAAAGACATCGTTGATAATCTGCAAATGGATGCATCAGCAGCAGGTCATTTTGATTACAACCGAGAGGCCTAAAGGAGAGCTGTTAGGGAAGCAAAGTTCCACAAGGGACATGCAAATGACTGACTGACTGACTGACCAACTACACTATGTTATATCCAAGAATTGTATTACTCCAGCCAGGATGTCTAAATGGCCCCTGTTTTAAAATACATTCAAGATTGTCCCGTATTCTCATCTTTGAATGCCGTATGTTCAGAAATACCCAGAATTTTAAAAATTATCTTAGTGGAAATGTTGCTATTTTGAAAACAATTCACTCTGTAGAGAAGTACAATTAGGTCTCACTGGCATATTTGTAAGTAAAGTTATAAATGTAGCTAGCTTACTGATTAAAGTTTTTTATTAAAATTTGCAAATGTTCCCTTATCCCTTAGACAGTCAGTTTGTTTACTAACCCAGTGGTACTGGGTTCAGTCCCAGCACTGGGATTTTTTCTGGTACACACCAGAAAAAGGTGCCTGGGTCAACCCAGCCCCTAAAAATGGGTACTAGAGAAACTGGGAAGCTAAATGTGCCCAGATGTGATGCTGACCGCATCACACTTTCAAGACCATGGAAATATGGGCCTAACACTCTATCCCCAATACATCTTAATGGCATGAAAATGGGACTTTTACCTTTTACCTTTACCCTTTGACTGTGTATCCTTTACTTGAATTTAGAAAAGAAGGTCAAGTTATTATAGTTCAAACATGATGCTCAGTAAATTCATTTAATAGTACTTTAACAATTTCAATATCATACACCATTTGACATCATTATGATGGTGGCTCCATGCAGAGTGCAAACCTCAACCAATTTTCAAGGTAAAGTGGATCTGATGTATCCACTCCAGCACTATCTAAGTTCACTTCATTTTTTTTAACTTTTGCATTTCTATATCTTTTCTCAGTGTATTCTTGTTTTTCTAATTCTCTTCTTGGTGCCTGTTCAGTTTTTTCCTGCAATTGGACCATGACACTAGAGTATGATTTCAGAAGTGCTGTCCGATGGGATCTTCTCAGAGGGTCTGGATCTTAGGTAAACGAGATCCCATCAGACCATCATAATTTGAGAGAGAGAAAATTCTTTCAAGGGAAGTGAATCTTATAATAATCTGATATTTATTTATAGTTGTCTCACATTCATTAATAAAGTTTTTTTAAAATAAAATTATGTGTTACAATCCAAGTTTTTTTTTTCTTTCAGTTTAAGTTCATTTGATATAATAAAAATGTAGTGTCACCACAAAACTATAAATGATTTACTTACCTGTGGTCCAAGTAAAATTTTATCACCAATTTCTGAAACATAGTAATCCAATAACAAAATTAATGACACAGTATAATACACTGGAAAATGTCATCTAAACCTCAGTCAGATGTACAGTGTTAATGCTTCCTGGATGGGCATCTGAGTAGTGAGGTAGTTAGTGCACTAGCCTCTCATGGCAAAGGCTGAATCTGACTGGAGGCACCACCACCACCACCCCTCCCCAGTCACCCAGCTGTAGAAAAGTGCACTCAACTTCTTCTCCAGCTGGGGATGGTCGGGCGTGATGATGACCACATGACCCTCTAGTGTGTTGATAGGTCACGGAAAATATGGGCACTAACACCATGTCCCTATGTGTCTCTGAGGTATGACAGGGTTACCTTTATCTTTTCATAATACTTCCTGGATAATCTTTCATGCTTACTATCTCCACTATTCTAATTCTAATCTTACTGCTCTGAACATGTGAACCTTTCACATCTCTTTCACTCTAGCTTGCAGCAGTCACTTATGTCACCACTGGAGTGGCAACTGCGTTGGGCTAAAACCTCTAGCAAAAGTCGATCTCTGTCTTTACCAACAATCCCATAGTTAAGTAGAGTTAGACATAAATTAACATATTTTTCACAAACCAAAGTGGGACACCCCTGCCCCCCTCCTCCTCAAAAGAAAATTTGCTCTTTAACCTTTACTGTCTATATAGGTCAAACTCAAACTGCAGAAAGTCTTAAAAACTATGCTCGCTTCAGTAATTTTTATATCCATAGATAGTGTTTTTGTTTTAAACGTTCACATAAAAAAATTAAATAGCTCAGTATAAAGGAGTCGTGCCTTATTGTCACACCAACAAGTAGTCATTACAGCTGCTCTGCAGCAGATGATGTACTTGGTACTGGCTCCTCTGAAGTTGCGGCGCAATATTTCTGTGAGGAATGTATTTTTCTTAGTAGCTCTGGGCACTGTATGAGCGTGTTGTGGGTTTCCTGGCCCTCAAAGTTGCATTTAACCATGAGCATTGCTTTCAATGTTTTAATGCAGAGTTGTGTTTTCTGGCTTGTTCATATCATATTCACATATGAGAAGATTCTTTCAGTTAGTCCCAGACAGACAGAGAATAAATTTGATAATTTTTTTGTAATTCAACACATGCAACTGAGTTAGCTTGGAAATGGGAAAACACTTCCACCCCCCGGATATCAGATTTTGGTTGTCTAGAGTTCTAGTCTGAAATTTTTTCTGCTGAAGCAAATCTACAAACATAGTTGATTTCATCAAACAGTTCGTTGTCATTGATTTCAAGATCTGGAAATTCTGAACCAAAGAGGTTTAGGCTCTTTTGCACATTTTCCCAAGAAGGTGGATGTCTCAGCCACCCAAATGAAGCCACTCAAATACTGAAACTGGTTCACTCTTTCCTGTAGATATTCAACACAACTGTCATAGAAATTGGTCATAATATTCATCACATCTGTTTTTCTGACAAGACCCTCATTTTCTAGACAGCGAATCTGGATTTTCACCTCGTTTGGAACAAAGCTGGTTCTACTCCTGACCCCGCATTTTTGCTGGAGATCGTCAAGTGCAGACAACACTTTCAGTGCTGAAATTGTTTGTTCCTCAATTTTTAAGACAACAGCATGAAAAATGGCAGAAATATTGTGAACAAAGAAGAACCACAACTCAGCACATGAGTTTTTGAAGAAAGCTTGCATTACTGTAGGGCACATTTGTTGAGACAAAAAATAGGATTTCAATGCAGGAAAGAGCTTAATGATTCTCTCCACTGCTGGCATTAATGAACGCCATCTGGTTTTTTCATATCCTAGAATCCACTGGTACTCAACCATTGCAAAGTCACAGAATTCCTTCAGTTCTTCCACACAAACAGTGTAAATATAAAAGTAGGAATATATTTTCACAACAACAGTTTCAACATCAACAAGAAGGCAATCAGCTGCCATTTGCATTGTGTTGTGGACAATGTGAGCTGCGCAGCCAATTTCCACAAGTTTTTCTCCAATCGAAGATTTTAATTTCGCAAATACATTGTATTGTCCTTATCTCTGAACACCACCGAAGTCTGTGTTGGAATTTTCAGCACAGAAACCCACACATTTTGTAGTGAGATCATTTTATTTCAACATGTTAAGTAGAAACTCACAAATTATGTCTGATGTTTCACCAGAGGTTGACTGCAGATCTAATAACTTAACTTTGACACCCAGTGACAGCACAAAATATCTCACAAGCAGTGGGAACACCCTTTTGATTTGAAGCTTCTGTCATTATTGTCACAGATTTTGCATTCTTAAATTTTTCTTGAAGTTGATCAATGACAAATGGAAAAATGACGTTAGTTGTTATGGCCTCACATTTTATGCGCCCACACATAAACTTCGGCTCAACCAAATGTTGAATCAGTTTATTGGTGCAAGTCATTGAGTGAAAACTGTGATGTGGCATAAGGTGTGATATGTAAATGTGCCTTCTGCAGCTGCTAACTTGGCTTCAGATAAAAGGGATGGCGACATTTCTAGAATAAGTGAAGATCATTTTCTGATGCAACCAATTAATGCGTACCACAAATTTCTATCAAGTTAAAAACAGAATAATAAATACTTCTGATCAGTTAGGTCATGCCCTGCAATTTCAAAATTAATGGATTTTTTTTTATTAAACTTTAAAGTTAGCAGGCTCAAAGCAGGACATTTGTGCATCCTGCCAAGACTTTCGGTGAAGGCAGGACACCAGTCTAAAAAGGGGGACTGTCCCACCTAAAGTAGGACGTATGGTCACCTTAACATAGATACATACTGCGTTAAAACTTCTTTTCATCAACACTCTCATCCTGGCATTATAAAACCTCACTGCAGCTCACATCCATCTTCATGACATGTTTTTATCATAAATGTTATGTATGCCTTTGTATTTGGAATCATGTCATGTAATGCTTTCTGATATTAAAGTTCATATAAAAATAAATAAATAAATAAAAAACTGATCATCATTCTTTCAGTACATAACCTGTTCACAGGAATTAGTAATCATGAATCTCCATTTTGTGCAGCTGGTAGTGTTTCTAAATCAGTTGCCTTTCTTTTCCATTGTTACTTAATCAGCACATTAAGGTATTTTTTTTTATTTTTGATTCTCCTCTCTTACTTCCTCCTTGGTGAAGTGATTATCCAGTTCTTTAATGTCTAGTTTCTCATGATAAAGTATATACTGACTATTATGGTTTTTGGCTAGCTTTCATTTCCAATGCAAGAACAGGTAACATTTCCCACTCCATTTGTCCAGGTGGAGTAGGAAAAGCACTAACATCTACTCACTTCAAAACTATTTTTCTAAGATGAAAACAGCCATTCTTATATCGTATCTGAGAACAAGCTAAGACACCATCTTTATAAGAACCTGAAAACTAGCCCAGCAGATCTATATGCCTGAAGCAAAGAGCAAGAGACACCACATCACATCCTCCAGAGTTGTAAGCTACACAACCCATTCAGGCAAAGGAGCTCCCTATAAAAGAAGCACTATGATGGTGCTGAAAACCTGAGATGACACTGATACATTTGTGAGAGAGATGGTGCTGATATATGAATGACTGGTGAAGAACATACATGTATCATCAGCTCTGCTCATAGCAAATAAACCTATCCCTTGACGTGTCCTTAAATTTTCAACTCATAAACAAACAAAAGCGAAGCTTTATTTAGAGCCTCTAAGATCAGGACTTAACAACAGTAAACTTACTTGGTTGTTGGGGCTTTGGCTTAGCTGCTTCCTTCACTGGATTAAGAATTGGAGGGTCTAATTTTGGAACACACTGCCCATTGACCAGAAACTGCGAGGCCCAGATAACTGAGTGCAAAGGTTTGATAGGTAATGAGTCTGACAACTGTTTGGATCAAACACAATGTATAGTGTCATCATATACTTCTTTAAAGTGTCACTACTCTGAGAGCACAAGCGAAACAGAATTACAAGACAGCATGGTTTTAAAAAAAAACGAATAAGCAATGGCATTAATTGAAGTAATATGTTGAAGATGTTAAATTAAAAAAAAAGAATTAAATGAACATGTGCCCATAAACTAAACTTAAACTGAATAATGACAATTAACATACTAGAACAATTAATTTTATAGATTTTAACACTTCATGTCTTTTCTTGTCCTGAACTACAAAGCATTATAGTTTTCTCAGTTCCACAAATAAAGATCTTTTACCGCCTCACAGGCAGTAGAAATGAAAGTGGCTTGCAACAAAATCTTCAAAAGTCAAAGAAACATGCACATGTTATGCCTTCATTCATGACAAATATACTTACAGAAAGATAACGATCTCCAATAGGGATATCTGACATTTTTGTGTTGATTTTATCAAGCCGCTCATTTATGGCACGTATGATAATCTCTTTAACCTTTTTCTGCGCAGCCTTTACGGAAATATTACTCTGTTTGGAAGCACAGATATATTCATCCTTTTACAGAAGTCTGAACTTTTAAAATAAGATTGTGCCCTGACTTATGACTGCATTTGGGACCAGCCATAAGTCAGTTTTAACTGTAAATTGATCACTATAGAGGAAGGTCAGATGCTAAGTATAGCTCACTATTATAACATGTTACAAAAAGATAGACATGTTTCCTATCACTTTGAAATATTAATAGTGCAAATTATCATATTAACTGTGTGTAAATTAATCACAAAAAATAAATCACAGCACATTAAATAAAGAATATTACTGTAATAACTTTTCAGTGACACACAAAAATGTACACAGAGCCATATACACCCACACTGATGTGCTCCATATTCACCAAAAAGATGGTGCAATGTGCTAGTTCAACACCTTTTCTTGTCTTGTGGTGAATTTATTGTGCATGCAGAACAGCAAATGTTTGTAGATTAATCACAAAATGAATCACAATATATTCAATAGCTCTATGGTACCTTGGGCATAAGTGAAAATGACTATCACTTGGTAGGCTGTAAGTCAACACATGACTGTATTACAAATACAAAACTAAAATTTAATTTTAACTGCTGTTATATTAATTATGTTTGCTTGCTTGTTCAAGCAGAAACCTTCTTTGTTTATTTTATTTTCCAGTTTATTTTTTTTATGTGTGCATTTAATTGCATTTAGTCTAATTCTATATGCAAGGACCTCATAATTACATGTACATGAAAATATGTTTATAACTTTCATGCCCTGACAGTATATTCTAGTATACCTCAACTTGCATGCAGAAATTCTGTAATTTCACAGGCAGTTTTATGCAATACAGGAGTCAGATATTATTATTATTACTTGTGCTATTATTATTATTCAGTGTTTGTCCTCAAAAGTTAGTGATACTTGTGTTGCTGTTACGCTCACTCATCAGCCTGATATATCTATTTCAGCTCAGCATATTTTTAGAACCAAGTTCATTTTTCTGTTCACTTGGCCAGACTAATGCATGCTTCTAGGGGCACCAGTGGAGGTGGAAAGGATTCTGGGCATGACTATGGTTCACCAGTCCTTGATGCAAGCAGTCACAGATGGATCACTGACCACTGTGCCATTCATCTTAAGTACAGCATTTTCACCACCAAGTCTGGCATTTATTTTTAAAACTGTATTGTCAGAACCACAATGGCAGCAGGGGCTGGGTCTGTTATGTATAAGATGATGATTAATTGTGTATTTGGCTTTTTATTTAAAATTTGCTGATTAATTATGCTCAGAAAAGAATTAATAACCTTAATTTTAAAAGGGTGTGTCATGCACGATTTCCAAAAATAATGCATGGAATCTTATTTATTTGAGTTGTAACAAGAAAAAAAAAAACATGAGTCACATTCACAGCATCTCAAGATATATATGCACAAAGAAGTGAAATAAATAAGTAAAAAATTTTAACAATCAATAATCCAATTTCCAATTAAATTTCTAATCTTTCTGGACAAACAAATTTCATCCATCAATAATTAACTTAACTTTGCTCAGTCAGTTATTTGCATGTCCCTTGTGGAACTTTGCCTCCCTAACAGCTTACTTGTAGGCCTCTCTGTTGTAAGCAAGATGCCCTGCTGCTGATGCATCCATTTGTAGGTTATCAACGATGTCTTGCAGCCATCTTCGTCTTGGTCTTCCTCTCTTTCTTTTTCCCATTATGTATCCTTCCAAGACAGTCTTTCCTAAATTCTCATGATGTTTAAAGTGTCCAAAATATTTAAATTTTCTCTCTTTAATCCTCTTTACTAGCCTGCCTTCTTCAATGTTAAATTCTTCTAGTATGGATATAATTGTTCTTTTTCATATCCATGATATTTGAAGAACTCTTCTGTAACATTTACATTCAAATGCTTTGCTAAGTCATAAAAATCAATTTACAAGCTGTAACCTGTAAGAACTTAATATTGAAGAAGGCTGGCTAGTACAGAGGATTAAACAGAGAAAACTTAAATATTTTAGACACATTAAACGTCATGATAATTTAGAGAACACCATCTTGGAAGGATACATAATGGCAAAAAGAAAGAGAGGAAGACCAAGGATTAGATATGCTGATGACACAAACATACTGTCCACAACACAAACTAATTGTGTCAGTTCATAAGAATGGTGAAGACCAAAACCTCTATCTTAAATTGAAGAAAACTAAACTGATGACAACTGACAAAACAAATAAGGTACCTGAAATATATATCAATAAGGAAAAATTGGAAGAGGTGGAGAGTTTTGAATATCTTGGATCATTACTAACTAACCATGGAGGTACAATAAGGGAAATTAAAAGGAGGACATCTATCACTCTTCAAAAAGCAAAACAACTAAAGAAGCTGTGGAGAGGAACAGACAGAACTAAAAAAATAAGATTTTTGAGGGCATGCATTTTTCCCATTGCAACATATGCCTGTGAGACCTGGACATTTAACAAAACAGCTGAGAAACATATAAATCCCTTTGAATGTAAATGCTACAGAAGAGTCCTTTAAATATCATGGACACAAAAAAGAACAAGTATATCCATACTACAAGAACTTAATATTGAAGAAGTTTGGCTAGTAAGGAAGGTTAAACAGAGAAAACTTAAATATTTTGGACATACTGAACATCAAGATAATTTAGAGAAGACAGTCTTGGAAGGATACATAATGGCAAAAAGAAAGATAGGAAGACCAAGGCGAAGGTTACTGCAAGACATCATTGGTGATCTGCGAATGGACACATCAGCAGCAGGGCATCTTGCTTACAACCAAGAGGCCTACATGAGAGCTGTTAGGTAGGCAAAGTTCCACAAGGGACATGCAAATGACTGACTGTAGTAACATCTAAATATAAATAAAAATATGATGCCCCTGGCCACTCAAGACTGGTGAATGTCTTGACACCTACTATCATCTATCATGGCAACGATCTTGAAGATCTTCCTCTGGGGTTGCCTCCAGTGTCAAAGTTGGTCTGTATTATCTTTCTAAGTTCGTCCGTATGCTTCTCGTATTAACTTCTTTTTCAAACATTTTCCCATGTCAATTTACATACCCTAAAAAAAATGCACCACTTTAATCTACGACCGCTGACATCACTTTGTATCAGCTAGACTTGTCTGGTACTGGCGGCAGTCATGTGTACTTTCTACACTCCTGACATGCAGGATAATGTACTGTGCTATCATTCTGGTGAATAAACTCTGAGAAGATCTAGACCTGTTCCTCTGTATTAAACTAATGATAGGCACCTTGTTTTTTGTTATTGTTCTATCTCCCTGGAGCACAATGTTCTCTGTAGCTGAAGAAGAGAAGGTGTTGAGACACAGAATCATTTCAGACTGGGACTTGGATGCAGTAATTATTTTTATGAATTCCTAAGTTGAGCTAAAAACAAGGGGTGTGCAATAGTTTTATAGCATTCCCTGCCACATTGGCCAAGCTGGGCCTGTTACTGGGGGGTGGCCAACAGAAAGATGGTACAAGGTCTTGGTCACCCATGGTTCACCAACTCTGGCACAAGCATGTCAGCTATTAGTCACTGACTGCCAAATCAGACAGCACCTTTACTACTCACTCTTTTAACAGCCTGAGAACTCTCCTTTTCACTTGCTTTAATGCTAAAAACTGTGTTATTTACAAAATATAAATTTCAAGGTTCTGAAAAAAAAATACACTCTTAAGCACTGCAAATAAGTCTTGTGTCTGACTGTTGACTCTTTGAAAAAGAGTTAATAATATAACATTTTCTGAAGGTTTGTCATCAAGCTTAGTTTGCCAAAACTTTATCATTCACTGTTAAATGAATTATGCAGCCTCCTTCCCATAGGGGGTAGTGAAATTTATTCTAGAAAATATTGTAGATTAGTTTTGTGTGAGGTCTAAACACAAGTATGGTTAGGTAAAGGCGTATACATCAGGGTTGCTAGCATGAAGGATCATCCTCTCCAGAAGGAGTTGGGGTTGATAAAGGGAAAACGCATCAAATGAGGCAGATCCTGGATGGGTGAGGCAGAGGATACAATAAAGTCAGTTTGCAATCAAGATAAGGTGCCTAAAGGGGATGATTGGTTACGGGTACAGGACCGACCTCAGCTAAAAAAAGGTTATTATACAGAAGGGCCATGAATGTAGAGACTGGGCACAAGGAGCAGCTGAACTTTGGGTTCAAGATCTCATCCAGCATCACTGTGGGTCTTTGACATGGTAATATATGCACATGGCTCAGTGACTCGGAACAGCAGATGTGGTTGGGGTTTTGTTGCCTATCAAAATGGAAGAGCAGTGGCACAGGGTTCAGAAGCCTTTGAAATCACCACTTCAAACATGCGAATTGAAATTGAGGTTGTGTCGACAGCAGTGGAATGGTTAGTTGCTCGTGAAGTGGTTAATGGTGTCACTGTGACAGATTCACAGAGTATGCTCTGTAAGCCTGAGAAGAATTTCCTTTGAAAAGAATGGGCTCATTTGTTAAGCCAGTCAGCTGTGACAAGCCTGATGTGGCTTTACTGTCCTGGGCATGCGGGAGTACATGGCAATGATGTGGCAGAAAGACTTGCTGGACAGGCAAAAATAAATGGCAGAATGACAATGAACAAGGAGGGCATTGCTAAAGCTCTATTGGACAGACTATGGGAGCATGAAGAGCAGGAATGGAAGAACAATGTAGCTGTGAAGAGATTGCTGGAGCTAGGACAGATTAAAGGTGCTGGCAGGCAATCCAAACTGTGTGGCAGAATATAGAAAATGCATCATAAACAACCAACATTTGACAGGAACTATTAGCAAACATACTCTTCAATGGATGTTGTGGTTGAGCAAATATGGGGTTGTCCCGAATGCAGTGAAGCCAGATTCTGAATTCTGAACTTTGAACTTCGTAGATGTAAGCACTCAACTAGTCAAAGCACAAGGTTGATTTTTTTTTCTGCATTTGTCATTTTCAATCAGTTATAAGGACTGACAAAAATTAAATTTAAAAAAAAAACATTTTGCATTCATAAAACTGGTTAATATTGTGTAAAAATTCTAATAATTAAAGCTTCTAAAAGATTTTTATTATGCATATCAACATGCTGACATCTGCAGCTATTAAAATTTTAAAATACACCAAAACTAAGGACACTCTATAACCTATGTTCAGACTACAATAAATGTCAGCTTCAGCTCCATGAAGTTACAGACTGAGTCATGACTGAATTATCTTTTCCTTGGGCAAAGTCCAAGTTTTGAAGTTGCCTACTTTGAAAGTTAAAAAAAAAAAAAAACAGAGACAGTTCATCTCATCACATTTATGACTCTACCATTATTTTAATAAACACAGAGACAATAATGTGACATTGTGGAAAATATTATTCTCTGCGTTAATGGAAAGAAACTATGTATTTTCTCAAAATTATATCAGTTTATATTATGTAGACTAGGACTAAAGATCAACGTAGGAAAGACAAAGTTAATGAAGCAAAATGTGAACAACTGAAATGTACTCAGAGTAGATACAAAGTTAGTGCAGGAGGTCAATGAATTTGTATACCTTGGCAGCAGAGTAGAATAAAATGGAGACAGCACAGAGGACATCAACAGCAGACTTACTAGAGCAAACCAAGCTTTTGCAATGCTGCAGACTATATGGAAGTCTAAAAAACTAAGCATGAATATGAAAATCAGGATATTTTAAGAGCAATGTTCTAAGTGTACTACTCTATGGAAGTGAATGCTGGAAAATCACCAAAACCATAGAAAACAAGTTGAATTCTTTCCAGACTAAATGTTTACGAAGAATTAGACAAATATTTTGGCCAAACACCATAAGAAATAACATCTTTTTGGCAGAAATGCAGATGAAGCCACTGACAGAAATTACTGAGGAAAAATGCTGGCGATGGTTGGGACATGTGCTCCGAATGACTGACAACTCACTACCAAAAATAGCACTAAGATGGACACCACAGGGGAACAGAAGTAAGGATAGACCAAAAGAGACATGGAAAAGAACAACAGAAAGGATGTTGAGCAATAGAGGGCTCACCTGGGCAAGAGCAGAAAAAAAGGCAAAGGACAGGCATTTGTGGAAAAACCCTTGCAGAAGCCCCATGTGCCCTGGGCACTTAAGGTTCAGAAAGAGAGAGAGATATTATGTTGACAGTTTTATAAAACAGTTTTTGTTTTGTTATGTCCTCCTTTCTAACAAACCTGCAGTGCCAAGGAGACAGACTTCATGATAGGATCTAGTGGTATACTTCATATAAGGAAATATTAAAATCTAGTGGTATACTTCATATAAGGAAATATTAAAATCTAGTGGTATACTTCATATAAGGAAATATTAAAATCTAGTGGTATACTTCATATAAGGAAATATTAAAATCTAGTGGTATACTTCATATAAGGAAATATTAAAATCTAGTGTTATACTTCATATAAGGAAATATTAAAATCTAGTGGTATACTTCATATAAGGAAATATTAAAATCTAGTGTTATACTTCATATAAGGAAATATTAAAATCTAGTGTTATACTTCATATAAGGAAATATTAAAATCTAGTGGTATACTTCATATAAGGAAATATTAAAATCTAGTGGTATACTTCATATAAGGAAATATTAAAATCTAGTGGTATACTTCATATAAGGAAATATTAAAATCTAGTGTTATACTTCATATAAGGAAATATTAAAATCTAGTGTTATACTTCATATAAGGAAATATTAAAATCTAGTGTTATACTTCATATAAGGAAATATTAAAATCTAGTGGTATACTTTATATAAGGAAATATTAAGGATTTTTTAAAAATGTCCTTTGTCCATCTTCTAAAGAAGATGACATCAATTGTCTGCATCAAAAATTAGAAATCAAAATTACAAACATCTTTTTTTTCAGCAACTCCACAGACCTGGTTAGTTCTGTACACATCACAAGGGAGACAATACATACCAATATCTGATGCTAAACAAGTGAAGTATCTGTTGACGTTGAGCATCAAAGACACAACCTCGCTTGCCATCAAAGCTTTGTAATCAGAATTCCTGACAAGCATAGAAATGCAAACCTTCAGCTGCTGCAAAATGATTATACCAACTTTATACAGTGCATTTATCAGGTATGTAGGTGCGTGAGTGTAGGGGTGAACATGCTGTCTGATTTGTGGCAGTCAGCAACCCGAAGCTGATGTGCTAGGGTCAGGGCTGGCAAACCAAAGCCAACCAAGACCTTGTCCCACCTCTGTGCTGAGAGTCCCAGTTACAGGCCCAGCCTGGCTAATGAGGCAAGGATCATCATGATCCTCATGGTGACTGAGTCTGCTAAAGAAGTACTGCACACCTCCTACTTTTTAGTTGTACTCAGGGACTGAAAAAATAGCTGCCGCAACCTGGTCCCAATCTAACATGATGCTGTGTCTCTTCACCACACTGGCTGCAAAGAATACCAATAAAATGTTTTCCAAGGAGAAGAAGAAGAACAAGAAGAAGAAGAACAAGAAGAAGAAGAACAAGAAGAACAAGAACAAGAAGAAGAACAAGAAGAACAAGAAGAACAAGAACAAGAAGAACAAGAAGAACAAGAACAAGAAGAACAAGAACAAGAAGAACAAGAACAAGAAGAATAAAAAGAACAAGAAGAACAAGAACAAGAAGAACAAGAACAAGAAGAACAAGAACAAGAAGAACAAGAAGAACAAGAAGAACAAGAACAAGAAGAACAAAAAGAACAAGAAGAATAAAAAGAACAAGAAGAACAAGAACAAGAAGAACAAGAAGAACAATAAGAACAAGAACAAGAAGAAGAAATACAAGTAGAACAAGAACAAGAAGAACAAGAACAACAAGAACAAGAAGAACAAAAAGAAGAACAAGAAGAAGAAATACAAGAAGAACAAGAACAAGAACAACAAGAACAAGAACAACAAAAAGAAGAACAAGAAGAAGAAATACAAGAAGAACAAGAACAAGAAGAAGAAATACAAGAAGAACAACAACAACAACAACAAGAACAACAACAAGAACAAGAAGAAGAACAACAACAACAAGAACAACAACAACAACAACAACAAAGAGTGTGTGAGTATGCTATATGTGTGAGTATATTCTATTCTCTTAGTCTAAATTTTTTTGTGAAGAATATTGCAAAGCCTAACACATAAATAAATGTAGGTTATGAAAAACACTCACATGTGTATAGGCTTTATTGTGTGCATGTTCTTCATAGAAGTTTGGCTAATCCTTGTAAGCTGTGACACAGTGTAGTACAAGCACATAAACAGCTGTGGGTACAGACCTCTAGTGTTCCCCTGTGTAAGGCAAAAGAGAAACTTTAATGACCTAACCAGACATAAAATTAGTTTATGACAGTTTTACATTCGCATCTTACATAGGGCTCACATAGTAGTTTGCAAAGTTTCCTGTTTTCAGCGAGCTTTTCAACTTCATCAAGGGATTTTATGCCTATTAATTTGGCCTCTCTTAACAATGTCCTCTTTAGAGTTTCACATGATCTGCCTCTTTTTCTTTGGCCTGTTGTGTTCCACTTGGTAACTTGTTTTGGTATTCTCTGATCATTTCTTCTCATCACGTGACCAACATATGTCAATCTCCTTTACATGATCACCCATGAGACTGGTTGTTGTTCAGTCATCTGTCTTATCTCTGCATTGTTCTTAAATTTGTTCCACTTGATGTTGAGTATTTTCCTTAAGCATTTGTTTTCAAAAGAGTCTAATCTTGATCTATGTAGCTGCCAAGGTATGCAAATTGGTTGACTTCTTCAACAGCTGTTCCTTCTATGCATATTTTTTCTTTTTGATTAATGGAAAGTTTCATTATTTTTGTTTTGTCCTTGTTAATTTCATGTCCTTTTTTTTGTAGCCAGTGAAGACAGGCTATCTGTTTTTTTTCTTGCATGGAATTCACATTGTTACTGATAAAAGTTATGTCATCTACAAAAATCAAGATCTTCTAGTTTGGTACCATGTACCCAGTCAATACCTATGTTACCTGTGCAGCATTTTTTTCATTATGAAGTCTATTTTAATTCCAAAAAAACAAGAGAGATAATATACATCCTTGTTTCATGCCTGTTTCAATCTGGAACTTTTCGCTCATTCCTTCTTCTGTTTTGACTGCACAAATATATCCATTGATAAGATCCTTAATGATATTGACAGTTTTAGATGGTATTCCATATAGTCTTAAAATTCTCCACAATGAATCTCTGTGCATGCTATCAAATGCCTTTTTTAAAGTCTATGAAGTTCAGGATTAATGGTTTTTGCTTTTCAATATGTTCTTCAAGTATTATTCTTAGAGTAAAGATCTGGCCAAGATAGCTTCTCCCTTTTCGAAATCCTCCTTGTTCATCTCTAATTGAAGTATCCATTGTATCTTTACTTCTATTCTGAATGACTTTGCAACATACTTTTGACGCAACTGATACTAAAGTTACTCCTCTCCAGTTGTTACAGTCACTAAGGTTGCCTTTTTTGGTATTTTAACAATGATTCCTTTTTTTCCATTTAGAAGGCACCTTTTTTTCTTTCCAAATCTTATTAAACATTCTCTGTAGTTGTCTCATGTTATCACTATTGATAGATTTTAACATTTTGGGTGTTATTTCATCTTCACCTGCAGCTTTGTTGTTAGCCATTAAATTCACTGCTGTTTCAATTTCATGCAATGTAATTTCATCTAGGTTGACATTTAGTTGTGAGGTTGGTAACTCAGTTTCAAGGTTTATCAATTCTTTTGGGTGTGGTCGATTAAGTATTTCTTGGAAGTGTTCAGCCCATCTTTGCTTTTGGTCTTTACCTGATGTTAACAGAGTTCCAGTTTTGCTAAGGATTAGTCTTTCTTTAGATGTAATAGTATCTGTTAGCCTCTTTTGTATGTTATATAAAGTTTTGCAGTCTCCTGTTTTTGCTGCTTTCTCTGCCTCTTTCGCCATAATGTCTATGTATTCTCTTTTATCCCTTCTAGTTGAACTTTTTAACTTTCTTGTCTATTTCTTTGTATGTTGCTTTTGCCAGATCTCTTCCAAGATCTGTTTTTTCAGATAGAACTGCTACACAGTTCCTTGTGATACAGTTATATTTTGCTACATGTGCATAAATAATATACACTACAATAAAATTTGCTACAGTTTGAAACACTGTGGTATATATTCACTTCATAGAATTGATCTCACTTCATTAAAACTTATAAAATTTCAGTAGTTACATTTCAATATTGGTATTATCATAGGAACAGTCACATGTTAAGACTGACTCATGATACTGTTAGTAGAGTGAACTACAGAGGGATTTTTAATTCCATGAGATTCTTTAATTCCATGAGTGTACCTCAGAAGCAAGCTTCTCAGAATGCTCCACTTATGCACAAAAACAGGCTAGGACTCTGATTAGAAAAGGTTCATCAGCCATAACTCTAACACAATCACCTCCGCTTACCACATTGTTGTCTCGCTCGACTTTGGCAGCATTGAGCAGTACACATATCACTCGAGTCCGGTGTTGGGGTGGAAGCAAGAAAAATGGCATGGTGCTGACAGATCTGTCAATAAACTCATGTTCAGCCAAACCAGTTGAAGTGTCATTTTTGCTACTATACATAGTGTTGTTAGACTTTAATTAAACTTCAGAAAGTGCAGTCTTTTAACTCTTAACCTACTGTGAGCTGTGTAAATGAGTTTTTTTTAAAATTAAACATAAAATAACTACAATTACACATTAAAAATAAAATAACTACAGTTACACAGTTTCGCTCTGTAGTCAGGAGTCCATAATTTTAAACTACCACAAATAATAAAACTAAGCATCACATAATTTTGTCTATAATATGTCACAATGGATATTTTTTATTACAAACACACAGAAAAAACAATGTTCGAGCATCACAGATGTTGTTTGGTAGATTAGGGTTGAAATTACTTACTCCAAGGTCTCTTTAACATAGAAAAGTATCTGTCGCAGATAGATTTTAAAATGTTAAAAATGAGCATGTTACAAACAAGAATGGCCAAATTATCATTGCTTCACGGACTGAAGATAGTGGGTGGTCATGATTTCTCATTGGTGATACAGAGTACATGCACTTGTCTGAGATCCTCCCTCAAAAAGAAAGTAGATCATATCATCAATGGACTTGTCACATGATTTGAGATGATAACCTACTGAGATTTTTTTTTAGAACAACTGAATTTGGAGAGGAAAATAATGAAAAACATTTGAACTAAGGAAAATAATGAAAAACATTTGAACTAAGGAAAATAATGAAAAACATTTGAACTAAGGAAAATAATGAAAAACATTTGAACTAAGGAAAATAATGAAAAACATTTGAACTAAGGAAAATAATGAAAAACATTTGAACTAGACAATAAATTTTGGCCATTTTAAGGGTAATAATAACAACACTTCTTTACCTGAGAATAAAAGAGGGCTGTCTACAACATATAAGTGTATATAAGAGCTCCTACTTCAGCCAAGCAATATTAATTTCTGACAGTGTGTTGTTGGGGGGGGGGGGTGGGTGGGGGGGTGAAGACACTGACCGAGTTGGCAGTCACTCACTGACTCACAGATGACACGCTAGCATCAGAGCTGGCAAACTATAGCCAACCAAAACCTGGTCTTGCCTCTCTACTAGTGTCCCCAGCAAGAGGCCTAGCCTGGCTAACAGGGCAGGGATTGTCATAGTTCCCATAGCAATGGAGTCTACTAAAGAAGTACCCCCTGCTTTTCAGCTTTACTCAGGTACTGAAAAAGTAGCTGCCATAACCTGCTCCTATTATGATATAATGCTGTGCCTCAACATCTTAACCATGTTGATTGCAAAAGAACATGTGCTCATGATACCAGGGAGGTAGAAGGAGATGAAGAAGAAGAATGAAACTGTGTTACAGAGAACACCGTTAAAAAAAAAAAAAACATGTAAAGCACAGTAACTTACCCTATCATATCAATATGAGCTGAATTGAGTACAGACCTGACCAATGCTGTTGGCAGCTGGTACTCTAATGAGATCTGAAAAAAAAAAATAAGAGATGAACCCTTTGAACATGCTTGCTAAAACTGGCTAGAAGAAAAAAATAATTCCCCTCATGTGCCACTAAGAAATTTTCTGTAATTCTGAAGTCCAAAATGTTTGGGTTTTTTAAGTGCCTAAAGAGCATGCATGGCTGCCTGGTTAGCTGAGTGGCTAGGCATTTGGTTTACTAATCTGGTGGTACTGGGTTCAAGTCCCAGGAGTGGGAATTTTTTCTGGTACCACCACAACAAAAAGGCCCCAGCCTCTAAAAATGGTTACCACAGAAATCTGGGAAGGTAAATGAGGCCAGTCATGATACTGATCACATCACACTTTCATGTGCAGATGGTCTTGAAAATATGGGCCCAACACCATATTCCCAATATGCATTAATGGAATGTAAATGGGGATTTTACCTTTAAAAGCTTGTACGTGTGCCTGAGATATGTCACCTTCAATCTAGGATATTCATCCAATATGAAAAGATCCAGAGAACCACTTAAGATGGAACTAATCTAGAAGGATTAATCAACACAGAACTGATCCAGAAGAGTTAGTCAGCATGGAATCAATACAGAGAACTAACCAGTATGGAACCGATGCATAGAACTAGTTAATGGAACTGATCTAAGAAGATTATTCAAAAGCTCACAATATACAAATGTACAACTAAGCATAAATACGGGATGGCCCAAAAGTATATATAAATTTTTTAAAATTATTTTTTAAATGTTTTATTGAAGAATGAAACAAAAAGTTACCATAAACAGCTGCTAAAATTTCTGGGGAAAATGCCACAAATAAAAAAACTAAATGATGGCTACATTAATCATGGAAATATTCAGATTGTTTTAACACTTTGGGTGTTATTTCATCTTCACCTGCAGCTTTGTTGTTAGCCATTAAATTCACTGATGTTAATAGGGTTCCAGTTTTGCTAAGGATTGGTCTTTCTTTAGATGTAATAGTACCTGTTAGCCTTTTTTGTATGTTATATAAAGTTTTGCTGTCTCCTGTTTCTGCTGCTTTCTCTGCCTCTTTCGCCATATTGTCTATATATTCTCTTTTATCCCTTCTAGTTGAACTTTTTACATTCTTGTCTATTTCTTTGTTTGTTGCTTTCGCCAGACCTTTTCCAAGATCTGTTTTTACATTCAACATGTCTAATTTGGCTGCTCGTCTTTCATGTATGTACTTCCATGTGTTTTCTGATATCCGTGCTTTTCTATTTGGTTTTTCCAGTCCAGCACTTGCTTTTGCTGCTGTGATTATGGCTGTGCTGTAAGAATTCCATAATTCATCTATACCTATCTCCTCTATTTCACTGGGTGTTGTGGAATGATTGGCACGTTAATGATTGAAATTACTGTTAGTATTCTCTTCTTGTAGGCTGTGGCTGTTTATCTTTCTGTGTATTGATTTCTTGTGTTGGCTTTTCAGTTTTAGTTTTATTTTCCCTATATAAAGGTTGTGATCACTGTTAACATCTGCACCCCTATAAGCCCTTACATCTATCAGAGATGTTCTGTAATGCTTTCTAATACAAAAATGATCTATCTGGTTTCTAGTTCTATCATCTGGAGATATCCACGTTGTTTTATGTATCTCTTTGTGTGGAAATATTGTGCCTCCAATGACCATGCCCTCTGTTAGACATATTTCAATTAATCTTTCTCCATTCTGATTAACCATGTCAGTTCCTTCTTTCCCCATTACTTTTTCAACGTCTATGTTATTTTTCCCTACCTTAGCGCTGAAGTCCCCCATAGGTGTGACATGCAAGATGGCGGATGTTTTTTTTAACGCTCTCACCGGCATGCAGAAATCAGCAGAATTCCGCTTGATATGTCACATATTCTGTACCGGGAGTTAGGCATAAGGCCAACAACCTTATCCTGGGACCTATCTAGAGGCGACTCCAGATGGGAAAAAAAGATATCGTTATGGAAACTCGCAGAGAAATCAACCGAGCATCAGGGATGCCAACTTCGAAGAGCTCACTCGTCAGCCCTAAACATGTGACAAAGATTGGATTCTGGAATGTAAGAACGATGGCAGCACCAACAAAAACTACTCAGGTCATCAAAGAAATGGAGAGATATCACCTAGACATACTGGGCATCAGTGAAATGTGATGGCCAGAAGCAGGTAAAAGATCCGCGGAAAACGGTAAGTTAATAATATATTCAGGCAGAAATGACAGTAAACATCGAGAGGGGGTAGGTATTATTATGTCAAATGTAGCAGCAAAGAGCCTTGTAGAATGGGAACCAGTGAACAGTCATATAATAAGAACACGATACAACCTAAGACATGGAAGAATGACAATAATACAGTGTTATGCACCTATGAACAATGCAGATGATGAGGTGAAAGACGATTTCTATCACCAAATAAAATAAAACTTTTAGTTTTTAATTTTAAAGTTTCAATTTTAAAGTTTTATTTTGTATTTTTCATTTTTTTATTATTTCATTAAATTAGTTTAATGTAATCCTATACTCTGTCTCCTCTATCTCATTCTTCGTCCTGTTTGTTATTGCCTGACAAAGGCAAGTGCCGAAACGTCACAACTTTGTATTCGTTAAATAATAAAGCTGATCTACTTTTTTCTAGTTTATACATAATCTCCTACAGTACATACCACCAATAGGAGCAGTACCATGTTACATCTTTCCACATCCAAATGTCTTTGTTCAAAGAGGTTATCCAGAAAGTTGTCTGCTATATTAGGCTTTGTAGAACCTCTGAAATGAGTGAAGTGCACATGAAATGAGCAAAGACATTGTCAGTGTTTATATTTCAAATTTATTTTCCATTAGTTTTAACAATGTAAAATAGATTCATGCTTCAGATTCATAGTTTTTCTGAATAAGTCAGTAAGCTGTATTCATTCATAGACAGTGCTGAAAGGCTTTGATGATTATGTTTCTCCTTTCTGTGCAGTCTTTTTATCCCTAGACAGACCTGCAGCCTCTCTTTTCCTGTGCCACTTATTCAGCCTGTCCAGGTTGATTTCTCTCACCATGCTGGCATACAAATGTATATAATAAATACAAATTTATATAATAATTTTAAATTGTAATAAATGCTTTAATTAACATTTGCCTGACATTTTTATGTGCTCTTACTTCATCCCTGTCACTGTTAATTTCTGGGGGGGTTTTTTTCTCTGTTTAATGTCTAAATTTGTTACCTTCAACTTCAACAAAGTTTGATTACTGGAATTAAAGAATTTCTCTGACTGCCACTTTCTGCATTCGTTTTCCATGTTTTCTCAGCCACATACAAATAATAAAGAAAAATAAAAAGCAAAACATTTATAGATCTATACTGTATCTAAAAATGTATCATTTTATGTCTGGAAAAAGTTCCATTTCATCTTTTCAAATAACTGGTCACCATCAGAAGCCTATGCAACCACCACTTTGAGCATGAGATTAGAGGTGTAGGCTGCATCAGGAACAATTTCCTGATTGGTGGAGCAAGACAACTTGCATGGGGTCATTGTAATAGACTTCCATTACATGTTATTGAGAATCGAGAGACATTTCCTCCATCAGGAGCGGGTCAAGCTTCTACTGGACTTTTGGTTGTCCAGTTTGACATGGATTTACTGCCCAGGTCATGTGTGAGTCAAAGGCAAAGAGAGAGCGGACAAGCTGGCAGGCAGGATATCAATTCAGAGCACCTTAAAAATGGACAGGGAGGAGACTGCAAGAGCCACCTTAAATAAGTTGTGTATGGAGGTTGATATTGGGTTGAATGACAACAATCACATTAGAAGGATGATCAAACTGGGAGAGGAGAGGGGAAGTGGATGTTTTTCTGAATGAAGTGGTTTAGCAAGCATTATCCACAACCAGTGTGTGACTGGCTCCATCAGCATGCGCACATTTCAGTGAGTGTTGAAATGGAAGGTGGAGCACATATGGGAATGCCTGAAGTGCTGGGATACCAATCTTTGATTACAGATTGCAGAATGGTCATCAGAATGGATAGATTTTAGTCTGCTAATCTCTCACACAGAGATCTGTGGCTCAAGTCTGAAGGTGTCTCACTTACATAGCCTGTGGGTACCTAACTTCTCCTGAAGCTGGATAAGTAAAGCCAGGCAGACACAGTAGTACCAACATCACCTTTTACATCATCATCATCATCATCAGGTGCCATGCCAACTGGCCTTGGTTATTATGCCTCTCCAGCTTATATGATCCTTCATGCAGGCCACCAGCTCAGTTGGTGATCTCCTTTTACACCATCCCGTCAGACTTTCCAGTATCATTTCTCTCAGTCTTCCTCTGGATCTTCTTCCTTCTATTTTTCCTGTTGTTATAATATTTTCAATGCCCCCTCTTCTCATTGCATGTCCTATGAAAGTACACTGTCTCTCTCTTATTTTTTTTACAAGATTTTTTTGTCTCTCCAGCTCTTCTCATACATTCTTCATTAGTTATTTTTGCTGTCCAGGGGATTCGCAACATTCTTCTAATAAACCACATTTCTACTGCTTCCAATGATTTTTGTGCAGACTTGCCTATTGTCCATGATTCACTTCCATATAACAAGATAGGTTCAATATAGCATTTTAGGACTCATTTTCTAACATTCATTGATAAGGATGTGTTGCATAATATGTTTCTCATTCTCTGAAATGCAGTCTTTGCTTGGCCTATTCTGTTCCTAATTTCTGTTCTGCATTTCACCTTTTACACTAACACCAAATCCCTTAGTGTCTCTTTGGTATGACAGGACTATTTCTTTTTTAAAAAAATAAAAGACAATTATAAATTTAGGACATTCTTCTCCTACCCTGTCTCAGAATGCTGACACCACTGCAGAATGTCCTCCTGCACCATGTGTGTGAGGTAAGCTAACCTACGTTCATCAGTGTCTGTGGGAACGGGGTGGGGGGCATGACAACATTAAGAAGCAGTGAGAAAAAAAAACAAGAATGTAATGGTAGCAACAACAACAATAATAATAATAGTATTGTCAAGGTATTAGTGTTTGTGGTGTTAGTAGCAGTAGTAGTTGTAGTAGTAGTAGTAGTAGCAGCAGTAGTAGTAAAAATGGTAGTAGCAGTAGTAGTAGTAATATTAGTAGTGGTGGTGGTGATAAATATAGTAGCAAGCTGCAAGTGAACCAGGAGAACTGCAGTAACAGGGCTAGTAGAAAAGTTGTAATATTAGCTGTAGTGGTAGCTGCTGTAGTGGTAATTAGAAGATGGCCATAAAATCATTTGCTGCAGCTGCAGTAGTAGTAGTAGTGGTAGTGGTAGCAATCACAAGAGTAGTAGTTCTAGTTGTAGCAACCACAGGAGTAGTTGTAATAGCAGAAAGAATGAAGCAGCTGTAACAGGAATGGTGATAACAGTAGCAATTTAATAGCTGTAGTAGTAATTCCCTAAATAAAAAAAATAATAAAAATGTTCAAAAAGTAGCTATCTTGGCCAGATCTTTACTCTAAGAACAATACTTGAAATATATTGAAAAGCAAAAACCATTAATCCTGAACTTCATAGACTTTAAAAAAAAGGTTTTTGATATCATACACAGATATTCATTGTGGAAAATTTTAAGACTATATGGAATACCATCTAAAACTGTCAACATCATTAAGGATATCTACAACGGATACATTTGTACTGTCAACAAAGAAGAAAGAATGAGTGAAAGGCATGAAACAAGAATGCATACTATCTCCTTTGCTTTTTGGAATTGCTACTTCATAATGACTTCATAATGAAAAAATCCTGCACAGGTAACACAGGTACTGACTGGGTACATGGGACCCAATTAGAAGATCTTGATTTTGCTGATGACATAACTCTTTAACAATGTGAGTTCCATGCAAGAAAAAACAGATACCCTGTCTTCATCGGCTAGCAAAAAGGATTTGAAATTAACAAGGAAAAAAAGAATAATGAAAGTTCTTATTAATCAAAAAGGAAAAATATATGTAGAAGAGACAGCTTTTGAAGAAGTAAGCCAATTTTCATACCTTGGAAGCTACATAGACCAGGATGGTGACACCAGAAAGGAAGTTAAAATTAGAACTGCAAAAGCAACATTGACCTTCAAGAATCTTGAGAACATATGGCATTCAAAAGTTATAAGCACAAAAACCAAGTTAAGACTATTCAATTCTAATGTAATATCCACCCTTATTTATGCATGTGAAAGCTGGAAAGCAACTAAAGAAATAGACAACTAATTAGACTCTTTTGAAAACAAATGCAAAAGGAAAATACTTGATAAATAGTGGAATGAATTCAAGAACAACACAGAGATCAGGCAGATGAGCAAACAACAACCAGTCTCATGGGTGATCAGGAAAAGGAGATCAACATATGTCGGTCATGTGATGAGAAGAAACAGCCAGAGAATCACAAAACAAGCTATCAGCTGAAGCACAACAGGCCGAAGAAAAAGAGGTTGACCATGTGGAACTCTAAAGAGGACATTGTTAAGAGAGGCCAAATCAGTAGGCATAAAATCCCTTGATGAGGTTGAAAAGCTCCTTGAAGACCTTGCAAGACCTATGTGATGGTTAATGGCATGGGAAGGATGTAAGTGTAAGTAACTCCCAATCCAAGAACATAGTTTTATCAAAAGAAGTATCAGGAATAATCAACAAAGGGAGCCAGCCAGGTGTCTCCCTATGATCCTTCACTCTGGAGATGCTTGATCATAGCTACAACATCACAGAATGGGCCAACATCTACACAGACAGATCTTCAGATGCGGCCATAGAAATGGAGCCTGTGGAATATACATTTGCTATCTAAACAGGCATATGTTGCCTCACATTTCATACCCAATGGCTCTCTGGCCACCAGCTACTGAGATGAGCTCACTATTCTCCTACAAGCTACTAGTTAGCACCACAGCTCAGACTTGCAATCAGATCACTTTCCTCATCAAAAGTAAGATTATCATACAAAGTCTGCTGCTGATGCTGCTGCCCAAATAGCACCTAGAAAGAGACACAATGCAAATGCTGGGCATGCTCTTTCAGGAAAAGGCAGTTGTGGTCCAGTGGATCCCATCACGCTGTGGTCTGCTGGAAAATGAAGAAGCTGACAGATTTGCCAAATCTGGTAGCAGACAACCACAACATCAACACCCTATCTCATACAATGAAACCAAAACTATAATCAAGCATCAAGACAAGAGGCTATGGGATGACCAGCACAACCCACCATCTAATGACCACATGCCACAACTTTCACATGAAGAACAAATCACCATTTTCAGACAATGCAAGGGACATTGCTAATTGCAAGCACACTTGTATAACCTTGGCCTGCCACATCCCCTAACTGCACAAGCAAGATAGGCATCGAGGCTCCTGCAGCTCCGCCCCTTCTACCAGGAATCCCAAACCTAGCTCTGGTCACAATAAGCTAAACTGGAAGACAAAATTTAGAGTGCAAAGCATGGCCTCCTGAAGACTACACAATTTATCCGGACAATATATATATATACTGTCCAAAAAAAGAAATGCATAGCTTATATAAGCTTAATTTTTTATATGTTATGACAAAAAAGTTTTTACCAGGTATCTCAAACCAAAACAAAAATTGTCACCAAGATAACAGGTCCATGATTTAGTGTGAATTTGGCTATTCTTGTGTATAGTCAGAACGCAGTAGCTGCCATTGCTAAACACGCTTTTTTTTTTTTAACCATAACTCACGTTGCATTTATGGAAAAGTCTTGATTTTTGTGGTGAGCACAACTCACTTCCCACGCAAATGAAACCCTATAAAATGATGAGGTTACACAAAAAATACAGTTAATTTTCAAGCAGACAATTATGGCACGTCTAGTGCAAAATTTATGAAACACTGCTATTGGTCGCCTGCAAACGAAAGTCAAAGTCAGGTTACCAGGCATTTAAATGTGCAGTAGACTACCATCAGTCAACTTTGGCACTGTTTCCAAGCCACTGGCTCAGCTGAAGACTGGCACTGCAGTGGACGACCCAAGGTGACAACAGCAGCTGATAATCACTTTATTCTGGTTCATCACCTCAGAAACAGATTTACAGCAGCTTCCTTAAGTGCCCAGTCATTGCTTGCAGGACGTCGTGTGTCTGATCAAACTATCCGGAATAGACTGCATGAAGCTGGAATGGTGGAACGACGACCTCATCGAGGTCTTAATGAGACGCCATCGCCAAAATCGACTTGTTTGGGCCAACCAGCATCAGCCCTAGACAACTGACAATCAATGGAGACATGTCTGGTTTAGTGATGAATCTTCCTTTTTGTTGCACTGCCATGATATGCGGAGAATGGTCTACCGTAGGTCAAATGAACGTTTTGCCCAAAATTGCGTTGAAGAAGCTCCACCGCACGGTGGTGGAGGTGTAATGGTACGGGGAATGATCAGTTTCAACGGAAGGAGTCCACTGATGCAGACTGAGGAGCCTTGAATGTGCAACAATACATCAATGAAATTCTTCAACCCCATGTCCTTCCATTTTTGGCTGCACAAAGGTGTGTGTTTCAATAGGACAATGCCAGACCCCATTCTGCATGGTTTACCACACAGTTCCTGACTGCCAACAACATTCTCACCCTTCCTTGGCTACCCCTGTCTCCAGACATGAATTTGTTTGAGCACCTATGGGATGAGGTGCAAAGACATGTTTGTCGCCAAAACATTTCTCCAGCCAATCATTGTGATCTGTGGCAGGCACTTCAGGAAGAGTGGGCAGCCATCCCACAGTCGCACATCAGACATCTGATTGCATCTATGCCCAGGAGATGCCAGTCGCTGATTGATCCAAGCGAAGGCCACACACCATATTAACTTGAGAACCCCTGGGACTAACAAATTCTTGTCACACAGATGTAAGAAACTGTCAAGTGAGTGTTTAAACCCTTAGGTATTATTGTGTGCAATTTGAAAATTGTATTCATTCAATTTAAAAAGCTATAGAATATCAAAGTTTTGGCTAAAATTGGGTCATCAGTAGTTGTGTTTCTTTTTTTTTTTTTTTTGGACATTATAGATATCTGAGGTTAGGACCAGGAACAAAAGAGGAGAAGAAGAAGAGGAGGAGAAGAGAAAAAGAAGAAGAGGATAAGAAGAAAGAAGAAGAAGGAGGAGGAGGTGGAGAAAGAAGAAGAAGAAGAAGGAGGAGGTTGAGAAAGAAGAAGAAGAAGAGAAGGAGAAGAGAAGAAGAAGAAGAGGATAAGAAGAAAGAAGAAGAAGGAGGAGAAGGTGGAGAAAGAAGAAGAAGAAGAATAGCTGTAGCAGTTGTAGCTGTTATCATCAATACAGAAAACTACATGCATATTTTTTACATAAAGGAGGATACTATCAACAAATACTCTTCTGCACACAAAAAAAAAAAAACAGAAATAACGTGTGTAACATTAAGCATAGACTTTAGTCCATGTGTTGCATCTGATGTGTTTAAGCAGCATAGATAACTCAAACCCTCAGATAAATACTTACGCTTTGTGTGAGTTTCTGACATGGGAAACTTTGAATAGATGTATTTACACTGAAAAGTAAAGAAAGAAAGTTCTAGACAAAGTAACAAATGCTGGAAAAAGCCACTCTCAGAAATCATGAGTCTTATATTAACTACATCTTCCACATCAGAATTCTGTCTATTCTGACTTTCACAAACAGAAAAAAATTTGTCTTTCACTGGTTCTTATGAATTTTAATGCAAAATAAATGAAGAAAGAAAGAAGTATTGATCTTAAGTTATCTCAAACTTCTTTTTAGCCCATTTGAATATTTCTGTTTTAAGTGACATTTTTCTCAAAAATCAAGCCCACAATCACAACTCTTTGAATACTGGTTCTGTTCAGAGGAAATAAACAATTAACTTAATCTATGCTGCAGTTCAGGAAAATGAAATGTCACATATGCTCACACACACTTTGCATCTGCACTAGATCTAACCAAGAAATATCTAAATCTATCTCAGCCTCACATTCTTTCCTTCTTTGTCCCGAACTTTCTACTAACCATATTTAAACACAATCCACAAGTTTCGGTATTAAAATTATACCACTTCCCCTGTACATGCTTTCTGCTACAAAAACCCCACAAGCTACGAGCTAAGCATCATATTTTCCCCTTTTCATGTTATAATATCTTGCCTTATTTTAACACATAATCTAGCTCAGTGTTTCCCCAAAGTGGACAATAAGCCCCGTCCCCTTGGATTTTGGGAAGGATTGGGTGGGGGGGGGGAATGAAAGTAAAAGAATCAGTAGTTGGGGGGGAGGGGCAGTGGACAAAAAAAAAGGGGGCAGTAGGAGGCATTCTGGGGAAAATGAAGCAGCACACGGAGGCAGCAATACCTTCCTTCTTAGCACTTTTCAACCTGATGTTAAGAAAACTGTTCCATACATGAAACTCGTCCATCACATTAAAAGTTGAGAAATCAATGCGGCAAGTGAGTTATAAACGCACTCCTTCACACTGTTAAATAAACTGGTTTGCTAGCTTATGTTTCTAGTTGTGTGATGCATACTGTAGTTTAGCAGGTTATTGTTTGAGTAGTACATGGGGGTTGTGGAGGGGGGGGGGGGTTGTTGAGAATGTTGCCTGGGAGAAAAGGGAGCAGTAGCCTGAACAAGTCTGGGAAACACTGGCCTAGTTTCTCTCTTTTTGTTTCTCTTTATTTCATTATGTAGGCTTTTTTTTTTTTAGTAATATGAGAAAAACAGCCATGTGCTTTCTGTGCTGAATGAATTTGTTTTTACCAAATTTTCTTAATTTTAAGTGCTTGTTATCACAGCTTTGCTGCAGTCATCTCATGTATATTTATATATTTAGTTCAAATTAATTTACCATCACCATCTTATTCTAAATGTTTATTCATGATTTAATTATAATGACTATAACTACAGTAGAAATGCAAATGTAAATAAAAGTTGGTTGAAGATGTTTAGCGCATATTTACAAAAGGCAGACACTCAGATAACAAAGAAAAACTAAAGAAAATACACAAAGAAAGGGAAAAGATCAGTAATACCAGTCAAAAATATTACCTGCAATCTTTATTTCGAAAAAAGTAATGCGCAACCATAAACAATAAGTAATGCATAACCATAAACAGACTACAAAAAAAAAAAACAAATAAAAATTACTTTATCTTAACAGAGCTGATATATTTATCAAGGTTGAGAATTTTGTTTAAAGTGTGTAGAGCAATACTGGAAGATCTGCTGTATTTCAGTTTCCCTTCTTTTTTTTTTTCTTTTTTTTTTTCGGTGAAGAAAATAGCTGCACTCACCTTCTTACTGACAATTCCCTCTGTGCCAATATTTTTGATGGTTGTTGTTCGGAATGTCTTTCCCATTTTATGACGCTGCAAGCAAATCAGTACTGATTTTTACTTCAATAGATCAATTTTCCATGAAAAGTTATACACAAATTTTATCACGTTTGATTTCACAAATTGAAATAAAAATGTTCACTCTTATCATGTTCATAGGTCTTAATAAACCATAGGCAGCTAAAAACATAATGACCAGAACCAAACTAAGACATTTCAATGCAGGTGTTAAAACTATGTTACTTTATAGCTCAGAGACATGGAGGGTGACAAAGACAACACACATAAAAAGTTGCAGATACTTGTGAACAAATACCTGAGAAGGATCCTTAAGATGGCAGAAATAAGGAGATCTGGGAGACAAACAGAACAAAATACCAGTCAATATATAGATCACAACTGGAAAACTGAGGTAAACTCTGAGAAAGTAAAGAGACAGCGGAACCCTCAAGGGAAGTGAAAACACAAAAGTCCAAAGAATATATACAGAAAGGAAAGAATGAATGTTCTAAAAGCAGAATGATGTGGAGAACAAGCACAAAGACAGAAACGACTTATAAAAGATGGCAGAAGAATATCATTTGTGGCTTATGGTTATGGGAGGGACTACCAGTGTTGGCTGATGTCTAAATTAAATATGTCTATGATCCCCTTAAATTCAAAGTAGGCACACATTTCCCTCCTGTTGCTATAAATGAGGTAGATCAAGAAATATGAATTCATCATAACATGCACATTTTAATTTTTAAAAATGCTATAAGAATGTATAAATAAGCTTTACTAAGAGAAAAAATGTATATCAACAAAGAGCATAACTGATTACAGGAATTCAACATTTAAAAAAGTTGTTTAACCAATAAAATATGTTCAGTACAAAATATGGCAGTCTGACACACTATATAAATTCTACAAAGATTCTAAAATTACTGACAAGTGCAACCTTGCATCTAAACAGATGTCAAAATTGAAAAAAAAAAAAAAAAACTACTTTGATTTGATAAACCATTGTTGCTGAACATGACTGATTCATCCAATCAGGTCGATTTAGACATAAAAAAAATAATTTTAAATTTTCAAAAATTTCAATATGGTTAGGTTTTATTCAGTAAAAACTGGTATTCAGTTTAAAAAAAAAAAAAACAATTAGCTTTTTCTGTAGTTTTTTTTTTTCTGTCAAAAATTTATAAAAACTGTGGACCTTTTTTAAACTTTAAGACCAATATTTCCTGCATTTTCACTATCAATTTTATTTGGCAATTGACTTTTGGCTATAAATAATGAATAATGTGTATTGCTGTTAGAAAAACATTTACGGAGTGACCACAAAAGGCAAATAAATCATCACAACCATGTTAAGAGCGGCCTTTAGTAACATAGACCTCAGATTGTTCTTCAATGCGCATAACAAACAAATTTAATTTTTAAAAAAAAAACTTTAAGTACTGCAGGCACAGTGTAGCGGGAGATGTATATTTTCATGTTTATAATTTACAGAGATTGCAAAACAAAGAAGAGATCTTACTACGGGATGCTGGGATAGTTCAGTGTCAATGAAGAACTGTCTGACATGCAGTCGTTCCGTCACTGAAAAATAAAAACATCAACAACAGAATCCACATTTTTTTGTCATATTAAGAACAGCATTGTAGTTGTTCACTTGAGCATTGAGTTCTTTTGTGGGGGAAAAAAAAGTGTGTAAATCATAGTCAAGTCTGGCTTTTTTTTCTATTGTGCGAAAAATTTAAAAATTTAGCATGCATACTCTATAGCAACTGTACGAGCAAAACATTTTAGTTCCCCAGTCTCCATGCACTGCCCAAAGTGCAACACCTAAAGGAAACGACTAAGATGCTGTATTTAACAGATGGTGGCAGCCATTAAAACTAAGTAGCTGAATAATTTATATTATCTTTTCTTTTTTCTTTTTTTTTCTAAATAATTTGATCAATGTTTCAGGGGGTGACTGAAAGAATATCACAATTTTGTGGGGTGGGGTAGGGGGATTGACACAAATTACTCCTTTTATTGTCTGTGAAGAATTTTTGTTGTTGTTGCTTGGATCATGATTAAATACATTCTCATATGGCAATAACAAACTACTACTGCTCTATATTTTGTCCATTTAATTCAACACTATTTAAATCAAGGTCTTCACTATATTTTTATAATATTTAAGAGCCAAAGCAATAGAGAGTGTGCAAAATCTTCCATGCATCTGGATTTAAAACAACAATCTCATAACAATTTACTCAAGTAAAATTTCTATCTAAAACAGTCAGAAAGCTAATACCGTATTTCATCTCTATAAATCATGCATATGCTTTGCAAAATTTCTGTGTACTAAAAGTGTATAACAAGTGATAATTTATCATGATAATTTAGAGAAGACCGTATTGGAAGGATACATAATGGGAAAAAGAAAAAGAGGAAGACCAAAATGAAGATGGCTGCAAGACATCATTGACGATCTGCAAATGGATGCAGCAGCAGCAGACAATCTTTCTCACAACTGAGAGGCCTACAGAGCGCTGTTTGAGAGGCAAAGTTCGGCAAGGGACATATACAAATGAATGAATGAATAACAAGTTAAATTTTTGGGCTGCGATAGTGTGAGATGAGCAGTTCAGTCAAGGCTCTGAAATGCTGATAGCCCAATTCACTTGTTCTGTGGTCAAGGTCAATGGAGGACTGAATGAGAACTATGAAAACTATGAAACAAGGATACCATTAACTATGAAAACAAGGATACAATGACGTCAGTAACATCTGCAAATGAGATAAGATCACTGGATCAGGACAAGACAGTTTGTTCAAGTCTTATTCTCCTCTTAGAGCCCATGAGTATGAGAAGTGCACATTAGAAAACTACACAAGAATAGATGATACAGATATATCATGTGATTTCTCCCATCAAGTAAGTCAATACCTGTGACAAGGCGACCATCCAGTTCCCATATCAAAGGCAGACAATCAATCACATGAATCCGATCTGAAATGACATGAAAAACTTAAGTCCTAAAAACATACATAATTCTGAATTACATTAAAAATAAATGAGGTGTAATGAAATATACTTAAATCACCTATATTAGTTCAGGAATGAAAGAGTTAAATCATCCAATCTTTGTATCAAATTTTTTTTAAAATTCTGCCTTAAAGGAAAATATGGGCACTAACACCATATCCCTATGTGCCTCTAAGGCATGACAGGATTACTTTTTTAAGCAATAAAATTGTGATCCACACAACTTTAGACAGTAAACTGGCTGGATTCCAATTTGTCACATTTTATCCTTGAAAAATATTTTATTTATGTATATTTACTATCTGGCCTGGGGGCCTCACCACCAGATCTTTCTCCTATTTGACTTTCCATGTTGCTGTTTGGGTTTCTTGGTATATTTCCAGAAGATAGTTTACTATCGCTTTCCATCTGGGCAGTGACTGTAAAAGTCAGTGATCGTAGCCATTGTCCCTACATTGAGATCACCTGCCTACCATCATAGAATGGTGACCATAACCAACATTATCTATCGGCTGTTCTCCCATTCCATCCACCACCTGCTCCCATGGCTTCACGTCACCCTGATCAGGGGGCTATACAGGTACTCCACCTTGCCCAAGGGTGTCCCGTAAGTAAAACAACTAAAGAATCTGTGGAGAGGAACAGACAGAACTACAAAAATAAGATTTTTAAGGGCATGCATCTTTCCCATCACAACATATGCCTGTGAGACCTGGACACTTAACAAAACATCTGAGAAACACATAAATGCCTTTGAATGTAAATGCTACAGAAGAGTTCTTCAAATATCATGGACACAAAAAAAAAACAAATATATCAATACTACAAGAACTTAATATTGAAGAAGGTTGGCTAGTAAAGAGGATTAAAAAGAGAAAACTTAAATATTTTGGAAACATTAAACGTCATGATAATCTAGAGAAAACCATCTTGGAAGGGTACATGATGGGAAAAAGAAGATAGGAAGACCAAAGCAAAGATGGCTGCAAGACATCACTGATGATCTGCAAATGGATGCATCAGCAGCAGGCCATCTTTCTCACAACCGAGAGGCCTACAGGAGTTTTGTTAGGGAGGCAAAGTTCCACAAGGGACATGCAAATGAATGAATGAAATTACTTTAAAGTAAGTATACAATATTTTTGGAGGAAAATTATCAGACTTGCAATCAAGCTTTCATGCAAGTCTAAGACAAAGATTTAGGTCAGTACTTTCATGAAGAAAGTTAAGCAATAAGAATATCATGATGTTTATATTTTGCTGCAAGGGTTTTGTTAGATTTCTTGGGTAGGGTAAAAGAAACTCATTGTACTCATCTCTCAACAATAATTTTATTACTTTAGCATGGAAAAGTTTGACTTAACAAACAAAATATTAAAATTAAATATTCTAATAGTACATATGCAAAACAATGTCACTGAAACATATGCTGCCACATGTACTTTCTAATATTCATCAAGGATGAGCTGTTAAGTTGGATAGTCAAGAAAACAATAAATCCTGAGTCTAGTTTTTATCAAATCACTTCTCGGCCTTTTGGCTACGATCAAAGTGTCCTCTTGGCAGGTACACCTGATCAAGGAACCCTTTAGTTAAGACAAAAGCATCGTTATTTTTTAACTAAATGAGATGCTCGAGGCCTGCCCTGCACATTGAATGCCAGGGGTATGGTCCACATCTTGTTACAGGTGGACCTGGTTTGCAGTACCATCGGGTCACAGCCTTATGTTTTCATCCTCTTAAAAAAAAAAAATTTTATTAAATGAACCAAGCCTTCAAAACGACTCCAGTCCACGTTGACTGACTCAAATCTACAACTTAGAAAATAATACATACCAAACTTCTACAAATCAAAAATCTAAAAGATATACCAAAACTTTAATTATCTTTCTAAGAAACTGGCATGCATTTTATAGAAATGATTCGGTATATCTAAGTTTTGGTATACCTGAAAGAACTAAAAAAAAATTATGACACATAGAAATCAGCTCCATGTCATCTTAAGAAGATATGAAGGCCAACCATATGGAAGAAAAATGAGCAAAATGTAAAAAGACTGATCTATGTCAAACCATTATGGCTTGTTCTTTCTACAGATCAAACATTAGTAAAATCAGATACAAAGGAAGATGTGTAAAGAGATGATTTTTCTTACAGTCAGTGCAGACATTTGACACACACCAACATCTGCGAAATAAAAATAAAAAATCTCAGCCTTATTCTAAATCTTGTCAAAGAGTTAATCAATTCTTAGAAGACAGCAGCATCTTTGGTTTTGGTGTTTTTATATATTCTTAATTATTCAGTTATTAAAAACTTGGAAAAGTTATATCTTCTTCTTCTTCGTTCACTTCTACCACCAAAAACCGCACTGTGAACCTACTGAGTTCACGCATGTGGTCCTCGTTAGGTCCCGTGGTCCCCTGTGTGGTCCAAAATAGACCACTCGAGTTCCACGAAAGGACCACAAGGGGTTCAGAGTATCACAGTGCTTTAGCCTGTAGTCTTGGTGGGTCTCGGAAGCGGGATTGCGTGACACCGTGGTTTTCATTGCACCAGTTTGGTCTAGGGTTGGACTTTCTCACCGGAAAAGTTATATGAAACTAAAGAAAAAAAAATTGTCCTTACAGTATGGATCTGAATCCAAACATGGGTTGCCATGGAGGCTGATGCTCAAAAGGTGAGCATGTCTAATCTTTTCAAGATCAACCCACTTCAGATTGTTGTTTGTGAGGATCAATGTGCCCAGGGCCAGATATCTAGACAGGGTGCCCAACATGGTTATCTGGAAACAACAACAACACTCACTATCAACAAACACAAACATAAATTTTAACCATAATGACAAATAAAAGCTCAAAAATTCCTTTTTTTTCTTTTAATTTTTTAACTGCTTCCCCTTCCACTGAACTCACTCATCGATCATGATCCTCTATCTTGTGTGGTCCACGGTGTTTCCAATCGATTCAAATACTTTTCTTTTCCATGTCACTTGGTTAATCTGCCAATTTTTTTTTCTCTTAGCCTTCCTCTCCTCTTTTTTTTCCCCCTTGTCTATTGATCCATCTTAATAATAATGACTGATCTTCTTCTTCTTCTTCATTCACTTCTACCACCAAGATCGCCCCTTGATCCTACTGAATTTACTCCTGTGGTTCTCGTGATAGTCTCATTTAGGATGGAGGCTCAGAGCATCGCGGGGCTTGGGCCTATATTCTCGGTGGGTCTCAGAAGCGGGATAGCGTGTCACCATGGTTTTCAATGCACCAGTTTAGTCTAGTGTTGGACTTTCTCACCAGAAAACCTCGACGTGGTTTGGATATGAATACAGTCCCTGCCGGGTGAGAGGTGGTAGCCCATCCAACCTAGAGTTGGACTTTCTCACTGGAAAACCTCAGCGTGATTTGGATATGAATATATCCCCATCAGGCAAGAGGTGGTTGCCTATCTAGATTGCACTGGTCCAGTGTCTCTGACTTCAGCATTTTGTGGTCGTGGCCGCTACCCTTCCTGGTGGTGACCAGGATGGACCTTTTGTCGAGGAGGAAGAATCCTCTCCTCTAGTGAGTTTCACCCCTGGGTTAAGCCAATAACGACTGATAATTCCTTCATTCTTAATCAAAGTTTACCAACTCTGAGAAGTTTCACTAACTGGCATAAGGTCCCTTAATCTTTAACCTTTTTTTATCTAAATTTTTTAGTTCCTTTCCCTAGTCCATGCAACCCTTCATAATTTTACATTTTCAATCTGTCCTTTTAGATGCCAGCTTTCATTTTCATTTTCGTCTCATTACTGAACTGTATCATTTTACTTCCACATAACAATAAAGAAAAAAAATGGAATTTGATAAGAAATTTGATATTATCTGTACAACATACATGATTGTTGCTGAGGTCCAGGTACCACAGCTGCTTAAGATTTTCCAACCCATCATCTGTCTGCAGCTTGTTATCACTAGCAATCAGCCAATGAAGGACTCCGCACGCATCCAGATTATCCAGCACAGCTGTTGACAAAATAAAATCTCAGAAAATCAATTCTAATAACTTTCAAACTTTCTTAACTTTTTTCTATGTTAAAAAAAAAAGTATTGTTGTGCAAGAAGTTTTTCTTTTCATTTTCAAATATAATATCCTTTAAAATCAAAATGTATACATTAGGAATCTAGTCTGGGATTGTTCTTGTTCTACTGTCTCCATGGAACTATGAGCCAGTGTTCTTTGCAGCCAATGTGGTGAAGATGCTAGGGCACAGCATCATGTCAGCTTGGAAGCAGTTTATGACCGCTACTTTTTTTCAGTCCTTCAGTCATCATCATCATGTGCCTTCTAAAGAACAAAGGTTGGTGGTAATGAATTTCCAGTTCCCTCACTCCCTCGCCTTGATGGTGCACTCAGCCAAGCTGTGTCATGTTCATTCTTGAATGTTATCTTCCCATCTACCTCTCTGTCTTCCTCTTACTCTTTTTTCCTTCCACCTTTCCTTCTAGTATGGTCTTCAGTATTTTGTCATGTCTTTTGATATGGCCAAAGTATTTTTTTTTTCATCTTTATTTCTTTGACAAGTTCACATTGCAGTTGGAGCTGTTCTAAAGCTTGTACATTTGTTCTTTTCATTCTCCATGTTATATGACCTAGTTTTCTGTAGAACCACATTTCTGCTGCAATAATCTTTCTCTCCATCTTTTTTTGCTTAGAGTCCAGGTTTCTGCTCCATGCAGTGAAACAGAGTAGATCTAACACTCAGTGGAGCTAAATAGTAGGGAATGTGCAATGTTTTTTTTAATCATGAATATCACTTCTAAACATGTTTCTTTTGTATTAACATAATAATCAATTGTTAAATCTTCTTCTTCTTTGTATGCATAGCGATAATGCGTGGTACCCTGATTTTTGCAATGCGCCTTTTGGCTGGGTACCTCCGACTTCAGCACCTTTCCTTGCTAGGGCAGACTGTGGTCTTGCTCGGGCTGCCATGAAGACAGTGGTGTAGGCTGACCTGGCCAAAACTTTGTTTTCCGGCCTCTGGTGGCTGTACTTAAGTCCCTTCTCCATATCAGATGGTTTAGAGACAGTTCCAGAAAAACACTCCGACTTTGGGATGAGGAATCCGATAAGTGCTTCAATGATATCCATTCCCCAAAAGATTGATGTTGTATTTGTCACTTTGTTTTATGTAACAGTTGGGTATATACTGATATATACTTTTATGCGCTATTTTTCCACTTGGTAGCCGTAAACGAAATATTACTCTTAATTAAACAAACTTACCGAATCTGTATCCAATTATTTTTATTCCTTGACTATAATCAGGTCTTTCTGTCATAAATGTTACATTCTATATGACTTCTGATTTGATATATGGTTTTTATTATTAATATAAAAATGCGAAAACACGAAGCAAGCACTTGGCAACGGAAAGCGTCGTTTATTAATTTGCTTACCCACATCAAGGCCCGAGAGATTCAGAAACTTAACCAAGTGAAGTGGACGTTTACTTTTCTTGTTAAGAAGCTGAAATTAAATAAAACAGTTAGTGTAAATATGTAAACATTGAAAAGAAAGCAAGGTCTGAAGCTATGACACCGTCTGTCGTCTTTACCTCTTTAGTCAACTTCATGTTGCTGTAGGAGTGAATCGTTCAAAAATAGACTTGACCCGGCGGTTGAATACACGTTAGTGAAACAAAATAGTACATAGAACATAATGGAATATTGCTTTAAATACCGTACAAAGTTAAGCATTTATGTTTATTTTATTACAATTTATGATTTTTAAAAATAAAACCTTAAGGCTAAAGAAAATAAAATGGTATAAACTAATTGAGAGATCATATTGTTGATTCAAAAATGTCTCCCCAACGAAAGGGAAATTGCGATTATATAACTGTCCACAAAAAAAAAAAATGCATAACTACTGATGACCCAATTTTAGCCATAACTTTGATATTCTATAGCTTTTTAAATTGAATGAATAAAATTTTCAAATTGCACACAGTAGTTCCTAAGGGTTTAAACACTCACTTGACAGTTTCTTGCATCTGTGTGACTAGAATTTATTAATCCTACGGGTTCTTAATGTAAATGCTACATAAGAGTTCTTCAAATATCATGGACACGAAAAAGAACAAATATATCCATACTACAAGAACTTGATATTGAAGAAGGCTGGCTAGTAAAGAGGATTAAAGAGAGAAAACTTAAATATTTTTGACGCATTAAACGTCATGATAATCTAAAGAAGACCCTTTTGGAAAGGTTATATAATGGGAAAAAGGAAGAGAGGAAGACCAAAGCGAAGATGGCTGTAAAACATCGTTGATGATATGCAAATGGATGCATCAGCAGCAGGCCATCTTGCTCACAACCGAGAGGCCTACAGGAGTGCTGTTAAGGAGGCAAAGTTTCGCAAGGGTCATGCAAATGAATGAATGAGGGGTTCTCAAGTACTACTGTCTGTTGCCTCCGCATGCATCGATCAGCGACTGGCATCTCCTGGGCATAGATACGATCAGATGTCTGATGTGCGCCTGTGAGATGGCTCCCCACTCTTCCTGGAGGGCCTGCCACAGATCACGATGATTGGCTTGAGAAACGTTTCGGTGACAAACAAGTCTTTGCACCTCATCCCATAGGTGCTTGGTCAGATTCATGTCTGGAGACAGGGATGGCCAGGGAAGGGTGAGAATGTTGTTGGCAGTCAGGAACTGTGTGGTGAACCGTGAAGAATGGGGTCTGGCGTTGTCTTATTGAAACACACACCTTTGCGCAGCCAAAAATGGAAGGACATGGGGTCGAAGAATTTCATTGACGTATCGTTGCACATTCAAGCCTCCTTCAGTCTGCACCAATGGACTCCTTCCGTCGAAATTGATCATTCCCCATACCATTACACCTCCACCACCGTGCGGCGGGGCTTCATCAACGAAATTTTGGGCAAAACTTTCATTTGGCCTACGGCAGACCTTTCTCCGCATATCATGGCGGTGCAACAAAAAGAAAGATTCGTCACTAAACCAGACACATCTCCATTGATTGTCAGTTGTCCGGGGCCGATGCTGGATGACCCAAACAAGTTGATTTTGGCGATGGCGTCTCGTTAAGACAGGACCTCGCACCGAGGTCGTCGTGCCACTAGTCCAGCTTCATGCAGTCTATTCCAGACAGTTCGTTCAGACACACGACGTCCTGCAAGCAATGGCTGGGCACTTGAGGAAGCTGTTGTAAATCTGTTTCTGAGGCGATGACCCAGAATAAAGCGATCATCAGCTGCTGTTGTCACCTTGGGTCATCCACTGCGGTGCCGGTCTTCAGCTGAACCAGTGGCTTGGAAAAGGTGCCAAAGTCGATTGATGGTACTCTGCTGCATGTTTAAATGCCTGGCAACTTGATTTTGACATTTACCTGCTTGCAGGCGACAAATAGCAATGTTTCGTAAATTTTGCGATAGACGTGCCATAATTGTCTGCTTGAAAAATTAACTGAATTTTTAGTGTAACCTCATCCTTTTATAGGGTTTCATTTGCATGGGAAGTGAGTTGTGCTCACCACAAAAATCACGACTTTTCCATAAATGCAACGTGAGTTATGGTAAAAAAAAAAAAAAATGCGTGATTAGCAAGGGCAGCTACTACACGAGAACAGCAAAATTCACGCTAAATCATGGACCTGATATCTTGGTGACAATTTTTGGTTTGGTTTGAGATACCCGGGGGAAAAAAAACTTTTGTTATAACATATAAAAAATGAAGCTTATATAAGATATGCGTTTCTTTTTTTTAACTGTATATTTTTTTCAATTTCCATCAGTTAGAACTACACTAATACAACCTGCCTTCAGGGTGAGGCACATCGACTTGCACTGCACACATAATTATCACAGAATATGCAGGGGAAAAGATATCACTTCTCATAACTGTAGTTAGCCGTTAGTTTCTCGAGACTAGACGGCTGGCCTCTTCTTATCGGAACAGTTTCTCGAGACTAGACGGCTGGCCTCTTCTTATCGGAACAGTTTCTCGAGATTGATTGATTGATTGATTGACTGACTGATTGATTGATCGATCGATTGATTGATTGATTGATTGATTGATCTTTATTTCAAAAGGGTTAAGAATTGGGCACGCACCCGTCTGACATTCTGCTCTTTATCATGCACTTTCACTTTACTCCAGACATTCTACAGATATGCTGTTCATGTAACAAACATAATAAACATTGAAGCTGAGAGAAATAAAATAAAATATAACATTTAAATTTCGCTCTTAAACATTCACTCAGTACAGAAGTAACTACATACATATATAAATGACTATCTACTAAACAAAATTTTCTGGACTATTCAGAAAACAATTAATTGTATTCGGTGTCTGTAAGAGCAGTTTAAGATAAGTTTTATAATTCATGGAGGCATGTAGTCGACATCAAATAGATATTGGGAAAGCTTGTAGTTGTAGGAAGGAGTATAATTTATATTTTTATACAGGATGGGAGAGTATTCCAAAGATGAGCAGCAGAATAACTAAAGCTTTTCTTGTAAAGATCAAGTCTAGGTTTTGGAAGACATGTGTTGTTCAAGCGTTGGCTGCACTTTGGGCTAAATTTAAACATGTTCCATAGATAAGGCGGGGCATGCCGTGAAAGTATTTAATGTACTAACTTGGCTTTGTTGAAGAGGAACCAGTTCTTAAGAGGCAGTATTTTGATACGTTTGTGCTGGTTAGTTGTTTGTGCTCGATCTTTGTCACTAATAAGCTTTACTGCTCGCTTTTGGAGTGAGCAAAGCCTCTTTTTATTTGACACTGAGCAACCATCTCAAACTGTTGAGAAATAGTCTAAATGTGTTTGTATATGAGATATATAGTATGTATGTATGTCTTCCTTGTGTCTTGATCGATGAAGTGCTTAATTTTGGCTAACTGGTATACTTTTTGTGCGATGAGACTAGACGGCTGGCCTCTTCTTATCGGAACAGTTTCTCGAGACTAGACGGCTGGCCTCTTCTTATCGGAACAGACCCCATCGTGATATATTTTTCCCCGCTATTCGCTGACATCCCTGGGAACAACATGGTCAAGTGTGTCTTCTCACTACAGGCTGTTCCCCCCCCCCAAAAAAAAAAAAAAAAGCTAGTGTGACAGACAACCATTTTTACAGCTGGGTCGACTGGACAAGGCCAGTAGTTTTGACACATGCGTACCTACCCAGGTAAGATGATGGGTCACTCTCAATGGATCTATTCTGGTGAGTGTGTTCGAGTTTCATATTACTATTTATTTTTTTTTTAAACGTAGCTTTGTTGATGTCTCTTTAGTTTCTCTTTTGCGTTACATGCTTGTATGTATAATATGATGAGAACTGCACAAAGGTTCAAAATCAGACTCCTACGTCATTGCATTCAGGACAGTCCTGTGTATGTTTCCCGGCATGCCGCAGTATCTATCAAAAAAGATGTTTGAGAACTGGACAGCCTAGAAGTAATTATGACACCCCGTTATCTGCACTGCTGACAGTGTGCAGTGTATAGACAATGCCTCATAAACAGAAGCTGCCAGACCAAATAGACTGAATGTTACAACCCATACATGGTTTGTCGTTACCGCAACCTATTCTGTCAACCAAACTCTGGTAGAGTTAGCAATGGCAGAACCTGTTTAGCAAATGAATGTTTGGCACACTCCGTGCAGCGTTTTATCAACTCTTGCATGTTTTTTTTTTCTGTAAGTCTTGAAAATAAAAGTTAAGAAACATTTTTCATATATGAGTGGCTACGTCGCATGCTCGAAATCTTACGGAAAGACACAGTAACAATAGTAGAAAGTCACACGCAAGCAAACCTATCAAGAATGCACTCTGTTCTCAGACAGTGTACTATGATTTCAACATGCTAATCAAGTCAAGGAAGAAAGACACCTAAAGTTATTATCTGTGGACTGAGTGTTTCAAACGAACTGTTGGCGAACTCGACTGTAGCTCAAGCATAGACACAAACGAGATGTGGATGAGCCGTACATCTAAACCTAACATTCTGGAAGGAAAGGACTGTGCAGGAGCAGAAGTGCATTTTGCGTTATAAAATCGAGAAGAAGGAAGAGAGATGATGATGATGATGATGATGATGATGCGGAACGCCAAAAACCGTATAAAAATGATTGGTTTTGTTTCACTATTGGGTCATAAAATGGATGACTGTAGGGACCACTGTTACATCTTCCCATTAAATTCCTCATTTCGTCTTATCAGGTATCACATATTCCTCTTGTCACAGCCTCTAGTCCCATCAACCATCACACATCCCTGTATCAAAATCTTTGCATAACTCGTAGTCTATAGTGCCTGGACCGTATTCACACAAGCAGCTTTGTCGTACTCGCTGCATCATACATATCATATGAGATTTCTTCGTCTCTTTATCTTGTATATTTTCTATCAAAAGCCCAACCTAGCCTGCGTTTAGATTTTTTATCAAATGCTATCATCATCGTGTGCTGTCTTCTATACGAAGGTTGGTGATAATGAATCTCCAGTCTCTTTGCTCCCTTACTACTCATCCGAGCTGTCTATTGTGTCCACTCGTGTATGTTTTCTTTCCTTCTACATCTCTATCTGCCTATCGCTGTTTTTTTTCTTCTAGTATGGTCTCCAGTTTATTATTATGTCTTTTAGTGTGACCAAAGTATCTTGTTTCCTTGTTCCTTATTTCCTTGAGACACTCGTGTTGCATTTGTAGTTGCGCTAATACTTGCTCGTTTGTTCTATTCATTCCCCATAATATATGACCTACTTTCACGTAGATCTTTATTTCTCCTGCATGTATCCTTCTCTCCTTCTTTACTTCCAGGTCCTGAAAGTAAGGATCCATGTTTCTGCTCCGTACGGTAGCACATAATCTCTCTCTCTCTCTCTCTCTCTCTCTCTCTCTCTCTCTCTGAACCTTAAGTGCCCAGGGCACATGGGGCTTCTGCAAGGGTTTTCCACAAATGCCTGTCCTTTGCCTTTTTTTCTGCTCTTGCCCAGGTGAGCCCTCTATTGCTCAACATCCTTTCTGTTGTTTTTCTCCATGTCTCTTTTGGTCTACCCTTACTTCTGTTCCCCTGTGGTGTCCATCTTAGGGTAGCACATAATAGATACGGCATTTTGTAAATCTCATTTTTGTATTCATAGATAGATTCCCAGATAGCAGTATTGTTTTCATGGATAAATTCCCAGATAACAGCGTTATTTTCATGGATAGATTACTAGATAGCAGTGTTGTTTTCATGAATAAATTCCCAGATAACAGCATTGTTTTCATTGATAGATTCCCAGATAACAGCATTGTTTTCATGGTTTTAAATATGTGTCTTGGCATTACTATTCTCCTCTTTATCTCCGTTTCACATCTCCCATCTGCAGTTAGCATGTGCCTTAAGTAGCCGTAGCTTGTCACGTGTTCCAGTTTCTCTTTGTTTATCTATCTGTCTTTTTTTGTTCTGATGAACATCATCACTTTGGTCTTTTTTATCTTTTTTTTCCCCCAAGTCCCCATTCTTGGCTTGTGTTGTTTTATCTTATCCGTTAATTTCTGCAGGTTCTGTGGATTCTCCGTTAGATGCAGTGTATCATATACATACATATACATGACCTATTTTGCTGGTAGTTCTTCTCTTTATGTTCAGCCCTGGTAGTTCTTCTGAAGATCTGATAATGTTCTCTTTTTAAAAAAGGAACTCCGGCCTAATCTGGATTTATCTTATCTTCTTATATCTTATATTCCTCCCGTGCCGTTAAACGTCACATAGGGCTCGCAAAGTAGTTCGCCAAATTTTTCCTGTCCTCGGCGAGTCTTTCAACCTCATCAAAGGATTTTATGCCTGTTAAATTTGGCCTCTCTTAACAGTGTCCTCTTCAGAGTCTTTTGGATTTATACTTTCTGTGAAAAGTAAATTAAGTCTAACCTGACCGTACAGTTTCTGTCAAACATAAGTAAACACACTTTTACATTTCTATCAAAAGTATGTCCAGCATAGACTGGGTTTATACTTTCTACCAAAAGTAAGTTTTGCCTAGCCTGTGTTTTTATACTGTCTACCAAAATTCCGGTCTGGCTTCTATCAGAAGCAAACATGGCGTAGACTTATTTATATGTTATATCAAAAGCAAGCGCGGCCTAGTCTGGGTTGATAGACACGACTTCCAACCTCCCATAATATGCGCAGTCAATACAACATCGAGGTCCACACTTCCACGCTTCTGGAAGCAAGTATCAAGTAATCGACCAGCGTCGGCTGCCTGACTTTTCTCTTATCTTACAGGCTTTGATCGAACCAAAAACCCTGTGGAGAATCGATCGAACTTCGGGCCTGAAACGGAATGAGACCTTACAAATAGTCCAGTAAGTGGTGCAGTTTTTTGTAAAGAGGGGGGAAGTAAGGTTCTGCAAGCAATCGTCTAATTGACTGTAAGAAGAATAATTTCAGTTACATCCCCTGACTTCCTGTGCTCGTTTGGAAAATAGCTAAATCACAGTCAGGGTATTCTCATATCTGCTGGTCCCAACATAATAATTGCTGTTACATTTTATTTTATATACAGTAACGCAAGCTTCCTTTTTCTGCTACCTTCGTCAAAAATAATAATAGATTAGCGAAACAAAGTAACAACGGTCTGTGGCAGAGATGTCTTGCAAACAATATGTGGCCTCAGGATTGGTAATTATTACGTGCCGTGCTGCATAGCCTTAGCGATCATGTTTCTCCTTCTTGTTTCTCCTTTCTCTTAGTGTTTCCGGTCAATCCCACTGCTTTTTTTTTCGGTCAACACTCTACGATATTTTTCTATTGACCTTTCTCTCTTCCTTTTTTCCCCTTAATTTTTCCAGCCATTACCAAGTTCTCCAGCGTCCGTCTTCTCATGACGTGTTTTCTTTTTTAAATAATTCTAACTAGTATTCGTTGTTCTGATATTTCTCCGAGGACCTCTTCATTTGCTTTTCTGTCTTTTCCAAGGTACACGTATTTGTTGTATCTTTCTCCAAAATCACATCTCTGTTGCATCAAATTTCATTGCTATATTTTTTGTTAACGGCCCGAGTTTCACAGCCGTAAAGTAACAGGATGCTAAGCAGATATTGTATGGAGAACTTCTGTGGGAAAGGAAGCTCCAAGAGACAAGTCAGAAGTAAGATATATATATATATATATATATGTCATCATCATCATCAGGTGCCGTGCCGACTGGCGTTGGCTATTATGCTTCTCCAGAGTACCCGATCCTTCATGCAGGCCATCTGTTCAGTTGGTGATCTCCTCTCACACCATCCCGTCAGACTGTCCAGTATCATTTCTCTTGGTCTTCCTCTTCATCTTCTTCCTTCTATTTTTCCCGTTGTTATAATATTTTCAATGCCCCCTCTTCTCATTGCATGTCCTATGAAAGTACATTGTCTCTCTCTTATCTTTCTGACAAGGTTTTTTGTCTCTCCAGCTCTTCTCATACATTCTTCATATATATATATATATATTCCTGCAGGTTCTGTGGATTCTCTGTTAGAAGCAGTGTATCATATACATACATATACATGGCCTATTTTGCTGGTAGTTCTTCTCTTTATGTTCAGTCCTGGTAGTTCTTCTGAGGATCTGACAATGTTCTCTTTTTTAAAAAGGAACTCCGGCCTAATCTGGATTTATACTTTCTGTGAAAAGTAAATTAAGTCTAACCTGACCGTATAGTTTCTGTCAAACATAAGTTAAGATATGTAGTGCGTTTATGAGCGATTTTTTTTTAAAATATCAATTCTGAAGACTGAGAAGAAAAAAATAAAAGACCGCATCATGTTTAACGCGACTCAACTTCCGGTCACTGTGTTATCTGAGGAGAAAGCGAGAGACAAAGCTGAAATCATAAGATGCAACTGCAGAGAGACTGGATTTTGCATTACAAAGATGATTTGTTGTTATAATGGCTGTATCTGCCAGTCAAGTATTGATAGACATAAGCATGAGAGAACACGCCCAGCTACGTGTTATTTCCAAAACTTAGCATTATGGCATACGGAGCACGTTCACGTCTGCTCCATTCTCCGTTCTACTTTTCGTCAAAGAGTTAACTTTGATAATGTCCCCTGTCATAAGTTGATTGTGAGACAATCTGGTGGGTCTTGTAAGTGGGCATCCTCCTTTGTGATCCTTTCGTTACTCCCACAGTTCCTTCATTCGCTCAAATTCTTGTTTCAGCGTCGCTGACAAGGCGGCTAAGATAGTATCTACACGTGACCATCACTAATCTGGCACCATAGGGACGGACCATTTGGGTGCAGTTTAAAAGATTACTGGTGGTTACGTTAGAATACATTTAACCCAACATCTTACCTTTAAAATACCTTGTAAGTCGCACATGTAGGTTAATAAATGAAAAAAAAAGAAGAATTAAATGGAAATCAAATGAAATTTTAATGAAACACAGGTAAAATAGTGTAAATGTTACAAAAGAGCAAATATAATTCTATTGACTTACATAAGAAAACTTCATCACTGCCATTTCAAAAGTAAAGAGCTGGAATTTACAACTAAGCAACTTACATGTCTGGAGGCGAAGGGCTGTCAGGAGTGCTGTCTTCATCTTGGACGATGACTGAAATATCAGGAACTGATATGATGATGATGATATGATGATGATGATGATGATGGTGGTGGTGGTAGTGGTGGTGGTGATGATGATGATGATGATGATGCTGATGGTGGTGGTGGTAGTGGTGGTGGTGGTGATGATGATGATGATGGTAGCTCATCTGGGAGAGCAGACACTAAAGGCACTGGAATTCTGAAGTGTTGACTCCCTCAATTGCACGCTTCCCAGATGGAACATCTTGTAGCCTGAGCTGCTTCATATATTGTTGTGCTCTTTCTCTGATTAGTTTGTCCTGCGGAATGTTTTATTATTCCTTGTTCACTTATAAAACTGCGTTTCTCTAGGCCTTTTATCAGTTCATCACACAACTGAATTAACCTGTCAAGAGAGACCCTTTCTGTCACGTCTTCCTCATTCTCATCACCGCTTTCTCCTTCACTTGCTCGCTGTTCCAGACTTAAAACCACCTGCACAATTTCCGCGTCAGCATAATGATACCCAGGAGCATCGTCATCATTCATCCATTCCTCAACATTATTTTCATCCACTCTGAATGCAAGATTCTTAAGAGTGGGATTAAACAGAACACGAGCATAAGCGAGCAGATCGTGTATAATCTGCTTTTCCTTTGAAGCCCTAAATCCTGAAAAGTCACACCCGTCTTCACCAGGCGTAGACTCGAACATTAACCCTTGCCATAGTTTATGCCACCCATTTTACAGCGTGGATGCCTCTACAGACTTCCGAGCATTGGCAACACAGTAAACCATACCTCTCACATTAAACTGTTAAATTCGCATACCGATCTAACAAAGTTAACTTCACTCGGTAGGCATCTCATAAAAGGAGTGCTATACTCACGACTTCAAAGAACATAAATTATCATTGTCCTGAAGTTGAATTAATGACGTGCAATGAGGTAGAAAATAAATAACAAAAACATTGTTCTTACCAGCAGTTTGCTTTCCGATGAGCAGGGCGGCTGTCTAAAACAAGCATTATCTTACAGCTGTGATCCAGGCCAAGAGAGCCACACTGAGCTCTTGGTTTGGGAACAAAATAATTCCCAAATCATTGGACTCAATGTAATGTCGGTTGCTATCCATCCTCTTTTGTTGGTACCGTAAATCACAGGAAGCTCTCATACCTTCGAAAGCCCTGGGGTGTAAACTTTTACCAATGACCAACAACTTACACCTGTGCGCCCCTACGGCGTGAGAGCAACCCAGCACAGTGACACGGTCTTTTGACGCTTTATAACCAGCTGGTGATGCTGCGCCGTCAGTGGAGTTCTTCTTGGCGTACATTTCCAGAACAAGGCAGTTTCATCCTCTTTATAAACCTGTTCTGGACTTGTATTTTTCATCTGACACTAACATGTCGAACTCGTCAACAAAGTGTCAGCCGCTGCCTTGTCCGCTCGACGTTTCTCAAGTTATACTTTAATTTTATTTTATGTCTCTCAGCTTTCCGATGTTGGTTATGATTGATTATATGAGCAGAACATTCGTAAATTGTCTGGAACAGAGTTGAAGTTGTATGATAAAGGGCAGAATATCAGACGGGCATGTGTGCCCAATTCTTAACCCTTTGGAAATAAAGATCAATCAATTAATCACCAACGAAACTGTAAGCCATGTCGATGTTTGAAACGCTGAAGCCAACCTGCAGTATAATCACACTCACAATCTAGACCTAGTTCTTTATGAAAAAGTTTAGCTTGTTCCTTTAACAGATCCCCAGACAGTTCAACACCTTCACTTTGGTGCAGCCTAAACCATTATCTCATCTTGTTTGCATTTTTTTCCCTTCATTCATTGTTTTCCGTATACACGTTTGTTTTTCTTTGAATCACTGTCAACAAAGAACTTGAGCAATTTTTGTCTCTGTTTCTTTACGTCCTAAACTGTAGATGAGCCAGTGCTGCATAAATCACACAAGCTTCGCAGACACGCCGCTGTCCCGTTTTTTTTTTTTCAGTTCTACCTTATCTGTTATGGACAGCGTACGATGTTCGCGCGCCACAGCACGAGAAGCACGGTTTGTGTTTACCAGAGCCATAACCGCGGCTAAATGTCAGCAGGTTATAATAAAAGTGGACAAAAGACAATTAGAAATGCCTTACCGAGGTTTGTATAAACCGAAGTTTATACATTTATACATACCGAGGTTTGAAAACGTTCAGAGCCAGTGGATGCAGCAGCTAGCGCCACCAAACCAGTGGATGCAGCAGCTAGCGCCACCAAACGCCAGTGGCAGGTCAGTGCGTCGACCATGGAAACTTGGAATGTCTCTCGTGGAAGTTAGTGCTGGGTAAATGACTGAAGCTTTACCTGATTGCCGGATTTATGATGGTCAAGTGTACGAAGGGTCACTGCTTCCTGTATTGCAGCATTGCCAGCTGTCTGTCAATCAATCCCATCGCCCTTGATTCCAGCATGGCCCTGGGAGTGCCCCATTTTAAGACTCTGGACAAGAGTTTGGTCAAGGCATTCCACCCATTCTTTGCCCTACATGCAAGTGTGGATCTTACGGAGCATGCTTTGAGAGTCTGAAACAACCACTGCGAGCAACCCCCCCCCCCCAACCATACAGTCACAAGTATGATGGAGCGTATTGTCCTATATTAAACTAAAACTGGAGTGCAGATCTTATTCAAGCGAGATAACAACAATCTGGTCAGATACGTAAATCAGACAACATGATCTAAAGCCAAAGTGATGCTCTAAATGTGACAGAAAGAAAGGCTGCAGAGCACCACCATCATAAGAACTACACAATATCAGCAATGAGGCATAAAAGGACAAAGAAAGAGTATTGAAGACTTCAGCAGAAACAGCAGAGAAGGCTGCATGCTGGGCTTGGAACATGCGCAATAATGAGTGGAAAGGCTAACATTTAAGTAGCTTAAGTTGCCCTGTCTAAGGCCGATAAGGCGTGACGGAAAATATAAAATACTTTACATGATTCATCGTCACACAGGACACGACGATTCAATTCCGGAAAGAGGAAAATAAGATTGGGGGTAGGAGGGGGGAGAGACACACAGAGAGAGGGGGGACAGAGAGAGAGAGAGAGAGAGAGAGAGAGAGAATCAATTCCCACAATTCACATACCTTTGGGATTCATGATCAAAAACAGCCAGTACCCTATAAGCAGTGTCGGTAGTTAATGGACCGAAACAAGGATTTATTTACATTTCTGTTGTTATAAAATCACTTAACGCCAGTACGTTAAATTCTAGTAACATGGCGCTAACATCCCTACTTTCACCATCATAGATTCTTCGATCTCATAATACCAGGTTTCCATAGGTTTGCTAGCATCACGTGATCGGGGCAGTTCATTTTGTGATGTAGAAACATCGCTTCAGCAACATAAATAACAAAAACCGAGGCCGTCACCGAGTAGTCCATGCGCACTCAACTTTCTGTCTGGTCCGGGTCGACATCTTTCTTAGCTTTCACTAACAACTGATTCGAACAAGATGCCGGTAAGTCTTTTTTTTTTAATCTTTGTTTTTAGATGTTCTGCTTGTCAACTTTTATAAACTACACTAATTGGATCATACATCAAACATGTTTGTGGCAAGTTCTTTATATAAAAACATCGCAGAAACAGTCAAACCACAAGGAAATTTATTTCACCGAACAGTAATATTTAACGAACTCCCCTTTTTTTCCTTTCATTTTGTTCTGTTTTTTTTTAAAGTTATATCAGGTAATTTACGAACTGTATCCTTGTGTTGCTCCGCAATGTTTAGACTTGTAACAATGCTCTGTCTTTCTACAGTTGACTATGAGAGTTTTATCGTTTAGAGAAATAGAATTCTGATATATTTAGCCTGAACTGCTTCACAGGAGAGACTTTTCGTATGGTGTTTTGCAGTGTGTTCCTGATTGATTTTTTTGGTAGTACGGTCAGTTTTCAATTGACTGGTCAGTGGCTCTCAAACTGTTTTTGATGTTTCTCCTTATGCAGTTCAAGGCGCCCGAGTAGCGTACTTGTCTCTGAAGACTAAGCTCAGTGGTTCGAATCCGGCCGGATTTCAATCTGTAGAAATGGGTCCCTGGAATCTTCTGGAGCTGGGGAAAGAAATGCAGTCAAGTGTGGTACTGACCGTATCACCCTGTAGTGTGCTGATAGGTCAAAGAAAATACGGGGGCTAATACTATGTCCCCTAGGTGCCTTTATGGCCTGATAGGATTACCTTTATTTTACCTTATCTTGAACCCACGCTACAACAGTCTCACTGGAAACACTGTCATAATCTACTGAATCCTTCGAGTGGCCTGCATTTTTTAAAAAGAAAATATGTAAGTGCTCAACAACAAAAAAATGAGAGAGAGAGAGAGAGAGAGAAATGTACGGATATAAGATTAAAATATTTCTAAGTTTGTAGCCATTTTAGTTTGGCATCGCCTGCAGCATTGAGGACGAGGAGAACCAAGCTGGCACATTATCAAGCGAAAACTTTGGTTCTCTCTGCGCGTAGCGTGCTCCGTCGAACTCAGTTTTGCGTCTTTAAAAAAAAAAAAAATTACTCAAAACACTCACGTGCGTGTACTCAACTACATCCCACGGGTGCGTCATGGGTTAATTAAAAAACACGGAAATCGTTCCCCCCCTCCCACCCCCTTTTTAAAATGCTTTTCGCGGACGTAATAAAACTGATGTAAGTGAATTAATTTTTTGTTTAAAAACTCCCCTTCAAATTTGTCAACACTTATGTCGACACCCATTTTGCGTGTGTGATTTTAAACAGATGTGGAGGTGGTGTAGTGGTTAGTGCATTAGCCCGCCGATCAGAAGTTCCCTGGTTAGATTTCACACTTGGGCGGATTTTTTTTTTTTTTTGGTCAGACCGACCGGCACCAGGATCAACCCAGCCTCGTCAAATGGGTACCTGGGGTCTCCATAGGAAAAAAAAAAACAAAGGCAGCCAGTACAGATGCTGGCATCCCTACCTCAAATGCTGTAGTGGCCTAGAAATGTGAAGGCGCTAACACTCCACACCACCTACAAATGCTACGGGACTTGAATTTTAAATACGGTTGCAAGTAAGGGCATCCGATGGAAGTTCTCTCTCTCTCTCTCTCTCTCTCTCTCTCTCTCTCTCTCTCTCTCTCTGAGCCTTAAGTGCCCAGGGCACATGGGGCTTCCGCAAGAGTTTTCCACAAATGCTTGTCCTTTGCCCTTTTTTTTCTGCTCTTGCCCAGGTGAGCCCTCTATTGCTCAATATCCTTTCTGTTGTTCTTCTCCATGTCTCCTTTTGTCTACCCTTACTTCTATTCCCCTGTGGTGTCCATTTTAGTGCTATTTTTGGTAGTGAGTTGTCAGTCATTCGGAGCACATGTCCCAACCATCGCCAGCGTCTTTCCTCAATAACTACTGTCAAGGGAAGTTTTATAAGCTGGGACAAATTCCCCACTTATCTTTTTTCATCCGCTCCGTGCCCATTCTTGAAACAAGGAAAATCATCCGGGCCCCTCCCTTTTCTCCCCCTCCCCCTCCCTCCCCGCGCCGTCTCCACTGGGCTCGACTGCAGGTATGTATAAATACGTATGTATGAACACTGTTTTTCTGCGTGCGATGTGCACACATCATCCATCAGGGCCGGCCCTAGGAAATGTGTTTCCCTGTGTAGTAGCATGCCTTGCCGCCCCCTCTCTCAGTTCTCAAATTAACATTTTAATATTTTAAAACCGATATGTTAAGTAAGCTTCATCGCGTCCGATCATTTATTTTAAATAGCATTAATAACACTTGATAAATTAATGGGAAAAAATCGTTAGATCTGTAAGAACTATAAATTTATTACAAAATGAGTAACGGTTACAAGAAATGAATGTAGGTATGTTACTTACATCATCGTAGTGCTTATCACATGTGGAACGAAGAGTTTTTTCTTTCTTTTTACCACAAGAACAACATGTATTCATATCTTGGTTTTTAGCACACGTATCTTCATGTTATCTGCACTTCTGTTGTTTCGAGTAAATATCTGGCTTGTGAAAAGAAAGTTTCCTTGATTTCATATTCGCAAAATCAAAAAGTGGTCAGTACAGTCTAATTTTTGTGTTTATATATATATATATATATATATATATATATATATATATATATATATATATATATATATATATATAATATATCTGGAACCATGGAAAATTCTTCCAATCGAATTTCGACCATTGTTGAGTTTTTGCTAGCAACATTGAGCACACTTAAAACACAGCGCCATATACAACATGAACGCTGTAAACATTTAAAACCCCCCACAGTTTCTCAGTTTCATGTCTTGCAAGTTTTGTTCTCCGTTTCACCATCAGTAATTTCTATCAAAGCATAAAACATTTTTTTAACTTGAATATCTTAAAGAGCTAATGGCTTCGATCCTAGATTCTCCTCGGGTGGTACTTGGTGGCTTGAGCACTGGAGTTGTGGCATTTTTATATAAGGGTTTCTCGGTGGAGTTTCGACGCTGAGACAATAAGAAGAAGAATAATAGATTGCGTGGTTTATTTATTCTAAGGTTGGTCACTCTCATAACATAAGTGGCCTTTTTCAGTACAACCCTATTCTCTACGCACACACCCTTTCTTCGTGTACACGTCCTTTCTTCATGTACACACCTTTTCTTCACGTACACACCCTTTCTTCACGTACACGTCCTTTCTTCGCGTACACGTCCTTTCTTCACGTACACGCCCTTTCTTCACGTACAGGACCTTTCTTCACGTACAGGACCTTTCTTCGTGTACACGTCCTTTCTTCATGTACACGACCTTTCTTCATGTACACGACCTTTCTTCATGTACAGGACCTTTCTTCACGTACAGGACCTTTCTTCATGTACACGACCTTTCTTCACGTACACAACCTTTCTTCATGTACACGTCCTTTCTTCATGTACACGCCCTTTCTTCACGTACAGGACCTTTCTTCGTGTACAAGTCCTTTTTTCATGTACACGCCCTTTCTTCACGTACACCCCATTTTTCACGTACACGCCCTTTCTCGTGTCATCGCTACATACAACTTACTTCTTCTCAATCTCTTTTCTTAAAGTTGGAGAAGAAAAAGGCGGCCACGCATGACGCTGACCACATCACGATCTAGTGTGCTATGACGTCAAAGAAAATACGAGCACTAACACATCCTTAGGTGCTTGTATGCAGGCCCCGTGGGAGGGGAGTTCAGTCAGTGCATTGCTCCGAGGCCTAGAGTGTTTCCCTCGTTTCGTGGATAGGGTCTAAAGGGGTCCCGGGGGGGGGGGGTTGTAGTAGATGACAGCAGATAAGCGGGGAAGACACGGGAAAGGGGGGGGGTGTAGTAGATGAAAGCAGATAAGCGGGGAAGACACGGGAAAGGGGGGGGGTGTAGTGGATGAAAGCAGATAAGCGGGGAAGACACAGGAAGGGGGGGAGTGTAGTAGATGAAAGCAGATAAGCGGGGAAGACACAGGAAGGGGGGGGGTGTAGTGGATGAAAGCAGATAAGCGGGGAAGACACAGGAAGGGGGGGTGTAGTGGATGAAAGCAGATAAGCGGGGAAGACACAGGAAGGGGGGGAGTGTAGTGGATGAAAGCAGATAAGCGGGGAAGACACAGGAAGGGGGGGTGTAGTGGATGAAAGCAGATAAGCGGGGAAGACACAGGAAGGGGGGGTGTAGTAGATGAAAGCAGATAAGCGGGGAAGACACAGGAAGGGGGGGAGTGTAGTGGATGAAAGCAGATAAGCGGGGAAGACACAGGAAGGGGGGGAGTGTAGTAGATGAAAGCAGATAAGCGGGGAAGACACAGGAAGGGGGGGTGTAGTGGATGAAAGCAGATAAGCGGGGAAGACACAGGAAGGGGGGGTGTAGTGGATGAAAGCAGATAAGCGGGGAAGACACAGGAAGGGGGGGAGTGTAGTGGATGAAAGCAGATAAGCGGGGAACACAGGAAGGGGGGGGTGTAGTGGATGAAAGCAGATAAGCGGGGAAGACACAGGAAGGGGGGGGTAGTGGATGAAAGCAGATAAGCGGGGAAGACACAGGAAGGGGGGGGTGTAGTAGATGAAAGCAGATAAGCGGGGAAGACACAGGAAGGGGGGGAGTGTAGTGGATGAAAGCAGATAAGCGGGGAAGACACAGGAAGGGGGGGTGTAGTAGATGAAAGCAGATAAGCGGGGAAGACACAGGAAGGGGGGGAGTGTAGTGGATGAAAGCAGATAAGCGGGGAAGACACAGGAAGGGGGGGGGGTTGTAGTAGATGAAAGCAGATAAGCGGGGAAGACACGGGAAAGGGGGGGGTTGTAGTAGATGAAAGCAGATAAGCGGGGAAGACACGGGAAAGGGGGGGGGTGTAGTGGATGAAAGCAGATAAGCGGGGAAGACACAGGAAAGGGGGAGGGGTGTAGTGGATGAAAGCAGATAAGCGGGGAAGATACGGGAGGGAAGGGGGAAGAGTGTTGCACGACCTTACAAAATTTCTCACGAAGCCCCTGGCTGGATGGAATGATGGGGGTGGGGTGGGCGGTACCTTTATCTTACCTTACTCTGAAACCACTTGAGTCTCACGGAAACGTCATAATCTCGCAAATCTTTTTGTCTATAAACTTTATCGTTTATAAACTTTCTTTATTCTCTACAAACCTGTAGTCCTTGATAATTCTTTACGACAAACGTTCCCCCTCATAGAGAAATATACTATCAGTCAAGAGTCAAGCGATACTGGATTTCTTTGATTAACAGATTGGGGCTTCTGGGGAAAAGTGATATCGATCTATCTCGTGTCCGAGATTACTCAGGTTTGATAACTGTGGCTATGCCGTTAATAAACAAAAACAAAAAATATGTGACCTTGTGTGCCTCTCCCCCCCCCCCTTAAAAAAAAACACTCTGAGACACATATTTTAACCATTTTCTGTTCGTTTCAGTGTCGTCTGCCAATCCGTTTGTCTGTTTGTCTGACAAAGACAGAAGCTGGATCTTTACAGCCCTGTGTAGAAGAAAGTAAATTAGTCACACGACAGCAGTTTTTCATTGACATTAACTTGACAAGAATCCAACATTTCTCGCCCAAAAACAGTGACGATACGGAAAACGATTATCAGCAACACCTGTTGCTACACGATATGTGCGCTTTGAAACGTACAGCGTGATAAAAGTGTTAGCACCGAGTCTCTGGATACGACCTGGTACACGGGTTAGGAGCTCATTGTTCCTGTTATGATGGCCCGCACACAGCACAGCTGTAGATTCGGACTGTGTACAAGGGTCATTTTGACATGCAGTAATGAGCTCAGGGCTGAAAATTGGTTGCATTAGACCTCCAGCTTGCCGCTTCTCCTGCCTGGATGGTTCGTGCAGGCACCAACAACAACAACAAAAAAACTGGGTTTGCAGAAACAGCTGAAATGGCGTTTTAGTGGGCGTGGTAAACATGCGTAACGTGTTGTGCAAGATATCATCATCATCATCAGGTGCCGTGCCGACTGGCGTTGGCTGTTATGCTTCTCCAGAGTATACGATCCTTCATGCAGGCCATCAGCTCAGTTGGTGATCTCCTCTCACACCATCCCGTCAAACTGTCCAGTATCATTTCTCTTGGTCTTCCTCTGGATCTTCTTCCCTCTATTTTTCCTGTTGTTATAATATTTTCAGTGCCCCCTCTTCTCGTTGCATGTCCTATGAAAGTACATTGTCTCTTTCTTATTTTTTTTTTACACGATTGTCAATATTGTGTAAAATATGAACATTTAAATAGTTTAATGCAGCTTAGGACCCGCGTTAACGCAGTGGATTAGTCACTAGCTCGCTGACCGTGTGCCTGATTTTAATTTCCACTCACCACAGTGGCGGTCAAACCTTGGTTCACAAAAACAAACAAAAATACTCCCAGGGTTCACCCAACTTCAAGAAAAAATGGATACAAGGATTAATGCTCTGAGAAGGAAGAGGAATGACGCTGCTAGCTACGGAGTTCATGCTGATGGCGACAAAAGTATCACTAGTTTCTGGTCAACTGCAGACCAGGCAACAGAGTACTTATGGTCTGACCGTGTGCGATGACGGTGATTAACAACTCACACCTTTCATGCACGGCTTTTCCGTCAGCATACTTAAAGAAGCCCGTGGCCCATTATCAGAAGTTCTGCGTCTGTGTTTGATGTTAAGTACTATCTGTTGAATCAAAACAATTAAGGATTTATGGCACTGCAAAATTATAAGCTGGTGATCCGGAACTTACATGTATTTAGAAAAAGTGGCCTTTGGGTGTGAAAAGACTGAGAACCGCTGTCTTAAAAAAAAGTGTTACTGCTTCCAACACTGATCATATACATGAAAAAAGGACATTTGATAATAGAAAGTTTTCTGGTCAACAACCTCTTCTCAGGCGCCTCTTGATGTTGTTTGTTGTACTGGTTTCTACATCATGATTTTATTCCCTGGATATATTCTGAAAGCACGCAGAGATTAGTCTGAGCAGTGGTATGTGATACGGTCATTAAAAGCATATATATATATATATATATATATATATAAGTAAAGGTAAAATTCCCGTTTCCATGCCATTAAGTCATATTGGGTTCCCGTGCCATAAGGCACATTGGGGAATACGGTGTTAGGCCCGTATTTTCCATGACCTTCGGCATATGAAAGTGTGATGTGGTCAGTATATATATATACACACACACACACTATTCAGTTCAGTTCAAATACCATGCCGCGTGGCGTAGACGATCATTTCTCTCCACGATTCCCTGTCTTTAGACTTGATTTTGAGATCCGCCGGTGACTTTCTTCCTAGCCACACTGACAGCCCATCTAGTAACTTCTCTCTCTGTCTTCCTCTGTCTCTTCTTCCTTCAATTTTCCCAGTTGCCATAGTGTATTCCAATTTTGCTCTTCTCAGGAAATGTCCTAAAAATCTCGCTTGTCTGCCTCTGACCTTTGCTATAGTATATATATATATATGGGCGTCTGAGTGGCGAAGTGGTTAGTGCACTGGTATCTCATGGCGAAGGTCGGGGGTTCGAATCCGGCCGGAGGCGCCCCAGTCACCTAGGCTGTAGAAATGGGTACCCGACTTCTTCTAGAGTTGGGGAAGGAAAGGCGGCTAGCCGTGATACTGACCATATCACCCTCTAGTGTGCTGACAGGTCAAGGAAAATATGAGCACTAACACCACATCCCTATGTGCCTCTAAGGCATGAGAAGATTACATATATATATATATATATATAATGATCTTAAAGCTTTACAACAGAGTGGACAGTTCTGCCTTCAAGGGATGCTGGGAAGACGAATATGTGTATGCGAGAGAATAAATGAATGAATGTATGAATTATCTTTATTTTAAAAGGTAAAGAATTGGGTGCGCAGGCCCGTCTTACATTCTGCCCTTTATCACTCCATCTTTCATGCTTCCCACACACTAGATTTAATAAAGTATACAAAACTACCCAAGATAGATAGATAGGTAGGTAGGTAGGTAGGTAGGTAGATAGATAGGTAGATAGGTAGATAGATAGGTAGATAGGTAGGTAGGTAGGTAGGTAGAGAGAGAGAGAGAGAGAAAGAGAGATGAGTGGTAGGTGGCATAAGAATCAGTTGAATGAAAAATGTTTTCGAGAGGGGGGAAAAGTTATCGCCAGACTAAGAAGGGAGTGACTTACAGCCTTTAAGCTTGCATGTTATTCCACATACTGTATTCGCACATGCGGAGAAAAGGGAGGGGGGGGGGGCAGTCAGAAAAAGTTTTGAGAACAGCTTTTATTGACTTACGATCCATTTTTGTGTCTTTATTTTGTTGTTTTGCCCTTGTTAAAATTGTTATATTATTTCTTTCTGTAAGGCTTCGCTTGGTTCGCTCCCTATCTGAAAATTCATGAACTCTGCCACGTGTTACAATTAGTCATACTTGCCGCGCCACCTGGTGGCATGTTCATGATACATTAACACGTGTTTTATGTATGTGTTGCTTCTGATGACAGGAATATCCATTTGGAAATCGAAAATGTTCTTTTTATAGTCTTATTTTTTGTCATGATAGTCGAAAAAGGGAGAGAATTTATCACAGTAATGTTTTCATTGATTACAAAAGTTGTGTTTGCTAAGTTTAGTTGCTTTGATTCTGTTTCTGGTTGCTAGAGTACAGAGAGACAGACAGACAGACAGAGACAGACAGAGATAGAGACAGACAGAGACAGAGACAGAGAAAGACAGAGATAGAGACAGACAGAGCCAGCGACAGAGACAGAAATAGAGACAGACAGAGACAGAGACAGACAGAGATAGACAGAGACAGACAAAGACAGAGATAGAGACAGACAGAGCCAGCGACAGACAGAGACAAAGATAGAGACAGACAGAGACACAGACAGACAGAGACAGAGATAGAGACAGACAGAGACAGCGACAGACAGAGATAGAGACAGACAGAGACAGACAGAGACAGGGACAGACAGACAGAAGTTTAACTCTGAAAATGGGCATACACTTGAGAGAACTTGTTCAGACACAGACAGACAGACAGACAGACAGACAGACAGACAGACAGACAGACAGACAGACACAGACAGACAGACAGACAGACAGACAGACAGACAGACAGACAGACAGACAGACAGACAGACAGACAGACAGACAGACAGACAGACAGACAGACAGACAGACAGACAGACAGACAGACAGACAGACAGACAGACAGACAGACAGACAGACAGACAGACAGACAGACAGACAGACAGACAGACAGACAGACAGACAGACAGACAGACTGTTAGTCTTGAATTCATGAAAAATGTAATTATGTCCCCCTCCCATCCAGACTCTCCCCATTTCTTACTTCAGTTACATGTAAGCGGCCTTCATTTGGCAGAGATAATAATTTACACACCAACCCACCGTTCTGAAATGTCAGCTTGCGTGAAAGTGAAAATGAAAATCAATTATTGCCAGGCAATCGATGTGGTCGCCAACAAATGCCATATGCTCTATACGCAACAATTCTTTTTTTTTAAATGGCATAACAGCTACAAGCTTATTCCATTAATGATAGTAAACAAATACAGCAGCTGCAAATGAAACAGCAGAATTACACGGGCAGCAGATTTCGTTATTCTTTCTGTTATAGTTTCGCAGTCTTCAAGTAGGTGAAATAACTTCTGGTGGCAGTGATAAATTATTTTCACTTTTTCTCTTAAATTTTAATTTTAAAAAGTGGAACTTCGGCATTTTTTTTTTCATTCAGAGGTAAAGAGTTTACGTCTAGTAGGATTATACAGTGCGTTCGGAAAATAACTGTGTACTAACCCAGTATCGATTCCGGTATTGTAGTGATATCTTAATGACTGCGGCAGGCAGATGTGGCCAGATAGCGCAGACATTAAGATATCGCTCTGATACCTGAATCGATACTGGGTCAGTGCACAGTTGCCTAAGGAACACCCTATAACACAGGAGATAACACACTGAAGTATAATATTAAAATGGTAAAATTAATAACACAGTCGTATCTGAGTTAATCGTGAATGATAACGGAAGATCACCGAGTCTGTGATAGAGAAGATGAGTGGGAAGTTTATTAGCAGCTGCTGAATTAAAGCGCCTGAGTGGCGTAGTGGTTAGCATACTCACCTCTGCGGCGAGCGACCCAAGTCCGGCAAAAGGAGCCCCCCCCCCAGTCCATCCAGCTGCAGAAGTGGGTAACCTGCTTCTTCCGGAGCTGGTGAAGGAAGGATGTCCAGGTCAATGCTCACCTGATCACCCTCTAGTGTGTCGACAGGTCAATAAAAATATAGGCACAAACATTTTATCTACATATGCATCAGTGCCGTGATGGCGCTACGTTTAAAAAAAATTATATATACGAGCGTGTGTGTATGTGTGTGTGTGTGTGTATATATATATATATATATATATATATATATATATATTTAATTCAATTCAAGTGCCATGCCACATGGCGTAGGTGATCATTTCTTTCCACAATTATCTGTCTTTTAGACTTGATTATGAGATCTTTGGTGAATTTCTTCCTAACCGCACTGACAGCCCATCCAGTAACTTCTCTCTCTGTCCTCCTCTGTCTCTTCTTCCTTCAATTTTCCCACCTGCCACAGTGTGTTCCAGTTTTCCTCTTCTCAGGAAATGTCCTACAAATCTCGATTGTCTGCCTCTGATCTTTGCTATAATTTGCTTTTTAACTCCAGCCTCTCTTAAGACTTCTTCATTAGTTTTCTTGGCTGTCCATGGTACCTTCAACATCCTTATAAAACACATCTCCATGGTCTCCATTTCCCACTGTACTCTCTTATTCATGGACTATGCTTCACACCCATAAAACAGAATTGGCTCGATGTAACATTTAAGTATTCGGAATCTTGTTTCCAATGATACGGATCTGTTGCACAAGATGTGTCTCATTGTCTGGAATGCTGACTTGGCCTGAGCACGTCTGCTTTTTATTTCGTTGTGACATTTCCAATCAGCTGTTATAATTGTTCCTAAGTACTTGAATCTATCAATTTGTTTCAGATTCGTGCCATCGATGGTAATGCTACATTTTTGCGGTATTCTTTTCTTTGAGATAACCATCACTTCAGTCTTTCTTTCTGAGACCTTTATTTTTACTTTCACGAACCACGACGTCCAGAAGAGCCTGTAGCTCCCCTTCACTTTTAGCAATCAGGACTGTGTCGTCTTCATATCTTAAGTTGTTAAACTGTCTTCTTAAGTTGTTAAACTGTCTTCTTCCTAAACCCAGGACTGATCTGTACAAGAAAAGCCTTTCATACTCTGCAGTACAGCTCTGGAACACCCTCCCCTACCATTTAAAATCCAATGGTAATACTTCATCCTTTAACTCAAACCTGTTTCATTATTTACTTGCTTGTAATTATATGCCTCCATAGAATAACCAGCACTCTCTCAACCCGTGACTCGCCAACCATCAAGTATTAAAATGACATAGTTTGAAAAGTAACTTGTTAGAAACTTTTAGAAATTATTTTAATGTTTGTTAAAAAAACATATGTTAGAAGATCTGTATTTACAATGTATTTTTGTTTATGTATATGTCTGTGTGTATGTGTGCGTGAGAGTTATTTTATTAGGTTAATTACTTTGAATGTAATAGTTAAATCTTACACTCTTTTGATATGCTTTTTCCTCATGTAATCTGTATACTTGTATTAAATCGAGTGTGTGAGAAGAATGAAAGAAGGAGTGATGAAGGGCAGAATGTAAGACGGGCCTGCGTGCCCAATTCTTTAACCTTTAAAAATAAAGATTATTCATTCAAAGATTATTCATTCATTCATTCATTCAAGGTTGTACCCGCCAACTGATATTCCCAGTATGTTCTCTATATTTCTCATTATGTTTTCGCTGTACAAGGAGAAGAGGTCAGGAGATAGAACACATCCTTGTCTCACTCCCAATTTTATGTCTTGGAATGCTCCTGTTTGGTTCTCAACCCTCATTGCTGCTGATTGCTGGCAATATATGTTTTTGATTAGTTTCAGATCTTTCCCATCTATGTTGATGTCTTCCAGCATTCTTATAATTTCTGTGTGTCTTACTTTATCAAATACTTTACAGTAGTCTGTGAAGCATAAGTAAAGGTATATCTTTACTTCTGTTGATCTCTCCATCAAAGTTCTTATTATATATATGGCGTTACTTGTGCCTTTTCCTTCGACGAAGCCGCACTGTCCTTCAGCAATTTCTGGTTTTATTTTGCTCCTGACTCTTCTTATAACAATACGAAGTAGGATTCTGGTAACATGGCTCATAGAACCATTAAGTTCGATGGTCTTCACATTCAACTACACCTTGTTTCTTTGGTAGGGCAATGAAAATTGATTGCAAAAGGTCTGATGGGACATAGTTACTGTTATAGATGTCATTCAACAATCTGGTAATTATTTCTATGCCAAGCTCTCCTAATGCTTCCAATTCTTCCTTGGTGATTTTATCTGGTCCTGGCGCTTTGTTGTTTTTCATGTGTTTGATGGCTTCGTCCACTTCACAATATATATATATATATATGCTATAACCCAAAAAAAAACAGTGGCAAAGTTCATCTTTTGATGAAAAAGAAAGCAGAAGTCGACAAGATCAGATTGTTTATTAATCATATATTTTTTTAAACACCGAAGCGAATATCTTAAAGAAATACACTCTTCCCAAGCACTCGATTTACAGTATCACGTTATCCAAAAAACGTTTTGAAAAACAGCATCACCGTGGAAAGGATTTCTAAGCCCCAAAGCACTACACCTGCCACCTCTCACAGACCTGTTCCCATTTACGAGGGTCATACTGAAAGTCGTGAGCAATGTTGCTGTTGTTTTTTTTTTTTAAATCAGAATTTATAGATAGAGAAAATATAAATGTATTGTCTTAACTACAATCTTTTGCACTTCATGTAAAGGTCACATGACGTCACCATCATGTGTCATGTGACATTGCGGAGGATAAACAAAATGGTGGGTGCTGAATTTTCGTTTCATCAACGTGCTGTTACTGAGTTCCTCGTTAAAGAGGAAATACACGCTGCTGAAATTCACCAACGACTTCAACTTGCTTATGGAGATGTGTGTATGGGTGCTAGCAGTGTTAGGAGGTGGGTGAAACATTTCAAAGATGGAAACACGAGCATCCAGAGATATGCCTCGCAGCGGTCGCCCTCGAACTGCATCCACTGAATGCAATGTGGAAAGAGTTGATGACAATATTAAAGAAGACAGATGTGTCACAGTACCTGAGATCGCAGTAAATCTTGGAATAGGACACAATGCAGTACAGGAAATTATTGAGGTAGATAGAGCTGCATGGTGCAGTTTTACAAGGCAGCAGAGGGAATGAGTAAGTGAGAAAAAAACGAATAGAAAGTATGAGAGTAAGATGAGAATGTATAAATGAAAAACATACAGCATCTTGGTGTGAACCTTTTTTGAGGATTACATTCACAAACAAAGCACGACATATAACGAACAGAAAATGGAAAAACCTATGTTATTGACATTCTCTTAAGTAGGAAACACAAGAATGCGTGTCCCATTGACGAGTCGTGGAGACCAAGGGTGGGGGGGGGGGGCACAAAAGATAACAGATGAAGCCAATCATAAATAAGAAATAAGAGGCGGGGAAAGGGAGAGAAACAGGTGGGGGGAAGGGAAGGGCAAGAGACACCTGTAGACCGCTAGAGAAGCCTGTGTCAGGGTGGGGGGGGGGGGGGGGAAGCAGAGAGATAATGAATGAACAGAATGGGCCATAAACACCTGTAGGAAGCTAGAGATGCAAATCGTGGTGAGGGGGGGGTGAGGGAAGCAGGGAGATAATATGAAAACTGGTGAATGAAGGACAATACCCGGAGACGTAATAAACACCTATATGACGCCAGAGAAGAAGAGAAAGTGGCGGTGGGGGGGGGGGGGGGGGGGGGGGGGGGAAGCTATGAGAATGAAACAAGAAATTAGAGTATAAATCACAGAAAAAAAGGAAAACCAAGAAGTTAAAGGAAGTTGAAGACATTGTTAATTCCAGCTGGGTGGAGACAGCCGGCCTAGAAAATAAGGCGCTGTTCTAGGACCCTCCGAGATCGTACATCAATAGAACAAGAGAGGATCGCACTAACAGAAATGTCATGTTTTTTCCTGTGGTTGCTAAGGCAAAAATGATTTAGCCACATGTGTCCAAACCCTCCTAGAAATGTTGTTAAGATGTTGACAAAAATGATCTCCTAAGCGTAAACCGGTCTCCCCTATATACCTCATATCACAACGTTTGCACATAATAGCATAAATAAAATTGCTTGAAGTGCAGGTGAAGCTCTTCTGAAATGATAAAGTGGGTTTAGGGAAGGAGATCTGGCTAACCTCGACAACAAACAGGCAAGTGTTGCACCTACGCCGTCCGCAACGTCTGGTACCATAAAAAGTGCCATCTGTCTTAAGGCGAGTTCGGACTAAAAGGTCCCTGAGATTCTTGTCCAGTCTGTAGGCCACCAATGGGTGTTCCCCAAAGAGTTCACGTGTATCAGACTCGGTCTGGAGGAGATGGAGATGACGAAACAGTATGTTCTTAACTGCCAAACTATGAGGGTGGTGCATGAGTACCAGCTTAACCCTGTCCGAGCTACAGTGTGGTTTAGGAGTGATGGCTTGTTGCCGCGATATATGGCTGATGTTGTTCCAAGATGACGAGAGAACATGTTCTGGATAGCCGCGTTGGCGGAAGAAATCTAGCATTTTCTGGGCTTGATCATGGAAATGATTGAAACCCTATGCTATAAAAAAGCTTGTGCCAGCTGGGTCCCACAGGAGAGAATGTCCAGAAAGCAGTGCGTCTGTGCCGTCTGTGTTCTTGAACGAAATTCTATCGGGAGGATGTTTTCAAACTTGCAGAGAGATGGGGAAAATATATGCAGAGAAACGGAGATTATGTTGAAAAGTGAAGAAAAAGAATGCAGGTAAGGTGATACGTTTATATTTTCTCTACCTATAAATTCTGATTTTAAAAAAAAAATTCCTCACACCTTTCGGTATAACCCTCGTAAAACAGTTTTCATAAGACACCAGCGAGCTTGCCAGTGTTGTACTCTGAAAGATGAAACGCCGAAAAAATGATGCGCATTCTTATCACTTCAATGTCCTGCGGTGGTGTAGTGATTAGTGCACTCGCCTGCCAATCAGAAGGTCCCTGGTTCGATTTCGCATTCAGGCGGATTTTTTTTCATACCGCCGGCACAAAATGAGTACCTGAGGGGTGTCCCTAGGAAAACAGAGTCAGCCAGGTCAAGTGCTGGCATCTCTACCTCAGATGATGTGGTATCCTGGAAATGTGGAGGTACGGACACTTCACACACCCTACGACATGCAGATCCTACGGGACTTTGATTAGAATCACCTCATACAAAACATAGAGTAAGGAGTGATCATAATGTGTGTGTGTGTGTGTGAGAGAGAGAGAGAGAGCGCTACTGTGGTATCATCTTAAAGCATGGGTACACCTGGCTCTACAACTCAGATAGTGCCAATGTAACTCTTACTTAAATAATGGCCAGTGCGGGTTGGGGCCCCAGCGCCTTGCTTTGCCAAAGACCGACGGTGATTTAAAAGGTCTTGTGCTACTGGACCTCCCTTCCTCTCTCTCTCTTCCCCCACCCCCCACCCCCAAACTCGTAACGAGAGTATGGAGAAATCTATGGGTCAATTTTTTGTTGGAAAAACTAGAACAACGGTACCACCGTACTTCAAAGAGGGGAAAATACAGACTCAATATTCCAGGAAAACAGAAAACGAAAGTTTTTAATCAAGTGGTGAAAATACGAAAACATATTTGAGAACTGACTAAAAAATAAAAAAACATCTGTTCACTGGCTGAAAGTGAATTAATAAAAAAAAACCAAAAGACTGAAGTTATGCGCATTCTTGGTAACATGACTAACAGCAGTGTTTTATCATTCTTAAATATGAGTCACACTAAAGATATTAACAACATATGTGTCCGCAATAACAGTACACACTAATGGTTTGTTTTTTGTAATGTGCTATGCTAATATAAGCGTAGCTGTGCATTAACTTTTTATATCGAATTTGGAATCGACCACTACTGGCAGTGTGCCACCTAGACAGTCTGTAGTATATATTCTTACGCTGCGAGCAGAGAGAGAGAGAGAGAGAGAGAGAAAGAGAGAGAGAGAGGTGTAAATATTAAGGTGAGCACGTGAGAATGGAAAACAAAAATCAATAACAATCCAGTATTTTCTACAAAATGCTTTTGTCATGGATAACAGAAATTACAGTCATGGATAACTGAAATGAGAGCATCTACAAATGCATGCAAAATAAATTGGAACTAACCTTGCACAGATCCAGTGCTCTCTCTCTCTCTCTCCCATGGTGCACCTGAAGAAGCTTATTCATATTCATCTCTTGCTGCTGCCCATACCTCAAAATTACTGTAATCTATCCATCTGCACAAGCTGTCAAGTGGAACACAAGAAGCCAAAAAAAAAAAGAGGTTGATCACGTGAAACTCTAAGAGGTCAGAGAGGCATAAAATCCCTTGATGAGATTGAAAAGCTCGCCTGAAAAAACGGAAACCATGACAAACTACCATGCAGACCATTTGTGACGTTTACCGGCACAGAAAGGATGAAAGATCCATCCATCCACTCACCCACCTAAAGCCCTAGCTATTTTCCATCCATCCACTCACCCACCTAAAGCCCTAGCTATTTTCCATCCATCCACTCACCCACCTAAAGCCCTAGCTATTTTCCATCCATCCACTCACCCACCTAAAGCCCTAGCTATTTTCCATCCATCCACTCACCCACCTAAAGCCCTAGCTATTTTCCATCCATCCACTCACCCACCTAAAGCCCTAGCTATTTTCCATCCATCCACTCACCCACCTAAAACCCTAGCTATTTTCCATCCATCCACTCACCCACCTAAAGCCCTAGCTATTTTCCATCCATCCACTCACTCACCTATCATCATCATCATCATCATCATCATCATCATCTTTCACTCTCTTGAGAGCATAGGCCACGGATAAAGGCTCTCCAGTCATCCCTGTTCTTAGAATTATTCTCTCCTTCCTTCCATGTGTATCCCTTGTCTCTGAGCACTGCCATAACTTCTCTTCTCCAAGTAAGTCCAGGTCTTCTTCGTTTTCTATTTTTGTGAGGATTCCATGTCAGTACCTGTCTTGCTATGCTGGTGTCAGGTTTCCTCAGAGTGGGGCCAATCCACTTCCACTTCCCAGACATGAATTGTAGGTTCATAGATTCTTGTCATGCCCTTTCCCTTCGTTCCTGATCTTGTCCTGCCATTTAATGTTTAAAATCCTCAAGCAGTAGTTCATGAATGTGTATATCCTCTGTTGTATTGTCTTGGTCATAACCCATGTCTCTGAACCATATAGCAGGACAGTCTTTACGTTTGTATTGAAAAGCTTAAGTTTGGTTCTTGTTTTGTTCTTAGATGACCATATTTTGTTAAGTTGGATAAATGCTGTCCTGGCTTTGGTTATTCTAGCTTTAACATCCTTTTCTGTTCCCCCATATTTATCCACTATGCTGCCTAAATATGTGAAATACTCTACTTTCTCACTTGGCACTCCCTCAATTACCATGAGGCTATTGCTTGCACTATTACTTTTCATTATCTTTGTTTGTTTTTTTTTTGTCTGTTAATATATATAGTCCCAGTTTAGCTGAATTCTTGCTTAAGATCTAAAGTTTCTCTTGCATTTGTCTATGGCTATGCATTCATCTATAGCTCTAGCTATTTTCTGTCTATACTTCAGCCAGTAAAAATTAGTTTGAGAAGACCAAGCAGAATGATGAAATATAATTTCACTTAATAATTATTTCTGTCCTGGCATCTCTACAGTTTTTTGGTTTTTTTCTAAATCCCATTTGAGTTTCATTTAACTGTGGTTGAATCACTGGTTGCAGTCCTCTAGGATCTTGCAGTATAGCTTATAGCTTAGTAGTGAGATGCCTGCATATTGGTTGCAGTCCCTTTCACTGCCTTTTTTCTTCCATATTGGAATAATTACAGTGTTTCTTCAGTCCTGTGGTATTTCTTGTTTTTCCCATACCAAGTTGTAGTCTGTGAAGCCAAGCTATTTCGATCTATTTTGCACATTTGATTAACTCACTGGGCATTCCATCACATCCTGGGGCTTTGTTCAATGAGGCCTTTCTGGTGGCTTTTCTGACTTCAGCTTACTACAGTATGTCTGGCTCCAGTTCTATGGGGCCAGCTGTGTTGTTATTATAGGTTTGGCATGCCTCAGGTGGCATACTTAGTTAACTGTCAAAGTAGTCTCCATCTCTGTACTACCTTCTCTGGTTCGCATACTGGATCACCATTAACATCGTTCACAATCTCTGTTGGGTCAAAGTGCTCTGCTCACTTTCTCATTGCACTGATCTTTTCATAAAAGATTTTTGTAGCTTCTTTGTGATTGTTGTTTAATATTTCACTGTATTCCTGCCATGATTTTACCTTTGTTTCTTTTATTATCCGCTTAGAGTGTCTTCTTGCAATTCGATATTCAATGTAGTCTAGATCCTCCTTACTTCTCATCCATTCTTCATATTTATTTTTCTTTTTTTTATGGCCTCTTTCACTTCATTATTCCACTATGCTGTTATTTTAATTTCTCTACCTCCTTTTTTTCATAGTACCACATGTTTCCTTTGCTGCTCACAAAATTCTGGTTTTGAACAGGGCCCATTCCTCTTCCACTGATTTTGTTTCTGTTGGTAAGTTTATGAAAAATTCTCTTGTTTTCTTCTCATATTCCTCTTTCACATTCTCTTCCTTGAGATTGCTTAGTTTTATTGTTTCACTTTTCTAATAGGGAGTTCTGTTATGACTTTTCCTGTGTTTTCTGATGACTGCTAATACTGCTTTGTGATCTGTGCTTGAACTCAGGTTGGGTAATGCTCTTCCATCTATGGCTGAGCTTTTTTTATGTTATTTCTTGCTAGTATGAAATCAATTTGGCTTCTGCATGTCAAATCATTCCATTTGTACGGAGTATATATTTGAGACTATCTGTGTACCAAGTATATATTTGAGACTATCTGTGTACCAAGTATATATCTGAGACTATCTGTGTACCAAGTATATATTTGAGACTATCTGTGTACCAAGTATATATTTGAGACTATCTGTGTACCAAGTATATATTTGAGACTATCTGTGTACCAAGTATATATTTGAGACTATCTGTGTTTAAAGAACGTGTTTGTGATAAAAAGATCATGCTGGCTGCACAGCTCTAGGAGTCTGCTACCATTTTCATTTCTAAAGCACTGCTGGTCACCGAAGACACCCAGGTGAACTGCTATATCATCTCTTCTAAGTGTGTTTTTTTCTCACTTTCCTCACTCCCTCTGTCGCTTTGTTAAACTGGATCATACACCTTTATCTACCTTTATTACTAGAACCAGTTTTACTGCGGTCATTATCTCTTTTATCACATTCCCTTACTTGACTGCAACACTGTTACATAGATTTTTGTCATGTTGTTGACTTGTGACATGCTATCTATCCCTCTATTCCTTTTCAGACTGTGATCTTCTCTGTTGTATTTTAATTTTTTTTTTTAAATATTATTTTCATCTCCCTTACCTATGATTTTCATTTTTCTTCATTTTATTTATGTGTTGTGTTGTTTTTATATGTAATCCTTAAAAAAGGCTGGCGCCGAAATATTGGATGTTGTATGTTTTTCATTTATACATTCTCATCTTACTTTCATACTTTCTGCCATCTGTTTTTTTTTTCTCACTTTCATCACTTTGTAAAACTGAACCATGAAGCTCTATCTACCATTACTTCTAGCTCCCAGTCTTACACTGAAGTCCCTCATGATTATAATATTTTCCTCTTTACTTATGTTGCTTAGTGTATCATGGAGGTTGTCAAAGAACTCCTCACATTTTTCCTCCATGTCTGGTGCATTACATGGGCATATATTTGGACATAGTTTGTGGTCTCCTCATTTTCTTTTATTTGGACAGTTATAATTCTTTCTGATATATATTTTGTGTCCAGGATTTCCCTAGCGGCGGTTGGTTCTATGATCATTCCGACACTCTCTTTTGCTCTTTCTTGCTCGCTCACTTTGGAGTATAGGAATACATAATTCTGATGTATTTGTTTACAGCCGTTACCTCTGAGTTTGATGAATGCAACTCCCATTATCTTTATTTTTTCTCCTTTTCATGCCTTCCACTGATTCCTCCTTTTTATCATTTATGCCACACATGTTGATAGTACATACTTTAAGAATCACTTTTCTGTCTCTTTGAAGTTTAATGTTTCCGAGTTGTTTCTCGTTTATATCAGTCCGTCTATTCTTCTTGTGTTTTCTATGAGTGGTAAAGACATCCACTGCCAGCTTGCTGGGCCAGCCATGGTTTGAGGGCAGAATTTAACCCAGGGAAGCCCATCTCCCTGACCAAGACATAAATGTCAAATAGAAATTTTTATGCTGTGTCATGATGTCATAGCACATGAACCAAGCTTGGTTCCTTTATGCTCCATTTGACACTGTGTTGGCCGATGGCGAAATTTGTGTGCCAGCGAAGAAAGATGCGATTAGGGTTGCCGTGCAGCGCCGCCGTAAGAAAAGCAATGGAAAGGCTTAAGCGAAGTTTAATCATACCGATTAAGTAGTCTCGCTGCTCACGGTGAAGGCTACCCATAACACAGCTCCTCGTCTTTGGAGGCTGGTCACGTCCTATGTACACCCGAACTGGGACAATATGCCTAAACTGGCTTAACCCAAGGGTGAAAATTGACACATGGCAAGGATTTGTCCTCCTTGACAAAAGCTGCGTTCTGGTCATCACCTTGAAAGGTAGTGGCCACGACCTCCAAATGCTAAAGTCAGAGACACCGGACCAGTGTGGCCTAGTTTTAGCAATCTCCTCTCACCCGGTGGATTTCATATCCAAACTGCATCGAGGTTCCGTTGAGGAAAGTCCAACTCTAAGCTCTCTGGTGCAACAAAAACCACAGTGTCACGCAATTCCACTTCTGTAACCCACCAAGAATATAAGCCCAAGCCCCACAATGCTCTGAGCCTCCATCCTAAATGAGACTATCTCGAGGACCACAGGAGTAAATTTAGTAGCAGCAAAGAAGTAGGAGGAGAAGAAGGAGAAGAAGAAGAAGAAGAAGTGTAAGTCAATTTGTATGCCTTACCAGAAACAAGTGAGAAAATGCAGAATACAATTAACATTAGTTTTTGTTTTTTAAAAGAATGTTTTCTTTCTACTCTTCCCATTGTGCAACTCTCCAACATCTTAACTCACGTTTTCAGGGCACAATACGTTATCGTCACAACTTTGATGCCGGAGCGGCCGCTGAAACTTTGAGGAACGCCATGTCTGGCTTAGGTAGGTTAAAGACTAACTAGGATTAAAAAAAAATAATAATAAAGACAAAACATTACTGATCTTCTGTGTTGCAGTATAAGCTGGTGGAAGTTTGTAGTCAGCAGAATGTTACTTGTATCTTTATTGTACATTTTACAACTACTGTAGCAAATATATATATATATATATATATATTATATATATATATATATATATATATATATATATATATATATATATATAGACTTTGAGGGATTAATGTTGATAAACTATAAAAATCAATCAAATGGAGGGATTTAGGGTATATGACAAAACACAAAATTTGTAAGAGAAGAAAGGAAATGTTACAAAGGAATTATAGGGAGTTGAATCCTGATTTTTAAGTTCATGAGAAATTGTCTTTCCATGAGAGAAAAGTGAACTTGCTCACTTTAATTATTTCACTCTTTTTAAAATATCTTATGACATAAATTTACCTTCTCTATGAAAAAAAAATGGTGATTTAAAGATGATATTATTGCTGATGGAATATGTACAGGTACAGATGAGGAAACTGTCATTCGTGTCCTGGGGAACCACACATGTGAACAGAGACTGGAGATAGCAAAGGCTTATAAGACAGCCTATGGCAAGGTACACATCTTGAATTTAAGCTCTGACATGGAACTAAAGATAATTAAAACATATCTATGTATGAAATTTCTTCTGACACTGTTAAAAAGCACATATTTAAATTTAGCGATACACAGTAATTAGTGTATAAATATACAGCTATACACGAGGCACTGCAGTAAAGCTGTGATACCAAAATGCATAAACTAGGAAAAAAGTAGGAACAGCTTTATTACTTAACGTTTACAACAATGTGACATTTCGGCACTAGCCTCCTTCATACAAACATAAACAGGACAAAAAATCAGACAGAGGAGACAAAGTATAGATTCACATGAAATTTATGTAAAAGAAATAATTTTTTAAATGTTATATAACAACGGCATTCTGAAAAGTGGTTTTACGAGTTCTACCTTACATTCTTCCAAGACTTAAGATAAGTTCCATTGTTCATTAATTTTTTTCATTTTTTCTATTATTTATTTTAAATAAATTTCATGTGAATCTATACCTTGTCTCCTCTGTCTGATTTTTTGTCCTGTTTATGTTTGTATGAAGAAGGCTAGCACTGAAACGTCACATCGTTGTAAACGTTAAGTAATAAAGCTGTTCCTACTTTTTTTCCTAGCTTATGCATATTTAAATTTAGGACTGACTTTGGTACAGAATATTTTAAACTGAAAACTAAAGATGGTATACTGTGCTAGTTAGCTAAAATAGATCTCTGCCTTGCTTTGTTTCTTGTGGCCATGATGCACCTGAAGAAGATGATTTCCATCCATCTTTTGCTGTTGTCTATGCCACAAAATTATTGTCATCTATCCATTCATCCATCCACTCTCCCACCTACAGCCCTAGCTATTTTCCATCTGGTGTGATTTTCATTACAGCATTGTGTCTCTTGGTATGGATAAAAGAACACTTTAATTGTAGTTTTTATAGTTTTTTTTAATCCTTTTAGTTGATCTAGATCCTCATTGTCTTCTTTTCTATTCATTCAGTACACTCTTTCTTCTGCATAAGAAGAAGACCGCAAGCAGTAATTTGGAGTGATTTGAAGAAATTGTTACTATCGTTGTCTTTTGTTACAAAGTAATCTAATCTAAGGCTTTGGAAGTATCAGTAAAGTGACAGAACATGGTGTGGTATGGTTAGGCTTTGAAAAATAGTAGACAGAATGCTGTGGATATGAGAGAAAGAAAATAGTAAGAGAATGGCTGTGATTTAGACTACAGACTCAGATGAAGTGGCAGTTAACCATGAGAGGAGTGATCACTTAATTTGCATCATATCTCCACACTGGTTAGATGGTTGTTAGCTCTACTAGAGTCCATGGTTGAAATCACACTCTTACAATTTTTTTTCTTCTCCTCCTCATGTCTAAATGCCTTTTCTGTTTTTTCTTTTTTTTTTCAAAGGCAGATTGTGTACGCTATGCCAGCACAAAACTCATGTGAAAAAAAATCAGAAAATATTGGGAAACCATTACTTTTTAAAACACATTATTCCACAATTTTGTCAGGGAAAGGAAAGAAGATTGTGTGGTTTTTAAATGCAAGATGATAACTGAACAATACTAAACTATCTTAACAAAATATCACAGCTTTATTCACATGTTCCTAATCAACCAGCAATATCTTTTATTTTAATTTATTTATTTTTTAAAAAAAATTATTGTTCTTAGGATCTTCTGGATGACATTAAATCCGAGCTGACAGGAGACTTTGAAGAAGTCTGTCTGGCCATGTTAACGCCACCTAGAAAGCTTGATGCCCAGCAAATCCATGATGCCATTTCTGTAAGCCATTAGAAAAAAATAATTCATGTATAAATGAAATGAAAGGCAGAATCACATCTAGAAAATGCAGAGCAAAATTATGATCCATCTGTCCATCTGTAAGGCGTATTACTGGCCAGTTTATGGCTACAGCAGGTTCCTTCCTTCCTCCCTTCCTTCCTCCCTCCCTTCCTCCCTCCCTTCCTCCCTCCCTCTGAAAAGGGTTGTAGTTGCATTACATTATACATCTGGGTTGTTATTCTCTCAGCTAGACTTTAGTCTGTTAAACAGGGCATGAGGTCACTACTGGGAGAAAGAACTGGGGTCTTTATCAGCTATAGTTCACCAAACTTGAAACAAGAAGTCAGCTTTGGGTTGCTGTATCTTCTGTGTGCAGTAAATAATCCAGTCCAGCATTTTATATGGCATGCTGTGAGCACATCTTTCTAATTTTCAGTATTGATTTTTTTCCTTACAGATTTCCTCTCCTCCTAGACCTCCTTTTATTTTCTAATTGTCTCAGAAGTGAACTGAATATATAGTTTCAGTAAAACTATATAAATCTTTTAATTTCCTATGCCATACTGAGCTACTACAAGAAAATGTTGTGGATTCTCTTATGCTCATTATCATGCAATTGTTTCCTTGAATTGTTGATCCTTGCTTTGTTGTATGTCTTCAGGTTCCTGTATGTGTTTGATTTACTATGTTCATCTAATGGAATCCTCGTTTTATTCTACTGTGCATGTTCAATAAATCTTTGTGTGGGTGTGCTTTTAATTTTGTGTTGTTGCAGAAATTTGTGAACAATAAAGTTCAAGGCTGTCTTGGCTCATTGTTATACAGGGTGCAGGGACAGATGAAACAACCCTTATTGAAGTACTGTGCACTAAGAACAATGCTGAGATTGAGCAGATTAAGGCTGTTTATAAAGAAGGTGAGCCACAGAGATTTTGAAACAACATTGACAATGTCGCCAGATCTTGCACTCCAGTGTAAATCAATGCTAAGAGCAATATTTAGGATAAAAAAAGGTAAAAGTAATCTTGTCATGCCTTAGAGGCACATAAGGATATGGTGTTAGTGCCCATATTTTCCTCAACCTGCCAGCACACTAGAAGGTGATATGGTCAGAATCATGCCTGGCCACCTATCCTTCCCCAACTCCAGAAGAAGTTGGGTACCCATTTCTATAGCTGGGTGACTGGGGTGCCTCCAGTCAGATTTGAACCCCCAACCTTAGTGTGCTAACCACTTCGCCACTCAGACACACATTTAGGATGTCTCAATGAAATGAAAAGTAGCACATTTCTAACCCAACCCATATTTTTTAATTATGGAGTAACTTACTTTCAGCTTATCTCAACCAAAATTTAATCATGCAAAGCATGGAAATTAATTCACGAAAGAAAGAATTAACTCTTAACCTACAGAATAACATCCATGACTCAGAAACATGTAAGAAGCAACCAATCTAATTAACTCTTTCCGTGCGTATGGTCGATATATCGACACTGGAAGTGTCCCTAAGCTACTGTATGGTCGATATAGTGACATTGTTTGTTTCATTAAAACAAGCGGCGTAACATTTACATTGTACATATTTCATCCGCGATTCCGGTGACACTTTCAAAATGGAGAATACGTGCCTAGTTACGAGCGATGCCGAGCGAGAACAAGGATGCTAAGCATAGAAATTTTTCAATTTTTGACGATGTAGATAGGGATATGGACATAGCCTATGGCCACCCTGCTGCTCTTGAGTGTTTTCTAAGTAGATCTAGACATATTTAGACGACTGGAGAAGTAGTTAGGAGTAGTTAGGAGGTTAGTTCAGACATTCATTCAGCGAAAATGCAATACGGAGTCACAATATGAGATCGACAAGTAGATCTGCACATCTCAGATGGTAAGTAGTGGTAAGTAGCGTGAATCTAGACCTAGCCGATGGTGAGCTGGCCACAATCAGTGTCTAAAAACATCACATTACTTCTTTTTTCCTAAAAAACTCTGCATTTATGAAATTTTCATTCATTTAGCTATTCTTTGAAACATATTAAGTATACAGAAGTACATGGAACTACTGTTTTCCATTCCATTTTAGTAGACCCCCTTACAGACAAGACCCGCATTTTTACTCCCGCACCCCAAGACACGTCCGTGTTTCTTCCTCCAGCACGGAAAGAGTTAAAACTATAAGGACTATAACTATTTTTTTTATTGAGTGTGTCAAGAGCAGTTATAGAAAGTGACAATCACTGCAAAATTCAAGATAAACAAAAAAAATTCAAGAGATCAGAGAAAGTCATGAGAAACATCCATCAGACTTGATTAGAAATACCAAGACCTGCACAAACTGTATGATAATAATAACTCTCTCTCTCTCTCTGAACCTTAAGTGCCCAGGGCACATGGGGCTTCCGCAAGGGTTTTCCACAAATGCCTGTCTTTCGCCTTTTTTTCTGCTCTTGCCCAGGTGAGCCCTCTATTGCTCAACATCCTTTCTGTTGTTCTTCTATAATAATAACTGCTTAGATTTAACTGGCTCAGTTTGCCAGTTTGATATATTTCTAATGATACATTCCAGCATACTGCAGTCATTTCATACATGGATCTGTTTCACTTGTGATTCTTCATATTCATGTTTCAAGTTGTAACAGATGTCTTCTGATTTTAAATCTCCTTTTCATTAAAATATGGACTGTAATATTATCCAACTCCTGATCAAGTGCCACAATGGCTATGATGCTCCTTTTATCCATTTTGTTTGAATATAACATTTTGATGCAATTTAAGAAATATGTCCTGCACACATAAAGAGATCCCAACAGTGTCACTAAAACAGCCATGTGATGGACACCCAAGGGAAAAAGAGAGACTGAGCAAAAGCTAACTGGCAGAGGACTGTAGAAGCAGTAATGAGTAACATGCAGCACAGCTGAGGTACAATACAAAAGCTGGCCGCAGACTGTAAGAGGCAAAGAGAATTTGTTGCCCTGCAAGACACCATATTGTGTACTGGGTGGTGATTGCTTAGCCAATCGCTGATCAAGGATAAGGATGGATGCAATTACACATATGTATGCTGAATTATGTTGGAACTGTAGAATAAACATGTTACTAATGTTATCAGTTTTTGGGACATGTTTAAAAGTCAAAAGATTACAGTACTTGAGGATCATCTTGTAAATCATCATTGTCAATCTCTCAGAGTATCATCCTGTAAATCATCTTTGTCAATCTCTCAGAGTATCATCCTGTAAATCATCTTTGTCAATCTCTCAGAGTATGGGCAAGAACTGGAGGAGGATTTGTGCAGCGATACTTCAGGATATTTTCGACGGCTGCTGGTGTCATTGGTGACTGGAGGACGAGAGGAGAATGAAACAGTTAACAAAGCCAGGGCACGTGAGGATGCACAAAAATTCTTTGATGTAAGGAGTGTTTTTTAACATATTTTGTTGAATTAAAGAGTGTATGCTAACATGTTTTGTTGATGTAAGGAGTGTATGTTAACATGTTTTGTTGATGTAAGGAGTGTATGTTAATGTGTTTTGTTAAATATATGTGCATCTGTAAAGATTTTTAAATACATTTAATGACTGCTTAGACAAATGCGTAAAACGCTAAAAAAAAAATTTGTATTAGTCATTAGTACTCATATATTAGCATACCTATTTTACAATGTGATGGATCAGTTCTGGTCAGATGTAGCACTTTAGAGAATACTACAGAGCAAGAGCACTAACAGTTTTCGAACAAAGGATTTTTTAAAGTTTTAAGCAGCATTTGTTCCATTCATTACCAAATGTCATGGCAGTTGATGTTGGAATCAATATGCCCTCTTAGGTGTTGCATGCATGCAAACTTTTGAACCTGTTTGCAAATATATATTTTTTTTTAAACTATGTGCAAATGTCCATCATAACTTCAAATAAATAGTATAATTTAAAGTTCTCATAAAAATAAAAATAAAATCCAAAGAAATCAGAAAAACAAATATATATAATGCTCTTTTATTTTTCTAAAGTGTTAGAGTAGCAGAGTAACATTAAGAAATTGAAAAATAAAAGCAGCATTGTTTTTTTTTGGATGGGGGGGGGGGGGGGGGGGGAGGTTGTGGAACTTATAAAATTTCATGCATGGTATGATTTGTGTGTATGTCTGCACGGCCATGGGGCTAAAATTAGATCACCAAAAATATAGGTTAGATAAATTAGCTAAGAAAACCAACAAAGAAGTCTTCAGAGAGGCTGGAGTTAAAAGGCAAATTACAGCAAAGATGTGTAGGACATTTTCAGAGAAGAGGAAAATTGGAACACATCGTGGCAACTGGAAAAACTGAGGGAAGAAGAGTCAGAGGAAGACAAAGAGAGAAGTTACTGGATGGGCTGTCAGTGTGGCTAGGAAGAAAGTCACCGGCAGATCTCATAGTAAAATCTAAAGACGGGGAATTGTGGAGAGAAATGATCACCTACGACATGCAGCATGGCAATTGATTGATTGATTGAAATTGCACTGAAACCAATAATCCTCTTAAAATCTTTGAAATATTTACTTAAAAAAGAAAGAAAACTATGCAAGCTTTATAACAACAAATACAAAAAAAATTTCTTGGATTGAACCTGTATCTTTTTTCTCACTGTTTACTCATTTAATCTCTGTTCCAGTCGCTTACAAAAATCATAGATAAGAGATGAAAACTGATGCACAAATTTTAAGAAGAAAAACTGAATCGCTTTAAAAAAATGGAAAGGTTAAAAAAAAAAAAAGGAAAAAAATATAGTACCTGCTTTTACATAAAGAGCATGAACATCAATTTAAAAAATCATGAGTACACTAATTTTATTATCATACCCCTTTGATATACCATGAGATACCATGGACACAAAAAAAGACAAATATATCCATACTACAAGAACTTAATATTGAAGAAGGCTGGCTAGTAAAGAGGATTAAACAGAGAAAACTAATATTTTGGACACATTAAATGTCATGATAATCTAGAGAAGACCGTCTTGGAAGGGTACATAATGGGAAAAAGAAAGAGAGGAAGACCAAGGCGAAGATGGCTCCAAGACATCGTTGATGATCTGCAAATGGACGCATCAGCAGCAAGGCATCTTGCTCACAACCGAAAGGTCTATAGGAGCGCTGTTAAGGAGGCAAAGTTCCGCAAGGGACATGCAAATGAATGAATGACTCGATTTCCAATTTATCATGGAGAGGTACAGCGTGACAGAGATAATTATGTACACAGATGTTGTGTCGTGCAAAAATAGCGAAAAGTTTGGGTGGGGAAATACAGCCTAGCAACATCTCTAGAAGAGCCATGACTGATAATGACTACCAGGAGGGCTGCCGACTATCTCATTTTCTGTTTTCTTTAGAGGCCTATAGAAAAGGGTCTAATTCACTGAAAAACCCAAAATTCTGTACTTACAGGCTGGTGAGTCTCGCTGGGGAACAGAGGAAGCTGAACTGAATGCCATCTTGTGCCTGAGAAGCCGAGACCATCTTTTTGAAGTCTTTCGTCAGTACCTGGCCATTGCGGGAAAGCCTATTGAAGAATCCATCGAGAGCGAGTGCAGCGGGGCTCTGCAGGAGGGATATTTAGCCATTGGTTAGTCCATGCAAACAAACTGTATGTAATACATCATAATATTCTGTGTCATGAAATCAGTAGAATTTATGATAATAATCTTTTTTTTTTTTTTTTGTGTTTTGATTGGCTGGGGTTGATTTCAGTTTTATCATCATCATAAATTTCAGTTTTATTGTATCATCATCATAAATTTCAGTTTTATTTTATCATCATCATAAATTTCAGTTTTATTTTATCATCATCATAATAGTATGGTCATAATCTTACATGTGACTGTAACCAAAAGATATCTGGCAAAACTGAGAGAATGAAGGTGTTAGAATATTTTTCAGTATTATCTAGTAATTAAAATATATTAGAGAAATGTGTCAGTATCTCATTTCTCAGGAAAAATTTGTTCAGAATAGATGTATGTCTGGAGGCTCAGTTATTTTGTTTATTTTTAAAATGTATATTTATCAGTGTTTGTATTATGCAGCACATCTAAGACCAAACAAGCAGTTAAATGTCTAGTGAACACTAAACATATGCTGATTTTTTTTTCAAGTTGAAGTTTAGTTTGAATAAAAAGTCAAAATCTTTATTTTTTTTAAAAATTCCAATTGGAAAGTTATTCACCATATACTTACATACTGAACCACGTGTGTCATCTGTACTATTTTTTATAATTTGTGTACATAAGGCTATGCACTTATATCTTTTCAGTCAAAAGCACAAAGGACACACCAGGCTTCTTTGCAGAGAGAATCAATGACTGTGTTCAGGGAATTGGAACAAATGATACACATCTCATAAGGATCATTGTCAGTCGAAGTGAAGTAAGATATTTATCTTTCCAGTTTTCTTCTGTTGATTTTTCCATGTAACTCATCATGATCAAATCACCTGTGCAAAAAAATGTGTATTTTTTTTTTTCACTTCTGTGCTTTAAGCAGTCAGTTTATAGAACAGTCATTTCTGCAGTCTGTTAATCAACCTGTCATATCCTATATGCTTCTGTATTTTCAATCCATTTTTTTTTTCTAATAATAATAATAATGTAAAAAGGTAAAATTCCCGTTTCCATGCCATTAAGGCATATTAGGGATACGGTGTTAGGCCCATACTTCTATGACCTTCAGCACATGAAAGTGTGATGTGGTCATAATCACGCCTGGCCATATTTACCTTCCCAGATTTCTCTGGAAACTGGATTTAGGGGCTGGGTGAACCCCCGGGGCCTTTTTTTTGGTGTGTACCAGAAAAAAATCCCATTTCTGGGACTTGAACCCATTAACACTGAATTAGTAAACTGTGCACCTAACCACTCAGCTAACCAGGCTGCCATTAATAGTAATAATAATAATTATTATATTATGAACATTTAATATTGTAACGTAAAGAAATTTTAAATGTGAACATGTCTATAAACAGAAGAATGAGGCATGTTTCATGACTGGAAATAAGTTCAAATACAGAATGCTCAGTCAAATGCTGGGGGAGGGGAAATTAAAGTTTCAACCCAAAATTTTAATTGGTAGGGTAGGTTTACACACTGGTCTCTCATTGCGAAGGTTGGGGGTTCGAATCCGACTGGAGGCACCCCAGTCACCCAGCTGTAGAAATGGGTACCCGACTTCTTCTGGAGTTGGGGAAGGAAAGGCAGCCAGGCATGATACTGACCATATCACCTTCTAGTGTGCTGACAGGTCAAGGAAAATATGGACACTAACATCATATCCCTATGTGCCTCTAAGGCATGACAGGATTACCTAGGTTTACACAGTATCTTTGATTGTAAATGTGTTGTACTTCTCCAAAGAGTGATTTTTTTTTTCAAAATAGCAACTTCCACTAAGATTAAATTTTATAAATTCTGGGTATTTCTGAAAATGCGGACATCAAAGATGAGAATGCAGGACACTTGTTCTTAAATAGGTGACATTTAGGCATCCTGACTGAAATAATACAGTTCATGGGACAAGTCTTTAAAATATGGGACAGTCTCATATAGTACTGGGACAGATGGTCACTTTAATGTATTGGAGAAACTTAAACTGAAATGATAAAGGATGAAAAATTCTAAAACTAACTGGCTAAGTATGTAAATGAATACAAAGTATCTATTGTTCCTGAGCTATCTCTGCTATAATGAGATAAGACAAGGTCTTGGCTATTTGTTTTACTAGCCATGATGACTGCTCTATCACACTAGCAAATTTGTCTTCATGCCCCTGCAGATTATTACATTTTTTAAAGCCACTTGTGAACAAATCACGCGCCATGCTGCATGGCATAGACAGTCATACTACTCCACAAATCTCCGTCCTTGACATTTCTGAGCAACTCTATTGCTGATTTCTTTCCATGTCACAGTGTCAGACTTTCTAACTTCTGTTCCCTCAGTTAGTATCAGACCTAACTTCTGTTCCTTCAGTTGACCTCTGCCTCCCCTGTCTTCAGTTTTGCCCATTGTTATGTATTCCAGTTTCTCTCTTCTCATCACATGCCCCGAAATTGATGATTGCCTTTTTTTTTTATCTTTGTCACATACACGACATTTTTCATTTGCTTGTCTCAAAAACTGCTCATCAACTGTCTAGGCTGTCCATGGGATTCTGAACATTCTTCTCAGGATCCACATCTCTGCTTGTGATTCAGAAGTGTAAAATTGTCTAAGAAATCTTCGGCTCAGAATAGGATTTTACTACTTTTGTTTTTGGTTTCATAATGTGTTTCACAATTAGTTTTAATTATTTTTTTTGTATTGTAATGTGTGTCTATATTTGAAAATTCTCTGGCTTTCACAGATTGACATGGAGGAAATTGAAGATGCATACAGAATCAAGTATGGGAAAAGTGTGATTGAGGAAATTGAAAGTGAGTGCGGTGGAGACTACAAGAGGATGCTCACTGCTTGTTTGAAGCTTGAGGACTAAAACATAAATAGCTACATTTATTAGTAATGGGCGGAATTTAGTAGTAACTACAATCTAATTCCTCTTTTTTCAGTGGAAGTTCACCATTTGTTATTTTATGTTGATTGATTGAATTCTTGGCCTGGAATATTTCTTTAGATTTTATTCTGAGGTTAAGTTATTTTCTCTTGCAGATGCATTGAATTTTCTTTTTTTTTTAATATCATAAATTTTTCACTATGTACTGGAATCATGCTTAATTCTGTTTTGAAATTTTCCAGAAAGCTAGTAGCTTGGAACTGAGGATAACTGATTGGAAAATTCATCGGTCATTCTGCTAGTTCTATGTAAAAATGAAATGTCTCAAGAAAAGAAACAGATGTCTGAAAAATTGTTTACAATTTGTTAAGAATAAGCTGTTGAAGTTTTACATAGATTCAGAGTTTGTACATCCAGTAGAAGATTTATGAACATTCAGATTTTCTATACCCAGATTTTGACCAGGTCATGGTGAAACTTTTTAACTTAAAATGCAATGAGAGAAAATACTGCTACCAACTATGCAACATTTGTAAGCATTCAGACATGTGCATTGCTATTTAGGACTCCATGATTTCAGTTTTGGACATCAATGTGTTGGATAGAAGCACAATGAACTGCAGTAACAGTCGAAATGCAAAAAATATTTGTATCAAGTATAATAGGCTAATCACATGAACTGGAAATTAATTCAGGTGCACAAAGGGTTAAAACAATTCAGAGAAAAAAAAAAGAGAGAGAAAATGGAATAGGGCTGGTAACAGAAGCAAAATCCACTTGCCAAGTGTTATGTCACATTTTCTCCAAAAATTCTGGAAAAGAGAAACTGGTGTCCCTCACTGGAAAAAACAAAATTATTAGTAAGAGAATGGATGGCAAAAGAAAGATCACAGCTCAGAACAGTGATTCTTGGGAACAAATTACTCACTGTAATAAAGTAAAATCCTATTATAATGGACCCTGTTTACAACAGAGCCTCGGTAATAAAGGACCAAATAAAGGACCAAGTCCACAGATTCCATCTGTATGAGTGCAGATATATTATTCTGGATATAACGGACTAGTTTGCCAATCCTTTTTGAAGTCTATTATAATGAGATTATACTGCATAGTGAGCCTCAACTTTTCATTTATTTGTGATATTTTTATGCCAGTGTTTAACACAAATATCTTATACCAAAACTTGCTATTTAGTACCCTATATGGTTATATAGATTTATGTTAGTTTTCATTATTTACGTAGATAGATTTTAATTATCAGTATCCATAAGATAATGTATATTGTGCTTGTGAACAATTCTATGTCTGTCAAAAAAGAACTGTTTCAAGACTTTTATTTACACTCGGGCTCTGTTATATTTTTGACTAAATGTACAGAAGAGTAACTTTACTAATGAAACCAAAAAAGAAATCCAAATTCTTTTAAAAACTAAGCCAATTTGGAATAGTAGGTTTTTTTTTTTTTTCAACAGAGATGCACTGTGGAAAATCCTAAGATGGCATGGCCTCCCCCATAAAACAGTTAATGTAATCAAAGCCCTATACGAGGGTTTTCAGTGCAAAGTTATCTGTGGAGAACATACCTCCAGCAGCTTTAGGGTACAAACAGGAGTGAAACAGGGATGTGTACTATCACCAACATTATTTATCTTGGCAGTAGACTGGTTAATGAAAGAGGCAACATCAGACAAACGCAGAGGATTACAATGGACCCTTGACACAGTGCTGGAGGACCTTGACTTTGCGGATGACATTTGTCTATTATCAAGCAGTCACAAAGATATGCAAGATAAAATAAACAAGCTAACTCAGAATGCAAACAACATAGGACTAAAGATCAACGTAGGAAAGACAAAGTTACTGAAGCAAAATGTGAACAACAGAAATGTACTCAGAGTAGATAACAAGTTAGTGGAGGAGGTCAACGAATTTGTATACCTTGGCAGCAGAGTAGCAGAAAATGGAGACAGCACAGAGGACATCAACAGCAGACTTACTAGAGCAAACCAGGCTTTTGCAATGCTGCAGACTATATGGAAAAAAAAAACTAAGCATAAATATGAAAATCAGGATATTTAAGAGTAATGTTCTAAGTGTACTACTCTATGGAAGTGAATGCTGGAAAATCACCAAAACCACAGAAAACAAGTTAAATTCTTTCCAGACTAAATGTTTACGAAGAATTAGAAAAATATTTTGGCCAAACACCATAAGAAATAACATCTTATTAGCAGAAATGCAGATGAAACCACTGACAACAATTATTGAGGAAAGACGCTGGGGATGGTTGGGACATGTGCTACGAATGACTGACAACTCACTACCAAAAATAGCACTAAGATGGAAACCACAGGGGAACAGAAGTAAGGGTAGACCAAAAGAGACATGGAGAAGAACAACAGAAAGGATGTTGAGCAATAGAGGGCTCACCTGGGCAAGAGCAGAAAAAAAGGCAAAGGACAGGCATTTGTGGAAAACCCTTGCAGAAGCCACATGTGCCCTGGGCACTTAAGGTTCAGAGAGAGAGAGAGAGAGGTGTTTTTTAAAATCTTATCTTCATTCTTTAATGTTTCTTTTCCAAATGCAGAATATATAATTAAATCTAACCTTACCTATGAAGATGGAGAATATTTTCCTGCAGAGCGAGGAACATCAGATTTCACTGCATAGATGGAAGCCAGTTAATGAGGAGGAAATCATGTATCATGAATAATGAACTTCACTCATGTCCAAAATGAGTGAATAAGCAAAAAAAATCTGGCAAATTAAAAACCCAAAATCAATTAGGTCATCTTCAAACATATGCAGACTGATAAACGATTCTATCCTGTCATAAATCTTTCTCCATCAGTTCTGTCCATAACATTCTATCATCCACCAAGTCAGATCATCCATTATGTTCTCTTTCTGCCGTTTTTTTCCCCCAAAGTTGTTAAAATTTCAAGTCTTCTCTCATGTCTGGTAAAATCTGATTATCTTGTTTTTTTCCCTTACATCCTTCCCGTGCCATCATGTCACATACAGCCCACAGTGTCTCGCCATGAGTCAACATTATGTTCAGACTTTCCTAAAATACTGCATCACAGTCTGTATTCTTTCAACACTTTCCTAAAAACATACTGCATCGTAATTCGTTTATTTCAACATTTTCCTAAAACATACTGCATCAGCCATCGTAGTCTAGGAGACGCTCTTCCACATTTCCAAAAAAGATCTTGGTGCTGACCTTTCCATAACTCCTTACCTCCATAAGATAGCCCCTGCATAAGTATTTTTTATATAAGTTTTTTTTTTTGGGCCTTTTTTATCGGCTTTTAGATCAAATAGTTTTTGTACATTTTTTTTCAGCTGAGACACTGCTTCAGTATCATCTTATCTTATATTATATATCTTATATCCTTCCTGTGCCGTTAAATGTCACATAGGGCTCGCAAAGTAGTTCGCCAATTTTTCCTGTCTTCGGCGAGTCTTTCAACTTCATCAAAGGATTTTATGCCTGTTAATTTGGCCTCTCTTAACAATGTCCTCTTCAGAGTTTCACGCGGTCTGTCTCTTTTTCTTTGGCCTATTGTGTTCCACTTGATAAGTATCATCAGTATCATCAGGCCAACATAATAACTTTCAATTTATATTAGATTACTGATAAATTCTCAGTTACTTTCTGTACTCATCATCGATGCAGTCCATACAAGTCCAACACATGCTTCAGTCTCCATGCAGTGCTGATGTACAAGCCTGCTTTCGTGTCCTAATACGGCATTCATGCCTGGCTTTGCCACTTTTTTAACTCTCAGCTCTTTAATCCCACGCTGGGTCACTGCACAGTGTTGAAATCTTATCCTTAAAGGTGTTGACGATGTCTACCCCAATCAACTCCCCATCCAACTGGTTCTCTGTGTGTGTGTACCATATTCCTGCAATGTGCTCTTCCGTTACCAGTAACACCTGCTTGTCCTGGGTCAAAGATGAAAATGATTTTACAAATCATTGTACGCAGCATTTGCCCGTTTCACCTCCACATTTCTGAGCCTGCTTAATTTTTCTCAGCATATTCTCACATTTTAAATGAAGAAATAATAGTGAAACTTTTGAGGAAGTCCACTTAAAAACTTCTCTTAACTCGTGAAATCTGCCAACCATCACATTTCAAAACAACACATTCATACTGGCACTCTAGCAGTTGTGGATCAATTCTATCAACATATTTTAGCTGATGCAATATCAACCATTATAAGAAAAAAAAAAAATTGTGTTTACATAATATTCTTGCTATCGCAAATCAAAATGCAGGGTTGAGTCAAAAGTCTGTCACGTTTTTGCAGTGTTTCATTGCTGCACAAAACCAGGTAACATAATATATACTTAGTTGTGTTCCTGGTGGTATGTAATGTTAATAATGATCTAACTTCACCCTTCAAAATGCAGTCCATAACTTTCTATGGTCTTCTGCCATGGCTCAGCTAATGCAAGGAGTCCTTTTGTAGTAGCACTCAGAGGGGTCTGAAGCCAAGAAATCTCTCACACCGGCCTCAACTTCTTCCAGTGAACTGGATTCCTGTCCTTGAAGGAAGTGTACCAACGTGCAGAATTGATGGTAGTCAGGGAGTGCAAGGTGGGACTGGATGGTAGATGAGGCAGGACCTTGATTCCCTCCAATTCCATAAACTGTTCAAGGACCACATGCTGGAGAAGTACCTTCTTCCTGATGATGAGTGCCGGGTATTGGGTGGCAGAACATCATACAGCAACTTCAGTTGCTCAGCATACAGATTTCCATCTATGGAGTTACCAAATGGAACCAATTTCCGGTGCAGGAGGCCCTCAAAGTTCCACCAGATGCAAAGCATAGCCTTCTTCTCGAACTGGCATTATCGGATGGCTGCCTCTTCCACTTGATTTGGATGGAGCCATTGGGTACTTGTATTGGGTACCACAGGTACCACTTTTCATTCCTAGTGACAATACGTCAGAGAAACCTTCTGTCATGTGAGTTTCCCAACTAACTGGCAACAGATGTCAACACATCTCTGCATTTGCTGGGGAGCGAGATCGTTGAGGTTGCCTGCTGCAAATGCCAAACTATGGTGGTTTAAGAATGGCCCAGCTGGGGTGATAAGTGCTGAGAACTGGTTCTGGGATTTGCATCAACAGCTTGGTGCAGGGCTTCATCACTGGTGGCCATCCCAACCTGGGATTGTCTTTGATGTTGGTGTCCCCAGAACTGAACCTTGGAACCACTTCCTTGCAGTGTTGTCAACTGCCCCTTCCCCTTCCACACTGCAAGTTTCATGAGCAGCTGCAGATGCATTCAGACCGTTCTTCCAGTAATACCTCTGCAGGACATGAATGACAACCTTGCTGTCCATCATATTTCCTTCTGCTGATCACTTATCTAGTGACTGACTGGCTAAAAATGGGTGTGCAAGTTTTCAGAATGATGCAACGTATGATGTCAGTACGACAGTGCAAAGTGCTGAAAAATGCGACAAATTTTTCACTCTTCGCAACAGAAAAAATATATACTGATTTCAGAAATGAAAAACAAACAACACCAACCACAACAACAAAATACATAATGACAAAGATAAGACAAACCAGCTTTCCTTATTTGAAAGTATTTGTTATTTCTAAAGATGTGCAAGAAGTGACAAATGAACAGAGTAGCTTGTAATGAGAACCGATGAGTTTTGATGAGAAAATGGGAGGCGGAATATTTACAGTATGCTACACAAAGTTATCTAAGTTATGTCTTATGGAGGTGAAATTTCACTAAGTCCTATAATAGATCTATATACTAAAAGATAGCCAAGCACAATTTCTCAATCCAGAATCCTCTTAATGTTATGTTCATGTTACACTGACAACATGAATCTTCCAAACTCAAATGTGCTTATCATGGTTGCCATTATTTGGCCATATATATATATATATATAATTTTTAAATAAAATTTATGCACAGAATCACACACCACACTTGCACAGTTTCAACTGAATCTTCAAGAAAGAAAGAAATGGGGTCCATAAAGCTGCTAAAACACACAAATCAGCAAAATCTTAACAGTATGTTTTCTATACAGTTACTTTCTTTACTTGATATCCAGTCCTCTTCAGTGGCAAATATGTCCAGCATATTACTCCAATTTCATTGGATGATATAAAAAAATTTGTTTACATATGGCCAGATATGAATGCCTCATATAACTGTGAAAGTGTTTTGTTTGTCAAGTACATACCAAGTTTTTAAATAAAAAACTTGTACTCTGGCGCTCTTTTAAGTTCTCTTACAATCTCCATTTATAAGGATCCACTCAAACTGTTAAACTTCTAAATACAGTGTGTTCCAACATGTTCTTCCCATAAAGTGAATAAAATGTCTGAAATATCTGCATTATCAAATTGTGTCCCACTAGGCATGGTCAATCCGGTCTGAAGAGATACTGACCTCCACTGTTTTTATATGCGATTTTTCTGTATCAGATTATGATCTTCTCTCCTGGTCCTCTCCTATGCCTTTCACTTCCACTTACTTCCCCACTTCCTTTACATCAAGTCTTTCATGTCTCTTGTCTTGCCACTTGCCAAATAAATCTCTGAAATTCTGATATTTTTCTATGCACTTCTGTGATGTGTTAGTTTTCCCAATTAAATACCCATTTTAAGGTAAATCCCAGTGCAATAAATGAAGATACAAATTACCATTAAAATAAAAAACAGCTGATGGATTCTAATGTATAATTAAGTGCCACACTGTGGCCAGGCCATCAAAGTTCTTCAAATTAAGCACCATTCAAAGTCTATGTCCAGCACTGAAGCAAAGTTTTAAAAATAAATACTACAAATGCCTGCCCCATTACAAATTCACAATTTTAAAAGAAAAAAAAATTATTTTTAAGTAAGGTTTCTATAAATTTATAAGAAATGCTGTCCCACAATAAATTTATCATATCTGACAGGCAAAATCCAACTTTAAGAACCTACAATATTAACAACCCAAGGAACACTTCATGTAATTCATGGAAATACCAACTGTCACAAGAGATAAAGTTACATGAAGTTAACAAGATTTTTTTTAAAAAAAAGGCTTTTTCTCAACCTCTTCATCTCCTTCACTGAGAAACATGCAAGAAAGAAAAAAAAAAAAAAAAAGACCCTGTTACAGCAAAAACAAAACAAAAACAATAAAAAAAAAAACCCAAGTCTTACAGAATATAAAAATCTGGTGAATGTGATACATAAATGTCAAAGACTATGTACACTAAATATTTTTTTTTTCAACAATGAAACAGAGGACTGGCTCAACAGATGCAGTTAACAGCAATAATATACATAAGGTCAAACATGGGAAAGAAACATTTATTTACAACAACAGCAAAAAGTGTATAGAGCACAAAAAAAAAGCCCATCCCACCATCACACATGGGACAGGACTTTACAAATCAGAACTTTCTCCCTCTTCAACAAAGAAAGTCACAATTTCATTATGCATTTAAAATAGAGAGAGAAAAAAATACTTCGCAAACACAAAATGAAACAAAACAATGAAATTAATCCTTTTTTTTTTTAAAAAGTGCGGAAGATGAACTATCACATGCCACATCACACCCAGTAATTGTTCACTATTATCATCTATATTATCATCATTTCTTCATGATTTTTTTTTTAATGGCATTATTAAAAACAGAAAACTAGTGACAACATTTAAATTAGTGTGTTAAAAAAAGCAAATAAATGAAGATGATGTAAATAGGCTCAGTATGAAAATAAATTTTCTATGTCCAACGGGCAGGTAAAGTACACAAGTGAACAGCGTGCTTCCACCATACAAATCAATAGGGTATGGATATTTACATGTTATCATTTTCTTTAAATGCATTAACAGAGAAGCTGTTAGTGTTCAGTGAACACTGCCTAGGATATTCTGTCAGCGCCGTCCTTTATAAAAAAAAAAAACTGATAGCCCAAGATGTCAATCCTTTTCTTCAAGACCAGAAAATTTAATCACTTGCGCACTCTCAAAAGCTGAAAGCATTACTTAATTACAACCAAAACTGTACAAGCGCTGCAATGACTAGAAAGTGTGTTTCACCACTCTCACGTGTTCATGCAGCCCTTCTTCCTGAAACCTTCCCCTCCTATTTACAGGAAATGTCACATTGAAGTGCCCAGCTTCAACTCATCTGGGAAATAAGTACAGCTCACACACTTAAAAAAGTCATCCATTGATAAATTGGCTCATATTTCAAGGTCACATGAGAACAAAAACAGGAAGCACTGCTAAATTCACACTTCAACTAATCTGCTTAAAAATGTCATCACCAGACCAAAAATAAACAAGAGTCTAAACTGGGAAACTTTTCTATTTTACCATACTTCCATGATAACACAGATATTTTAAAAATAAAAAAAAAGCCAATCTTTTGGCAGTTAAGAAATGGTAAACATTATAAATGCGAACTAAGTAATCTACACAACAAAACGTTCCTGTTGGGGCACCCAGTCTAGCAACTACCCGCTACATATCACAAGGAAATGATATGAACAGCAAGAGAAAATAAAGAGGTTTTCTGCCTGGCTGAGTTAAGCTATTAGAAATTAAAAGCAATAAACTTAGCAACCATGGAATCGAGCACAATTGCACTACTACTGTTTTGTAATTACCCTGACAAAGTGGTTAACATTTACCAAATCTACAACCTAACCATTACCCAGTGCAGCATAGCTTGGAGCAGATAAACCACTCACCACCAACAACCAGTGCACAGACTTCACAGACAAGAGAAAAAAATAACAAACACACTTTTGGATATAAGAGACATGCAGTTGACAGTCTTGAAGAAGCAGTTAATTATTGTAAAATAAGCAAGCAACTTTTGTAAAAATAAAGGAAGACCTGTAAAACTAGTTGTAAGGAACATGTGGGATGAGAGAGGGATGTATAAAGGTAAAATCCACATTTCCATGCCAGTAAGACATATTAGGGATATGGCCCATATTTCCAAGACCATCAGCACATGAAAGTATGACGTGGTCAGTGTCACACCTGGCTGTATTTACCTTCCCAAATTTCTCTGGTATTCATTTTTAGGGGCCGGGTGGAACCCATGGCCTCCAAGTGCCTAACCACCCAGTTAACCATACCCTGTATATAGACTTGGTTAAAAATCACACTGGCAGCAAACCAAGAATGACCGTGGTTTCATTTTACCAAAAACCATTGCATGGTTTCTAATAGCTCCAAAATCACTTAAATTCTCTTACTGACAGTTGTCAAAAGTACAGCGTTGAGTGCCCAATACAGACAAAGCAGAAATAACTGAAACATCAAGTGAGTCAGTCATTTGCATGTCCCTTGCGGAACCTTGCCTCCTTAACAGCTCTCCTGTATGCTTCCCGGTTCTAAGCAAGATGCCCTGCTGCTGATACATCCATTTGCAGATCATTAACGATGTCTTGCAGCCATCTTCGCCTTGGTCTTCCTCTTTTTTTTTTTTCCCCATTATGTACCCTTCCAAGACTGTCTTCTCTAAATTCTCATGACATTTAATGTGTCCAAAATATCTAAGTTTTCTTTGTTTAATAAAGTTTACTAGCCAGCCTTCTTCAATATTAAGTTCTCGTAGTATACGAGATATATTTGTTCTTTTCTGTGTCCATGACATCTGAAGAACTCTTCTGTAGCATTTACATTCAAAGGCATTTATGTGTTTCTCAGCTGTCTTGTTAAGTATCCAGGTCTCACAGGTATATGTTGCGATTGGAAAGATACACGGCCTTAAAAATCTTATTTTTGTACTTGTCTGTTCCTCTCCACAGCTTCTTTAGTTGTTTTATTTTTTGAAGAGTGATAGCTGTCTTCCTTTTAATTTCCCTCATTGTATCTCCATTATTAGTTAGTAATGATCAAAGATATTCAAAACTCTCCACCTGTTGATAATTTTTCCTCATCGATAAATATTTCAGCTGCCTTATTTGTTTTGTCAGCTGTCATCAATTTAGCTTTCTTCGCATTAAGATAGAGGTTTTGCTCTTCACTATTCTTACGGACTGACATAATTAATTTTTCTATTTCTTTTTGTGTTGTGGACAGTAATAGTGTGTCATCGGCACATCTAATCTCTGGTATTTCATAACCTCCAATTTGTAAGGCATCGTAATATTCTTTGTCTACATCTTCTCTAACATTCCTCATTATATTTTCAGCATACATGTTAAATAAGTATAGCGACAATATGCACCCCTGACAGACTCCTTGTTTCATGTCAAGCCAAGTTGTTGTTTCAAAATTTATTCTTACTGCTGCCTGATGGTCTACATACAGCAGTGTTACATGTGTTGGAAATCCCATTTTTTCCATTATTTCCCAAAGTTTCTGATGTTGTACACAATCAAATGCCTTTGAATACTCTATAAAAGATAAATATAAATTCACATTAAATTATCTGCATTTCTCTATTATTAATCTTATTTTGAATATATGATCTCTTGATCCTCTTCCTTGTCTAAAACCAGCTTGGACCATATTGACTTCTTCTATTTTCTTATGAAGTCTACCTATTATGATTTTTAATAGAATTTTACTGGCATGACTAATCAGGGCAAAGGTTCTGTAGTTTGTGCATAATTTCAGGTTACCCTTTTTTGGCTGTGGTATGAATACAGTTCTTTTCCATTCTTTTGGCCAAATACCTGAAATCCATATCTTTTTATATGGTGCATGATAAACTGTAGCACAATCCTTTCCTCCTGCTTTAATAAGTTCAGCTGTTATCTCATCACATCCTGGTGATTTATCATTTTTCAGATTCCCATAAAACTTCTTCAGTTGTCAGTTCGGGTTCTTTCTACTCCAGTAATAATTCACACTGTTGATTTCTGCTTTCACATTCACATTCATATACATTCCTCTTATCAAGTGAGAGCAATAACAAAAAAACTAACTCCGACACTAATGAACATTTTTTTGTAATCAAACATCACAGCCAGCATGTTTTTTACTGGTAAATGATATAATCATTTTTAGTGCTTAAGACAGTCTAAAATTATGTTAACTCCCAACTACAGAACAAAACAAAGACTACAGTTATTTATTTTTAAAAAGCCATCTAAATGGCTGAGAGTAGATTAAGAGATGAATTCATCAACTCAGATTATCTGGGCAGTAACTGACACATATATTTACAGTCTTAAATGAAAACTGGAAGAAGTGATGTAAATCAGCTCACTTCAACTCTGAAACATCCCCAGATCTATGTGACATAAAGACACACAAAAAAAAATAAGTGCCAATTCACTTTTACTGCCAACTTTGTCTACCACTGCAACACCTGAACATTAGCTACTGAAGAGGCAGCTTATAATAAAAACTTACGAACTGAGAAAAGTACCAGTGAGGCTTAACGAGATCATATACAAATAAACAGATTAGAAATATCAATGGTAAAGGCACTGTGAAAGAACATATGTTTAAAAAAAAAAAAAAATGAAGAGGACACACTGTGGAAGTGAAGCCTGCAGTATGGGCATTTAGATCAAGCAGTAGAAGAGCAAGGAATGGTAAGACTTCAAGAAACAAAATACAGCGTGGCACTTTCCTAGAGTTTACATTGCACACTAATAAAGAAAACTGTGATGCATTCACTTCCTTGTAATGCTTTATGATATGGGCAACCGGATAAGCAAACAGGTGCTACAAGCAGGGAACTTTATTCATCATTATGAATCTGTACAAGATGATTCTGCACTCTTGTACATTCATATGTTTAGTCTTCTACATTCCTCTTGCCCTGACAAATGCATGCTCCGTGAGACTTGTTACTGACTGTCAGCCGAGTGCAATAATTTTTCCTTAAAACCATAACCAGAATTATTCCAACATTGATACTTAAATTGCACATAATCCTGTGTCTCACCCAGTGTCTTAGAGAATCATATTCTTCAGCAGTTTCTGATGCTGCTCCAAGTCTTGTCTGGTGACTTATTGAGAGGATCTATTGCTCAACAGTTTCTGATGCTTTTCAGTCTTGTCAGGTGACATGGAGAGGCTTATATTCTTCAACAGTTTCTGATGCTTCAGTTTCTGATGCTTCTCAGAGTCTAGTCTGGTGATTTTAGGAGAAGATCATATCCCTCAAAAGTTTTTAACGCTTCTCCAAGTCTTGCCTGGTGGCTCATATTCTTCAAAACTCTCTGATGCTTCTCTGAATCTTGCCTGGTGACTTGGCAATTTTTTTTAAAACAATAAAGATGAAGTTGACAGCAAAGTTTTAAAAAGAATAAAGAAGCTGCTGACAGCAAAGTTTTGAAAAATGATAAAGATACAATTAACAGCAAAACTGAATTATTCCCTAATAAAAACTAGTGCAACAATACTTCTCATTAAATACAGAATTTAAATATCCAAACTGCGAACGAAGAAGAAGAAGAAATATCCAAAAAAGACTAAAGTGTAACATTTCAAAGCCTGCCACTGGTTACCATAGCAAAACTCTACATAAATCTTTTATCTATTTAACATTTTATTTTTTAAAGGAAGAACCAAAAGAAAAAGAAAAAAAAGTTACAATCCAAGTACACATAATCCACTTTCTTTCACCAAGTATAAGTTAATGCGGGCAGCTCCAAATCACACTCTTTGCTAAATTAATCCTGAATCATAACACCAAGGCCGTCAGCAAAAGATGGTTCAGTATGGTGATGCATGTCTGTCATTACAGTAAGGAGCACAACTGCCTCAGAGACAGAACATACCTGCACATCAGAAATGTTCAATTTTTACCATCATTAATGAGAGCCACTTCTGGATTACACAATGCATAAACCACCACAAAGGAGGGCATCAATGTCTGTCATCACCATCACTTCAAAAATATGTAACCAACATTTTACTCTGCAATGATTTGAAATAAGTTTTCATAAAACAGAATGAGGATAGAAAGTACTTCCAGGGACATAAAATGAGAGATACCAACTGAAACCAATATTTTTTTTAAAAAAGAGAGAGAGAGAGAGAGAGAGAGAGAGAGATAGAGTGAGAAACTTCACAAAATTTACCAACAAATTCTATGCATAATTTTTTTTGCTCTGTAATTATTTTCAGTGTTCCTGATAATGAACATGTGTGCCAACTTTTATGTTACACATTATTAAAAAAAAATGGCATCCCTTCATGTCAGATGAAACTGATAAATATTTCCCAAAAAATGAGAAGAACAAATGAGTTTTAAAAAAATTTCTAGCCCTTCATATTTTTTAAAATTATTATTATTTTTTTTTAATTCAGCATTTCCTTTATCAAACTATTTCACTTCAAATAAAAATTGCCTCGAATGCATTTAAAAACCATTTGATGATGATTATTAATTATGAAAACATTATTACATTTAACAAATGAGTAAATTAGTGTGCCACACATTGTCAACAAGACATATATGTTATATGGCGACTGCTCCTTGGCCTTTGTGTGACAAACTGTAATTTATCTGAGCTACTTTCTCACGTAACACACTCCACATACAATTCCATAAACCAACTCAAAACTTTTTACATTTTCATTATGTTCTAATCATTATCTATCTTGTCCTAAAGAAAAATATCCTCGTTTTGTGACCCTACGTTCTTTCCTTGCACTGGTTCACTTGTAAAATGCTGTATCTGTGCACTATCTGTGTTGCTGCACCCTGCGTCTTTTACTCGCACTCTGGTCCTGGGAGTTATCTGTAAATGTTAAGATAATTATCACAAGGACTACAAATTAAAACTTATATGTTTCATGTATATAATGTACATATTACCTGACATCTCTGGGGTCCTCTATAAACTACTTAGTCACTCTTCATTAGAGAAAACGGACAAGTTCCAGAACTGCACTCTTGTATGTTTTGTTTATGATATGCTCCTGAGTGTTCTCATGAGATACGAGGATGATCCAACAAAAACCTTAAAATTATGAAAGAAATTCTAAGCACTTTCCCAGTGTCAGCTGACAACAACATTACAAATCACATAAGGAATGTCTTGCAGACAGCAACATGATGGTAGTGAATTACAAGATGTCAAAATAAAGATGGTCACTTCTCTAAAAGACATGCATGAAAATGGAATTCTGCATTTAATTTTTATTTTCTTGAGCAGCAAAGGTGTGAAACCTACTGAAATTCATCGGTGAAAGAAGGTTCACTACTATGATGCACATCTGTCATTGCAACAAGTTTATAAGTGGAGTAGGAAGTTTCAAAAAAGGGGCCAAGTTCTGCATCTAATTCTCCTAGCCCAGTTCAGGCACACTCAACAGTGAAACCAGAGTCGACTGCAGAAGGATGCACTGACAGAAAATTGTTGAGTAGCAGTGAATGAAATGATTGCAGTTCTGATTACCAGTTGTGATTCAACACATCACATCATCCGTTCAAATATGCGATGATCGGAAAGATTTACACTTCAGAAGAAGAGGTGCAACACGTTGTGCGTAAGTGGCTGTGTGGTCAAATGAAAGATTTTTTTTTTTAAATGCAGGAATCCATGCAGTTCATAAATGCTGAAGAACTTGCACTGAACATAATGGGAGACTGTTGAAAAATGATAGTTATACAGGATGATTTCAAATTAGTGTTGGGGTTTCCATGAAAATAAAATTTTTAAACTGGAAAAACAAATTAAAAACTGCTCTTGGAATATGAAAATGTAACTCAAAAATGTTTTAATGAATGCTAAACAACTTCAACATATTCCCCCTTTTCAAGCAGTGTTCAATTTCCCTCCAAGTGTTTTCTAGCATTTGCAGTGTAACTATTTTGATCACAACAATAATTCTAAGCTTCAGTTTGTTGAACTGGGATCTTGTAAACAATGTCCTTAATGTATCTACACTGGGAAAAAAAATCAGGCTGTGTAATATCAGGTGAGTATAAAGGCCACAGAAATGGTCTACCAAGCTCAACCCAATGCCCAGGAAAATGCATGTTAAGAAATTCTCTGACAATATGAGCCCAATATGGAGGTGCATCATCTTGCTGGAACACCACATATGGCTGGTGATCTTTCATCTGGTGTAACAGATACATCTGTAGCATTTTCTGGTAGGCTGTCATTATTTGATCGACAAAGAAAGAGAGCCCCCAGAACTTCCAAACATGACAAAGCATACAAGGCATTCACCTTTCACTATTTCAATTTCTCAAATAGCGCGAGGGTTTTTCTGCTCCACATTCTGCAGTTATGACAATTTACCCTACCTGACATGTAAAACATTGTCTCATCACTAAATATCCACCTCCAATGGTAATTTTCATCAGCTTCAGCGTCTGACAGAATGGATCCAACAGATTTATTGTCTGGCTTTAAAATCTGCACAATCCACACTTTGTAGGCATTAAGGCAAATGCACTTATGAACAACCCTCCTCCAGACAGTCTTTTGTGGCATACTACAAAGAAGCTCGTTTAGTTGATATTCTGTAGGCTTCCTAGATTCAATTAGTCTCAGTCTTTCTGCTCCTTTTCGGTGCAAAACACTACTAGTCTCTTGAAATTGCTTGGCCAATGCTGGTTAGCATTATCTGAAGGTGGATCTTCTCCATACTGAGTCCTGTAACAATATTGCATTTTGATAACAGACTTTGTTCAGTGATTACAGCACCACCAAATAAAACTTTCTGAGTTACACTTTCATATTCTGTAAGCCAGTGGTTCCCAAGTAACAAAAGTCTGCAGAGCCCCTGCTGTTTCAAAATCCAGATCACACATTGAAAAAGTGTCATATCTGTGTGGCAGCTATTTGCTTTGCATGGAGAAGAATGTTTTTTCTTCAGAATATGTGGGTAACTTTTAATGAGAAAACGATACACTGGATTGTAAAAAAAAAAAACATGGGTGAACAACAAAGTTCTTTTCTCCACACAGGATTTGCCGAAACATCAGTTGTTAAACATTTCACACTGAATATTTTTTTCTTAAAAAAATGACCTTGAGTTTTTGTCACAGACCCCTGCGGCAGGTTCTGCTGACCACCAATTGAGAACCACTGCTATAAACAGTTTTATTTCAATGTTTCCACTCTGAAAATTGTAGGCCATGGAAAGCAAGAAAATAATTTTGAATCATCCCGTAAGACACTTTTGTGCCACTAAATTATGGAGGGAAAAAAAAATTCAAGGTTTTTATTTGAATCACCCTCACAGATACTAACACTGTATCACTAAACATATTCAGATAAAGACCAGTCACAGAAACCTAGGAATGATACTGTATAGAAAATCACTAGGCAAAAAAATAGCTGACAAAAGAAAATAACAACTAATGTAATCAACCAAACACATCTTACCCAAAATTTAGAATCTTTCAGTCAACCTCTAGTACATCACCACATCAGAATCTCAAAAACACACAATAATTAGTATATAAATATACAACTATACATGAAGCACTGCAGTAAAGCTAGGATACTAAAATGTATAAACTAGGAAAAAAGTAGGAGCAGCTTTATTACTTAACTACTACAAAGTTGTGGCATTTCGGCATGAGCCTTAATCATACAAAAACACGCAGGATGAAGAAATAGAGAGAGGAGATAAAGTACAGATTCACAATGATGCTATGTTTTAAAAAAAAAAAGGAAATAAAATGAACAGAGCACTCAGCTGTAACTTGTAAGAAGATGTGGCTTGTCTGACGCTTGTTCTTCAGAAATGGGCATGGTGGAACATGGAGAATGTTTAAATGGAGACTTGTGATAGGTATGTCATAACTGAGGGTGGTGGGTGGGAAAGCCATGAAGGAGAGAGAGAGTGATACAATTTTAACCTAGCCAGGAGAAGGTGAAATGGATGATTATAACTGGGGTAGAGGGGTTGTAATGCAATGCTGTGAGGTTCTGAACTATGTGCAACAAGTGAGAAGGGAGTGGAGCTTAGTGGAGAGGGATTATGATTGTTGAAGAGGAGAATGTTAGGTGTAGCAGAATAACGAGTTCAAACTGTGCAGTAACAGCAACCCATAATCCTGAATGTAGTGGTTCTCAAGCACTAGGCGGCTTGTGTCATCTGCACGACATTGTTTGATGGCTGTTACCAGAAAATCAGATTTGCCTCTGTGGATGGGGCCATTAAAATGATTAGGGACTGGTTTCAAACCATGCTGGGCGATATCGTACAGATGTTTCTGCATGTGGACCCCTAATATGAGGCCAGTCTCACCAATATATGTTATCCTCCATCTTTTGTATGCAGTAACATATATCATATCACAGGACTCGCATGAGAATCCCTCATGAAGAGTGAGGATAGTTTTGGGAAAGGTGATCATTTTCATTTCCCAGACTACAGGGCAGGTAATGCAGTGGGGGTGGTTACATTTTCTGGTGCCAACATATGTAAGGCTCCACTTCTAGTGGCTGTGGACAAGGATGTCCTTAAGATTTGGCTCGTGCTTGTATGTTAATAGGGGTGGATCAGAGAAAATATTGCAAGTGTCAGAGTCAAGTTGAATTAATGGCAGATGACAATAAAGAATTTTTTTTAACCATCTGACTATGCGGGTGGAAAGGCAGCACTAATTTAACTCTGTCAGGTGGGATAACAGGCTTTTTTCTGAATGCTTTCATTTTCCACCCACATGATCAGATGGTTAAGAAAATTCTTTATGACACAAACTGCCTAGCACTTGAGAACTGCTACATTCAGGATTATGGGATGCTGGAACCACAGTCTGAACTCATTATTCTGCTACACTTAACATTCTCCTCTTCAACAATCATAATCCCTCTCCACTAAGCTCCACTCCCTTCTCACTTGTTGCACATGGTTCAGAACCTCCTCACAGCATCACATTACATCTCCTCTACCCCAATTATAATCATCTATTTCACCTTCTCCTGGCTAGGTTAACACTGCATCACTCTCTCTCCCCTCCATGGTTTCCCCACCCACCACCCTCAGTTATGACCCACCTATCACACATCACAAGTCTCCATTTAAACATTCTCTACGTTCCACCATGCCCATTTCCGAACAAGCGTCGGACAAGCCACATTTCTTACAAGTTACAACTAAGTACTCTATTCATTTCCTTTTTTTTTTTTTTTAAACATAGCATCATTGTGAATCTTTATCTCCTCTCTCTCTATTTCTTCATCCTGTGTGTTTTTGTATGATTAGGGCTCACGCCAAAACATCACAACTTTGTAGTCATTAAGTAATAAAGCTGTTACTACTTTTTTCCTAAGTTATACATTTCAGAATCTCAAAATACCTAAAGGTACAAATAAATAGTGGAAAAGTCAATACCCTAAGTGCACAAGAATGTTTGCTACAATCACATGAGCTGGCGATAGCAACCACAATGATGTCATTCATGCCTGTACATAAGGTTCAGCCTTCATGTATAGAGTAAATGTTGGTTAGTGTGCAAAGGTTGAATATCCTACAAAGAACAAGGAAAGACTTCCACTGCTATGTGAACCATATGGAGAATTCTGCTTTTCACCTTTGTGACTATGGCCATAATAAAAAAAATAAATAAATAGATCTAGAATGAATTCATTACTGGCATGACCAAACCACAAGATATAATCATTTTCTCTAGCTCCTAATCAGCTCTAACAACCACTAACAACTGAGAGTCCAACCTGACAGTAGATGCAGAAAATGTGATCGTAATCACAGACAAAACTCTGCAAAGAATGCAGAAAGATGGTTATGTTGTGGTTGATTCAAAGTCAGTGCAGATGACCTTACCATGCAGCGTGCGTAGCAGCCCCAATAAACTAACACACAGTTACAAACTCCAGCAAGGCATCACATCAGAAGTATGGTTAATGAGCAGAAAATAGGAAGTACTAGATAAGTACTATACAAATTAATCAGCAAACCCAACCCACATGATAAATCAAATCACTTGAACAAAAAAAAACTATCATATTTAGGCTGTGAACAAATCATTCTGGCATAAACAAGGACAAACAGGATCAACAAACATAACCTAGAAATATTCCTACTTAAATTCCCCAAAAAACTAAATGAACCAAAAAAAAAAAACTGGTACTGATGTGCCAGGACCTGAGAAAACTTCAAAACTTAACCCGGATAACTGTGGTCCAGAGTTTGCTTCAATCAAGAGCTTAAACACTGAAAACAGTGGCAATGCTCTTGGCCATAATTTTCAGTTTGCATTATACCACTGAACATAACATTAAGTGGGACAAAGAATTACTACGACTTAAAGCCTACCCTTTGTCCTTACAGATCGAATAGGTCTTTTACCCCCTGCCTTCTCAACTGAGCCTTCTGCTTCTGTAGGTGGCACCTGCTGCACTCCTGTGGGTTGCTGGATCTGAGATTCCACTATATTGGTCGAAAGAGCTGCTCCATCTTGGTTTGGTGCTGAATCTAGATTAGGAGGGTCGGTGGGCTTGTTTTTGCTGCGAGTCCTGCCACTCAGAATGGGTGTGTCAAAGTAGGCTGACCAAGGAGGAGATTTTTTCTCTATTAATTCGTGGAAATAGTCAATTCTCATACTCATAAAATGCATGATCGAGTCATTTCACAGAATTCAGAAAACCCATTCACTGTCTCATTTAAAGATGATGGGAAAAAAATACTAAATTTGAGGTGACTTAAAAAAAAAAACTATCAAGTACTTTACCCAATATCCTGATGATTTTTAACCCTTTCAGCTAAAAACTAATGATATGATGGGGTGTTTCTGTGATATCTAAATGATGTCACATCTTAATGGCCAAATATCATTAGGTTACTGTGAAAAATCTAAGGAAATAAATTTAATACATTAAATTATAAAATTATAAACATGTATAAAATTATAAACATGTCCAGCAGTTTCCATCTTTCCTCTTTCTTATGGGGCCATAATGAGAGATTGATGAAAATTCCTCAAATAGTAAGAGACCATATAGGTGCCCGGTCTAAAAAAAATCCTGACGCAATAAAATTATTTCCTCACTGATTTAATTGGTATATACAAGTAGAGCACAAGTTAATAGTGTTTTGTTTGCACTATGAATTTGCCCCTTTATATGAGAAGTGTTTATCAAAGCAGATATTGGGTTTCTTCCCATTTAGAGGACCAGCTTGAACTGACTGAATCAGAATTCTAAGCTGCAAGGGTTAATCTGCTGAAAGGGTTAAATCTGTGTCTCGTTAAAAAAAAAAAAAAAAATCAGTAATTTATGTGAAATGACTCAATAAAATGCTGAAATAAAACAATATCTTCACAAATATCATATTAAGCATATTGTCCTAGCAGTGCAAGAACAGAAACTGAATTTTTTTTTTTTTCCCTGTGAGAAAGCAAACTAGACACTTACATGGAAGATGAAGAGCAAACTTTACTTTCTAAGTGTGAAGAATTGGGCCCATCTGAGGAAAGACTTTATAAAGCAAGAAAGAATAGTTGTAGAAGGAGATTACAGAACAAGAAAAAAAAAAAAAAACCAAGAGCAGAAAGGAGGTTTCAACCAGAAACATTTAACTGAGGATGTAGGGAAATTAAAGTGGTTAATGGTAGATTCAATGGGTATCACGTTCACTTTCTGAAACCAGGGACAGAAACAGTTGTAAAATTCTCTAAATCGACTGATGAACTTTCTATTCACCATCTGGGATCAGGAATGAAAGTTCAGAATGTGACAAATCTGTTACTGGCTTTAATGCCATGCTACTGTTTCAATTCTCTGGAACTGTAAAGCTGTTCACATCCAATGCCATGAAGATGCTGAAAGTCCAAGAGTCATATCAAAATGGGAGTGGGTTAAGGTGGCTTATTTGATGACCCAAAGTAGACCCAAATAGCAGGTTTTTCAGCATCCTCCACCACCACAAGGACCACAGCCTCACTTGTCAGGCTGAGACTGTTACAAGGAGCATCAATGTGGAGGTAAAACATGTTCTTGGTCAGTTCTCATTCCTTTGCCCTGATATTATCACAGACATACCTGCTCCCCTTAGATCTGACAGTGAAAAGTTTATACCTATATGGAACATGGCAAACAGCAGGTCTAATAAAATAAAAGAAAGAAAAATAAATGAAATGACAGCAACAAATACTTCGACATGTGACCAACTGCATTTATGCTTAATATACTCAAATCAGAGATATGAGTATAGAACAATGTACTTGCAGCCCAGTTTATATATATATATATTCCAGCATAACTCTGGAACGCCTGGAGCAATTTCAACCAAACTTGGTACACATATGACTTACAATATGGAAAAAAATACTATGGGGTTATGACACCCCTAGCAGTGGGGGTGAGAAGGGGGTGACATACTATCCAATAAATTCAAGGAGAGGAAAAAGTGGTCTAAGGGAGATGATTGTGAAATAGAGTGGTGCCGGTCTAGGAGCAGCATTTGTAGCCTCCTATGGCAAGTTCAAATAATTTTGATGGTCTCTTTTTGTTTCAATTAGATTTCTTTAATAATTGATTTCCGTCGACATTCACAGTGCAAGGGCAGATTTACCATAAATTGTTCATTGCTTCTGCTGCCAGATCAACCACCAAATTTCTACAACTGTATTTCATTGGAAACGAACAAGTGGAAGCCGACCAGAGCTGCACCTACATCTCAGGAACAGGACATCAGATTGTGTTAAACTTACAAAGGATGTTTTATTAGCACAATGATCTTATTAAAACCTTTAAAACAGCACTGGAACATACGCCAATAGATGAAAGCAGATCAAAGACCAGCAGGTGAACACGAGCAGTGCTTCCATGCTACTCAGGTAGACGAAGTCACAGTGGTTATATTAGGCGATGAGTTTGATTAACGGGATATCGTACTTCAACGAGGAGGCGAATCATTGCAGCGCATTTCAGAAACACATTGATCTTACGATAGTCTACAGTACCCAGTGATATTCCCCCATGGTGAAGATGGATAATCTGAGGCAGGTCAACCCAACAACAGGTAAAACAACCAGCAAGAAAGTTTCAGTTATTGATTTCTAAGGATACGGACTAATGATTCGAGATACTGAACAGAACCACATATTAAACTGCAGACAATTGTTTTATCAATTCATCGTTGATATGTCTGCAAAAATCGAGAGTGAGGGCCTTCTTTACATCCATCTAAATCAATGTAAACTTAGAGTTGAGGAATATATTCACCTGAGAGACGCTGTGGCAAATGACGGGAGCGCTGAAAACCTCGGTGTCTTAGTCATACTACCAGCTAAGTTTACAGGCAGTCCCAGACACATGCACGAATACACGCAAGATGCTATGACGGGAAACCAGACTTATTTATCACCTTCACCTGCAATCTGACTTGGACAGAGATCAAGGGGATTCTTACCAATGGTCAATTACCCAGTGAGCGCCATGGCTTGACTGCAAGAGTATTTAAACAGAATCAGTTGAAACTAACTGATGTTATAACAAAAGGCCATGTCTTTGGAGTGCTAAGATGATGGATGTGCACGATTGAATGGCAAAAGCAAGGACTGCAACACTCACACAATTTAATCTGGTTGGCAGACAAAACTCAGCCCACACAAATCGATGATGTTATATCTGCTGAGCTGCCTGACCCAACACAAGATCCTGAACTTTTTGCAGTGGTAACGAGAACATGATCCACAGACCATGTGGAGATCTCAATCACAGCTATCCGTGTATGAAGGACAGAAAGTGTACCAAGAAATACCCAAGAAAGTTGATTACTGTGACACAGACTGGACATGACGGTTATCCTCTATATAGATGCCAAGCTCCAGAAGATGGAGGGTTCACGGTGAAACTAAAGATACAAAGCAACACAGAAACAGAAATCAACAATAGGTGAGTTGTGCCATTTTTGCCACTGCTGTCAAAAACGTTTCAGGCACACATCAATGTGGAGTACTATAACAGTGTGAAATCGATTAAATATGTGTGCAAGTATGTTAACAAAGATAGTGATATGGCTGTTTCGGCATAACCAACGACAGAACAAACGATGAAGTGATGCGGTATCAGTTGGGAAGGTACATTAGCAGCAACGAGGCAGTCTGGAGAATCCTAGGATTTCCAATTCACAGACACCCTAGTGTTGTTCACTTCAGCATCCATTTAGAAAATGGTCAGAGAGTTTATTTCACAATAGAGAGCGCCCATACAGTGGTTGATCAGCCACCAAACATGACCTTAACATCATGCTTTCAACTGTGTCAGCAGGATCCTTTTGTAAGGACTTTGCTGTACCCGGAGATACCTTGATATTACACATGGAATGCACTGAGGAAAGTTTTCTGTAGAAGAAAAGTTGGCCATCCCATCCCTGGACATGATGTAGTTGTGAGTGATGCCTTGGGTCAAGTGTACACAGTTCACCCCAGTAACATCAAATGCTCTTTCCTTAGGATGCTTCTTCACTCACTTTGAGGACCAAGATCTTTCACAGAGCTAAGAACAGTAAACGGCAAGGTATGCCAGACATTTAGAGAGGTCTGTCAGAAGTTGGGTGACCAGCACTGGGATGACACATTGCAATAAGCCAAACTGATCTCCCTGCCAGAGCAAATCAGAAACCTGTTTTCTATAATATTGACTACATGCAGTCCATTGAATCTAAACACTCTATGGGAAAAATTTAAGGAGCCCTAAGTGAGGATATACTTGCCAAAATCCAGAGGGAAAATCCAACATTAGAAATTACGTTTGGTCCAGACATTTTCAACAAGACTATGATTATTCTTGAGGACAAATGTGTGACCATGATCAAAAAAACATAACTGCAACTTGGCCTGCCTGCACCAGTACAAGACAGACAAGACATATTTCACGCAGATTACATACGAGAAAAGAACTACAACATCAAAGAGCTGAGTGCATATGTCTCGGACAAGACACCACTTCTAAATCAAGATCAGAAAAATGCATACCAAATTATCACGGATCAGGTAACAAAACAACAAAGTGGTATAATTTTTCTTGATGCTTCTGGGGGCACAGGGAGAACATTTTTTAACTAATTTAATTCTGGCCAAAATCAGGGCCCAGGAAGAACTTGCTCCTTCCATCACCTCTTCAGGAATTGTGGAAACGTTAATAGAAAGAGGGAGGACAGCCCGTACTTAAGTTGCCACTTGACATCACCAGGCAAGAAAATCCTACCTGCAACATAAGCAAAGCAAGTGGTCAGGCGCAGGTGCTCAAAGACATGTAAATTAATCGTATGGGATGAATGCATCATGGCTCACAAGAAAGCTCTTGAGGCCCTTAATGTCACTCTGAGAGATCTGAGAGGAAATGACAACCTGATGGGAGGAGCTCTGGTACTCCTCTGTGGAGATTTTCATCAAACTCTGCCTGTCATTCTAAAGTCAACACCAGCCAATGAGACCTACATAAGTTTAAAACATTCATTTTTGTGGAGACAAGGGCAAAAGATAACTTTATGTGGAGAAATGTATGAAAGATAACTTTAAAGCAAAACATGAGAGTACATCTGGGGGATGAGAGTGCTTAAACTTTCTCAAACTACTGGAGATTGGAGAAGGTAGATTAGCAATCGAGTCTTCTGGCAAGATAAAACTGCCATCTGATTTTTGTAATCTGGTATCGTCCGTCACAGAGCTAACAGATGCAATCTATCCGGCTGTTTTCCAAAACTATCACAATTTGAACTGGTGGCGAGAGAAGGCCATTCTTGCTATTGAAAATGAAGATGTCCATGATATAAACATTCAAATACTTGCCACGTTACCAGGCATAGTCACTGAATACAAGTCTATCGATACCATAGATGCCAATGAGGTCATCAATTTCCCACCAGAGTTCCTAAACTCACTTGACCCGGTTGGACTGCCACCAAATCATCTTTTACTTGAAGTGGGATCTCCAATTATTTTACTACAGAACCTCAGCCTGCCAAAACTTTGCAACAGCACAAGGCTGTGCGTAAAGAAGATGCTGGGCAATGTAACTGAAGTGACTATCTTAACAGGTAAGGGAGAGGGTGAAGCAGTTTTTATCCCATGGATACCACTCATTACGATGGATCTCCCTTTTAACTTTAAGAGTTTGCATTTTCCAGTGAGACTTGTGTTCTCGATCATGATCAACAAGTCACAGGGGCAGTCTATTAAGTACTGTAGTGTGGATTTGAGATCGCCATGTTTCTCCCACAGACAACTTTACGCTGCTTGCTGAAGGTTGGGTTCACCCAAGAATTTATTTATTCTTGCTCCTGGAGGTGAAACTAAAAATGTTTATAACCAGGTTTTGAGTTAAATTAATATTATAGTGAATTTGTAAAAGACTTTTACTCTATAATTTCTATACTGTACGTATACCTTTAAATACTTGTAGATAAAATTACTTCGATTTTACACTACAGATAGAATTCATTCCTTTTCCTGTCTAATAGACAACTGGAATAAACAAATTCCCAAGCAATGCCGGGTAATCAGCTAAAAAAAAAAATATATATATATACACACAACTAAAATGAGTCAAGACAACATTCAATGAATGCAAACAATACTTCATGCCCACACACTGATCTAAGGAAACAAATTCTGATAACTTTTCAAACCATGCGTTGTAACTCTGCTATGGCTGGTAACAAGCCTCGATGAGAAAGGAGCAGGGTTGGACATAGGGCCAGCTACCAAATTCTGACAAATAAAAAAATACTTTAGCTACAAAAAAGTCAATAAGAGCTCAGCAAGAGGAAAAATTAATACTGGGAGAGAAAGGAACTTCTTCACAAAGACATATGCTGGAAGCCAAACATCTGATTCCCCTTCTCTGAATCAGGACAACCACTTCCATCAGAGCATGGAACGTTAAGACAATATCTGAGACTCTACAAGCTGCAACATAATTGAGGAACCTGGCCTATTCAGAATTAGTGAAACCAGATAACTCAGACTGGACAGCTCAGTGCACAGGGAAGATGCTGCTATACAAAGGTAATTTGGTAAGTAAGGTCAAAAAGCTAGATAAACATCAGTTTTTTTGTTCTCCATTGGAGGTTATACACTTGGATCATCAGGTTTCCAACCTTTTCATCCCACTAGCATAGCAGTTTTTCTCAAAGGCTGCAAAATATGAGTTTACGGCAGCAATGACATCCTCTTTTGACGAGAATTGCTTCCAACCGAAGCAAATTTTCAATTTTTGGAACAGGAAGAAGTCACACTGGGCCAAGTCTGGAGAACAGGGTGGATAAGGAATCATCTGGAACCCTATTTCATGCAATTCTTTTGTGGGAAAGCACGCTGTCTTAGTGAAAGAGCACTTTTTTGGGGTTCCAATCTTGGCCATTTCTGTTTGACCTCTTCTTTCAAACAATCCAACAATGTTGCACAATAGTATCCTGTTATAGTTTTAACTTTCCCCAAATACTCTATAAGAGTCATTCCTTGGGAATCCCAAAAAAACAATGGCCATCACCTTACCAACTGACGGAATGGTCTCTGCCTTCTTTGGAGCACTTTCACCATTCACTGTCTACTGCTTAGACTGTTGCTTACATTCAAGTGTGTAGTGGTCAATCCGTGTTACATCCACAGTCACAAATCGATGCAAAAAAAGTCCCATGGATTGCAGTTAAACACTGACAAACACTGTCTTGAAATGTCCCTTTGCATGCGTTTTTGGTTGACAGTCAACAAACACGGCACCCATGGCACACAAAGCCCTCTGATGTGCAATTTTTTATGCAAGATGTTATGAACTCATTCAGCTGAGATGCCCGTCTCTGCTATCATTTTCGCTTGTGGTCTGTCATAATGATACCTCTGATTTTTTAAATTATATCCGGTGTGGTGACCTCCACATGGTGTCCAAAGTGCGCCTCCTCTCCAGTGCTTGTTTGGCCACATTTAAGCTCATTTATTCAGAAATAAACAGTCTTCAACGATGCAGCAAAATTCCTATAAACTCTGCTTTGGTCTGTGAGGTCGACCACATCTTTAAATAAAAATGTTTTATCAATATATAGAACTCATTTGTGTTTATTTTTCGAAGAGACTGCTACCCTACTCAGTTCAAACAGCTGCTAAACGTTAACAATGCATCACTTTTGGCTGAAATTTTGCGTGATGTGGTTTTAATAGTGATACTTGCCAGCAGTGACATCATTAACTGAATTATAGTGCCACCTCATTTAAATTTACCTTACTTATCAAATGACCCTTGTACTCAGGACATGAAGAGGAAAACACATCATATACACAAGGAGTGGAACTGATGCTGTCAGAGGCATCACTGAGATCACTCACTGATTAGGAAACTCATGGTCCAAGAAATGACAACACCCTCTTTTAGAATCAAAAGAAAGAGATAAATATGAATGTTGTCCAATGCTATGATGCACCAACAAATGAGACTGAAGAAACAACAAAAGAAATATTCTACCACATGTTGCTGGCAATCCATGAAAAGTGTTCCATGAATTACTTTAACACCCTGAAGGAGAATTTTAATGCAAAAATCAGGAATAACAACGCTGGAAGTGAAGACATAACGGGCTATCAAGGACTGGGAGAAAGAAATGAAAATGGAGAGAAATTCACGGAACTATGCGCCATTACCAATCTGGTTATTGGAGGCAGTATATTTCCTCACAAAAGAACTCATAAAGCAACTTGGGTGTCACCTGACCACACAAGACAAAATCAGACTGACCACATCTGTATAAATAAAAAGTTAAGGAAATCACTGCAAGATGTAAAAAGTTAAAAGACGTGCAGATATGGCATCAAATCAATCATCATCTAGTAATTGGCAAACAAAAATTTAAAGAGAAAATGAACAGGAACACTTCCAAGAACTTCTGAACAGACCAGCATCTACAAACCCACCACAGGTTCAACCTGCAGAAGTTGATCTGCCCATAAACTGTGAAAACCCAACAAAAGAAGAAATAGATGAGCGATAACCCAGCAAAAGAAAGACAAAGCCTCAGGACCAGACACCATCCCTGCAGAGACAATGATGGCAGGCAACAATGGAATTACTCTACCCCCTGTTCCAGAAGATACGGGAGAAGGTGCAAATACCACCACATTGGAAGGAAGGACACCTAATTAAAACCCCAAAGAAAGGTGACCTAAACAACTGTGCCAACTACAGAGGAATTATGGTCTTTTACATTCCTGCAAAAATATTTTACATAATTATATTAAAAAATAAGAAATTAAATGGATATACAAATGCAAGACCGACAAGCCAGTTTCCAAAGAACTAGATCTTGCACAGATCAGATAACAACACTACATTTAAATATAAAACAGTCAAATGAATGGAACTCACTACTATACATTAACTTCCCTGACTATGAAAAGCCTTTGATAGCAGACAGAAACGCCCTTGGGAAACTACTTAGACACTACGGGTAACAACTAAAGCATTCCAACCAAACTTGTCAACATTATTAAAAGCTACCAAGATGGAATGACTTGTAGAGTGGTCCATGGATGGCAACTTGGAGAAAGATTTGAAGTAAGGACAGGAGTCAGACAATGATACCTACTGTCACCATTCCTATTCTTATTGGCAACAGAATGTATTATGAAAATGGATACAGAACAAAATAGAAACAGAATGAACACAGCTTGAGGACCTGGATTTTGCAAATGACATGGCACTGCTGTCACATAACAACAGTTGCAAGAAAAGACCAAAAGGGAGTCAAAGACATCAGCACTAGTTGGACTAAAAATTCTGAGAAAAAAACGGAGCAAACGCAAATTCAATCACCTTTAAGAAATTAGAAGTATATTCATATATATCGGCAGCATTATAGGCAGAGAGGGTGGTGCAAAGGAATTGGGAAAGCTGAAGTAGCATTTCTACAGTTGAGAAACATCTGGAAGGCCAAAGGAATGACCCTAGCAGCAAAACTTCATGACTGTTCACAATACAGTCATCAAACTGGTCCTGTTGTATGGACCAGAAACATGGACAGCATCAGTCAAAAGTACCAAAAGACTGCAGACCTTTGTTAACACCTGCCTAAGTAAGATCTTTCAGATCTGATGGCCTGATACCATTAGTAATGAAGAGATATGGCAGAAAACCAACCAACCCACATTGAAAGAAATGACAGCGAAAAGACACTGGAGATGGATAGAACATACACTTTGAAAGTCTACCACAAACATAACCAGACAAGCTCTCAACTGGAATCTCCAGGAGAGAGGAAACAAGGAAGACCCAGAAACACCTGGCGAAGGAGTCTTGAAACAGAGATCTAAAAAATCAATTACATCTGGAGATGAATAGAAGGAACGGCCCAGGATAGAAATGGAGAACCCCTGTTGATGGGCTTATGCCCCACATGGGGGTAAAGAAAGTGAGAAAGAATGATGAAGGAATCAATGTATCATACATGCGAATTTTTGTAAGAAATGGAAATTTTAATGAATGGAAATTTTACACATTATATCATGCCAGTGAAGGCAGGGTGCACTTGAAAAATGAATATAATTAGTACAGAGATCTGACTGCCAAACTGTGTAAAATATGCAAACTTCTTGTATCCAATACTGCTTACCCTTAATCAACTTTTCATGTCATTCAGTAAGCTTTCTTATGCTATGAAGGGAATGAGGGGTGATTGACAAGTACTGTCTCCAACTGTATAAGTTTCTGACAATATAAAATGATAAAACTGATATCAAAATGAAGCAAATTCAGTATATTATTATATCTTTCGACGTGGCCAGAGTATTGTGTTTTCTTGATCCTTATTTCTTTGAGACATTTACACTGTACTTGTTGTTCTAATTCTTGTGTGTTCTTTTCATTTTCCATATTATGTGACCTATTTTCATGCAGACCCACATTTCAGCTGCAGACATTGATCTCTCCAAAGTTTACCCTTTGTTGTCAGCCCAAGATACACACTGTAAACTTATTTTTCAACACAGTCCCCATTTATAACTGCACATTTTTCCAACTGTGACATCCTCTGCTTCATTCCACTGATGAAAAAAAGCTTCTGGTTGGCATATGATCCACATGCAAACAGCATCTTCAGTTTCAGCATCTGATGAAAAATGCTGACCTTTCAACATCTTGAAGTTAAGGAACAATCAGAAGTTGGAGGGTGCCAAATCTGGGCTGAAAAGAGGGTGTGGAACAATTGTGAATTTCAGGTTTGTCACAGTTTCCTTCATGAGTCACTGAAATGGGTCACTCTGGTCTCTGCTCATCAAAGACACTCATCTCACCTTTACTACAACTTTTGGCACACAGGACCCACTTGTGGACGTTTTTGACATCCACACAACGATCATCATAAAATGCTTTCACATGCCTATGAATTTCAATCGGATCACAACCTCATACAGTAAAAAACTCTACTACCTGCTGCTTTATACGAAAGTTGGATACAGCACTCATTACTAACAGACACTACTGCTTAAGAGCTCTGAACACTGCACTGAAACCTGGCCCCTTTACACTACACAGTTATAGTTACCTAACAGGTGAGCAAACTGTTTTCCATTATTAGCAATCTGATGCGGTTGGAGACCTTACTTATCAACTGTCCCACATAGAATTATCAGACTTCAGCTCATTTCAAACTCAAAGAGAAAGTTTTCTCTCTCTCCTGCTACACTTCTACAGACTCCTTCTCCAGCTAAATTTGCTTCCTGCTCTAAAGTCCTACAGATGGGACATGTATGCATGGTATGTTTATTTTATCCTCTGTACCTTATATACTTATGCACACTAGCAGACAGTTTCAAAGCTTCTATATGTATGTCCAAGCTACAGCCACCTATGACTTATACTGAGGATGGGATATATGAATCTGAGATAATGAAAAGAACACGAAGGCCAAAACACATATTCAACACCATGAAGACAATGTTGTTTTCCGTAAAAGCAAAAATGAGATTTATAAAATGCTCTCTGTACTACTGTATGGAGCAGACACTTGAACTTGATGTCTGAAGGATCAATGCAGCTGAAATATGGATCTACATGGATGTAGGTCATATAGTTTGGAAAATGAAAAGAACACACAAGTATTAGAACAACTACAAGTGCAATGTAAATGTCTCAAAGAAATAAGGATCAAGAAAACACAATACTCTGGCCACATCAAAAGATATAATAATATACTGAAGACCACAATAGAAGGAAAGGTGGAAGGAAACAGAGAAAGTGATAGACACAGGTGTAGATTGAAAAACAAACATATGTAAGTAGACAGGATACAGTCTGGCTGAGTGCACCATCAAGATGAGGGAGCAAGGAAACTAGAGACTCATTACTGCCAACCTTCTTATGAAGGCACAGAATGATGATAAAATAAATGTTAATTTCTTTAATAAATCAAATCACCCAACTTTGCATGAAATTATGTTGACTTACAAATCCAAAAACTACATCAGCACCCTGAAAGTATTCTGAGAAGAAAACTTGATTTACAGATGTAGTACTTATAGATCATACATATAGATTACTGTAGTACTTATAGATCATACATATAGATTACTGTAGTACTTATAGATCATACATATAGATTACTATAGTGCTAAAGTGTATGCAAAAGCGATGACACTGTCTGATGTGATGGTCAGAGACATGTAGCAGACACGTTTGTGGCAGGGTTGGCAAACCACAGCTAACCCAGACCCTGTCCCAAGTAACATGTCCAGCCTAGCTAACAAGGCAGGGATAGCTATAATTCCAATGGTGGTGGAGTCTGCTAAAGAAGCACTGCATGCACAACCATCCACCTGAGGTTTTCAGCTCCACTCAAGCTCAGAGACTAAAAGAACTGCCACCATAACCTGCCCCCCATTTGACACAAAACTATGCTTCAGCAATCTCACTACACTAGCCACGAGAACATCTGGACACAGAACAAGGTACATGCAGTTAGTGTATGAAAAAAAAAAAAATTACATATATAAGCAGTAGATAAATTTTGTTAAGTATAACTAAAACATACTATGGTTTGTGGTATATCAATACAGACACGACATTTATGTTTAGAACATACTTTGATCTATGGACTTCTCAGGAACATATGCATAGAACTGGCGCTTGATACGATGGCCTTTTTTTTGTCCTTCATCCACTTTTGCATCTGCATGAGCTTTATCAGATATTCCAGGTAATTCTGTACCAATATCTCTAGCCAATTTGGACTTGTCTTTGTCATCTTCTAAAGTGGAGATCTGACCTTGCTTATTGTCATCTTTCTCATCGTGGGCATTTGCTATCCCTCGATGGGGTCTGATCTCTCTGTGCAAGGTGTCCTTGTTAGAATTCTCCTTGTGATCACTAGATGATGGCTTTGGAGAACGGCCATCTTTGGAGAGATCTTTGTCTTCTGCTATTGCAGGAGTTGTAGCTGTGCGATTTACCCGTTTGTTGTCAGCCCAAGATACTGCTGCATTTCGATGAAACCTGCCATCTTTGTGTGTGGAGTCTCTGCTCTCAACTGACGAAAATCTACCATGCCGGCCCTCATCTGAAATGCCCGCATTTGAAGTTGATCGATGTAGCCTGCTCTCTTTATGACTGCTATCCTCTTTGCTATCAGAAATTGACACTCTGTGAGATCTTCCCTGATTTTTTTGTGAATCTTCTTCTTGTGTTGTCCCTGATAATGGCACATGAGTCTTTTCATCTATTTCTTTCTCATCTGACTCTTTAGTAGCATTCACTGATGACCTTGGCTGGTTATGATTTTTTCCAGCATTAGTTTCTTTACTTTCCACAATATCCATTTTAGAATGGGGCTCCACCTTGGTGTAACCACTTTCTACTACCAGAGGTTTTGATGAGGACACTGCTGTGGGTGCAAGGCTATGCACAAGCTGTGGCCTCTTCGTAAGTGAAGACTCTAGGGAAGATGTTTCAGTTTCATCCTCGCTATTTGTAGATTTCCTTTTCCTCACTGGCCTTCGACTGCTGGTGTCTGAGCTTTGCATTAATGTAGAATCTGATAGCGACAGCTCCAGACTGACTTGTCGATGAATGCTGTCTTGAAGTCTGGGTGGGCCACTCTGTATTGTAACCATTTTGCTTTCACTAGCAACATCCTCTTCTACTCGTTCAAACTCCAAGCTAAACCTACTGGAAAGAACTTGCTTTTCTACAAATGATCTGGTAGGAGAGATTTTGCTGGTTTTAGTAATGATGGATGATCCAAGTGCTGAAGCTAATACTTCTAGAATGGGTTGTTTAACTGAAGGCATGCTAGTGATGGACAAAGCTGATGGGAGTTTTGAACTGGCTTCCACCTTTCCTGTTACAACTTCTGAACAACCAACATCAGTGATAGTATCCAAAACCTGAGACAAGCTAGCGGAGGATACTGATGAGGTAGATTGTGGGCTAGTCTGCAGCCCTGTAGTTTCGTTCGAACTGTCCAACAAAGACACACTTGTTTTCACAGTACCTTCACTGAGGGTGACACTTTTATTGGCTTTTGAATTCAAAGAACTGGCACTGGATGGTTGAGGTGATGACGGAAAATCTAAATTTATAACTTCAGTTGACAGAAATGAAAAATGCATTGGATCATGAGAAGACTGCATAGCAGTACCTGTTTTCACTGAACCTGCCTTTGTAGAATGAGAAATTATGCTAGCTACTCTGTTGTCCCCATTATCAATAGATTTGTGCCTCATGTTTCTCCAAGCTGTATCAGTTCTTGACTCCTGACATACTAATACTGAACTGACTGAATCACCCTTGCTGTCACTTCTGTTTGTTGTTGTTGCTTGGGTTTCACTGCTTAGCGAGTCAAATGAATTACTTCCTGCAGGTTGTTCCAGAATGCCTGGGGATATATTTTCACGAGTCAAGGTGCCAGAAACACTTTCAAACAAATTGCGGCTGAACTGTGATGTGTGTACGCCACTTCTTGAAGACGAAGGGTTAATGGTGGTATTGGTTTTTTTTTGTTTCTGAGATGGTGAAGGATCCACAACTGATACTGATGACCTAGAAGGTGTCAGGGTATTGGTTGTGTCCATTTTCATATAACTTACAGGCGTAGCAGACCCAGAAGGTGATTTTGTAGAGGAAGAAGGAAGTGTGCTTGTGGAATTCACAACTGTGCCTGAAGCACCTGCACTGTTGTTAGAATAAGGCACATGTTTGTTTTGAGTTGACACTGTTGCACCACTTAATGGTACGCTGCTGCCATTGCTTATGGATGAGATCTGTCTTGCTGAGCTGACGGATGAGAGCTGACTAGATATGTTGGGCATGCTGATGGCCACAGAAGTAACTGGGGGTTCCTGCACCCGCTGCAGAATGGGCATTACTGGAGAAGAGGCATTGGAATGGCTAGAGGATGTATTTGAGTTTTCTACAGCATGATTGTTGCTTCTGGAATGGGTAGTCTCAGCAGGCATGGACTGCTGCACTGTCAGTCTTGTCTGGCCAGTGTCTGACAAAAAAGACAAATGATTGCTTGAGGTGTGCAGTCTGCTTTCCTGTGAAGGAGTCTGTAAAGGATCTACTCTTGCTCTAGAAAATTGGTTGTGGTGGACATTATGTACAAAAGATGAAAAGTTTTTCTCTGTGAAGGATGAATTTGATGGCAGATTCAATAATAAATCATGGTTCATGTGGGTAATGCTTGACGTCAAGTCTCTCATTTTATGTGGAGGAAAGCTTTGAGATAGCATCTTGCCTGAAAGTGATTTGGAATCCAACAGAAGATTTGGGGGAGAGCTACAACCTGATGACAAACATTGTGAGTCTTGTAGTAAAATATCAGCTGTTAAAGCTGGGGACCCTCTTTTGCAATTAATTAAGGCAGTAGTCAAGTCACTTGTGTCTGAAGCAAGAGTCTGGCCACGATGAAAGCTTGAGAGACCGGCTAGATCCAGTCCACCAGACAGGAGTGCGTCCTTATCCGTGGATATAAGCTTTGGCAAGCTTGCTCCAGGAGACCGGACCCCACAATGGACAGATATTCGCTGAGAGTTCTGCATGCTGGTGCCTGATCCGGCTCTTGGTGAACCTCCTGATATTGAAGATTTGCATGAGCGCATCTGAGGAACTGACACTGAAGTTTCCACAGCTGGCAAAGGCTTAACTAATCTCTGAACTGACTCTGTCAACCTTCGAGGCAGTGGCAGACCAGGAGCATAGATGTGGTTCAGCATGTTGACATTCACTGGAGAAGACCTTTTGGAGTATATAGATGTGATGTTGTTCCCACCTTTGCCCTCAACACCACTTCCATGACCCGCAGCTTTCCCATTGACCAATTCTTCCATATCCAAAACCAACTGATCCAGCCTGTCCTCTGAAGCACTCAGTCTCTGAGATATGGACTCGGGAGAGTCTGCTTTCTCCAAAACATTTGGTTTGCCTCCAGAATCTGTGACCTCTTTTGTAGATTCAGCAAACTGATGCAGCTTGCTCATTTTTTCCAAGACTTCTGCTGGCAGCTTCAGATGTTCTGCTGGGACTTCCATCAACCCTAGAAAATATATTTTTTAAAAATTACTGTTTGCCAGATTAACAAATGGAGTCTATTAATGAAATGCATATAAATGATAGTGTTTACTAAAACTCTTTTAATCACTTCTTGCATTAAGATGAAAAAAAAAAGAACATAAAGTCACCAGCTGCCTACTCATTGAAGTCGGAGAATTATCAGTATGTGGTGTACTCATATGTGTGTGGCAAGAATGCAGAAAATCGTTCTTTACTACATTACACTTGCTGTGATGGTTACTAATTTGAAAACAAACTACATTTTATTTTTAAAAAAGACTATTATGTCAGTCTGTGCACTGTAAACTTTTCCTCATAACTCTTCTTTTAACCAGCCAGAAGATCTTAATACACAGAGATCATGAATTTTTCTCTGGATGTTAAAAAAAAAATCAAGATCATGATGACTTACAAAATGAAAAAAAGAAATGCCAGACACAACAATCATTAACCATGACAAACTCAGGGCGTGTTATCAGTTTTGAATACCTTGGATCACTGATAACCAACTATGGTGACTGTCCAGATGTTAAAAGGAAACTATTAACCTCATCAAAAAAAAAAAAAAAACATTAATGTAAATATTAAACAAGTATAAAAGCACCTAGATACATATAAAATTAAAATTTCATGCATCTTTCTAACAGCAACATACTGGTATCAGATGACATAATAACTTTGAGGAAATAATGAGGGTTATAGTTCTTGGGAAATGAGGTGTCCTTAGAGCTTTAACAGGCAACTAGTATCACTTCTCAATATGAGAAGTGATACCTTGAAAAAGACTACTAATCTATCAATGTAAATAAAATTAAAAAGCATTCTGAAAAAAAAAAAAAAAAAACTAGTGTCTAACTAGCAGAAGTGGTGAGTGCTCTCGTCTATTGTGCTAATAGTTGGGGTTTCAATTCTGTCTTAGAGTGCTCCATTCTTCTTCTGTGTTCAGTTTCATATGCTCAGCTCTCTAAACAGGGAGATGGATGCCTTCATGAATCCTGCAGTCAGCAGATCTTCATAGGAACCCCCGAGCTTCTCCTCCATGCTTTTCTCTGGGCTATACCTGGGCTCTGAGGTCTCTGTATATGGTGCAGGTCTGTGTTCAGGAACCTGGAGGCCGTTTTGGCACATGCACTGGGTTGTTGGCACAGTATTGTTAAGATGAGAAGTACTATAGTCAACCCACATGTACAAAGGCATCTGGCTTCTCTTAGAGATGGAGAAGGAAAGACAGCCAAGTTGTAACTCTAACCATGTCACCCACTTGCCACCAACTGATCAAGGAAAATATGGACACCAACCACTGTTCCCTCTAAGCTGCACGGCTGCACACAGAAAAAAATCATACCATGCACAAAATTTTTGGAGCCACGCAAAAAAATACAAAAATGAAACTGCTACTTTTATTTTCCAGTTTCTAGATGTTACTCCGTGCTATAACTGCACGCACACATACAAGCAGAAAAGCATGAATATCAGATAACACATGGAAATACATATATAAAAGAAGAGCAGCCAAATTAGCCATGCTGAATGTAAAGACAGATCTTGGAAAAGTTTTGGCAATATAACTAGACAATAAAGTAAACAGTTCAGGTTAGAAGAGACAAAAGAGAATATATGGACAATATGGCAAAAGAAGCAGAAAATGCAGCAAAAATGGGAGACAGCAAAACTCTATATAATATACAGAAGAAGCTAACAGGTGCTATTACCTCCAGAGAAAGACCAGTCTTTAGCGAAACAGGCAACCTATTAACATCAAGTAAAGGCCAAAAGCAAAGATGGGCCAAACACTTCCAAGAAATATTTAATCGACCACACACAAATTAAATAAATCTTGAAACCAATTTACCAGTCCCACAACTAAATCTCAGCTTAGATGAAATTACACTGAATGAAACTGAAACAGCAGTGAATCTAATGGTTAGCAACAAAGCTGCATGTGAAGATGAAATAACAGTCAAAGTATTAAAAGCTATTAACAGTAACAACATGAGCCAACTACAAAGAATGTTTAATAAAATTTGGAAAGAAGAAAAAGTTCCTTCTAAATGGAAAAAGGAATCATTGTTAAAATACCCAAAAAAAGGCAATCTCAGTGGCTGCAATAACTGCAGGGGTGTAACTTTACTATCAGTTGTGTCAAAGGTGTTTTGTAAAGTGATTCTGAATAGAATTACGGATGTACTAGATAACGCAATGAGAGAAGAACAGGCAGGATTCCGAAAAGGGAGAAGCTGTCTCGACCAGATCTTTACTCTAAGAATAATACTTGAAGAACATATTGAAAAGCTGAAACCATTAATCCTGAACTTCACAGACTTTAAAAAAAGCACTTGATAGCATCTATAGAGATTCACTGTGGAAAATTTTAAGACTATTGAATACCATCTAAAATTGTCAACATTATTAGAGATCTCTACAATGAGAATGAAGGAATGAGCGAATGGTTTCAGACTGAAACAGGCATGAAACAAGGATGTATATTATCTCCACTGTTTTTTTTTGAATTGCCATAGACTTTATAATGAAAAGATGCTGTACAGGTAAAACCGGCACTGACTGGGTACATGGGACCCAAAAAGAAGATCTTGATTTTGCAGATGACATAACTCTTATCAGTGACAATGTGAAATCCCTGTCTTCCTTGGCTAGCAAAATAGGTCTTGAAATTAACAAAGATTAAAAAAAAAAATAATGAAACTTCTCATTAATCAAGAAGGAAAAATATATGTAGAAGGAACAGTTGTTGATGAAGTAAACCAATTTGCATTCCTTGGCAGCTACATAGACCAGGATGGTGACACCAAGAAGGAAGTTAACTGTAAAAGCAGCACTGTCCTTCAAACATCTTGAGAACATATGGAATTCAAAAGTTATAAGCACAAAAAGCAAGTTAAGATTATTCAATTCAAATGTGATATACACCCTCATTTATGCATGCAAAAACTGGAAATCAACTAAAGAGATAGACAAGAAATTGGACTCTTTTGAAAACAAATGCCTAAGGAAAATACTTAGTATAAAGTGGAATGAATTCAAGAACAATGCAAAGATAAGACAGATGAGTAAACACAACCTATCTCATGGGTGATCAGAAAAAGAAGATGGACATGTGTAGGCCATGTGATGAGAAGAAAAAATCAGAAAATACCAAAACATGCTACCGAGTGTCAAGTGCAGCACAAGAGGCCAAAGAAAAAGAAGTCAACCACATGAAACTCTAAAGAAGACATTATTAAGAGAAGCCAGTTTAGTGGGCATAACATCCCTTAATGAAGTTGAAAGGCTCGCTGAGAATAGGAAAACTTGGCAAACAACTATGCGAGCCCTATGTGACATTTAATGATCATGGGAAGGATATAAGATGTAAATAAAAGAGGTCGACCACATGAAACTCTAAAGAGGGCATTGTTAAGAGAGGCCAGCTTAGTGGGAATAACATCCCTTGATGAGGTTGAAAAGCTCACCGAAAACAGGAAATCTTGGCAATCTATCATGTGAACCGTATGTGACGTTTAATAGCACGGGAAGAATTACAGACAGACAGACGGATGGACGGACGGACGGACAGACACACACATGTTGTTACTATGCAAATTTGCATACACAATATTTTTTTTGCACATGAGCTGAACATTTTGCACACAGACCACAAACCCTTAGAGAGAACATTGACACAACACTATATCCTCTATATAGCTCAACGGCATAGAAGGATTCTCCTCTCTTCCCCCTCCCCCTTTTTTTAATTTAAAAAAATTACTCATATATGTAAAATAAAAAAATGCAGAAATAAATGAATAAAATACCTCTACAGTTATCAAACCAAAAAAAAAAAAATATGATAAACTGATGCTGCACAGGTCACATATAAAGACTTACTGAGTCATACAAAACAATAACTTGCTGCCAAACTAGGTGAGGGGCAAAATCTAACTGTTTGGAAATGAAAATAAGTTTATACAAGGGTCATATCAAAAGTCATTAGCAATTTTTTTTTAAAAATCAGAATTTATAGATGGAGAAAATATAAATGTATCACCTTCTTCTGTATCCTTTGCTCTTCATGTAGAGGTCACAAGATGTCACCATCATGTGTCACGTGACCACGCGAGCATAAACAAAATGGCAGGTGCTGAATTTTCATTTCGTCAATGTGCTGTTACTGAGTTTCTCATTAATGAGGAAATCCCCGTTGCTGAAATTCACCAAAGACTTCAACTTGCTTATGGGGATGTGTGTATGGGTTGCTAGCAGTGTTAGGAGGTGGGTGAAACATTTCAAAGATGAAAACACGATCATCCAAGATATGCCTGGCAGTGATTGCCCTTGAACTGCCTCCACTGAACGCAACATGGAAAGGGTTGACGATATCATTAAAGAAGACAAACGTGTCACATTATCTGAAATCACTGTAAATCTTGGTATGCAGTACAGGAAATGATTGAAACCCTAGGCTATAGAAAAGCTTATCCAGCTGGGTCCCACAAGAGAGAACATCCAGAAAGCAATACGTCTGTGCCATCGGTCAGCTAGAACGGAATTCTACCAGGAGGGTATTTTCAAACTTGCAGAGCAATGGGGAAAATGTGTGCAGAAAAATGGAGATTATGTTGAAAAGTGAAGAAAAGAATGCAAATTAAGGTGATACATTTATATTTTCTCAATCTGTAAATTCTGATTTTTTAAAAATTTTTGCTCACGACTTTCAGTATGACCCTCATAGTTCAGAGCATGACACTGAGCATACATGACTAAAGATAAAAAAAAAAAACATTAAAAAAAAAAAAAAACCTGCAAGACAGTCAAAGAAAGAATGTAAAAGAAAGGATACAATGACTGAAAATTTATGATCATCATATAATGCCTAAGGGTGTCAGTACAGAATAACCAACTGCATGAATAACCAAATAGTATCTTTTGTGGAATAAATCAACACATTTTATACCTTTCCTACTATTCTGTTTTGGTGATGCTCTTTTCTTCTGCTGCATTTCACCCACTGCCTTGATCATCTTCTCAATGTTGCCCTGAGATGAAGGCCCATTCATTCTCAGACTGGAAATGTTACCCTGGAGAATAAACAAAACACTGAGAAGAGGAAACAACAGTGCTTGGTTGGTCTCCTTGTAACTGTGAACTTGACAGCTCTTTGCTGCCAAAACTGTAGTGAAGATCTTGAGATACTAGCATGGAGTTTGATGGGATACTGTGGCTTTATTTAATTCTGGGAGCATATTCAAGAAGGCAGCCTGGTTGGCTGCTCAGTCTAGTAATCTGGTAGTACTGGGTTCAAATCCCAGCAATGAGGATTTTTTTTTCAGGTACTACCACACCCAAAAAGCCCTGGGGTCCACCCAGCCTCTAAAGAATGGGTACCAGAGAATCTGGGAAGTTAAATGAAGCCTGACGTGATACTGACCATATCACCCTTTGATGTGCTGAAAGTTTTAGAAATACAGGCCTAACATTGCATCCCCAATATGTCATAATGGCATATTTCTCTCCAGGCTCCGTCACTATATGAGAATGTATTGACTTCTGCTGAAACAATGCTATAACCTGTTTCCAAGAGGTGGGAAGGGACAAGGCAAGCTCTGATTTAATGACCATTATGATCCTTCACATTAGTCATCATTATCTTTCCAAAGTACAACATGTAACTGAAAAATTTCAGTGTTTAGTTTCATATGATCTGCCACCTAGCAAGAATCCTTCATGTCTTCCCCATTGTGCTCTTATGTCTCAGTAAAGAGTGCAGGTATGTAGAGTGTATTCTTAAATGTGGAGACTAAATTAGAAACAGTTTTTTGTTTATTTATAAGTGTATCTATCTATCAACATCTGAGAGATATCAACACTACTACCAAGCCTAGGGTGGGAACCCTTAAGTTTAAAAAAAAAAAAAAAACCAATAAAGCAGTACACAATATTTGTGATAAATTTACAAAAAAATAACCACTCAACATTATCTGCATCAATAATGAATCTATGAGAATGATGGACCTTTCTTCAAAGATACACTGCAACAACCAACGAGAGATACTGCTGCTGCAACTGCATGACTCACATTTAGCTTGCTGGTATTTTATGACTATCAAATAACACAACAGCATTTTGTTTCACACAAATAACTTCCTCCTCCTCATACACTTCAAATTAAACAAATGATGATGGAACTCATTCTTCATTTTGTAGCAAAGACACAGTAACAAGAAACCTACCGTATCTTCTGGACTCGGACCATTCTCTCTCATTTTGCCATTAAAGTTGGAATGGGAGCTACTCTTGCTATCCTCTGCTGCCGTGCTCACTGAAGACATTAGAGACCCTCCTGTGAGGAGACCAACCTGTCTATCCATTGACATCATGTGTGTGTGGAAGAACTGTGAAATATCAGATCTGGATGAGGCTGAAGCTGAAACAACTGTGCTGGTTTTGCCCACATCTTTGTTATGAGGCAACTTCAACTGGGCTGCACTGTCATTTGGGTTAACCATATAACCAACGGTTATTGTGTTTGAATTTGAATTTGCTTTTGATTCAAGTTTACAATTCACCGTCTTCTGCAGAGATGCTTTGCTGCCATCTTCACTTTCAGGCCCTGCGTGTCCAGCACGGAATTCACCATCTCCTGGCTCAGAAGGAGTATCATCAGATCTCTCTGATGAACTACCCACACCTGAGTCATGATTTTCTATTTTAACACCGGAGTGCTCCAGCAGGGCAGCTGTTCCTGAATGTTCTGAAAGCATGTCTGGGATTAATCCACTATGGTTGGAATTTTCATCTCCTTCTGATGAGGTTTTGTTATCAATGGGGCTCTCTGTGCTACTCTGAGAGTCTATGTGTTTATCTGGTAAAGAATTGAGCAAACTGGGAGAAATGGCTTTGCGGGCAATAGCACCCTTGACTATATCAGAGCTAGCTGCCTGTGTTTGTTGGTTTGAAGATAAATGATTTGAGTCCACAGTTGTCAGTTTCTCTAGTGCCTGACTTGGAGGTGGCTGTGATGAGGAAAATGTTGAGCTCAGATAAGAAGAAGTAACTGTGGTGTTGGGTACCGAACTCTGCAAAATCACTGGGGCTGTTGAATTTGCAGCTGCTGTTGTGGCAACAGATTGCTGACTTTGCATTTGAGTCACATGTGACTGCTGGGAAACTGAAATGGGTAATGATGAAGACAATGTCACATTTGAATAGATCACAGATCCTGGAGATGGCTGAACTCTGGCAGAACATGAGGAAATTACATGATGATGATGCTGAGAAGAAGTCATGCTATGTCTGTGCACCTGCCCGCCTGCCAGAGGCCCATTAGGAGGGAGAGGTACAGACAGAAAGCTCTTCTGAAAGGTATTGTTCACAGCCCTAGATACCTTCACAGATGAGTTTGCCAGTGTGCCTGATGAAGTTCTGAAACCCACATCAATGTTGGTTTGTACTTCCTGCCATGGTTTACTGGACACTGCATAGATATTGGATGGCAGAAAATCTTCTTTTGCCTCCCTCATCAAGTCATTCTCTATTGGCTTTTCACAATGAATAGAAACAGAGGGTGCTAACTTGTCACTGCACACCTGTGTAGGCCCACCTGAGTAATTAGAAGCAACAGCAGAAGTGGAAACAGTCATTTGTACAGGAGCAGTTGTCTTCATAACATGAACATCTGACACTGGAGATGAAGAATTAGGCACACTGTTCTCCTCCATCTTCTTGAACTCTGCTGCTTTCCTCACAAACATCTGAGCTGCAAAATGATCACCCTGAGAATGGCTAGTCTGCTCTTTTAACCCAACCTGCACATAGTCTATAACACTGTCTGGAGGTTCCAACTGTCCTGTGTATGGGTTGATAATCTTCCCCGCTGCTATCTCCATACTAAATGGGTCCAAATCTTTAGGGAATGGTTCCCTCCCATTTGAATCTGAAGATCTGGAGCTGCCAGATACAGCTCCTATTGCACTCCTACTACTGAAGTCAGACTGATATCCGGTTAAGGAAGCATCAGTACAACTCTCACTTACAGGACGGTCTGATGAAAACAAAAGTTTCTTGTCTGGATGAGAATTCATTATGAAAGAATCTGGTATATGGTTGACAGAAAGCACATCTGCTGTTGAAGATACTAGATCAACAGAAAATGTGCCTCTTGTAGAGCTGGACAAGGCAATGTCTTCTGTCACTCTAGGACTCTGATTAGTGCATATGTCCAATGCAAGCAATGGAGGGCAAATGCTTGGCTTGCTGCTAGCAGAATTATCATTCCACAAACAAGGCCCTGAATGTTCATCTTTTGTTTTCTTTAACCCACGCTTTTTCCTGGGGGGAGAGCCACTGTTCAAATCGCCGGCAGTTATGACTTTGTTCGGATTCCCACTTGCTAGCCCTGCTGCTGCCATCAGTGGTTCAGTCTGAAGCAAGTTGACTAATAATGGACTGGAGGATGTTACAAGCTTGCCATGTCGTGATGTGTTGCTGGTGCTATGTGGATAAGGAGGCGGTGGTGGCAGGTCTATCATGAAACTAGATGGTGAAGATGACGGAGTAGCATGGTGAAGCTGAGAGCTAATGTTTGTGCCTGATGGTGCAGCTGTAACCTTTTGTGGGCCTACAGGATTAAAACTGTTCACAATATGTTGCATGCTGTGGGCAGCAGTTCCAACAGTTGAAAAGTTTGGGCGAACACTTTGCTTATTTTGTCCTAGCAACCCCACCATTTTTCCAGGAGTGGCATTTCCTGGCTGCAGGTGATTCATGGCATTTGCAGCTAAACTCTGGCCAGCAGAGAATGGACGTCTGGGGACAGGTGTATGAAAAGCTCCAGTGATCTTTGAAAACTGAAAGTTGCTGTTCAATTGTGAACTTCCAGCTGTCTGGCTCTGCAATGCTGTGGTGGCAATATTATTGGGTGTAAACAAGCTATTGCTTCCAGAGGGACCTGGTAATGAGTCCACAGACTGTGGAATGCCCAACCCAAATCCCAGCAGTGGAACTGATGAAGATCCTGTGCCAAGGATGGTATCAAACAAGGTCTGATTCTGCCTAAAAGCAGATCCTTGCCTAAAGTAGTTCACAATGCCGTTTAATTCATCAGTACTGGGCCCATGGGATGAGCCCAGCTCTTCTGAGCTCTGAATATTTGATTCCATGCTTGCCATGTTGAGCGGCTGTGATGACGTGCCAGCCTGGCCAGCTGGGGGTGTATTAAAGACCAACTGTGTCGATTCATTATTGCGGCCAGCTATGGTCAAAGAGATCTGACTATCCCCCTGTATCTGCACAGAGAGGACGCCCATCTGCCTCAATGTATCATTTCCACTTTGGGCTAGCTGCCTCAGTCTGATGGCTGCCTCTCTCGGAATGGAAAATGTAACTTTCACACTATTCCATGGCTCTACTTTCTTCACTTGCAGCTTCTTTTTCTCTGTAAAAAGAAATAAAAGAAAAGAAAAATAACTAGAATGCAATTACAATGACATTCCATTTGAAAATGTAACCACAAATAAATAAAACATAACATAAAATAGGCTAAGTAATACACCTAAAACTACATGACGACAAGAAACACACTGCACAAAAATGTATTGGACGAACATGACTCAGAAAGCAGCTTAATAACTAACCTGTAAGTAACAAATCCTTGAGTCTGTGTCTAAACCTTTCTATTCTACTGTTCAGCTCTGGGTCATGGAAGTCGCCCTCACATGTCAGTACAGCTTCCACGACATCCTCCTCCTGGCCCATCGCGCCATCCATGAGACGCACACCTGGAACAATCATAACACTATAATCTTGTTTTCATTTCAATTTATAAGCCTGTATATACATACAGTTCTAAACTGCCATTTATAAACACTGTCTCCAAAAATCCAGTAACAAACGTACTGCCGTATCATATGCACAAACAGAATACCTACTTTAGGGCAACCTTAGACCATAAGCCTTTTTTACACTAATGATTTTGTCAAATTAACAGAGATCAAGCAATAGTGTTGGCAGGAATGGCCTGCAGAAGCTTTTAAAAAGTATTACTCACATAAAGTAAGCCCAAATAAGTAAAAAAAATATTGAAACTACCACTAATAAGTGCAACATAAATAATAAAACAGTGTGCTTTTATCACAGATAGTCTCATACTAGAATTCACAGCATTACTTCCATGTGGCACACACAGTGTCATCTTGTTGCTGGCTAGTAAAATGCATGTTATAACTTCATCTAAATTAAGTGATGCTGGGCCATCAGTCTCTCAAAGATCAATAGTTAACATGAACAATACAGACACTAATACATAATCTCAGTTGCAACCTGCTGTCTTTCTGTTAGATCTCACTAGTGGTTTTAAAGAAAGAAGCTAAACTGTGTGTGTGTGCGTGCATGTGACCTCTATTTCAATGCAGAAGAAATGTTTCACTTTGGCGAGCGTGCCCAACTGACTCAATAAGATGACAGCAGACCACACACTGCTGGACTGCTCAACATATAAATAATACAGAAAAAAAAATACTGCCAACTACTACACCAGTCCAAAACAAAGCGTATGTGGATGTTCACATCCTCCTTATGACCACAAACTACTTCAAAAGTATACAAGTCAACATCCGAAAATGTTCAAAGAAGAAAAAGAACACGGGAGTGTGCCAGTTTCTCATTTCATTTCTTACTTTTTTTCCTTGTCTTTCATAGTTATATTCTCAGAAACTGTCAGGCCTGAATCATCACAACTTGGAAATCATAAAAATAAAAACACAGAAACTATAGCAATGCACCACCAATGGACTGAAGTGAAGGCTGCACAGACATTGAACCCCACAAGTAAATAAAAAATAACCCAAAAATTAATCTAGGGCTATCCTCATTCCTTGGCTAATGAAGAAAAAAAAAAAAGACTTTGATGGAAATTTGCATAATTAAAATCATAAAATATTTAATAAAATATAATTTATAATTCTCTAGGTAAGAAAAAAAGATATCCACTGTCCTAGTATTTTCATTCTTGAAAAGCTAGTCTAAGTGTAAAAACAAAAAAAAAACTAAACTTTTTAATCAAAACAATGTGATACCATCAAAACTGAAGTGGCTGCAGCAAAGCAAGAATTACACGAACACTCCACTGCTGCTAGGTCAATAAAGAGGGTTACGCTAGTATGTTCAGAACTCAAGAAGCATTAATTCTGTTCAGATGTCTGCTGTGGGCAAAACAAAGTTTTTTTTCTCCATATTTTTTAAAAATTATACACAATGCATTTATCGCATGAAAAGCAAAAGAAAAAAAAAAAACACAGAAGAACCATTTTTAAGCTGTATTTACACTAAAAACGTTTATCACATGAAATGTTATATAAGCAGAAATCTGAGAAACTTAACAAAAAAAAAAATATCAGAAAAGGAGAGCGGTTTAGAATACACTAATGGTGTTAATATGAGCAGTAATGACCAAAAATACATCACATAACAAATATCCTCACACGGGGCTCTCATTGCTGCTAAATATGTGAGCAAAATAACTGTTAAAATATTCATTAACAAAATCTTCTGATAAACAGCATTCAGTACATTTAGAAGACCTGCTAAACATATTAATTGTAAAGTGTGTGTGTGTGTGTGTGTGGGGGGGGGTGTCGAAGAGAACTTTCTATAAACACAGTTCTACTTGGCAGCTATACAGACCAGGATGGTGACACCAGAAAGGAGCTTAGAATTTGAATTGCAAAAGCAGCACTGACCTTCGTGAATCTTGAGAACATATGGCACTCAAAAGTTATGAGCACAAAAACCAAGCTAAGATTATTCAATTCAAATGTAATATCCACCCTCATTTATGCATGCAAAAGCTGGAAAACAGCTAAAGAAACAAGACAACAAATTAGACTAAAATAAATGCCTAAGGAAAATACTTGATATAAAATGGAACAAATTCAAAAATAACGCAGAGATAAGGTAGATGACTGAACAACAACCTATCTCATGGGTGATCAGAAAAAGGAGATGGACATATGTCGGTCACATGATGAGAAGAAACAGTCAGAGAATCCCAAAACAAGCTATCAAGTGCAACACATCAGGCCAAAAAAAAAAGACGTCAACCACATGAAGAAGACATTGTTACGGCCAAATTAGTAGGCATAAAATTTCTTGACAAGGTTGAAAAGCTTGCCAAAAAAGGAAAACTTGGCAAACTACCACATGAGCCCTATGTGACGTTTAGCAGCAAAAGGAAGGCTATAAAATGTAAGACTAATATCAGCTGAGATACAATCAGTTACACACTAATACTAATCTTAGCTGAGGTACAACCAGTTATACTAGCATTAGCCCAGATACAACTAGTTATAGACACACTTGTATTAATATTATGCAAGATAAAGCTATTTATGTCTTGTTTTGTCTTTTCTGTCTCCCTGGAACTGTGAGATGGTGTTCTTTGCACTCGATGCTGTGAAGGTGTTGAGGCGCAGCAATGTTTGGCTTGGGAGCAAGTTATGACAGCTATTTTTTCAATCCCTGCCTTCTAGCCAGGTTAGGCCTGTTACTTGGGCTACTAACAGAGAGATGGGACAGGGCCTTAGTCAACTATGGTTCGCCAGCCCTGATGCCAGCATGTTGTCAAAACTGAGTCTTCACCCACTAGTTATAAATACACTAATACTAATCTTAGTCAAGGCACAGCCACTTATAAACACACTTTCACCATCAATAGCTAACAAACAAAATGCTGTAGAATCATTCCAAATCAGACCCCCCCCCCCCCAAAAAAAAAAACTGCACAGCAAACATTTTCTTAAAACTTAATGAGACCAATACAAGTTTAAAGAATAACAATCAATTTTTACCACAAACAAAAGCACATAATGCCGAGGAACATTCACACTAAAACACTTTGGAAGGCCAAAATGATGCTATTAAGCAAAACTAATGCTTGTTCTGGTAATTTTTTTCCCATAAAATAATAATTTTACGTCAATTACAAACAAAATAAATATGTTTGGTAATGCTAAGATCAGATAGAATAATTTAGTATAAACCATAGCTTTTTCATAATCTTAAATTCACTGGGTCTGCACATTCCTTGCTTGACAAAATTGTTGCATTATCTCTGTTCATATTTATAAACATAATTATAAGGTCTCTCTGTTCATATTTATAAACATAATTATAAGTATACATACTCTATTTCATTACTTGTATGTGGATTTGAATGTAGACTGCTAATTCATATGGAGCATATCTTACATTTTATTTACAAAACTTAGCTTTAGCTATCCTTGTTTTGAAACATCTTATATTATCTATTTCATGTTACTTCTTTTTAATTTAATAATAATTCTTGAACTCTACAATGTCACCACTGTGAATAATATAATATTTGGTGCTGAGGATTTAGCATTTTGTCTTTAAATTAAAACAGAACTAGGCTGGCTGCCTACTTATTATGGAAACTTTCTGTCCCGTTATATTGAAACCCAAGCGCAAGTTGAGAGAATGAAAATGAACTTGTGGTCTATCTTTGCTTTGGCATACAGCTTCTTCAGCTACACTGCAAAACAGAAATGCTACGCAATGAACAAGTTTCAAACACAAAACGCCTCTGTGATCTCTACACAACTTTCAAATATCTTCCTCACGATGCGCTAAAAAATATAAAATAAAACTTACTACACATTGCATTGATAAAGTGTAGTGACAGCCATATTTGCGAAGATCATACGGCACAAAGTGGGTCACCTGAACTTCAATGTAAAATCTTCCCTTATATATGTTAACATCAATGATAAAATGCAAACCGTGTATGTGTAAACACATAGCGCCTGAATTCTAAATTCAAATTAGTGACAGATATTACCATCAGTGGAAGTAAATTATGACTGAATATTACGTTTCACAAAACTGCACGGCCTTGCTGGCAGAAGTTGCAGCAATGGCCGCAAAGGCCTTGCTTAGGCACTATATAAAATATTACTAAATTTTTAACATACGTAATTACTTCTTGCTAGTAGGACTCTGAGTTAAAATCCCAACGTGTCTAAAATATCAAGGCAATTCGTTTACCTAAATAGGTGTCCAAATTTCACTGTATATTTCCATGTATCACAAACGCTTTGGAACAATAACAAGAGCCGCCATTTGCAATCATTCCAAAACGCATGCGCAATGACCAACAGAATGCTGGGAGGGAGTGAGGCAAGAGGACGTGCGAGACATGACAACGTTTACATATCTTAGGGAGGTCTTGGGCGTTACTTTATTTCGGCCCGTACCATTTAGTGATATATCAGCGAAACACATAAAGAGAACAAGTTTTGAACTCACAATAACTCACACTACTAGTGCTGCAAATCTCACGGGTTTGTGTGGGTAAAATCACTAAGGGTTCGTGAAGGACAGACACCATGTGTCAACTAAAAGGAAATATATGGCAACTGAGAGCTAACACACACCTTTCTCATTTCATTCTTTTAGTATATTATTGTCGTTTATTATGCGCTGTCGATCAGGCTTCCTCCTTTTATGCGATTTTTTACAAAATAGTTCAGTTCAGTTGCTTGTCTTTCGTTTTCCTTTCGTCTTGGTTCGGAATTTTTTTTTTTTCTAATCAGCCTCTCAAATTTGAGTCTTCTCAAGACATGCCCGTGTAATTCTGATTATCTTTTCACCTTAAAGCTTTCCCATAGATTCATAGATTTGCCTGTTGCTGGTCTCCGCTGTAATTATTACAAATTGTCATCGGACTCTGTGTTGTGGCTAAACTCGCTTAAAGTGGAGGCGGTAAAACTCGCCACATTACCCGGCCTTGAATCTTATTTACTTCCCATCTGCTCTTGCTTGCACTTCAGAGTCTGGAAGGTTTTCAACAGCAAAGCAGGGCCATCGCAACCATTAGGCCAGCCAAGGAGAGGTATTTCAATAGGGTGGAGGGAGAGAGAGACGTTTGCATAGTTCGATTTTCATTTTATTTTGTGTAGGGTGGGAGAATTCAAGTCCAGTAGTTCGCGTTGCCTTATATGTTTGCCTTAAACTATAACGCAACAGCCCTTACAAGTCAGATTTTTGTAATGCGTGCGAAAAAAGAAGTACGTATAAATTAGGTTGCAGGTGAAAAAAGAGTGGTGGGGGTTGAGGAGGAAAAATGTGTGGTAGTTAGGAAGAGATAATACGATTATCATAGCAAACAAACAAAAGTTATGCGTACACGCTAATGAATAGGAAAAATGAATCGGGAGGGGCCATTTCAATTTCTGGAGGGAAAAGGTAATGTGTTGTACACGCTAAGACAATTTGGGGGGGGGGGGGGGGGTTGAAAGGAGCATCAAGTAAAAGACTATAAAATGTGGGCTTTACAACAGTTAAAGTACAAAGACATCAGAGGCAATATTTTTTTTTACGGCTTCTTATGGTTGATGTTGAGAAAAGAGTGGGAGGAAAAAGGGGGGGGGGGGGGATCTAGGTACGCTTCGTATCAAACGTTACTTTATACAGCTTACCTTTCTATGCATTAAAAAAAAAAAAACAAGTGTGCAATGTTTCGATGCATGCCGCAAAGCAGCACCTGTTTGTTATTACGAACTGTTGATGTAACCCGTTTTAATATAATGAGCTTTAAGGGGGAAGGGGTGTCATTCGTAACTACAGATTAGACGTAAGTCGGACGTTCGTAACTCGAAGTTCGCATTTTGGCGTTTTGAAAGTTGTTATTGTCGTGCAGACAATTTAACAGATGACACGGGAAAGAAAAATAATTAAATAAATTATGAACATTCACTGTATATATATATATATATATATATATATATATATATATATATATATATATATATTATAAGAGGACTGTAAAGGGAAAAAAACTGCTTTATCTTGGATCATTTTAATAGTCACAAACTGGGAAAGGGCAAGCTGTAATGGGAGGTGAATATATAGCACACATCCCTCCCCCTTCCCTACCAGTAATGCCCAGTTATTTCACAGTGCTGCTTAGTTGTTTATCTTGGATCATTACTAACTAATAATGAAAATACAATGAGGGAAATCAAAAAGAGGACATCTATCGCTCTTCAGAAAGTAAAACAACTAAAGAATATGTGGAGAGGAACAGACAGAATTACAAAAATAAGATTTTTAAGAGCATACATCTTTCCCATCGCAACATATGCCTGTGAGACCTGGACACTTGACAAAACAGCTGAGAAACACATAAATGCCTTTGAATGTAAGTGCTACAGAAGAGTTCTTCAAATATCATGGACATACAAAGAACAAATATATCCATACTACAAGAACTTAATACTGAAGAAGGTTGGCTAGTAAAGAGGATTAAACAAAGAAAACTTAAATATTTTGGACACATTAAACGTCATGATAATTTATAGAAGACCGTCTTGGAAGTGTACATAATGGTAAAAGAAAGGAAGGAAGACCAAGGCGAAGGTGGCTGCAAGACATCGTCGATAATCTGCAAATGGATGCATCAGCAGCAGGACATCTTGCTTACAACAGAGAGGCCTACAGGAGAGCTATTATGGAGGTAAAGTTCCGCAAGGGACATACGACTGAATGACTGGAATGAAAGAAAGGAGAGGAGAGGTTGGACATATAGTCTAAGTAGATAATATTGACAAGAAAAGAGAAAAGGACTGGGGAGAGAGAGGAAAACTTAGGAGAAAGAGAGAAATGCGGGTGAAGGGGGGGGGGGTGGGGAATGAAGACAAGCCTGACATAAAAAAAAAACATGTTATGGGTAGAAAACTGTGAGACATTCATGAAGGCTTCCTGCTGACGATGGAACTCAGTGAGGCGACCAGTTTCCTAGTCCAGATGACCGGCCATATGAAACAGTAAGAAGAAGGAATAAGAGCTTGTTCTAAAACATCACATTAATATACGATACAGTTTTCAACAACAGGGAAATATTTCTCTTATCGAAAGGACATTAGCCAGGCTCTTTGCTTGGTAATCTGAAATTCCTCTGCAACTAGAACTATTAATTTAACAAGTGAGCTTGTGTGGCTGTGATCAAGTTGGTGGTGGATGCGTTCATCTGCTGATCTGTTTCATCTACGTATGTGTTCCGACAATAGTTAGAAAATAAAAACATTGATCATTTATGTAACTCACACGCAGAACCAATCATGCTGATATAAAATAGTCAAAAGGATTATTATTATTATTATTATTATTATTATTATTATTATTATACAAGCTGTGTGAACGAAGTGCTGTGGTCAGCCGAAAAAAAATTCAGAATTCAGAATCTGGCATCACCGCATTCAGGACACTCCCTTATATGCTCCGCTGCCTACTTCAACACCCACCGAAGAGTCTGTCGACAAATAGTTCCCGTCAAATGTTGATTGTTTAATATACGTCTTCTCCCACTTAGTTCAGATTTTCTTCCAGCACCCTTGCTCTGTCTCATCGTTATCAATCTCTGTATATGCACCATTATCCATCCACCTCCTCTCTTCATAATCCCGCAGTCTGTCTAACACGGTCTTCGCAATGTCCTCATTAATTTTCAGCCTGCCTTGTATTTCACCCTGTCCAGCCATTTTATCAGCCAGTTTATCAGCCAGCTTCTTTCGGCCGACAAAAAGTATAATGCATAATATCAAAGTTTCAGCTGACAACTTTATTTCGTTCCAGTTGGTGGAATAAGACATAAGTGGCGCTATAGCAAAAAGTGAAATGGATTCTGCCTGGAAACCTTGCCCGATGAAAGAAACATTAATTTCTAATTTTCCCGTGAATCACCCTTACTTCACTCATATATAATCTGTATTAAGACAAATAAAAATAATCCGAAATTTCTTTATACACACACACGCACGCACGCACGCACACACAGGGGTTGCTCTATGTCAATGATGTCAGCTGCAGGCAACTTTAAAGGAACATACAAATATACTTGGATATACGGAACGACACTGACCTAGTCAGCTTGACCCACAACACAGAACATTTCTGGATTGTTTTTTGGTTTTTTGTTTAATACATAAAGGAATAAGCACAGAGACTAGGCATAGCAATCAACCAAGAGGGAAAAAAAAGAATATATGGCCATAGCAAGAAACATCTTTTACATCTTAAAAAAAATACATCTTTTACATCTTAAAAAAACAAACAAACAAACAGCAAAACATGAAACTCGTGGGGGGGGGGGGGATTCTAAAATCTCTGAACAGTTTTCAATAGTCGCAACGAAAGAACAGAAGAAATTAAAGTCAGAATATAAATAGGAAATAAAATGCACTATTCTCTAAAATATTTATTAACATCTAAAATACTATACCCATCATAAGCCAGCAATCATGTATGGCTCGTCAACGTGAAGTACAAAAAAGTTTGATTAATAATTCATAATACGGGGTTATTCATAAGTCTGTGAAACATTTTAAAAATTCACAACAAATAAACAACATAACGGATCATGATTATTCGTACGCCAAGAGAGAGAGAGAAAGAGAGAGAGAGAGAGACAGACAGAGAGAGAGAGAGTTATTTAAAAAAACAAATACAGCGCGCAGAGCCCCCGTGTTTTGTCGCCATGCGGCAGCAGCAGCAAATATGGCGTTCAGTAAACATGAGCAGTCATTTTGTGTTTTGGAATAGGCAAGAATCTCGTTCGTTGTGACTGTGCAGCGGCGATTTCGAGCGGAATTCCAGAAGGCAGCACCTGTTTTCAACAGTATCAAGAAATGACATGCGAAATTCCTGGATGAAGGCGGCGGTTTGGCTGGTAAGCTTCCCTAACACGATTCACAATTTCTTCGCTTGGTCCTGGACGTCCCTGCCGAGGAGCTGTGCGCAGACAGACAGAACGGGCGAGGTTCTTGCTTATTCCAAAACATAAAATGACTGCTCACGTTTACTGAACGTCATATTTGCTGCTGCTGCTGCCTCCTAGCGGCAAACCACGTGAGCTCTGCACGTGGGCTTTATTTAAAAAAAAACTTGAAGAGTTTCTCTCTCTCTCTCTCTCTCTCTCTCTCTCTCTCTCCTGGCTTACGAATAATCATGATCCATTACGTAGTTTATTTGTTGCGAATTTTTTAATGTTCCACGGATTTTGTAATAAACCTGTAAAATCTCAAGGAGATTTTCTGGCCCCATCAAACAATATCATAAAGGTGTCTGGATAGTAAAAAACAAAACCATATTTGCATAACGATTCACTAATCACTACCACGATGGAAGCTAACAAATTACGACGTCTGGGTCTTGGAGAATGAATGAAAGAATCATCCGATCAAACTAGCAAAAATACAGGAGCAGGGCCGTGGAAAGCCTGGCCGGGTCCCAGGTAGGGAATCAGTTACTATCGGGCCCTCTATCGAAACACGGAAAGCACCTCTCATGTAGTATTTATGCATCAGTGTGGCTCCTAGGCTCCTTAACAGGCCGGACCCCAGAGGTATACTGACTCATCCCTACCCTGTTCGGGCCCTACTGAAGATGGAAGAGACAAAGGGAAGACCAAGGTAAATCTAAAGAGAAAACGCAGAAGAAGATCTACGCTTACTGCGTAATTAAATGGAGATAAAAAGACAGGATAAGAGATAAATGGAGACAGTTTGCAGCGGAGAGAGAGAGAGAGAGAGAGAGAGAGAGAGAGAATTGGTCACTTTCAAGAGAACTTTTTCAGTCGATGACAAAAGAAGCAATCCACTTTGGGTTATCTAGATGTGACGAAGAGAGACGTCTCGCTACACCGAGTTATATTAGTTTACCAACATATCTGAGCTGTAACAATTTCATCATTTTGCCACACTAAACTTTTTTTTCCCCCTTGTGCATACTGAAAATCAACGAAAGCTGAGTAACACAGGTGTAAAAATACTTTATGAGAAAACTTCACAAACGCAAATCACGCTTTCAAAGATCTAACCATTTATAATAAATTGTTGATTATGATCACACCGATGCTTTAAAAAAAAAGGATAAATAAAACTGCGTTATCATGCGAATGTAACACCAGATGGCGCTTTTAGGGGTGCGCAATGACGTAACGAGGTCATTCTCAAACACTGCTCCGCGGAGTAATGGAGAGATTTGATACGATGTTTATTTAAGAGCCATCAAGTTTGAACTTGCGACATCGCCCGAGGCTATATAAATGCTGCACCAAGACCGCGTTTATGACTTGCATATAAAATTCAGCAAATCAGCGTTACGTAATGGCGGGCAGACCTAAGCGTAAGGCGAAAAGCGATGCAGGAGAAAAGGCTAAAAAGATGCGAGGCGAAACCGACCTTAGTAATGGATTGAAGTGGGTAAACGTTGAGGGCGAAAGGGATGATGCGTGTCCACTTATTGCACTCACCTCGGACAGTTTGGAGGGCGTTAGCAAGGTCGCCGGATTTGACATAGATTTCACAGTGATCAAGACAGCAAGTGGACGCAAATTCGCAACAGGTACTACAATATGTTTGCCATTTTGTGCCCCCCACCCCCGTTTTGTACCCGATTAATAGGGGCTTACACCTGAGTAACGATATGGTTAGTACACCAATTTCTAACTGCAAAAGAGGTGAGTAGTTCCATCCACAGTTAAAGCGAGCTGTAGAAATCGCCTCGGACTAGGGAAGGAGGCAGCCATGCCTGACCACATCACGCTGTAGTCCGCCAACAAACCAGAGAAAACACGGGCGTTAATACTTACTCTCTACAAGATTTAGCCGCATGTGGCTAGGCTGCCTTCACTTCTTCGGATACTTGAACAGCAGTATAAGGGGGGCTTTTGTGAGGGGGGGGGGGGAGGAACAAAGAGATTAGATGATGTAACTGGTGTTCCTGTTTGGGTTAACAGATAGAAGAACAATGACAGCTAGCATCCATTTTCACAGTGCCATTCGTGTTTCATTACCCTCCTTTGATGGGCATTCTTTACTTTCTGGAAGTTGGCAGATTTGAGATTTTAGAATTGTCTATTTTTACTGCAGTAGTCGTTAGGTTTATCTCGATAGATTAGCTAAGCAGTTCGTGATTGCATGGTTTCAAGATTGTTCCTTTACTGTTAATTGTAACTAACACAGAGATCTGCTTGTGGCAGGAACTCAGAAAGAAATTTGTCATCCACAAGGAATCTGTCGTCAGTTAATTTTGATAAAATTCCAATTAGGCCGGTTTCTGATCATTTAAGCGAGGAGCGATTTTTATATTGTTGCGTTTGTTCCCCTTGACCGAAGCACAGTTTATGAGTTAGTTCCCCTTGACTAAAAAACTGTTGATTTGTTCCCATTGACCAGATCTCAGTTGATGAGTTCGTTCCTGCTGACCGAAGCTCAGTTGATGAGTATTCCTGTTGTCTAAAGATCAGCTGATGAGTTTGTTCATGTTGACCAAAGTTCAGCTGATAAGTTTGTTTCCTTTGACCAAAGCACAGAGAACATGAAACAGTATATAGTTACATTATTCATTTTCTTCTGTTAGGCTCAAATGATTGGGAGTTTTGGGATGATAAAGTACCAATAAAACTTAGAGAGCTTAATGATGATGGATACCGAGTGGTGTTCTTCACAAACCAGGCTGGCATTGAAAAGAAGAAGGTCACTCCACAGATCTTCAAAACCAAAGTTGAGGACATCATCAAACATCTTGACATCCCGGTACAGGTAAATCATCCTTTTGTTTACTTAAAAATGTATGTCTTCCACATGTGTCCTGAGACAAGAACATTGATATTTTCAGTATAAACAATGATCCTGCAGTTATTGTTCTCATTGTTCTGCCATGTCTTGTACTGGTTTATTATGAGCAAGTACTTGATGATCTTTGTTGAAACCTCATAGATAGCATTCGTAATTGATAATTACGAGTTTTTTAAAGATATGATTTTGTTGTTAACTTTTTTTTGCTTCAGTTTCTTTCATTTGGAGATGATACTAAGTGACCAGTGTTTATCTCTTAATGGTGCACAGGAGTAGTGTAATTGTAGTAAACTGAGTTTACTATACAAGTGTTTTCTTTCTCTCTCTCTCTCTCTCTCTCTCACTATCAAGTGCCATGCCTACTGGTGTTGGCAGTCACAACTCTCTGTTCTGCATTGCCTCTATGGGTTGTTCTGGTGTCCTCTTTCAATGCTGTCTTGTCAGTCAGTGCTATCTTGTCAGTCAATCTAGGATTTTCTCTTTTGGTCTATCTCAGCCACTTTTCCCCTCTAATTTTCCTGTTGTTACAATGTGTCCTAGTTTGAATTTTCTCATTATATGCCTTATAAATTTATACTCAATAATTAATGTATAGGTACACTTCGTCCTGTTTGTTTTTGTTTGATAAAGGCTCGCACCGAAACATCACAACTGTGCAATCGTTAAATAATAAAGCTATTCCTACTTTTTTCCTAGTTTATACATATAAATTTATACTGTCTTTTCCTGACTGTTGTACTTATTTGTCACTTCCTCAAACTGGTCTTTCTCAAACTTTCTTCATTTGATTTTATTGCCATTCAATGTGTCCTTAACATTCTCCCAAAATACCACATTTACGTGATTTCCAGACATTGCTGTATCTCTTTAGTAACTGTCCAGGCTCCACTTCCATAGATCAGACTGGCTTTATGTAGTGTTGGAGCACCTTTTTTTCCTTACACTAAGTGACAGTGATTTGTTACACAAAATACATTTCATCTTTTTGATAATCTGATACAAATAGAGTGAGTTAAAGAAAAAACCCACAACAGCATGTTACTGTCAGCTCAGTAAAACTGAGTACTGACACATGTTTTAGAATGCCATTATGAAATTTCTACCTCCTAGAAAGTTACACAAAGATATAAAAAGTTGTCAGTGCTTCAAAATAAAAAAAAGGTGCTCATGTAAAAATGAACAGAACTTGGAACACAGTGACCTGAATTCACGACACATGAACTCAAAAGAAGACCTAATTTATATTTAGTTGAAAACGGTGCTAGGTTGTAGATAATGGAATATATAAAAGAGTGGGGAATGATTTCTGGATATGAGTAATTGTAAAATGTCTCAAAGCTGTAGTTTTTAATCTCTAGGTATTTGCAAGCACAGGAACCAATCGGTACAGGAAGCCATATACTGGAATGTGGGACTATTTTGTTAAAAACTGTAACCAGGGAAAAGAGGTGAGTCTATTAGGTGTCAGCAACAAATGTTAGAAGATATATAAATTGAACCTGTTTTCTTGAAAATAACATTGCAAATCCAGGGTTCTGAAGCTTGTAATTAGTGCATAGGCTTTTTTCCAGCTTCTGTAATTCTGCATTGAGTTGTTATGAAGTGAAAGGTTTTAATGTCTTAATGGAGATGTGTGGTGTAGTTCTATGAAAACAGGTAGGGAGAGGAAAGAAGGAGTGAATAAAAATTAGCAATAAGGAATAGAAACAATGAAATAAAAAGGTGTCAGAGATTTACTGGCAAGCAGAGTGAGTTGCAGTTTGCCCTCTTGAGAGGCAAAACATCTGGGTTAATGGTGGTTTTCTGTCTGATGTTTAAATAATTTCCTGTTATTCTTGGAGTAACAAAATACAATAAATATGGGCTATAAATGGCATTTGTTGATGATGGTTAAACTAGTGCTGTCTTATGGCAAGTGTCCTTCTTTGCCATTGTCTATGCAAAACTAGAGTTGATAGCAAATTGTTATTTTGTTAGTCTGTAAATTTCTCTGACAAGAGCTTTTAGTTACAGGAAGATCTGCCGTTACCACCATATAAATTTTTATGATGTTTCAGAACTGATTGTGCCATTCTGTCAATTATTTATCTGCCTGCATATCTCCAATGAATAAGTCTTTCACTAACTTCTTATCTTTGCTTTGTCATTTTCAGACAAGGTTGAAGTTTAACTATGTATTCTTTGAATGACATGCTAACTTATATTTGTGAAATTGCAACACTGTAGTCCATATAATGTTGATTTTTAATATATTCACAGAAATTTTGATAGAATGTTTAAAAATTTCATTTCTGTATATAACATTTCACATCCACGTGAACTATTTCTTATTGTATTAACTCTTAACCAACCAAATAGCATCCATGACCCATGAACATTTTTGTAATAAAAAGTCTGAGCCATGATTTAGCTGCCGTTTAAAATCACTAACTCCCATCTATGGGACAGAACCCTATGACTGTAGTTACTTGTACAAAACTTTGTTAAAAACATGTTTAAATGGCTCATAGAAGGTTAAAAGTTAAGAATTTACTGCTCATGTATTCAGATATGAAGACTAAGTGTTTGTTTCTACACATTCATTCTGCAGGTAAAGAAATCAGAGTCGGTGTATGTTGGTGATGCTGCAGGAAGAGCTAAGAATTGGGCCAAAGATAAACCCAAGGACTTCTCCTGCAGTGATCGTATGTTTGCTGCAAACATTGGAGTCAGTAAGTTTAATTTTATTTTAAGCTTTGGATTCAAACAAATAGAAAAATATAAAACAGCATGAGGATTTTGTATATATGATTTTCAACATGTATGTTGATCCTTACAGATGCAGCTGCCTTTAGCATAAAATAATTTTTGTTTAAAATTTGCATTCACTTAATGTAGACTTGGGCAGAGTTGCTTATTTTGCTGAAACTGACTTTCATTCACCAACAGCTGGGTGTGATGTGTAAGTCTGGTGTTCCATGCCCTGCAGGTGGATATTTTTTTCTTTTCTGAGGTAGTACTCATTTTGAAGGAAAGGCGGCCAGGCGTGATACTGACCATATCACCCTCTAGTGTGCTGACAGATCAAGGAAAATATGAGCACTAACACCATATCCCTGTGTGCCTCTAAGGCATGACAGGATTACCTTTACTTTGCTTTACTTTTTTAACTCATTTTTACAGCTGGGTCGACTGAAGGATGCAGGGAGTGGGTCACAAAACTTAGCTGATTAGATGAGAAGTTAGCATGCTAGCAGCTAGTTTACTGTTCATAATACTGTGTTTTGGTAACCACAGTGTTTGTTAAACCTGTTCTGTTATTCTGTACACAGTGTTGCACTTGTCTGGTCCTGGCTCAGAAAAGATTAATGATAAATGCCCCTTTAGTAATATGGATCCAGTAAGAGAGTACAGCTGAAGATATAGTAAGATAAAGAATGAAATAGCATTGAATCTGTGAATAAAAAATGGAATTGAGGCACATTCTAACAATTTAGTCTAAAGATGCTAGTGTCAGCATGTTTAAATTATAAAGATATATTTATTTGTACATCATAAGATGTGGAACTGGTGGCTGTATGTATTTCATGAGCAAAGAAGTAGAAAAAGACCTAAAAATGAATGAAGTAAACAGTTCTAGAGATAGAAACAAAAAACAGGTGAAGGAGAGGTAGATAATGTTATGCTAGCTTGACTGGAACGGAGAATTTGTGAGAAATGTTTGAAATTCTTTGTCCTAGAGTGATTTCATGGAAGATGCAACTGGAGGATGCAGGTTATGAGTCACAAACTCACATCTTATTTAGTGAGAAGACAGATAAACGGTGAACTGAAATGTGTGTGAGATCAATGTAAACATCAAATACTAATGCAAAAGACAAGCAGGGCTGAAAGCAAAGATATGAAGGAATGTTTATTTTAAGCAGTGTAGAGCATTTTGTCTTTTTTTTTTTTAATGCCAGAATATTGTTCTGACATCTTTATATGGGAACAAAATTCTCTAAACTTTTGCTGTTCCTAAATATGGCTGTCATTTTCTTGTAAGTGTGCATAATGAGGCTAGGGAGGGCATGGGCACTGAGTGTGCCATAGGCATTCAGAAAGAAGCGAAAATCCTTTTTCATATAACAAGTGTGACAATAAACAGAATAGGAAAACTGTCATAGAAAAAAAATTACAGTTGAGCATGTGTTTGCTTTCATATCTCATTGCAGACATAAATATCAGTTTCATTTGCCAGATAGTGAATGTCTTATATTCTGCTTCTGCTGATTTTCAGAATTTTATACACCAGAAGAGTTCTTCTTTGGTGAACATCCTGCATCTTTTCAGTGGGGTTCATTGAATCCCAGTGATTTCCTCAAGAAAAACCCAGCAATTTCAAAAGCAAGCGACAAGTCATCATATGCAAGCAAGGTAAATTATAGTATATAGACAAGTACACTTTTTTTTTCCATTCATGTAATAAGCTAAAACGTGAAATCCCTTGATGGGATTGAAAAGCTCGCTGAAAACAGGAAAACATGACGAACTACCATGTGAGCCCTATGTGACATTTAACAGCACGGGAAGGATGATGATGAATAAGTTAAAATTGAGACATTCATTGGTTAGAGATCTGTTGTTGCTTATATCACCTTCTTCATATCTTTAAGAAGAGAGAAGCTGATTCACTAGCATGGAAGGGTGGAGAACTACAAAAATATATCATATGAAGAGACTAAAATATTGACCAGAGCCGTCAGTGAAAACAGTTGGAAAAAGAGAACACCAAGCTAAATGATGATGGATGCCTATTGTGACCTCAGCAGAAAGTAACTGGTCAAGATTTAAAAATTTTTCACAGACCATTAAGCAGAGATGTCACCTGTGTACAGCAGGCTGAAGGTAGACATAACCAGTGAGTGTAGCTATGGCACTGGAGTGATGTTAGCTTAGCATCTGTTCAAGACTGCCCTGTAAATGAGGATCTGAAAAGTCAATACCAGTCTAGACATAGTATTATGTTGATGTCAAAAGCCTAAAGTGAACCACTGGATTCATCAAGGACGCCCAAGTTGACGTCTGAGAATGTTTAGAGAAGGGTACCTTTAATTTTGCAACAGAAATAATAATACAAGTTTTCAGCAAATATAAATGTAGGAAAATTGTATAATACTTCACAATCTATTTTAGAAAGATAAACAAAAATGTTGTAATGAAAAAATGTTGTAATGAACTTCCACAGAAACAAGAAGTTGTTGTAATGGTGGGACCACCAGCGTCAGGAAAGAGCACATTCCGTCAGCGATACTTTGAACCTCATGGATATGTGGCAATCAATAGGGACACATTAGGGACTATGTCGAAATGTATAAAGGTAGATCTTGATAACCTATTTTGGGTGCTTGTTGCAAATTGTATTGTCATTATTAGATCATAGAAGTTTTCCGAACATAAGTTGAATAAGTAAAATTAGATAATGTACGAAGATAGAAACTGAAGATAGAAACTGAAGAAATAAAAACAAAGCAGTTTGAAGATAAACAAAGTAATTAATAGCATTCAAACAACTATATAAATAATCCTGCTCCAACGTTTGTTTTAAATAAACATTTTGCTGTCATATGTTTACTGCATTGGGTTTCATACTTAGTTTTATATATACTTATACTTACAAACTATTCACGTATACATGGTTAAGAGAAAGATTTAAAACGTCACACCAAGTTGCTGACAGTCAAAGAGAGTTAACTGCAAAAAAGGCTGTCCGTAATAAATATTTTTGCGGTGGAAGAGAAATGACAATGATATTTTTGCACATTCAGAGAGAAACTACTAGGAAATTCTTGCACAAATATCATTTTTAAGTCCCTTAAAAATCAGGAAGAGATAATAATAATGGAGGGGAATAAATGATTAAATTGGATTATCCGAGTTATATAACTTGTAATTAGTAGATCTGTAAAAAAATTCTTTAAATTCTTAAAAATTTAAAAAGTAGCACAGCTATTTACTGCCAGAAAATAAAGATATATTTCACTCTTTATAATTCTAAAAGTATTCTTACATGTTCATTTATTAAGTAGTATCTGGAATATGAAATTGTCGATTCTGTTCTTATCAACCCATTGTTACTGGAACAACCTTACACTCCTTGTGAGATTCTTATGTATATTTTTACAATGTTACACCTGTTTCTTCAACAAATGTTATTAGACAGAATTAGCCTTGAAGCAACAATCTGACCAGACAGTGACTGCCAGACAGGATTAACTCTTGACGCGACAGACTGACCAGCAGACATCTCTACCCTCGAGGGGGTTTAAGATAATATGTAAACCAAGTTTGAAGATAAACAAGGCACAACGCAGACACAGACAGCGACACGACAATAAAGATAAAAAAACAAGCCCACGACGCCTTTTTTATCACTCCTACCCATGATACTAAACATAGCCCTGATGCTATAGCAAGCCTATGTGAGAGAGAGAGAGAGAGAGTGTGTGTGTGTGTGTGTGATAATATTACTGTACACCTTTGTTTTCACATTTTATGTACAAAGTATTAACTTTATCATACTCCACGCTATGACCTCATGGTTTGTAAAAGCCCACCATCTCATTATTTCACTCCACGGGCAGTCACCCCCACTTCACATCATTTCAGTTGTATATGAAATTGTTGATTGTTGAACGAAAATAAAGTTATTAAAAAAAAAAAAAAAATCTGTTCTTATCAGCTTAATATCTGATATGCGACCCATTGGGTTGCTACGATATTAAACTGATTTTTGGAACGAGACGAGATGCCCGGGGCTTGCTCCGCTCTCGTCACGGGTCGACCCGGTATTACAGTCCTTCCGGGAATGGCCCAAATAAGCACAAATGTACGATTGGTAAAATTAGAAATAGAACTGTTCTATTTTGATATTCATTCAGCGATATACCGGCATAGTTCGTGCATTAAAAACTAAAAAAAAAAAAAGAAGAAGAAAACAAGAGCAAACATATGAGCTGCAGTAAGAGACTTGTCGTGAGGCACAAGAAAAAGGACGAACAGTTAAATTAAACATGAAAATGGAACAAATTATTAGATTTTTAGTGTTCACTGAGTTATTATTTTTAGACTAATTTTTAGATTATGTTTTTTCGAAATGTAATTGTGCTTACGATAGCATAGTAACAAATTATGTGTGTTGAGTTGGAAATGAGCACTGTATCTTCAGTTGTGTTTTTTTTTTTCATAAGCAAATAAGAAAAGACAGTTAAAAGAATGTTAGTTCAGTCCAAATGACAACACTAAAGAGAAAATAAAAATAGAACACATATTTCATTTAATTTCTAGCCAGGATTTTTATTAGAGAAAAATTCAGTCTTATTTTATTTTCCTGATTTCAGGCAGCTGAAGAGGCTCTTAAAGCAGGCAAGAGCATTGTGGCAGACAACACTAATCCATCTGCTGGCGCCAGGGCAGATTTCATTGAGCTGGCCAAAAAGAAAGGTTTGTTACTGAAACTTTTCCAATTTTTAAGTTTGCATGTTGCCATTTGTTGAACCTCACTGTAACTAAAGTTTCAGCATGGCACAAGAACCAGATCTGGTGAGGTTCCGTTCCATATGGGGAAGGTGCTCCATATCACATGAGGTGCCAGGTATCACATTTAAGCAGGCTGACTTGCAGGGTAGGAATAGTATTGTTATACCAACATTGTGGAGCTTTCTGAAAGTTTGCTTCTCAAGTCTTTAGCAGGAAGTTATAAAAACCACCATAGTGCACATTTTATGTATGTCTGTTAGTACAAGTTAAGCATCACATGTTGTACATAAGCTGCCATCAGTTTTTAGTTTGATTATAAGAAGATCCTGCAAACAGTAATGCTAAACTTCTTACATCCTCCCCATGCTGTTAAACATCACATAGAGCTCACACAATTGTTTGCCAGGTTTTCCTGTTTTTGGTGAATTTTTCACTTCATCAAGGGATGTTATGCCCACTAAACTGGCTTCTCCTAACAATGTCCTCTTTAGAGTTTCACATGGTCGACCTCTTTTTCTTCAGCCTGTTGTGCTCCACTTGATAGGTTGTTTTGGTATTCTCTGATTGTTTCTTCTCATCACATGGCCTACATATGTCCATCTTTTTCTGATCACCCATGGGACAGGTTGCTATTTGCTCATCTGTCTTATCTCTGTGTTGTTTTTAAATTCTTTCCACTTTATACCAAGTATTTTCCTTAGGCATTTGTTTTCAAAAGAGTCTAATTTCTTGTCTATATCTTTAGTTGATTTCCAGCTTTTGCATGCATAAATGAGGGTGGATACTACATTTGAATTGAATAATCTTAACTTGGTTTTTGTGCTTATAACTATTGAGTACCATATGTTCTCAAGATTCTTGAAGCTCAGCGCTGCTTTTGCAGTTCTAATTCTAACTTCCTTTCTGGTGTCACCATCCTGGTCTATGTAGCTGCCAAGGTATGCAGATTGGTTTGCTTCTTCAGCTGCTGTTCCTTCTACGTATATTTTTCCTTCTTGATTAATGAGAAGTTTCATTATATAAATATATATTCATGCAGCAAATTGGGCATTTTCTATCCTCAGGCTTATGAGTTTTCACTCCTTTTTTGCTTGTGGTAGGTAGTGGAATGAATATGGAGGCCCTTCTCAGTTTGTTCTGTACCTCAGTATGTTATATCCCTGATGAAAAAATTTGATGGTAGTGGGTATTTTTGATGATCTTCCAGTGCAGGGCAGTCCTGTATATTCTGGTTGTTGTGCATGCATTGTGATTTGTGGTCACTCTGTGTAAATGTTCGTTGCAGGTGATGTACCATTTTAACAGCCTGGAGATTGTTTTCAGTGACTTAGGTTGTTGATGATTGTTCTCAGTGACTTAGGTTGTTGATGATTGTTCTCAGTGACTTAGGTTGTTGATGATTGTTCTCAGTGACTTAGGTTGTTGATGATTGTTCTCAGTGACTTAGGTTGTTGATGATTGTTCTCAGTGACTTAGGTTGTTGATATTTGTTCTCAGTGACTTAGGTTGTTGATGATTGTTCTCTATATCAAGTTGTTGAAGATAGATCTCTGTGACTCATATTGTTGATTGGCCAGATTTTGACAAATCTGCTTATAATGCTTATAGATGTTAAACTGCCCCATTGCTGTTTGAAATTGTTATGGATATTGTTTTATGGTTTTCATTTTGTTTGAGTTGAAGCTAGTTTGCACCATTCCTAGCTGGCCATGTAATAAATGACAGTTTTTGCCTTTTAATTAATGAATATTCAGCAGCAGTGTTCATTTAGAGTAACTGACGGTTTAATGTTGACGTTTTCTGCATAAAGTTGTAAACAATGGTCTGTTGATAGTGTCATCTCTTTCAGGGATTCCATGTAGATGTTTCTGGCTGCAGACACCATTGGAACTCACACATCACTTGAATATGTTCAGGCAGAACCAGACGAAGGACAAAGTACGCAGGATCCCAGATGTTGGGTACAATGTGTTTAAAAAGAACTTTGAGGAGCCGACGACTGCAGAAGGTTTCACTGAAGTTTTGAAAGTTGATTTTAAACCACTTTTTGATAATAAAGAGGATGAAGAGCTTTTCAAGCAGTGGACAGACTGAGAAAACCAGACATTGGGGAAATACTGTGAAGTGTAAAATGCTGTAAACATTTTTTTTCCTATTTCCTTTGTGTGAGTTATAATCTTTTAAAACTGAGCTAAAAATTTTTCCAGATATATTTTTTGTTATATTTATTTAACAGATGTTTTACAGTATTTCTTAACACGAATATTATTCACAAACAATTTGACCTCAAGCGTTAACATTCAAGTTAACGAGAATTTTCAGAATCTCGTTCTGGTGACTGACAACAGAATTTAACCCTTCATTTTAAAGGCCAGTAAGCTGCAGAACTTACACTAAGAATTCACTTATGAGCCAAAGTGTGTGGATGCATCAGTAATGTCTACATTCTCTAAAATATTTATTTTCTAATACATTTCATTATATTGCTTCAGTACAAATAATGTACATGAACTGTTGTTTACATGCAATAGGCCACTTTTAAATGTGCTGGAAATTTTTATTGGAAGAATGATTTCTTCTTCAGCTTTCCGAGCCATTAAGGCTCATTGCTGCAGATAGAGTTTGCCTCCATTCCTCTCTATTCCTAATCTTCTCTCTCCAGTTGATGACACCAATTTATTTTATATCCTCTTCTGTGTTGTCTTTGTATCTCTGTCTTAGTTTACCTCTTGGTCTTGTTTCCCACATCTCTTGTTCATACATTTTCATTTGTCCATTCTCTTTCCATTCTTTCTACATGACCCAGTCCAACACAGTCTGTTCAGGTTCAAAACATTTATAATTTGTTGGGATTGAAGTAAGCTGTTCAGTGCTCTTTTTCTAGCTCTCCATTTTCCACTGTTGGTATCCTTTATGAGCCCAACGATTCTTCTTAGGATCTTGTTCTCAGAGATCTGCAGTTGTTGTTCATCTTTCTGTTTCTGATCCATACATGGTGGCTGGTCTTAGTATAGTTTTGTAGATGATAATTTAGCATTTTAAAATGTGAAAATAAAGAAGGTAAAGAGTTTTGTTTTTTTTTTTAATTCAAGTACTTAATGTTGACTTTTTTTTTTCATAATGAATTGAGAGCTGCTTGAAGTATTACAATAATAAAGTGTCTGGGCATTACAATGATAAAGTGTCTGGGCATTACAATGATAAAAGTGTCTGGGCATTACAGTGATAAAGTGTCTGGATGAGGAGAAAAGAAGAGATTATGGGTTCAATACAAAATCAGGTAATTTTTTTTTATTATATAAAATTGAATACTTTTAAGTAAAAATCATCTATCATTTTTGATGGGTCACATCAAATTATATGTTGGCATTTTAAAAAATTAACCCTTTAATATCGTTATTCAGATTAAATAAATGCCTTAAGTGGGTTTTACATCTGGAAAATGGATATCAGAGGGTTAAGATAAGAATTCATTTTTCATTGATAAACTGCAACAAGCCAGTGTTGATACCAGTGCAATTTGAATATTTTCATGTTTTTTTTCCTCATTAAGAATCATTACATGTTTTTAATATCAGTTTCAGTGTTTGTTATAATGATTCATGATTGTTTCATTTACATTTTATCATATTATTACTGTGTAATGTAGCTGGTTCATGATGGCCCTGATTTTATTTTTTATTTTTTAAAAATATTTTGCTGTATTTCTTAATTGTATAAAACATCAAAAAAGTGTTCTTAAGTAACTCATGTTAGTCTAGCTGTGACATACTTTTATTCACATAAAGTGGTGTCACTTCAGAGCCAAGATATGCAAGTTCAGTAACTCTTACCTGTTTTATTCATGTTGATTTTTACATTTCACCATGATTTGACCAATAATTCGAGCAAAAGCACGATGAACCTCAGACGTGTTGGAAGAGAACCATAGGCTCATTATTTAAATCTCTGTATATTGTTGCAATAACCAAATTAGGACACTTGATTATCTCTCTCATGGCAAAAGCCTGTTGTTCTAATCTGAAGAGAGCCAGCCGTCATTCAACCATAGAAAGGAGTACCCGGGTTTTTTTGGAGCTGAAGAGTGAAGGGCTGCCAGATGTGATGCTTATGGTATCACCCTACATCATGCAGACAGATTCAGTTCAGTGTTTTTATTTCTGACTCCTTCAGCGTTCCATCGTTCATTCATTTGCATGTCCCTTGCGGAACTTTGCGTCCCAAACAGCACTCCTGTAGGCCTCTCGGTTGTGAGCAAGATGGCCTGCTGCTGATGCATCCATTTTCAGATCATCAATGATGTCTTGCACCCATCTTAGCCTTGGTCTTCCATCGTAGGATGTTTAATTTCTTTTGTGTCTCTCTTTGGTCAGTAGTTTTTCTCCCTGGTCTTCGTGTCCTGGTGACGCAGCAATGAGCAGGGTGTCCACCACTCACTTTGGGTGGACCCATTTGAGGCTCTGGGCCTGGTATTCTCCCTGCCTGGCAGGTCCACAAGTAGAACACCATGTTTGGATGATATTGGGTGTAATATTCGAGTGAGAGTTGTGTTGTACTGTAGCTCTCAGCATATGTGTGTTACTTTGCATCCTAGGCCCAGTACCATCCGTCTTTGGCATGCATTTCCTTCATGTTTGCTACCGTAACCTTTGGCTGTCCCCAGCCATCCTGCAGTGCAGCAGGGTTTGAGTTGTGCTTTGTCTAGCCCCTACCCTCGGACATGTCTGGCTTGGGCGGCCCTTCCAGGAGCTGTTGGTCCCGCCAGCAAAACTCTTTGGGTCATGGAGACACACGAGCTCTCTTACCACAACGCGGTAACAACTCACGAGAGAGAATCTCATCTTAGTGCATCACAGCAATCTGAATGAAGTTTTTAGTCTTCATATGCCAGGAACAGTAACAAGGACTATTCATGGCTTCAGTATATGGTCATGATGACTTGACAGCAAAGCTGTAGTCAATTTTCACACTTCTGGTTAAAAAAAACTTTGGGATATAATGGAAAAAATGGGATTTCCAACACGTGACATAATTAATATCACTGCTGTATCTAGGCCAACAGGCAGCAATGAGAATAAATGGTGAAACAACAACTTGGTTTGACATAAAACAAGGGGTCCGTCAGGGGTGCATATTGTCACCTTACTTATTTAACTTGTATACTGAAAATATAATGAGGAATGTTAGAGAAGATGTAGGTAGACAAAAAATATTACGATGCCATAGCAATTGTAAGTTATGAAATACCAGAGATTAAATATGTTGATGACACATATTACTGTCCACAACACAAAAAGGAATGGAAAAACTAATTGTCAGTCCGTAAGAACAGCAAAGAGCAAAACCTCTATATTAATGCAAAGAAAACTAAATTGATGGCAACTGACAAAACAAATAAGGCAGCTGAAATATAAATCAGTGAGGAAAAATTGGAAGAGGTGGAGAGTTTTGAATATCTTGGATCATTACTAACTAATAATGGAGATACAGTGAGGGATATTAAAAGGAGGACATTTATTGTTATTCAGAAAATATCTATCTATCTATGCCTCTGACCCCTCGTGGAGCATAGGCCGCCAACAAGAGCTCGCCAGGCAGTTCGGTCCTGGGCCACTCTTTCCAACTGTCTCCATGTCTGGTTCATTATTTTGATGTCCGTGTCCAGACTTCGGCGCCAGGAGTTCCTTGGTCTCCCTCTCCTCCTTTTACCCTGTGGGTTCCATGTTAGGACTTGCCTTGTAGTGCTGGATGTGGATTTCCATAGGGTGTGTCCGATCCATTCCCATCTATTCAGAAAATAAAACAACTAAAAAAGCTGTGGAGAGGAACAGACAGAACTACAAAAATACAATTTTTGAGGGCATGCAGCTTTCCTATCACAACATATGCCTGTGAGACCTGGACACTTAACAGAACAGCTGAGAAACACATAAATGCCTTTAAATGCTACAGAAGAGTTCTTCATATATCATGGACACAAAAAAGAACAAATATATCCATACTACAAGAACTTAATATTGAAGGTCGGCTGGTAAGGAAGATTAAATAGAGAAAACTTAAATATTTTGGACATATTAAATATCATGAGAATTTAGAGAAGACCATCTTGGAAGGGTACATAATGCGAAAAAGAAAGAGGAAGACCAAGGTGAAGATGGCTGCAGGACATCGTTGATCTGCTAATGGACGCATCAGCAGCAGGGCATCTTGCTTACAACCAAGAGGCTTACAAGAGAGCTGTTAGGGAGACAGTTCCACAAGGGACATGCCAATGACCGAGTTAAAAAAAAAAAAAAAAGATAAAGCGATGGTGGTTTTTATCCTTAAATGACAACATTTCATCAGCAGAAGCAGTAGCCCTGAAGTAAAATAATTGATGCGATCATGCAGAAGTGAAAATTTATAAGAAAATCTCTCTTTTCTGTACTATTTAAGGTCCAGTGGTTACTATTATTACTCTCCAATTGTCAGATTTTCAAATGAAAAATACACACAATCATATCATTTTCTACTAATTTGTAATAAACAATTTATAAATTTAACTGTAGAAATTTTTTTATTAAATTATTTTTTTTTAAATGTAGTGTGGTAGTTGACAAACATAGAACAATAAAAAATATTGAAGTATGAAAGAGAAAGCTAAAACAAGGCTACAAGTTTCATTTCAATATTATATCCACACTAAAAGAAGTTGATTGTGTTTGTGTTAGGAAGTGAAAGGAAATCTGTTTGGCTAACATCCTCATATGAAAGAGGAAAAAGCCATCAGTGAAATTCTCGGATTGTCAAAGACATTAGCGGCATTCTTCACCTACCCCTTGACCATAAAGTAAATTAATTAGCAATGTGAAAGACACCTGGGCATTTTCTTTAACCACCTTATCATTGTTTCTAGTGAAAAAAAAAACGTGCTGAAAAATGTTGCTTAGATGCCATCATGACCTTTCTTACATCCTTCTCATGCCATTAAACATCTCATAGGGCTCACATGGCAGTTTGCCAAGTTTTCCCGTTTTCAGCGAGCCTTTCAACCTCCTCAAGGAATTTTATGCCTACCAATTTGGCGCCTCTTAAAAATATCCTCTTTAGAGTTTCACGTGGTTGACCTCTTTTTTCTTCGGCCTATTGTGTTTCACTTGATAGTTTGCTTTGGGATTCTCTGTTTCTTCTCATCACGTGACCGATATATGTCCATCTCCTTTTTCTGATCACCCATAAGACAGGTTGTTGTTCACTCACCTACCTTATCTCTGCTTTGTTCTTGAATTTGTTCCACTTTATACAAAGTATTTTCCTTGGGGATATGCTTTCAAAAGAGTCTAATTTGTTGTCTGTTTCTTTAGTTGTTTTCCAGCTTTTGCATGCATAAATGAGGGTGGATACTACATGTGAATTGAATAATCTTAGCTTGGTTTTAGTGCATATAACTTTTGAGTGCCATATGTTCTCAAGATTTTTGAAGGACAGTCCTGCTTATGACCTTTGCCTAATCATTAACATTAAATAAGGATTTCCTATAATTATTTTTAGAAGTTTGACCTCATTTTTATTCACAACATGGCAGCACAGTACTACCCTGAACATTATGGGGTTTGAACCAGGTTAGCATGTATAATGTATGGAGCTAACAATTTAGCATGGAAAACGTGGCCCCTGTAATATATACGGTTAATGCCAAACATGACTAATACAAGTGAAAATAGAATGTTTAGGGGGTTCGTAGTCTTTTTACAATTACAGACCCACCCTGTGGAATTACCCGATGTTTACCGAACCCCCTTCTTGTTAGGATGACTTACAGAAAAGTATCAATAGTTTGGTTTGACTTTACATACGAGTAGTCAACATCAGAACAGCTGAAAGGACAAAAACGCTGAACTACTTTTATTTTTTTCCCCAACAGTTGTTCGTGCGGGAGTTTCATGCTTTCCCCCTATTTAGTTCCAATAGCCCATATGGATAACTGGTGCAGGGGGAGGAAAGGGCATGTATTGTTAGTATATGGATGAAGGTGTGAGAAGGAGGGAAGGAAGAGCCAGATGGCTGGCTGGTAGAACTAGAGGGTGTCAGAACCAACAGCTTACTGGCACGATTAATCTTCATGCTCTTCGGTGGTTACTGAAACGGAGTACGGGTGTGTCCAGAGTGCGATGATGCTAATTCCTAGATATAAGATTCAGTTCTCCCTTTTAAGAACGGCCAGTTTAGGGTGTTTCTGAGTTTGTTTTTTTTGACTCATACAAACCATGTTTTCCTGTAATGTTTTTAGATATCAGTTTGTACAGGAGTGCTAGCTGTTCCACCATCTGTGATCGCAAATTTTTCAAATATAAACCTATTTTTTTTTCTGTATTCTGCTTTAAGTTGAATCGGCAGCCCTGCCATGTCTGTGATTACAAACTGTTACTACCTAACATTCCAGAAATAAGCCTTTTTTTTTTTTTTTTTACTTTATTTTATGTTATATTGAATTGGCAGCCTTGTTTTTACACTGAGACCAGTATATGTGTATATTACCATTTTTTTTACATGTGGATTGTTTACCATAATCAAATAATTTTTGCCAGTGTGGAATAATGTTTAATTGTCACAGTTTTTGCCCATGTGGAATAGTTTTTAATTATGATAGTAAGTAATTGCTTTGTGTCTGCTTTACTGCTTTAAACCATATTGTATTTTATTTTCTGATTTAATTTTTAGATGATTCTTATTCACACACAATATTTTTGTATACTTTTAAAACAAAATTTATAGTTCATTTTCTTATATTAACTTGTTATTTTAGCTGCAATGAATCAGAAAAATAAGTGTTTATATATATTTTACACACATATGGTGAATTAGAAAATAAATGTTTATATATTTTACAGAGATATGGTCTCTTTATTGTATAGTTTAAGTTCAGCCATGGGTTTAAATGCTAATATTTGACACTGCTGCAGTCAAAAACAGATCCCATAAGATATCATATTGCTTATAATTAGGATATTTTAAAGCCAAGTGATTGAGTAATAAAGTGTCCTGTTATATGGCTGAACAAAACTACTCACATCTGTACCTGCAAATAAAGTCAGGATAGCCATAAGTGAAAAAAAAAAGCTTGAAAGCTTAAAAGAGTTATATATGGGAGTGGAAGTTGGAACATATGATAGTGATCTGTCTGCATGATTGTTTGCAGTAAGAAAAAATAGGTACCTGACACACTTATGTCAAGGAAAATATCCACCTGCTTGGTAAGGCATCCAATGGGTTACACCACAGTACATGAAAAATAAAATCTGTCTGATGGACATGGTTTATGCCCCAACAGTGAACAAGAATGAAAGAATGTCTTTTTAATCTTTCAAAGCTCTTTAAAAACAAGAACTTAAAAAAAAAAATTAATTAAATGTAATACCTCTGACCCATTAATATAGTTAACATTTAGCACAAATCTCTGACCTGTTAATATGGTTAAATTTAGCACAAACCTCTGACCCGTGAATATGGTTAAAATTTAGCACAAATCTCCGACCCGTGAATATGTTTAACATTTAGCACAAATCAAGCAACAAAACAAACTACATCATTGTGATGCATCATTTATTACAAAAAAGTTTTTAAAAAAACAGCACTGCTAAAACAGATAAAAAACATTTCACAGGCATATTATAAAGAAAAAATAAAATCACAGTCCAAGAGGAACATGCGATACCTTTTAGTCTAGTGACTGCCATCCACGTTATAGCAAGGTTTGTTTTGTTGCAGCGTAAAACCATTGTAACTTTTTTTTGTACACGATTTATCTGCACATGTCTGGTGACCTTTCATACTTCAAAGCGTGGCTAACAAACGAGTGAAATCAATGTTTTTAACTGAGAAATTTCGATATTTATTGTGATTTTGGAGGCATAAGGACATGTCCTATGACCCGACCACTGCTCCTGAATGTACCCTAAGTACATCTAGACCTATTAAATGGACTGAAGAAGTAGTTAGAAGGTTATTTCAGGCATTATTTTAGTGAGAATGCCACCACACAATGAGATCGGACAAAAATTTAAGTAGATTTGGAAATCGCTGATGGTAAACACTGTACATCTAGGCATTGCCAACGGTAAGCACAACATAATTATCAGCTAAAATCATCACACTACTTCTTTTTTCCTAAAAAAAACTCTTCATTTATGAAATCTTACATTTACAACTATTTTCATGCATAATATGTATACTTTAAAGTGGAAATACTTTGTACATTCACTTTTACAACTAGACTCCCATACATATCAAGACCCATGCTTTTTGTGTGGCACGGACGAGAACGTCTGCATTTTTTTTCTGTGGCGCAGGAAGAGTTAAGCTATGAATATCGGCTTGCTACATTCAGTTAGCTTAAATCTTATGCAATAGAGGAAAAAGATTTCATACAACTTTGTGAGAGCATTATGTCAGGTAATTTTATTTAATAAAAGACATTTACATTTAAACTATGAACCACTCCTTGATGTTCACAAAGTTATGAATTGCAATTGGAGACTGAGTACCAAAGACCTCTACTAACACCTGCCTAAGGAAGATCCTTCAGATCGGATGACCAGACATCAACAGTAATGAAGAACTATGGCAGAAAACAAACCAATCCACAGTGAAGGAAATGATAATGAAAGGACATTGGAGATGGATAGGACATACACTTTGAAAGCATAACATGAACAGAACCAGACAAGCTCTCATCTGGAATCCCAAAGGAAACAAGGAAGACCTAGAAGCACCTGGTGAAGGAGTCTTGAAGCAGAGATAAAAAAGATTGACTACACCTGGAGACACAGAAGAAATAGCCCAGGACAGAAATAAATGGAGAGCCCTTGTTGATGGCCTATGCTCCATATAAAGAAGGTGAGGAAGGAATGAATTGGAGACTGGCAAACCTATAAATTCCCTCAAAAGAATGTCAAAATTATGAATAACTACTGGAGACTGACAGAAATTTCACACACACACACACACAAAAGTATAACTTAACTACCAAAAACAATAAATCATAGCCCAGGTGCATGTGAAAGCACTTTGGATAATTTCTTTACAATTTGTAACAACATTTTAATAATGAACTTGAAAGCACTTTAGAATAATTTTTTTTTCAGGCTCTAACATCATATGTGGTAACTTACTACATCCAAGATGTGACTGTACCTTTCACATGAAAGTTTATGCCAGGAATGTCAGCAAAACTTCAGCTTCTAGAAATCAAAGACTCCTATAGCACCAGACAGTCTTGCACCCTTTGAGCTGTGTTCTGCTGTTACCAAAACATTAACCTAAACATAGAAAAGAGCAAGAAACCAAAAATTAGAAAACACTTTGGAATGGAAAGGGTTTAAAACAGTTTAAATCTTACAAACATTCAAGGGCAGATAAATTATCTCAAAGATTTATATTGCTGTTCTGTTCCTCTCTACAGATGGTTATTGTCCTTTTTTTTTTATTAGGGCATGATGGTGAATGGTAAATTCATGACATGACACATAAAAATCTCTCCTAGCTATGATATAAAAATTAATTCAAGCAATTCTGAATTAATAAACTATTTTACTTGTTCTAAGTTTAATATTTCTCTTGGTCTTCCCCTATTTTTTTTTTGTTATAACATTTTCAATGCCCCCTCTTCTCATTGCATGTCCTATGAAAGTACATTGTCTCTCATTTTTTTTACAAGACTTTTTGTCTCTCCAGCTCTTCTCATACATTCTTCATTTGTTATTTTTGCTGTCCTGGGGATTCGCAACATTCTTCTAATAAACCACATTTCTACTGCTTCCAATGATTTTTGTGCAGAACTGCCTATTGTCCATGATTCACTTCCATATAATAACAGGCTCAATGCAGCATTTTAGGACTCGTTTTCTAACATTCATTGATAAAGATGTGTTGCGTAATATGTTTCTCATTCTCTGAAATGCACTCTTCTTGGCCTACTCACCTGTTTAACAGCCATTATGAAAAACAACAGATTAAGGTGGTTCTGACATTTAGAGAAAATGGAGGTGTACCATCAAATAAAGATGGCCTATACAGAAGTGATGAAAAGGGAAACAGACCAAGAGGTAGATCAAGACAATGATGGTGAGACAACACAGAAGATGTACACACTCTTGGAATCAACAACTGGCAAGAAAAGATCAAGAACAGAGAGAAATCTGCAGCAATAAGCCTTGAAGGCTTGGAAAGCTGCTGAATTCAGCGGCTGCTTAAAGAAGTAGAAGTTTAACGGAAGCTCCTTGGTATTCATAATGGTTATGTGCACAGTAAACAATGGCAGGATCATGAAGAAAAGAAAAATAATGGTTATGTGCACAGTAAACAATGGCAGGATCATGAGGAAAAGAAAAATAATGGTTATGTGCACAGTAAACAATGGCAGGATCATGAAGAAAAGAAAAATAATGGTTATGTGCACAGTAAATAATGGCAGGATCATCAAAAAAAAAAAAATAATGGTTATGTGCAAAGTAAACAATGGCAGGATCTTAAAAAAAAGAAAAATAAATGGTTATGTGCACAGTAAACAATGGCAGGATCATCAAAAAAAAGAAGAAAAATAATGGTTATGTGCACAGTAAACAATTGCAGGATCATCCAAAAAAAATTTTAAATAATGGATATGTGCAAAGGCTGATCATCCCAAAAAAATTTTTAATAATGGATATGTGCATAGTAAACAATGGCAGGATCATCCCAAAAAAATGTTAAATAATGGATATGTGCATAGTAAACAATGGCAGGATCATCCCAAAAAAATGTTAAATAATGGATATGTGCATAGTAAACAATGGCAGGATCATCCCAAAAAAATGTTAAATAATGGATATGTGCATAGTAAACAAAGGCTGATCATCCCAAAAAAATTTTTAATAATGGATATGTGCATAGTAAACAATGGCAGGATCCCAAAAAAAAATAATGGTTATATGCACAGTAAATAATGACAGGATCACGTAAGAAAAAAAAAACGCAAACAAATATCAGCTTGTTGTAGAAGAAACAACATCATCATGAAAGAAAAAAAAAAGTACAATAAATATCCTTCTCGCTGTAGAAGTAATGCTATAACATCATGAAAGTAAAAAAAAAAAAATAATAATAAGAGAACAAATATTTGTTACTGCAGAAGCAATGTTAGGACCATAATGAAGAAGACAAAAAAGATAAGAAAACAAATATCCTGTTGGCTGTAGAAGTAATGGTAAGAACACAAGAAAAGAAAGGCAATGAAACAAACAAAAATATCCTGGTTGGTGAAGAAGCTATACAACATCAAGAAAGAATGAGAAAACTGACTGATGACCTGGTTCACTGCATGAAAGTCTCAGTATTAAATGGTCTCCTTGAGATTCCAAACATTCCTCAAACTACAAGACACACCACCATACCTTGTTTCTACAGTGGACTACTGCAAGTTGAGAGCCAAATCTTCCATAATCTTCCTGCAAGCCAAATTCATGTGCTGCCTTAGGAAAGTCAGATTCTCCCAGATAAACATAGACTCTGCCTTGCTCTGCTGTGAATGGCATGCAACATTAAACTGAGCATGTAAACATCTGATTACTTGGTCACAAAATTGCTTCTTACACATGTTCAGCACTTTGCCCAACATATTTCAGTGTCAATGTGCTTCCAAAGCAAGAAGATACTTGGTTTCTATAATACGGTGTGAAACACTTATTTTTTTACTGAGTCTTCAGTGTCATACATTCAGCTTCAGCAAACCTTTATTTTCATATGCTTTCTTTAGTGTTTTATGCTGCACCTGCTTGATTATATGGCAGCAGGTCTGAGTATCTCCCATTACCCCATCTAATTCAGATGCCCCTGGTGATTTACTTCTCTGAATGCTGTTTGCTCACTATTGCTTTGAGATTTTTCCTTTTAAACTCTCTCCAACAGCTGCTTATTGTAGGTAGTCATGTCAAATGTCAAGCTTTGGGTAAACAGCACAAATGTGGTTCTGGATTGAAAGTTATTGACTACTGAAGGAGAAAGTTATGTTATCAATTATGTTGAATACCTATAAATCAACACAAAATCTATTTCTATTAATCATGGCTGTTACTGGACATAACTGAACAGATATTACCTGTTACCAAGTAAATAAAGATAGCTTTCACAGAGCAGAATGTATTAAAAAGAATAAAATCTATAATTACCTCCATAAAGCTCTTCTGTGATGTCTTCTGTCCGCAAAGGATCCCCAATGATAAGATCATCAAAACCGTCTCTGTTCAAGTCTGAAAACTTCCTCAGTGGGAACAACATACAACATCAGATTAATCTACTCTTGAATACAAGATTACAGCGTAATATTTGATCAACATAAAATTACAAAACAAAAAATCATCATTAGACACAAAAAAACATGTACACCCAAGTCATCAGAGTTAATTAAATGCAAGTAACTGTTAAATGCAGTATCACATGCACCAAGACCTCCTAACAGCAGGATTGACAGAGACAACCTGACTCTCTGTTTGGAAAGCTAAGCATACAAGACTGAACACAGAAGAAGAAGACATGCATCAAAAGTAGGTCCTATGTAGTACTTATCAGTTTAGCCTTGATCTATTTTGTGGTCTGTTGCTCTTTGGTCAGTTTTGCTTATGCAATTCTAATTTTAACTTCCTTTCTGGTGTCACCACCATGGTCTATGTAGCTGCTGAGGTATGCAGATTGGTTTACTTCTTCAACAGCTGTTTCTTCTACGTATATTTTGTCTTTTTGATTAATGGGAAGTTTCATTGATTTTGTTTTTTCCCTGCTAATTTCAAGCCCTATTTTGCTAGCCAGTGAAGACAGATTATCTGTTTTTTCTTGCATCAATTTCACATTGTCACTGATACAAGTTATGTCATCTGCAAAATCAAGATCTTCTAGTTGGGTCACATGTACCCAATCAATGCCCATTTTACCTGTGCAGGATTTTTTAATTATGAAGTTTATGGCAATTCCAAAAAGCAAGGGGGATAGTATACATCCTTGTTTCATGCCTGTTTCAATCTGGAATCATTCACTCATTCCTTCTTCTGTGTTGACTGCACAAACATATCCGTTGTAGAGATCCTTAATGATGCTAACAGTTTTAGATGATATTCCATATAGTCTTAAAATTCTCCACAATGAATCTCTGTGTATGCTATCATTGCCTTTTTAAAGTCTATGAAGTTTAGGATTAATGGTTTTTTGCTTTTCAATATGTTGCCCAAGTATTATTCTTAGAGTACAGATCTGTAAAGATACAGTTAACTAAAAAAAAAAAAAAATTACCAGGATCTCTGCGCCAAACCGATCAAACCTTCTGTCTCCATGAATAGTAGAAATTGGATTCTGGGGATTGGAGAGGTTGTAGAGATACACAAACCCAACCTGGTCCACTTTGATCAGATGATCATTTGCACCTGGTTGTGAAGTTTAAAAAAAAAAAAATAACAGTAGGACACTTAGGCATCATTTCCAGGCTATTTAACATGACTGAAGCACCAAAGTCAAAGCAACAGTCAGTCCAAACAATGCATTATTTTATATTTTTAAGCACCTATAGAAAGAGAAAAGGGGATAAATCAGAGAACTGAAAAAGTTTAAACAAAATAACAAATAAGTTTGTCATTTCCTCAGATTAGGGTAATGGAGTCAGTGATAAAAGTTATCATCTTTGATACCACTGACTCATACTCAAGTTCTGATGGCATATGACAATCAGACTTCCTCAGATCTAGCTCCAGTTCAACCAAAAAAAAACATAAATTACTGACTCCACCGCTTGTCTTCTCCTACTTCATGTACATTTTAGTACCAATGGGGCAAATAAGACTTCTTGATAAAGATTGGTTGTTTGCTTTATACAAGTGAATATTAAAGTTAATAGCTTCTCGGCCTTTTGACTAAGATCAAAGTGCAGTTCTGCGCTCTGTAGTATCTACACTTTGATCGTTATTTTGGAACAAACGAAATGCTCGAGGCCTGCCCTGCACACTGAATGCCAGGGGGTATGGTCCACATCTCGTTAAGGGTGGACCTGGTTTGCAGTACCACCGGGTCACGGCCTGTTGTTTTCGTCATCTTAACAAAAAAAATTAAAGTTAAATGTGGTGTTAATTTAAGCAGAGTTTTCATTCATGCAGAACATTCTTGCTATTCATAAACAACAGCAATCTTTGTTGAACCCAAAGTAATTTTTAAAAAGTAACTGAAATCAAAGAAAAGCAAAGTTAAATCAAGCCATGGCAAATAACATTCTGTGACTTTCAGTAAACACAATGACATTAACTTGTACACAGTAAAAAAAAAAACACAGAGCATCTTCTGGTAAAAGACTGGCATTTGGTGTCTTACAAATACAGTATTAACCTGCCTCAGAAATGTTGTAAATATTTACTGGTCACAATAAATAACAGGGACCTACTTGCCCAGTGTGAACTAGAAGATATGCATGCCATAACAGCTAAAAAAAAAAAATGCCCGATTGGTCATGTGGTCTGAGGAGACCCCAACAACATCGCTAAAACAGCCATGTGATGGACACCCAAGGGAAAGAGAGGCTGACCAAAGGCTGCCTGGCACAGAACCGTAGAAGCAGAAATGAGTAGCATGCAGCACAGCCGGGGCACAGGATGGCAATATTCCATTGGTGGTTTGACTCTGCCAGGAAGCCTGCTTTTTCTTTTTTTGAGCCCACTCCCAAAAACAAAGTAAGCTATCATAGTCTCCTCCAGAGTGTTAACCACAATTCTTTTTCTGCATTCAGTTTCACATCCTCAGTCATCATTCAAAGAAATGGGTCATCTCCATGAGTCTCAAAGAAATAGGTAATCTCTGTGAACCTCATCAAAGAAATAAGGGTAATCTCTGTGAACCTCTGTGAAATAAGTCATCTCCACATATCGCACCATCAGCAGTTCTTCATACATGCCCAGTTTTTCCATCAGTTCCTGGTTATAGAAGACCATTAACCAACCAACAAATATGCACACACTCTGATTAAAACAACATGTTGTACCTTGCCCTGTGGCTGCGACTGCCATGACATCTGTGAAGTTATCATAGGGCCGCCCAAAAGCTACCTGGGCACCAAATAACTGAAACTGCTCAGTTCCCAGGAAATTATGCTTAACATGAATGTCACCACCATAGGCTGACATAAGATGAGTCTGCCCCATAGCCTGGACATCAGCAAGGTCAAAGGTACAGTTTGGTCTGTAGTAATTAAAAAGATAAGTAGTTTTTAAAAAAGTTAAAAGGTAAGATCATCAAAAATTTTTATGGGGCCACATAGCAAAACTCATGTGTAGATCACAAAAGTAGACATGTTTAAAACAAGGTCATTCACTTTTCATATCTGCTTTCTTTTTCCTCTTTTGGTTTTTCACTTCTTTGGTCATATTAGATATGCTGTCATAATATATTTGGACTAAGGTTATTAATACAAACAGCACTGATAAAACAGATAAAAACTTATTTTCAGGTTAAAACAATCACTAGGTATCTTATTTTTCCTCTCACTTCTGTACCCTCAAGGTATATATGGTGCTGTTAGTCATCACGGACAGAGCAATGATGTATTTCTCATATTTGGACTAAGTTATTGTTACTTTGTTCATGACATTTTGAGATAATATAATGTGGCTAAAAAAAAAAATTAATATACAGGGAGTATGGACAAACTCCAGAGCAGCAGTTCTGAAACCTTAGTTGGTGGATCACTGTTAAGTCCATGAAGGGTCAGGTGCACGTTGCCAGATTAATCTATACTATGTAGAATACTACAAATATGTTAAGATCCAAATATGGGGGGCTGGGGTGGGGAGTGGAAGGCATTGTGAACTATTACCGGCTTCAGTGATCTGCCAAATAAAAAAGTTTGGCAACCACAGGACTAGAGGATCATCATCATCATCGCCTTTCACTCCCTTGAGAGCATAGGCCACAGATAAGGGGTCTCCAGTTATCCCTGTTCTTGGAATTATTCTCTACTTCCTTCCATGTGCATCCCTTGTCTTTAAGCACTGTCAAAATTTCTCTTCTCCAAGCAAGTCTTGGTCTTGGAGGATCACCACAAGCAGCAATAATCAAGAAGATTTTTAAAAATGAAGCTTCTTTTTTTTGTTAATTTTTTTAAACTAAGGAGAGTTATTGAAGTCTTTATCTACTCCCATTCTTCCCTTCAATCCTTTTAAAAAAACCAAAAAAAAAAAATGAATTGATGGGAATTAAAATATGACACCTACCTTGCACATTTTCGATATCCTGGCTCACCAACAGCTAGATATGTTTCATTTTTGTCAGAAAACTTCATCACAGACATGCTACCGCCTAACCAACTGTAATTCTGTCAGAAAGAAATATGAGAATCTCATATTTAAAAATGACTAAATGCTTAAATGTGGATGAGAAAGGCACTCATATTTTTTTTATGAAGGAAGCATGAAAATAAGAGTCATACTGATCTGGTATGTTCTTCTGGGTTCTTTTTTTCTCTCTCTCCACGCTGTAGCCGAATGATAGTCTAGTGTCATGTTATGTCTCATTCCAGGCACCTCCATTTAATTCTTTTGACTTAAGACACAAAATTAGGGGAAAACATTGAAGCAGGAATTAGTAGCAGGTAAACTATTTTGCACTCCCCAAGTTTTTCTGAACTCTGCTAGAAATGGAATGAATCTCAAGAAGAAAAAGTGGGAATGGGCAAACTGAAGGGAATCTAGAGTCCAACCATTCTTTCAGAGCTCCAGGATTCATGAAAGACAAATTGGGAGATAAAGAGACATTTATTTTTTGTCCTTGCCAAAAAAATCCCTGATTGTAATATGATGATCTGATGACTCAGGCTATCAATTTCAACAAAGACTCTCTCTCTCTCTCTCTAAATCTTTAGATGTTCACGGAACAGGGGGCTTCTGCAAGAGTCATCCTTTGCTTTTTTTTTCTCACTCTTGTCCAGGTGAGCCCTCTATTACTCAACATCCTCTCTACTGTTCTTCTCCATGTCTCCTTCGGTCTACCCTTACTTGTGTTTCCCTGAGGTGTCCATTTCAAGGCCATTTTTGGCAATGAGTTACCAATAATCCAGAGTACATGCTCCAGTCACTGCCAACATCTTTCCTTAATAAGTGAAGTCAATGGTTTCATCTGCAGTTTGACAAAGACTGGCCAAATACTAATAAAGGAGAAGTAATTGAACCATTACTGTATGGCAATAATTAAGATAGGGCACCAGCATAGCAAGACAGGCACGGACATGGAATCCTCAAGGAAATAGAAAAACGAGGAAGACCTAGACTTACTTTGAGAAGAGAAATTATGACAGTGCTCAGAGCCAAGGGATGCACATGGAAGGAAGTAGAGAATAATTCCAAGAGCAGTGATGACTGGAGAGCCTTTATCTGTGGCCTATGCTCTCAAGGGAGTGAAAGGCGATGATGATGATGATGTAACAATGGAACATTGCAATTGTTATAATAATAGATATGACTTTTTGATAACAATAAAATATTATGATTTTAGGAAAAAGTCACAGAAATTATATGATCATGTGATAAATATAGATACTACAATGTAACAAGATGTAAAAAAAATGGTGTCTAACAATATTAAACTTTGTTAAAAAGTATTGTTTAAAAACTACCTGAGAACCCTGCATGAAGAATTCTTCTGATGACAGTAAAATTCTGATGTCAGTTTTTCCTGGAATAGCAAAAACATGACAATTTCATGACAGATAATTCAAAATAATGATTTAGAAGCAAAATGTTAGAAATAGCAGTTAAAGTCTCCAAGTTTTATTTCTGCCAACACTACCTTTATGGTATGTGGTTTATACTTTTAAAATAACACCAACATGTGAATACAGATTTCATTAAAAGATATTCTCATGGTGTTCCAAGGATCATTTATTTTTTATTTTTAATTTCATCTCTTATTGTGAATTCAATATCAGTGCAGTGTCTCTAAATAATACGCATCTTTTAAATTTTGACAATCTTAAACTGTGATAATTGTAACTATTCAGACCATCTATTAAGACATTCTCTGGAGACACAAATACATTCTGGCAAGTTCTGAAAAATTTTTGACTGGTCAAACTCTGAATCAGTGTTCTATTAATCTTTCAGCTCCCACTCTTGTTTTAGCTCTATTCTATATATTTGTAAGAAACTTATATTCTTTGCATGTGGCACATGATGATGTTGAAGCACAGCTATTGTTTAAAATATGGTAGTATACTTGAAGACCAGAAGTAGACCCAAAAAAAAAAAAAAACTAGGTTTTTTTTTTCAGCAAACTCTACCACAAAGAAAATCATAATGAACCTTATCTTGTTAACCAGACTGATAAAATAGATCAGCCTGCTACTAGGAGCATTATGAAGAGGTGGGATAGAACTTTGGTCCAGCTCTAGGTTGCTTGCCTATGGAACCCTACCATCAGTCCAACAGTTTTCTCTGTTCTCTCAATTCCTTTTCAATTTCCTTTCAGTTACAGCTCTCCAGAATCACATCTTAAATTCTCAATGCCTGAGACAATATTAGTGCTAACTTTTTGTTAAGTGGGGTGCCTGAGTAGTGAGGTGGTTAGCATACTAGTTTATCTCACAGTAAGGTAGGAGGTTCAAATCTGGGCAGCTAAGCCACAAAATTGGCTCTTCCTGTAGCTGGGGGGGGGGTGAATGTGGCTAGATGTGATGCTGATATCATGCCAGCTGGTCAAGGAAGATTGGGCCCTGGGTATCTTATGATATGATAGGACTATATGTACCTTACCTTATATTTTATAGTGTACAGCTGTATTACTTATATAAAAACTAAGCAAATGAATCACTGCTGATATAAGAAATACCTGCATACTTTCTGTCTGCATACAAGATACCAACTGTTCCTCTTTGCTCTCCTAGCCCAGGTGCAAACTGTGAGCCAATAATCAGGTCACTATAAAGATCAGAGTTCATATCAACAGCCACAAGTGTAGTTGCAAGATTGCAATATAAATCCTGTAAGCAAATTATTATATATGTACTTCACATGTTAAGTTTATGCTCTGAAGCTAATATCCTAAACAGACCACAAATTATAGTAAAGAACCCGACAGAGTGAAAAAAGAAAACCTAAATACTTCAGACTATAAATTATACATCTTCAGTATAACTGACTGAGGCAATATCAGCAGCAATCAGGTAGCTGCTAGATCAAGCAGTGTCTCATGATGTTGTGACAGACTCACTGAGCATGCTAAGGAAGACTGAGAAGAAGCTTCTTTGAAGAGAATGGGTGAACCTGTTAGGACACTCACATCTTCTGTCCAGGGCATGCAGGTGTGCATGGAAATGGGTTGGTTGATAGACTGCCTGAACAGGCTGAAATACAAGGCAGGCTGAGAATGTTTAAAGAGGACACTGCAATGGCTACATTAGATAGACTGCATGAGGATGAATAGTGTGAGTGGATGGACAATGTGCATTTCCAGAGATTGATTAGCACTGGACAGAGCAAGGGTGTTGGAAGAAAATCTCACCTAAGTTTAAGAAAATGTATAATAGGCGATCAACATTTGACGGGGACCATTAGTAGACAGACGCTTTGGTGGATGTTTACGTGTGTGGCAGACAATGTGGGGGAATGTCCTGAATGTGTTGTGGCTGGACTACGAAATCTGAAATATAATACTGAAATATATGAATACAAATGGTACCCATCAAGCAACATCAAATTAGTGATATGTTATCTCAAGATCACATACTGAAGGTAAAAAGATAAAAGTATGAGATGTGAACCAGTGTCATTGCATCACATGCTAAAACTTTGCCCTGACTGTGAAATGAAGTGCTGATCTATCTCGCTCTCTCTCTTTCTCTCTCTCTCTCTAAATTTCTTACAAACTTGATAAAATTCAAGTCCAAAACAGTCAAAACTAGACTCGAGTGTTGCAACTTTCCCCCCAGATATTTTGGGCTGTTTATTATATTTTGTAACAGCCCATTGCTAACATGACATTTCATCAGTAAATGGTTTATTAGTTATGCTCCTAAAGATATGCCAATAAATGCAAAAGATTCACTGGAATCTTTGTCATTCCAAGCATGTAATCAGTTTTAAGTTTTTGAGATTTATGTATCTTTTGCAACATTTCAACTTTAACCACAACTGAGATTCTGCCCCAACCACCAACATGGAAAACCTGGGTATTCCTCTTTGACTGATCCCTCCCCTTGATCTGTCTGGCTATAAAAATAAAATAATTTTATTACTTCTTTCCTTTGCTTCATTTTTTAAGAGGAACAGAAAAAAGCATACTTTACCTCACAAGCCACGAAGCCTCGCAGTAAATACTGGCTTTCACTGACAAGAGAGTAGATGAATACCCTACCCTGTGGGAAAAAAAAAATTTTTTTTCATACATATATACGAGGGTTGATTGATAAGTTATTGGCATAAGGTACAAATACTTCAAACACACAGTTGATATTGGATGCATTTGCAGATCAGGTTAATGTAAGATTAAACACAAAATTTAAAAAATTAACTGCGACCAATTTTTTTTATAGGCTACTGAAGTGGTATGGGGTGGCAGAAATTCAGAAAATGGACAACATTTCTCATCGATCAGTCATTTGCTACCTCTGCATCAAGGGCTTATCATCCAAGGAGATCAATGAGGATATGGTAGAGACTCTAGGGGAGAGTGCCCCTTCTTACAGTTTGAAGAATTGGGCAGCTCAATTCAAACATGGAAGGGAGAGTCTGGGAGATGATCCCCATCTAGGAAGACCAAGAACAGTAACCACCGATGAAACCACCGGCAGAATCCATGATGTGATAATGGAGGATCGACGACTAACTGAGCAGTACATTGCTACTGAGTTGGGCATCTCCCAGGAATGTGTTCATGCCATTATTCACAATGATCTTCAAATGACAAAGGTCTCTGCTCGATGGGTCACGAAAGTTCTTGGAGCTGATCACAAACAAGTGTCTCAACATGTCAAGAGATAATCTTGGCCATTTTTATGCAGATCCTGAAAAGTTTTTTCAGCAATTTGTGACTATGGATGAGACCTGGGTTTATCATTTTCAACCAGAAACCAAAGAACAGTCAAAGCAGTGGAAACATCATGGATCCCCACCTCCAAAGAAAGCAAGGGTGGTTCTGTCTGCTGGCAAAGTTCTGGATATGGAGAAGTAACAAGATAATAATAATGACTGTAAGGCATTTACAAATAAATTATCACAGAAACAAACTATACAAAGTGTAAATAAGCTACATACCACATAGGTAAGGTTGAATGAACCATAACTTGGAGATCCTATGGCTATATCCAGTTTCCCGTCTTTATCAAAATCCCAAATGGCCAAGGAAGCCCCAAACTGTGAGCAAGCCTTAACAAATTTTACAAAATGAAAAATGCAGCTCTGTAGTGCAACAATTCTGTGGTGTATTATCAGCTTATTAAGTACAATAACTTCCAGCACCATTTAAAACAAATAATAAACTAATGCTACTACTTGTATATGTATACAAGTAAACACTCTATGTTAAACTAATGCTTAAAGGGAATTTCAGTCACTACTTAATATAGTCATCAAGAGAAGTAAGAAAAAGGGACTCAACATAATGAAAACAGTTGTGATGGTTATCTCAAAAACCAAGACCCACCACCCCCACCCCAAGTTGAACAATAAGAGCAAAGGCACAAAATTAAACCAAAATGACAGTTTTAAGGATGTAGGCACCTTGCTATCATCTAATGGAAGAATTATTATGAAGATTAGAAAATGACAATCCAAATTTGTGGAGAATGTTTGGAGGAGAGGCGGGCTAGAGCATTTAATGGCAACACAGAAGATTGAAGGTATAAGAGACAGAGGTAGAGAGAAAAGATGTTTGATGGTTTGGCATCCTGACACAGGAAATGCTCATTGACAAGCCTGTTGAGATGCACAAGGGATCACGGGTTATAGAAAGACATTATATCTTACGCCTGTTGGCAGGGACCTTGAGAGAGAGAGAGAGTGAGCATTAAATCATGTACTGAGTATCTTACATCTTACATCCCTCCTGTGCTGTTAAACATCACATAGGGCTCGCATAGTTGTTTGCCAAGTTTTCCTGTTTTCAGCGAGTTTTTCAACTTCATCAATGGATGCTATGCCCACTAAACTGGCTTCTCTTAACGATGTCCTCTTCAGAGTTTCACACAGTTGACCTCTTTCTTCACCCTGTTGTGCTCCACCTGATAGCTGGTTTTGGTATTCTCTGATCGTCTCTTCTCATCACATGGCCTATATATGTCCATCTTATTTTTCTGATCACCCATGAGGCAGGTTGTTGTTTGCTCATCTGTCTTATCTCTGTTGTTGTTGTGTTGTTCTTAAATTCATTCCACTTTATATCAAGTATTTTCCTGATGCATTTGATTTCAAAAGAGTCTATTTCTTTAGTTGATTTCCAGTTTTTGCATGCATAAATGAGGGTGGATAGTACATTTGAATTGATTAATTCTAACTTGGTTTTTGTGTTTATAACTTTTCAATTACATATGTTCTCAAGACTTTTGAAGGACAATGTTGCTTATGCAATTCTAACTTCCTTCCTGGTGTCACCATCCTGGTCTATGTAGCTGCTGAGGTATGAAAATTGGTTTACTTCTTCAACAGTTGTTCCTTCTATGTATATTTTTCCTTCTTGATTAATGGGAAGTTTCATTAATTTTGTTTTTCCCTTGTTCATTTCAAGTCCTATTTTGCTAGCCAATGAAGACAGGTTATCTGTTTTTTCTTGCATCAATTTCACATTGTCACTGATACAAGTTATGTCATCTGCAAAATCAAGATCTTCTAGTTGGGTCACATGTACTCCAATCAATGCCCATTTTACCTGTGCAGGATTTTTTAATTATGAAGTTTATGGCAATTCCAAAAAGCAAGGGAGATAATCTACATCCTTATTTCACACCTGTTTCAATCTGAAACCATTTGCTCATTCATTCTTCTGTCTTGACTACACAAACATATCCATTGTAGAGATCTCCAATGATGCTGACAATTTTAGATAGTATTCCATATAGTCTTAAAATTCTCCACAATGAACCTCTGTGTATGCTATCAAATGCTTTTTTAATGTCTATAAAGTTCAGGGTTAATGGTTTTTGCTTTTCAATATGTTCTTCAAGCATTATTCTTAGAATAAAGATCTGGTCGAGACAGCTTCTCCCTTTTCGAAATCCTGCCTGCTCTTCTCTCATTGCAGTATCCACTACATCCTTAATTCTATTCAGAATCACTTTACAAAACACCTGACACAACTGATAGTAAGGTTACACCCCTCCAGTTATTGCAGTCACTGAGGTTGCCTTTTTTGGGTATTTTAACAATGATTCCTTGTTTCCATTTAGAAAGTAGATAGATGTGTATGGTGTAGTTTTACAAAGTGGCAGAGGGAGTGAGTAAAGTGAGAAAAAATGAATAGAAAGTATGAGAATGTATAAATGAAAACCATACAACATCCGATATTTCGGCATGAGCCTTTATCAAGGATTACATGCACACATGAGACAAAAACAAATACAAATAACTAAATGAAGAACTTATCTTAATATGGCCTCCTCCAGAAATAGGAAACAGAGAAATGGGTGTCCAATAGAAGATGCACTGAGATCACGTGGGCCACATAAAGGATAAGCCGATAGAACCAATCGTAAAGAAGAGGTGGAGAGAGAGGAGGAAAACAAGTGGTAGAAGAGGGACAAGATGGGACAAGAACCTCAGGGACCTTTTAGTTCGTAGTCGCCTTAAGACAGATGACATTTTTTAATGTTACCAAACGTTGCGGATGCTGCAGATGCAACACTTGTTCGTTTGTTGTCGAGGCTAGCCAGATCTCCTTCCCAAGTCCACGTTATCAGTTCTGGAGGGTTTCACCTGCACTTTACGCACTGTTATTTATGCTATTATGTGCAAACATTGTGGTATGAAGTACATAGGGGAGACCGGTTTACGCTTAGGAGATCGATTTTGCCAACTTCTTAATGATATTTTTAAGAGGGCCCGGACACCTGTGGCTAAACATTTTTGCCTTAGCAACCACAGGGGAAAACAGGACATTTCTGTTAGTGCAATCCGCTCTTGTTCTGCTGATGTATGATCTCGGAGGGTCCTAGAACAGCGCCTTATTTTCCAGGTTGGCTGTCTCCACCCAGCTGGAATTAACAATGTCTTCAGCTTTCTGTAACTTCTTTAGTTTTCCACCCCTCTCTCCCTTTTTTCCTACTTTCTTTCTTCTAGCTACCCCTCCCTACCACCATCCTCTTTTCTTCTCTGGCAACATATTGATGTTTATAGGGTCTTGTCCTATTCATCAGTTTCACATTTTCTCCCTGCAGGTGTTTATGTTCTTCATTCATTATCTCTCCGCTCCCCCTTTCCTCCTCCCCCCTCTCCCTCGGTCCTCTAGCAGATATCATGTTTCTATTGCCTCCCCCCCTCCTTCTACCACTTGTTCTCCTCCTCTCTCTCTCCACCTCTTCTTTACCATTGGCTTTATCGGCTTATCCTTTGCTTGGCCCACGTGGTCTCAATGCTTCTTTTGTTGGACACACATTTCTGTTTCCGACTTCTGGAGGAGGCCATATTAAGATAAGTTCTTTGTTTAGTTATTTGTATTTGTTTTTGTCTCATCTGTGCATGTAATCCTCGAAAAAGGCTCACCCCAAAAATCGGATGTTGTATGTTTTTCATTTACACATATACATTTTTTCTCACTTTACTCACTCCCTCTGCCACTTTGTAAAACTACACCACACACCTCTATCTTCATTTACTATTTAAACCAGTTTTACTGCAGTCGCCATCCATTTTACCCATTTAGAAGGGACCTTTTCTTCTTTCCAGATTTTATTAAACATTCTCTGTAGTTGGTTTATGTTGTCACTGTTAATAGCTTTTAACATTTCGACTGCTATTTATCTTCACCAGCAGCTTTGTTGTTAGGCATTAGATTCACTGCTGTTTCAATTTCATTCAGTGTAATTTCATCTAAGCTGACATTTAGTTGTGGAACTGGTAAATTGATTTCAAGATTTATTAATTCATTTGAGTGTGGTCGATTAAGTATTTCTTGGAAGTGTCCAGTCCATCTTTGGTTTTAACTGGTCTTTCTATGGTCGTTATAGCACCTGTTAACTTCTTCTGTATGTTGTATAGAGTTTTGCTGTCTCCTGTTTTTGCTGCATTTTCTGATTCATTTGCCATATTCTCTTTTGTTTCTTCTCGCTGAACTTTTTACTTTATTGCCTAGTTCTTTGCATGTTGCTTTTACCAAAACTTTTCCAATATCTGCCTTTACTGAATATCTCTCTCTCTCTGAACCTTAAGTGCCCAGGGCACATGGGGCTTCCGCAAGGGTTTTCCACAAATGCCTGTCTTTCGCCTTTTTTTCTGCTCTTGCCCAGGTGAGCCCTCTATTGCTCAACATCCTTTCTGTTGTTCTTCTCCATATCTCTTTTGGTCTACCCTTACTTCTGTTCCCCTGTGGTGTCCATCTTGGTGCTATTTTTGGTAGTGAGTTATCAGTCATTCGGAACACATGTCCCAACCATCGCCATCGTCTTTCCTCAATAATTGTTGTCAGTGGCTTCATCTGCATTTCTGCCAATAAGATGTTATTTCTTATGGTGTTTGGCCAAAATATTTTTCTAATTCTTCGTAAACATTTAGTCTGGAAAGAATTCAACTTGTTTTCTATGGTTTTGGTGATTTTCCAGCATTCACTTCCATAGAGTAGTACACTTAGAACATTACTCTTAAATATCCTGATTTTACTGAATTATACAGGCACCAAAACAAAAAAAAACAACCTTCGCGGACTGAAGGCATGTACTGAGAAAGCTGACTAAATTTAACAGTTGTTTTCTTAAAGCTGTCTGTTGCTCTCCTTGAAACTGTCAGCAGGATGTTCTTTTGCAGGTGACATTATGAAGATGCTAGAACACAGGCACCACATTAGTTTTACTGGAGGGGTGAATTTTAGTGGCTTGCTGGTATACCTGAAGTGAACCTAAAACAAGAGCTTTTTTTTTTTACAGACTGCAGCATTATGGGGATCATGGTGAGCCCTGCCCTGTTACTCAGGTTGACCATGTAACTTCCAGCATGAATGGACAGGTGCCGTGGCATCGCTGACAGTAAAATAAACCAATTTAATATATTTTTTAAAAACCATAACTATATCATGCTGCAGAGGCACCTTTGGATTAAAGAAATGCTCAAATGTTAGAGGGTTATCATACACAAGTGCTCCAGTCTCCTCCTCTGATGAAGGATCTCAGTATAGTGCACATGCTCTGTAGCACAAGCAATAACCCTGACAAATACCATGGGATTTGGCATTAGTGTTTTGTTTTTACTTGACATGTTGGCTCACCAGATGTTTGAAACATTACAAACCCACATGATTTCTTGAGATTTTATCATCTGTGCCTTCCAGCTCTGTGTGTCACAGTAAAATAGGATAAAGACCACCTCTGCCTGTGTTTACCATGAAAACAATCAGTCCCAGTGAAACACTGTAAGGACAGATCAAATGAAAACTTACACCATGTGGATCCTCAGGTCCTGGTATAGCTATACTTGCTGCCTGGCTTATGTCTAATGTTGATGTGTTCAAACCCTGGTCTGTGCCTATAGAAGACATAAATCAAATCTCAAAGAAAATGTTCAGGAGCAAGTGGTACCTATTGTATATTTGGCTCCAAATGTCTCACTCTTCTATATGAACCTTGCATCAGTTCTTTACAGTCAACACTTCAGTGAAGACTGAAGAATCAGATACCGAGTCATATAATGAGCAGGCCAATAACCTTGAATTTTCAGAAATTTCATAAAATGCTGATTCTACTATCACAGGAAACTGGACCCTTAGACTACTGACCAAGTTGTTTGTTAACACATTTCAATGTAGAAACTTTACACAATACTCTGAAACAATAACTGCTTACCAAAAAATACCAAGAGGATTTTCAATGTCTGTCTTATTAACATTGTATGATGCTAGTTATTTAGTTATTCTTATATCTTACATCTTTCTTATGCCATCATACATCACACAGGGCTTGCAGTGCGTTGTGCAATGAGTCTCTATTCTTGGCAAGCTTCTCCGCCTCATCACAGGATTTGATGCCTATTATTTTCCCCTATCTGGTCTGCGTTCTCCTTCGGGTCTATTGAGGTGGGCCTCTTTTCCTTTTTCCAGATGTTTCCCATCTGATAACTTGCTTTGCGATCTTCTGATTGTTTCTTCTCATCACATGACCCACATATGTCCATCTTCTCTTCTTGATCACTGCAGCATGCTCATTTCTCTTCTCTCTACATTAGTTATTATAACTGTTGATATTTTAATTACAAAAGATAATTAAATACACACTTATCTCAATAAATGCTATTTCCCTTAGCAATATTTTGCTATAGCACATTTTTAAAAAATAATTCAGACAGTAAATGCTGGCCACGATCATAAAATATACTGCAATTTTTTTCCACAAAATTTCAGAACTTTTTTTCAGATTTTTTCATTAGCACTCTTAACAGCAGATCATTTTCTATGTTTAAATTAATATTCATTTACAATGCAAATTTATTACCTTCTGCTACACATAAACACAGCTTTAATTCTCAAATATGACTTCCTAATTCACATCATGGTTTACAACAATACACAGTACTTGCACTACTTTAGTATACTAAACTAATACTTAATCTTTTATTTGTTTAATCCAAACTGGCATCCCAAAAAGCAAAAAAAAAAAAAAAGGTATCAACATCAGTACATATCAATATTTATATGGTGTATAATCTCTTATAAACTTAGTGCTGCGCTTCTCAAGAACATGTCTAAAGTGCTAATTTCTTCTTCTCTTCTTCTTCGTTTGCTTCTACCACCAAGACCGCCCTGTGATCCTACTGAATTTACACCTGTGGTCCTTATTAAGTTCCGTGGTCCCCCAAGGGACCACACGAAATCACCAAGAGGACTACAAGAGGTTCAGAGTATCGTAGGGCTTGAGCCTGTATTCTTGGTGGGTCTCTGAAGGGGGATTGAGTGACACTGTGGTTTTCATTGCACCAGCTTAGTCTAGAGTTGGACTTTCTCACTGGAAGACCTCGACGTGTTTTGGATATGAGTATATCCCTGCTGGGTGAGAGGTGGTAGCCCACCCGGACCAGAGTTGGACTTTCTCACCGGAAAACCTCGACGTGTTTTGAGATACCCGTGTATCACCGCCGGGTGAGAGTTGGTTGCCCATCCAGTCCAGTGTTGGACTTTCTCACAGGAAAACCTCAGCGTGATTAGGATATGCATACATCCCCGCCGGGTGAGAGGTGGTTGCCTATCTAGACTGCACTGGTCCAGTGTCTCCAACTTCAGCATTCTGTGGTCGTGGCCGCTACCCTTCCTGGTTGTTACTAGGATAGAGCTTTTGTCCAGGAGGATGAATCCTCGCCACTAGTGACTTCTACCCCTGGGTTGAGCTGGTTTAGGCATATTTCACCAGTATGGGTGTATATCGGGCATGACCAACCTCTAGAGCGGTGGTGGCATGACATGCCTAGCCATCAAGTTTCACCCCTGGTGTATGCCGGTTTAGGCATATTTCACCAGTGTAGGTGTATTTCGGACATGGTGTCTCTAGAGCTGAGGCACTGTGGTATGTGTAGCTCTTGCAGCGTTACTACTGGACATGCTGATTAAACTTCACTTTATCCTTTCCTTCACCTTTTCACATTGGTGCCGCACAGCAACAATTATTTCTTTCCCACAGTTTCTTCCTTGACCGGGAGGAGCTTCACTCCATACGCCGTATCGGAAGAATCTCGCCAGCAGTGTCTTAACCTCTGGGTTAAGCCGGTTCAGGCATTTCTCCTGATATGAGTGCACTTAGGACATGGCCGACCTCCAGAACAGAGGCGCCATGATTTGACTGTTTGCTTCGCTTTATCCTTTCTACTACCATTTCCGCAGTGGTGCTGCGTGGCAACTCCATTTGCACCTTTCTCCACTGGCCAGGAAGAGCACCACTCCACGCACGGCAGCTGAAGAATCTCGCCAGCAGTGGTAGATGAGCTACCAAACGTGCCTCTCATCTACCCTAAGTGTCTGGTTTTCAGGCGCCAGATATTCGCCTTTGCCCCTTCTCCTGTCAGTTTAAACAGCTCTGCCACGAGAAGGCCAGGAGCTGGACTTGACTGCCAGAGGCTATTTGAGACGCACGCCGTTGGAGAGGAGAGCGAAATTCTCCACCCCACCTCTGGCAATAACAGTCCTTAGAACCTAGAGTGCTAACTGAAGTGTATTTGTTTTCATATTTTAAAGTCTTTTCTTTTGCTTTTGGACCCATTTTTAAAAAAACCCATTTTACAAGATTTTAAAAGTCCAGATTTTCTTCACAATGATAAAACTGCAGTTCTTCTTCTTCTTTATACACATTTGCTGTATATATCTTTCAGATACAGATGAATGCACATATAGGAGTGGAGTACAGACTTCAGAACATATACTCCAAGAGTGCCAAATTTTTACAGACCTACGCAATCAGACATGACCACAGGGCTTGGATCTAAAGTGGAAGCTGTGGAGATGCTAGGAGGACTTGGAGAAGACTGTAGTCTTCATCCTGGTGACTGTACTGATCCCTCTAAACTGCATGGCCGCACACAGAAAAAAAGATCATACCACACACAAAATTTTTGGAGCCGTACTAAAAAAAAAATGAAACTGCTACTTTTATTTTTCAGTTTCTAGATGTTACCCCGTGCTTTAAATGTGATCAAGAAAAATACAATGATGGCACATGTTTTTCCTTTACTGTTTCTTTCCTGTTGAGAAATGACTTTCAGATCAGATGTTTCAACTGGTTTTTCATCACGTAGTTTCGGTACTACAGTAGCAAAATTGTGACGGGGCAAGTAGGCACACACAGCATAGAAGGTAATTAAAACAGGCACACAGAGTTCATTCATTCCTTTGCATGTCCCTTGCGGAACGTTGCCTCCCAAACAGCACTCCTGTAGGCCTCTCGGTTGTGAGCAAGATGGCCTGCTGCTGCTGCATCCATTTCCAGATCATCAACGATGTCTTGCAGCCATCTTCGTTTCGGTCTTCTTCTTTTTCTTTTTCCCATTATGTATCCTTCCAATACGGTCTTCTCTAAATTATCATGACGTTTAATGTGGCCAAAATATTTAAGTTTTCTCTCTTTAATCCTCTTTACTAGCCAGCCTTCTTCAATATTAAGCTCTTGTAGTATAGATATATTTGTTCTTTTTTGTGTCCACGATATTTGGAGAACTCTTCTATAGCATTTACATTCAAAGGCATTTATGTGCTTCTCAGCTGTTTTGTTAAGTGTCCAGGTCTCACAGGCATATGTTGCGATAGGAAAGATGCATGTCCTTAAAAATCTTATTTTTGTGGTCCTGTCTGCTCCTCTCCACAGATTCTTTATTTGTTTTACTTTCTGAAGAGCAATAGATGTCCTCCCTTTAATTTCCCTCATTGTATCTCCATTATTAGTTAGTAGTGATCCAAGATATTCAAAACTCTTCACTTCTTCCAGTTTTTCCTCATTGATACATATTTCAGTTGCCTTGTTTGTTTTGTCAGAGTACAGAAGGCAATTAAAATAAATGGGCAGATGAATTTCCACTGCGTCGTGGAAAGGGAGAATGTCCACTGAGCTGCCCAGGCATGCAAACTGATATTGGTAACTAACATCAGATGTCATGATCACCAACATTAAAGCCGTCCATTTTGTTTTTTTTTCAACAGCAGCAGAGTTACAGTGTGTGTGTGTATGTACATTTGCACACACAATATTTGTTTGCACATGAGCTGCCCATTTTGCACGCAGACCGAAAACTCTTAGAGGGAACATTTGTCACCAGGCTTCAGACTTAGCATGCTTTATATGCCTGTATATGCAATTCTGTTTCTTGGATACACCGGACTGTTTTTTTTTTTTTTTTGTAGTTTCTGTATAGAACCATGCAGCTTAGCTTCTTGGGTTCTTTCACTAAGACCACTTTGGTCCTACCGAAATCAATCAAATATACACTGTTTTCAAGCTTCCTGTATCTTTCATTTTCAACGCTGGCAGTTTAGCACTGTTTCACTAATAATTTTATAACATAAATTTTACTGTTCTAAACATATTAGTAATTATAGAGATTAAGTGCTTTTTTTTTAAAACCTGCCAGGTTTTCTACAGCACTACCTACCAAATAAAATGAAAACCATGCCATTCTTTTGGTGAGAGCTGGAATAAAATCCTGGAGCACCAATTACTACATCTTCATTTCCATCATTATTCAGATCAGCCACTGCATAAGCACTATGTTGAAAAAAGCAAAAATTAAGAGGCAGTCATAATTTTTTTTTAAAAGTCGCTATATGATAGACATGGTAGATAGATGTACAGCTTGGGGGTCAATGGCCTGAAAACCATTATCATACACAAATGAAGTCTCCTATATCTAGCCTGACTGATACAAATTTTATATGTCACATATTCAAATTCAACATTTGCTTTCAAATTTTATTTCCAGATTGGCATGTTCAATAGGTTGAGTGGTTAGGTGCTCAGTCTACTAAATCAGTGGTACTAGGTCCAATCCCAGCAAGGGATTTTTTTCTGGTACTTCCACACCAAAAAGTTCTAAAAATGGGTACCAGAGAAATCTGGGAAGGTAGATGATGCCAGGTGTGATACTGACCATATCAGACTTTAATATGTTGAAGGTCTTGGAAATATCGGCCTAATATCGTATCCCCAATATGCTTTTTTTTTTTATGTCCAATGGGGAAAGAGGTGCCTGAGTGGATGATGGACCTGGAGTGCCACTGATAAACTGAAGCTGGAAACCCGATTAGACAACAAGATGTCTTCAGACTGGTTATCAAGTGAGCAATGTTTTATAAAGGGCGGACTACATGAATGGCCATGCCAATGAATTAAATTCTTAAATACCAATCAACATGCCTTGCGTCTAAGGGTTATTTTTCAGATTACCAATCGACGTGTAGCGCACCGGTCTCTTTTAATTTATCCTGACTATACTGAAAAACAGTCTCATGGGTGATGAGGAAAAGGAGATGGACATATGTTGGTCACTTGATGAGAAGAAATGATCAGAGAATCCCAAAACAAGCTATCAAGTGGAACACAACAGGCCGAAGAAAAAGGGGCAGACCGCGTGAAACTCTGAAGAGGACATTATTAAGAGAGGCCAAGTTAACAGGCATAAAATCCTTTGATGAGGTTGAAAGACTCGCCGAAGACAGGAAAAATTGGCGAACTACTTTGCGAGCCCTATGTGACGTTTAACGGCACGGGAAGGATATAAGATATAAGATAAGATACTGAAAAATCTCAACTGGTTGTACCACTTCCTTTCTATGTCAAATCTGACCATGAGGCATGCAGGAGATTGAATTCAGACCAATTTTGTGTTAAAATTTAACTGTTTTTTTTCTAAACTTACAGTTGCTAGGTTCTTGTTTACAAATAAATATGCCCGCCAGTGGTAGTTCATTTCATTCCTGCATAAGAAGCACAAAATTTAATTCGACAGTGGATAAACTAAATTGAAGTGGATGCAGATGGTAGTGATTTTGAATTGTCACACTCATGCGCTACTGATTCAGGCAATGAAGATGATCTATCTTTTGGTTCAGCAGCAAAACATGCTAAGAGGCTGATGATACTACTTCTCAGCTTGTTGCTAGTACTAGCTGTAATATCACAGTAAGTAATGCTGAAGTTTGTGGAATGCCTGGAGCATGTATACGTAGCACAGGAAATGAGCAGGATGAGTGAAGATGTGCATAAGAGAGAATGACATGCTCTAGATTTGTGTTCAAACCTCTGTGTCAGCCTGGTGTTAGAGCTTGGATATGAGGACAGCATTGAGCTCAATTACCACCATTTTTACCAGCAGATTCAAGAGCTACTTGCTGAAGCAAATCAATACTTTTGCAAGAATAAAATGCATCCAAAACAATCCAAGTACCAAGTTTTCAGTGTATGGCAGGTGGATGGATGTTACAGAGATGGAGCTGGACAAAGTTTTTGCTGTTCTCATCAACATGGGCACGCAGAAAAAGCCACATATTAAGGATTACTGGTTCCAAGCTCCTGATCTGTGTCAAGCCTGGTCTGGCCAGATGTTTTCTAGGCAAATATTCCAGGATATTTATCACACCACTCTAAATGCTGCAGGAGATCAGACTGAAGGAAAGGATAAGATAGAACATTTTGTAAATCTTGTACTTTACGAGAGTAGGAAAGCTTTCTATCCTTATGAAAATTTCAACCTGGATGAAATGGTGACAGGCTTCAAAGGTAGGTGGCAGTACAAACAGTTTAACGCACAGAAGCCAAAAAAGCATCAAAGTTTTTGGTCTATGTGATGTGGCTACTGGCTTTGTAATTAATCTCCTTTTTCTATTTTGGCTCCAACACATCATACAACCCTGAAGCTGACCCCAGCAGTTGGCAGGTCAAGAAAGTTTTCCATACACTGCTTCAGCCATCTGGGACGGAATACCATGAGTTTGCTGACAGATACTACACAAACAGAGAGTTGCTTGACTACCTGCTAGAACAGGAGACCTACTATACTGACACTCTCAAGCTCAACAAAAGAAACTTTCCACTGCAGGTCAAACAGCAGAAATGAACTATGGTAGAACTTGATGTCACATCGTTGGGACTGTCAGAATGTGATGACAATAAGCGGAGCTGACATAAACAGGAGTCCATTAAAAAAAGGATTTAACTTGGCCAGTGTGTGCATGTGTGTGTTTGTCCGTCCCACATATGCTACATTAAACACATAACAAATAGCCAAAGCTATCATCATCAGACACAATATGTACTAATCACAAAATGTTAGTCACAAAATATATTAATCACAAAATACAGTAAGTCTTAGTCTTACAATATAGAAAATACTATAATTAAGCAGCATCTGATTTGTCAGCAGTAGTACTAAAAAAATGCGTGATTTTGTGTTGTGTAGTGATAACTGGTCTATTAATAAAAAAAAGTCATTTAAACATGATACAGCACTAAAAACATCCTGCGCCACATTAGGCATACTGTAAATGAATGAGCGCACAGTCTCAAACACGCTTACAGACTGAGCATAAAAAACAGTTTTGGTGGGCATCTGGTCTGTGGACTCATTGACGTCATCAGCACTATCCTCAGCGTCGCTGTCTACCTTGCTTTTACTGCAACATTGCGATCATCTCTTCGAATGAATACATTTCCGTTGACAGCAAGCCATCATTGGCTGAAATGAACTGATCAAACGTGACACTTCCATCAGAAATTGCTGCCCACTCTTCATCTGTGACCAAGTCCAGGGGAACATCACAAATATCGCTGGCATTTGTATTGATCACTGGCTCGGGCAAGAAAGTAAACTGCGATTTACGAAAGCAGTTCACAATCGTTGACTGACTGACACTATTCCATGCCACATGCATAAAATTAATTGCTATCTTGACGTCAATCTCGGCGACATGCTTTTGTTCCACAGCATACAGCACATGATGCACTATTCACTTTCTGTGCTATTGCTTGAAGGCATAAATGATACCTTGGTCGCAAGGCTGCAGCATGTTGGTTGTGTTAGGTGGCAGGAAAACAAGCTTTGCAGCCATCAGATTGGTGATGTCAGTGTGTGCTGGACAGTTGTCAACGAACAACAAGACTTTTCTGTTCATTCGGTTCATTTTGTTGTCGAAAGAAATTACCTCAAACAGTTCACTTGTCATCCAAGCATGCAGGTTGGCCTTATAAGTGAGGGGCAGGCTCTTTACATTCTTGAAGCACCATGGATTTCGTGACTTTTCGATAACAAGGAGCAGAGTCTACTCAGTGCCAGACATGTTACAGCACATGACAGCTGTTAAGTGATCTTTAGAACGTTTGCCACGTGGCACTTCTCATCATGAAAGCATAAAGTCCTGTTCAGTAGTAGTTTATAAAACACGCCTGTTTCATCCATGTTAAAAATGTCATCTGGGTTGTACGCATCCAAAAATTTTGGCAAGCAAGAAATCCAATCATTAACAACATTGGTGTTAACCTGGACCGCTTCGCCTGAAGCGACCTTAAATGTTACATTGTGGGATTTCTTAAAGCGCTCAAGAAAGCCATTCAAACACTTCCAGTCAGACATATCCATTTCTTTCACAAAATGTTGTGCGATTTCTGCCAGCATAGGACCGTACACAGGCAAATGTGAAAAACATGTCTGTTTGAACCATTTCACCAGAGCACACTCAATATCCATGTAGGAACTCGCACACATTTGCTTATAGTTTGATCTAACTAAAGGCGAGTGAAAGTCTCATTCGATTCTGTCTTGGTTTTTAACAAGTTTTGATACAGTTGAAACATCAACTTCAAATTTATCCGCTATGTCCTTTCTTGTAACTTTTTCATCAACTTGCTTCAGAATATCCATTTTACTGTTCAAATCCAGATCAACACATTTGCATTTAGTAGTAGCCATTATCTATCACAATGAGAACCAGAGAGAAGTTCCCGACTATCCGATTCACAGTCCACTATTCAAGTCTGACTAACTATCACCTCACGTTGGCAATTTAACACCGCCCACATCTTGATTAAGAAGCCAATGACCAAAAAGCCAGATTTTAATCATGAAAGGGCGGCCGTGGTAAGCCTTTCATTCACACCACATGAGTTTCGATGCCCACATGTTCAAAAGCTTGATGCAGCAAATACTTGGTGATCAAATGGCCGGCCCCTTCTTTGACGAATCGCGAAGCTGATAACGTTTTGTGAGATGTTTATAGCTTGTACTTGCCCAGTCTGTGATACAAAGCGTGGTCGTTAGGTCCTCCAGGTGCAAAAATGACATTAACCGATTTGTGGCAATATCTTATATCTTATATCCTTCCCGTGCCGTTAAACGTCACATAGGACTCACAAAGTAGTTCGTCAATTTTTCCTGTCTTCGGCGAGTCTTTCAACCTCATCAAAGGATTTTATGTTGTGGCAATAAGCAGGGTGATATTAACGGGAGTAAAGCCCATTAAGTACTTACGGGAGTTGGCTGAGGATATAAATTTATGTGACAATATCCAGGTGGTGACATAAAGTGATGTGATATTAAGTGGGTTCGACTGTATTTTGAAATGAAATGGTTTCTGAACAGCACTGACAGAATACTGTGTGAGGCTTTCAGAGATAAGAAAGCCAAGAAAGAGATTGTAGCAAAGCAAAGCAGAGGACATGACCATAATAACTCACAAAGGAGTAGTCAAGCCTGCTGTTACTAACAGCTACAATCAGTCGATGAATGGTTGTGATCTTATGGATCAGAGAGCTGCATATTATGGAATCCACACCAGAAAGTCTGTCAAATGGTGGAAAAAACATATTCATGTGGATATTTGAGACTGCTCAGGTAAACAGCTTTATTCTGTACACACTTAGCAGTGATAAGAAGTTAGGACTGCGTGACTTCAAGAACCAGTTGCTGTATAAGCTCACTGAAGCCTGTATGAAAGAGCTGCTGATACAGAAATCAATGGCACCAGTTCCTGCAAACCAATCTGCAGCAGCACCAACGAAAGTTTCTGACACCAGGCATCTCGTCACGTATCACAAGAAAAATTTGAGATGTGCCCACTGCAGGACACCGGCCAAACCCAAAAGAATCCACTTCTACTGTTCAGGGTGTCCTAATCATCCCCATCTGCATCCTCAGTGCTTTGCTAATTACCATATGAATGTATAGTAGGTGAAAAAAAATTAAATGTTATAAACAGAATACTTCAGATTCAGAGTTAGAGCTACCTGTGTTTTCAAGTAAATATTAGTCGCCACCCATTTGTGTTTTCATGTAAATATTAGTTGGCACCCATTTGTGTTTTCAAGTAAATATTAGTCACCACCCATCTGTGTTTTCAAGTAAATATTAGTCGCCACCCATTTGTGTTTTCATGTAAATATTAGTTGGCACCCATCTGTGTTTTCAAGTAAATATTAGTCGCTACCCATTTGTGTTTTCATGTAAATATTAGCTGCTCACTTATTGTTTTCAATTTATTGTACATACACAATCAGTGTATATTTTCCTATGAATTTTGGAGGATATGTTAGGAAATGGTGTTTGTGTAAAATTTTATTCATTTTGGATATATTGGACCCATTCCAATATATGAATTTTACCCCCCTTTGTCCACTGATGTAAACCCCCCCCTCCCCACTCCTTCTTGTGTAATGAGAGTTAAAGGTTAGAAGAACAGAATATCAGCTTTACTACTTGCAACAACACATCGAAGTGACAGTTCACTTTTCAGCCTTGTCAGACAACAAAAACAAAGCATAGAAAAAAAAAAAAGTAGAAACAAAAACAGTAAACAGGACTGTAGAGAAATAAGTAACCAGCTTAATATTCTCTATATACAGTATACACAGTTTAGTGTGGAAGATAATAACAAATAAGAAAATGACCCTAAAAGTGGGGAAAAGACTACTGAAGTGATATATTGAACAAATACTGTTATATGGATGTGAAACTTTAAAAGTCAACAAAAGGATGATATAGAAACTGGAAGCATAAGAGTTGTGGTTTTGGAGAAAGATGCGACAAATACCCTGGAAAAACAAATGAAGAAGCCATCAAAAACAAGTTTCACAACAATGAAAACTAGTTAAAACAATAAGAAAAAAGAAAATGAGAAGAAAAGAAGCTAGTAATAACTGGAAATTTCAAAGGAAAAATGAAGAGAGGAAAGCCAAGAAAAAAAAAATCGCAGTGGACTGATCTGGTGGCATGGAAAAAGAAAACCACTTGAACTGGCTGGAAACACCATGGACCGCACAAAATGGAGAAACATGATCGGCAATGCTATCCGACATGGATAATATATATAATAATATAATATAAAATAATAATAATATACAGTTTAGAATGGCATTATTGTTATAACTGAAATTAAAAGAGAAATAAAGAAAAAAAAACATATAAATCAGGCACATAAAGAAGTGTTAGATATATGATGAGATAATATATATATATATATGTATATATTTTTTTTTCCAGGCTTGAAGCATACTGAGCTGTAATCCATCACAGTAACCTTCACTGTGAAACTGACACAGAATGATGATGATGATATTGACATAGATTTGCCAGACAAATCTTACACCTGATGTTTTATCTCCATAAAAGCTCTGAGCAGGATGTTCATGAAGATGCTGGAGCACAGCATTATGTCAGAGTGGATGTGGATTACCAGAAGATAGCTTGTCTTCTTCTTCTTATGCAAAAATAATTTTGGCCAGCGTGGGGAACGAACAGAAGATAGGTTGAAAATAGAGTCTGGAAACTTCTTCTTCAAGTGCACATTGGCAATGATGCGTGGTATCCTGATTTTTGCGATGCGTCTTTTGGCTGGGTACCTCTGACTTCAGCACCTTTCCTTGCTAAGGCAGACTGCGGTCTTGTTCAGACAGCCATGAAGACAGTGGTGTAGGCTGGCCTGGCCAAAACTTTGTTTTCCAGCCTCTGGTGGCTGTACTTAAGTCCCTTCTCCATGTCAGACGGTTTTGAGACAGTTCCTCAAAGACACTCCAACTTTGGGATGAGGAATCCGATGAGTACTTCAATGATATCCATTCCCCGCCACCTATAGTCTGTTGGCTCTGTTTTGTTTACATCATTCTGATAGCCATTGTTGTAAAGACCTACAGGCTTGTCATGTTCTAGATTCATTGGTTCACATCAGATTTTCCTCATCCCTGCCGGCAATCTCCATTTCCCCATCCATCCACCAACATGATATTACATTTTACAAAAATAACAATTACAATTAGTGTTGACTACTACAGGTTTCTGGGCTACAGAAGTAGATCAGAGTTTTTAAGCAAACAGATCTATGTTCCCTGTCTCACAAATACTATGTTAAGATAAGTGTGTTCTTAACACAGTTGTTCCCAGGGAAAAAGTCTGGAAACAAAAATTAAGCTCAGAATATACAACCTCTGTGGACGAGCCCTCCCAGTCAGGTTGAGCCTGTTGCTAGCAGCATCAAAGAAAGAAGCGCGTCTAGGGTCTTGGCCAGTTCTGGAACACCAGCCATGCTAACTATGCCAGTGACTCTGTACAGTTATTTTGGTGCCCCCTGGTACACAGAGAGCACGTAATGGACAGTTATTTTGGTGCCCCCTGGTACACAGAGAGCACGTACAACTTTTCTAAGCAGAGGTGTACTGTCTCTTAAAATCAAACAGAATCATGTCATCTAAGAGGTACCTTCCTAATCTTGCATACTCTGTTCCACTGGTAAATACAGCACTTGGCATTTCATACTTGTCAGACTTGATATTCATTCTGACCACATCCTTGGGCTCTTGCTTGTTAACATGATGCCTTTGTGTAGCTTTGCTTGTGGCTAGTCTAATCTTTTCCTGAAAGACAGAGGACAGTTACATCATTTCATGAATCTTTTCTCTTACTTTTAGTATTCTATCCTATAGTTATTTTCTAGCTTATAGTGAATCTTATTACCAGTATCCTTTTCCATAGTCATGTTATAGTTTTATACTGGTAACATATCCTATAGTTATGCCTAGTTAATTATGAATCTTTTCTCTCATTACTGAAATCTTTTCCTGGTGTTCCTAATTTTCACTTCATTAACTGTTGTTGTCCTACCTACCTAGTACCGTGAGCATGATGTTCTTTGCAGCTGATGTGGTCAAGGTGTTGAGTTGCAGCATTGTGTTGAGTTGGCAGTGGGTTGTTGTGCTGTCTATTTTTTCAGTCCCTAAGTGCAGCTAAATACTAAATGATGTTCAATACTTCTTTAGTAGACTCCACTACCATGAGGACTATGTCAAGCCAACCAACTGATGCAATATGTCAACCATGGAGCAAGCATTTTAGCTATGACCATCAAAATAGCCAACGCCTTCACCCCTCTTAACATCAGTACAGATATCAGCAAAACAAGAAAAGATGCTATGAAAGCTATGCCAAACATGGCTCTAAAACTTCTGTTTTCATGAGTTTTTGTTTTTTTTTTCATAATCAAGTTAACTTCAAAAACTTTCATTCTACCTTCAGGAATTTTCCTGGCTTGAAAACCATGCCTCTGCCAGATTTTTCAACTTCCACATCACTCAAATTTGTATCAGAAACATTCAGCCGTGTGTAAAAGCCATTCTTTAAGACCGAAGAATTCTTTGTTCGAGGAACAAGTCCTGAGGTATCATTGCAGCGAATAAACAATGGGTTGAAGTCCATTGTGCAGAATCTGGATTCAACAGTAGCATACATGATGTGAGCAAGCATATTCAATCTAGTGGAATTAACAAGGTCCTATAAAAGCTACGGTGTCAAAATATACTTCTGTCTGTCTGTCCATCTCTCTCTCTCTCTCTCTCTCTATATATATATACATATATATATATACATACATATATATATATATACATACATATACATACATACATACATACATATATATATATATATATATATATATATATATATATATATATACACACATATATATATATTCATTTGCCACTGTGTGACTTTCAAGGTGACTGTTAGATGTTTTCCCCCGTGTGGTACCCGGGATCTGCAAAGAATAGGACCACTGTACCCTACCATGCATGATCGTAAAAGGCGACTAAGGAGGGTTCAGCATAGGGCCAGCAACCCTATCTGGTAAAAAACTATCAGACTGCTACAGAAACAGAAGCAAGGGAAAAAGCAAATGCAGGTGGAAGGAGAAATGCTTATCAGGAAACTGAGCCCATGAAGGTTGTGGATGAAAGCCAGCCACTGGAAGTCCCCAGCCCGACTGCAGACCTCCTGGAACCTAAACAAAAGATGCAAATAGGCAGCTGGAATGTAAGAACACTAAACCAGACTGGAAAACTAGCACAAACCATCAAGGAAATGCACAGATACAAACTAGACATACTAGGAATACAAGAAGCAAGATGGACAGGACAAGGCAGAAGGAAATTAACAACACAGCACACAGAAGATACAATAATATGGTCAGGTAAAGAAGATCTTCAAGAAGGAGGAGTAGCATTGATTATAACAAAAGAAGCATCAAGAGCATTGCTGAAATGGACCCCAATAAATGAGAGATTATTATATGCACAGTTCAACTCAAGATTCACGAAGCTGTCTATTATAGTTTGTTATGCACCAACAGAAGCAGCTGAAGGGGAATTAAAAGAAGATTTTTACAACAGCCTCCAAGCCACAGTAGAAACAATACCCAAGCATGATATGCTACTCATCTTGGGCGACTTCAATGCAAAAGTAGGTGAAGGAAATGAAGATAGAAGAAGAATCATGGGAAGAGAAGGAATCGGAGAAATAAATGAAAATGGAGAAAGACTGTGCAGTTTCTGTGAAGAAAACATGATGACCATCGGAGGGACAATTTTCCAACACAAAAACATCCATAAGGTGACTTGGAGGTCACCAGATAAAACCACAGAAAACCAAATTGATCACATACTAATAAACAACAAGTGGAAACGGTCACTACAAGATGTGCGAGCAAGGAAAGGAGCAGATATAGGAAGTGATCACAACCTTCTGGTAGCAAAAATAAAACTAAAATTAAGGAAAGCCAGAATCGGAGAACACAGAAAGATACATTTTGATACAAGAAAACTGATAGACCAGCAAACAAGAAATGAATTCTCAATAATACTTAAGAACCGCTTCAGTGTCCTACAAGATGAAGCAGAAATGTCCATATTAGAGTTCAATAAAACACTACAGGAAACAGCAAAAGAGGTGCTGGGATATCGGAAAAGGAGAAAAGAGGAATGGATAAGTGAGACCACATGGGAAAAGATAGAGCAAAGAAAAGAAATCAAGAAAAAATTACTGAACACCAAATCACAACGGCTTAAAGAACGAGTTTTAAGTAATTATGCACAAAAAGACAAAGAAGTGAAGGAATCATGCCGTCAAGATAAACGTCAATATTATGACAACTTAGCAGAAACAGCAGAGAAAGCAGCATATACAAATGACATGAAAACCATATATAAAATCACAAAGCAGATGACAGGTAACTTCAATACAAGATGTGAAAGTGCAGTAAGAACACAAAATGGACAACTGGTCAGTGGAGAAAGAGAAAAAATTGAAAGATGGAGGGAACACTTTAACACTCTACTAAACAGAACACAAGCAGCACAAGCAATAGATATACCTGAAGCAAAAGCGGAACTAAACATCAATACAGGACCAATAACAATAAATGAAGTAAAAGAGGCGATAAAGATGCTAAAATCAGACAGGGCACCAGGTGAAGATGAAGTGACTGCTGAGATGTTGAAAGCAGAAGAAACAGAAACACCAAAACAACTTTGCCGGATATTACAACAAATTTGGGATTTAGAAAAAGCCCCAGAGGAGTGGAAAACTGGTCTTATAGTAAAACTACCAAAGAAGGGTGACCTCAGAGATTGCGGGAACTGGAGAGGCATTACCCTACTGCCACTCACTAGTAAAGTATTTTGCAGAATAATCATTAACAGAATTGTACCAACACTTGAGGAAAAACTTCGGAAAGAGCAGGCAGGATTTAGGAAAGGAAGATCATGCATAGACCATATATTTGTACTTAGACAAATATTAGAACAGGCAAATGAGTGGCATAGCACAACATATGCATTATTCATAGATTTTGAGAAAGCCTTTGACAGTGTCAACAGAGATGCACTGTGGAAAATCCTAAGATGGCATGGCCTCCCCCATAAAATAGTTAATGTAATCAAAGCCCTATACGAGGGTTTTCAGTGCAAAGTTATCTGTGGAGAACATACCTCCAGCAGCTTTAGGGTACAAACAGGAGTGAAACAGGGATGTGTACTATCACCAACATTATTTATCTTGGCAGTAGACTGGTTAATGAAGGAGGCAACATCAGACAAACGCAGAGGATTACAATGGACCCTTGACACAGTGCTGGAGGACCTTGACTTTGCGGACGACATTTGTCTATTATCAAGCAGTCACAAAGATATGCAAGATAAAATAAACAAGTTAACCCAGAATGCAAACAACATAGGACTAAAGATCAATGTAGGAAAGACAAAGTTAATGAAGCAAAATGTGAACAACAGAAATGTACTCAGAGTAGATAACAAGTTAGTGGAGGAGGTCAACGAATTTGTATACCTTGGCAGCAGAGTAGTAGAAAATGGAGACAGCACAGAGGACATCAACAGCAGACTTACTAGAGCAAACCAGGCTTTTGCAATGCTACAGAATATATGGAAATCAAATAAACTAAGCATAAATATGAAAATCAGGATATTTAAGAGTAATGTTCTAAGTGTACTACTCTATGGAAGTGAATGCTGGAAAATCACCAAAACCATAGAAAACAAGTTGAATTCTTTCCAGACTAAATGTTTACGTAGAATTAAAAAAATATTTTGGCCAAACACCATAAGAAATAACATTTTATTGGCAGAAATGCAGATGAAACCACTGACAACAATTATTGAGGAAAGACGCTGGCGATGGTTGGGACATGTGCTCCGAATGACTGACAACTCACTACCAAAAATAGCACTAAGATGGACACCACAGGGGAGCAGAAGTAAGGGTAGACCAAAAGAGACATGGAGAAGAACAGCAGAAAGGATGTTGAGCAATGGAGGGCTCACCTGGGCAAGAGCAGAAAAAAAGGCGAAAGACAGGCATTTGTGGAAAACCCTTGCGGAAGCCCCATGTGCCCTGGGCACTTAAGGTTCAGAGAGAGAGAGTTAGATGTTTTTGAATTTAAGATAAATACCTGTACAGAAACTAATGGTCATGTCACTTCATATCATCTTTTTTTTTTTTAGGATACTTGTGTGTCTCTCTCTCTTGCTCACTCACTCACTCTCACTCACACACACAAACACACGCACCCCCCCCCACCCCAATCAGTCATTTGCATGTCCCTTGCGGAACTTTGCCTCTCTAACAGCTCTCCTGAGGCCTCTTGGTTACAAGCAAGATGCCCTGCTGTTGATGCATCCATTTGCAGATTATCAACAATGTCTTGCAGCCATCTTTGCCTTGGTCTTGCTCTCTTTCTTTTTCCCATTATGTACCTTTCCAAGATGGTTTCCTCTAAATTCTCATGACGTTTAATGTGTCCTAAATATTTAAGTAAATATACACACTCCACATAAAACTAAAATTCATTACTTCTTGGTTAACAATATTAGTTTTAATAAAACATATTATACTTTCATAATAACCTCACAGACCACATGTTTCAGTTGAACACCCCCTGATATAAAACAACATTCCTTATTCTGCCATACAACATACATCTACAATGAAAATTATTCCTTCAGTTCAGTTCAGTATTAAGTTCTTGGTATCATCATGAACAAGATACTCCCATAATCGCTCCACCGCCTGTGCCAGTGAATATCACACAGTATACTATTCGTTAAATTTCCTAACATATATTCTCACCTTTGGCCATTCTCAAGTGCAAATGTAAAATGTTTCCAGATTCTTTGTGTCCACATTGACATGTCTTCTATACCTCCAAGGAAGTAGCTGTACAACTCATCAACCAAAAAGGGGCTGCTTTTGGCAGAGATTGGGAAGTACTAATTTTCAGGATTGAAATACATGCAATCATTATCTTCACAAAAAAAACAAAACAAAAATCTTACATTCATTCACTATATAGTGACTATAAACAAATATTGAAAAAAAATAATTAAATGAAATTAAAATTACATCATAAACTATAGATCAAGTCTTTCCTTAGCAACCGTGCAACATAATATAACATTTAATATACATATCAACGGAGATGTAGAGTCGAGTCGATAACTCAGACTCAAGTATTATTCAAGTCACTTTAAAGACTGGCGTTCGAAGAAGAAGAAGACTTTAAAGATTCAGCTGGAACATGTAGAACAGTGACTTGGACTGTACTTGCTAAATGGAATTTTTCACTCAATCAACACAACAATTTTATCACAGCCCTTTTATTAGTAAGACAATGCATGGTTCAACAACATCATTCCCCTGTTTGCTGTCAGACATATCTAATTTAAATCTACTGTCCATTTAATTTTACCTGATGCATGACTAGACATTGTGTAATAATAAACCTCCTATAGACTGAGAAATGTTGTACATCCTGAAGGCACAAGCTAAAAAAGCAAGGTGTGTGCAATGGTAATGTAATATGAAAAAGGTAGATAGAGGTGTATGGTGCAGTTTTACAAAGTGATTTTCCCTCTTCCCACCCCCCCCCCCCCCGACACCTCCTCTAGTGGCTATCATGTTTCTATTGCCTATCCCCCCACCCCTTTCTACCACTGTTTTCCTCCTCTCTCTCCACCTCTTCTTTACGATTGGCTCTATCGGGTATCCTTTGTTGTGGTCAGCGTGGTCCTTCCTTCTACTACACATATTTCTGGAGGAGGCCACATTCAGATAAATTCTTCGTTTTTTTTTTTTTTTTGTCTCATTATGCATGTAATCCTTGAAAAAGGCTCACGCCTAAATATCGGATGTTGTATGTTTTTCATTTATACATTCTCATACTTTCTATTCGTTTTTTCTCACCTTACTCACTCCCTCCCTCACTTTGTAAAACTGCACCATACACCTCTGTCTACCTTTTTTATTTAAACCAGTTTTACTGCAGTCGCCATCCCTTTTAATGTAATATGAAGCAGTTGGATGCCATAAAAAGTGAATGATTTATATCAGTAGCCAGTGATAAATCACTGCCGTGCTTGTATTATCACATGTGGGTTTGTAGTGAGAGAAAGATGTGAGGTTCAAGAGAGATAATTCAGGTTAGGATTTCTGCAAAAACTTTCTAAATATACGAAGGACATCCATGTACTTCTATCTAGAATTACCGTAATGAACAGTTAAAATAGTGGGAGATCCACTTTCTACAAGTTGCTATTAACAGGACTTTTTTTTTTCATTCTGGAATTAGCTGCATAAAGGCGAGTTGTAAATCTTTGATTTTTATTGTCTGCCACTTGTTTTGCTTCAGGACACAGAATCCTTATTTTTACCAGAGATCTTTCAGACTTCTAAGTTCACTTCCTTGTCACTGTTTCTGCATGTTTATTACTTGCTTTTCAAAACTGCTGACAATGTTAGCCATTCAGCGATTATGTTAACCATTTCCACTTATAGCAGACTATTATCTTTTTCCAGAAGCATGCCATCCTAGCTTTAAAACTATAACTAGCTATTTCTAGTTTTATAAATCATCCCTTGGTGATTATCTGTGAAGAACTAATACTTGCCTTTTCTGTCCATACCTCAGGAACTGTATTTCTAATAGGTTTTAATCTTACTTATATCCTTCTCATGCCGCTAAACATATCATAGGGCCCACATGGTAGTTCGCCAATATTTCCTGTCTTCGGTGAGTTTTTTAATCTCATTAAGGGTGTTATACCCACTGAACTGGCCTCTCCTAACAATGTCCTCAATAGAGTTTCACGTGGTCAACCTCTTTTTCTTCGGCCTGTTGTGTTCCGTTTGATAGCTTGTTTGGGGATCCTCTGATTGTTTCTTCTCATCACATGACCAACATAAGTCCATCTTCTTTTTTCTGATCACTCATGAGACAGGTTGTTGTTTGCTCATCCGTCTTATCTCTGTGTTGTTGTTGAATTCGTTTCACTTTATACTGAGTATTTTCTTTAGGCATTTCTATTTTTTAAAGAGTCTAATTTGTTGTCTATTACTTTAGTTGTTTTCCAGCTTTCACATGCATACATGAGGGTAGATATCACATTTGAATTGAATAATCTTAACTTGGTTTTTGTGCTTAAAACTTTTGAATGCTATATGTTTTCAAGATTTTTGAAGGTCAATGCTGCTTTTGCAATTCGAATTCTAATGTCCTTTCTGGTGTCACCATCCTGGTCTATGTAGTTGCTGAGACATGCAAAATGGTTTACTTCTTCAACAGCTGTTCCTTCTATGTATAAATCACAGGTTTTAATACTGAAGAAAAAACTCAAAATGACTGTTAGATGACTGATGAATTGGTAAATAAAGTATATATTGAATCTTACATTTATTTATTTTACTTTACTTTCCTCACTCTCACACTCCTAACCCTTTAAAAAGCCTATAATAAATCACTTTTAGGATTGCCGTATAAAGCAAGACATCAAGATGTCTGTTTGTCCTCTCAAAACTGACAGTACATCAGGAAGGCGATAAAACAAGACAAAATCTGCAAAGCATCAATAAAGCAATTTAAATTTTTTTGAAAAAAAGGAAGCCTGACATAACAAATAAAATAAGCAAATGCATTTCTCTTCTCTTAAAAAAAATAAGACACAATAAATGATGAGTCATGACCATTTATGGTACTAGACAGACCAAACTACAAAGTGATGAACACTGCCACATTGTCAATGAATTGCAGATGTATGCATGTTCTAAAAACAGAACATTAACATATACGACTCACCTCTTTAACAGCAACTCGTTCAGCAATTCTGTACAGATAAACAATCATACAATTATTTGTCCATGGCAAGCAGGAACTATGTAAAATTCAAAATGTTGAGCACTCGCTGATTTGGGGTATTTGTTAACAAAAAAATTACTTTGTCCTTGTTGTGAGACTACACTGTTATTTTCCTCTTCAGTGTACGATGCAAGGTATGGGAAATCGATATGCTGTACATTTATTTAAAGTACATGCTTGTTCTCTACCGATAAATTCTAACGCAGCCTTACTTAAAGATGCAGCAGTTCATCATATGCAAATGGTTACTACATGAACTTGATACTAACTAATCTATTAGCAGTTAATTTGCAATCATTTAACTGGTCTACCATATCTATCTCTCAGTTGATGCCTTCATATTCATCTTCACTTCCCTTACAAGTGTATTTCTTATTTTTCTTATTCCCCTACAGACAACTTTCACTCATATCTGCAAAAGAAAACTTTTGCTTGCTCTCCATTTGCATAATTCATTAGAACTAATTATATTAACTTCCAACAGATCATAACATACATGTAAAGATGATGCGTGAAAGTAGAGGAACACAATAACAAGTTTTCAGCCCATATGAACAACTCTTTAATATTTTTTAAAAGTTTATTCATTTTTTTCTTTATCAAACTTCTTCATCTTTTTTAAAAAATTTATCTGAACAAAAAGATGTCATCTCACTTATCTAACCTCTCCTCTCTCTCATATACATTCATCTGTCCTTAATTACCGAGACTCTTGCTCCATCTTTTGCTGATCTCCTTTCATTTTCTGCCTTTCCCAATGATCTTTGGGTCACATCTTCTGCCCACCTTCTTTCACTTACTGCTTCTCCAACAATCTTTGGTCAGGTCTTCCACCTGTCTTCTTTTACTTTCTCCCACTCTAACAATCTTTGGTCAGATCTTCCATCTGTCTTCTTTTACTTTCTCCCACTCCAACAATCTTTGGTCACATTTTCCGCCTGCCTTCTTTCACCTTCTCTCTCTCCAACAATCTTTGGTCGATCTTTAGCATACCTGTTTCCTACATGTTATTTTACTGCTTTAATGCTTCCTTTTCGGACTAACCGGCACCAGGATCAATCTAGCCTAAAAAAATGGGGACCTGGAATTTACTTGGGAAAACAAAAGCTAGCAAGGACAGGTGTTGGCATCCCTACCTTATATGCTACAGCAGCCTTGAAATAAGAGGAAACTAATACTTCATACCCCTATGGCACGCAAATGCTACGGGACATAGACAGATAGACTTTACCAAAGCCAAACGCTCTCAGATTAAAAACACACAGAAACAAGACACTTACTTGACTATATATAGGAGCTTTGTACATGTAACAACAAGATCTTCTTTCACTCTGTTGTTTCCATACAGATCTTGGTAAATATTCAACAAGTCACTGACTGGCACATACCTGAGGATGTAGTCATTTCACAATATTAAAAGTAGCATATTCAAAGAAGCTTTGACAACATCTTACATCCTTCCCATGCCGTTAAACATCACATAGAAACCGCATGATAGATCATCAAGTTTCCTGTTTTCTGCAAGCTTTTCAATCTCATCAAGGGATTTTATGCCTACTAATTTGGCCTCTCTTAACAATGTCCTCTTGAGATTCATGTGGTCAACCTCTTTTTCTTCAGCCTATTGTGGTCCACTTGATAGCTTGTTTTCATATATTTGACTACCGGAGCACACACCATGGAAAGAAGCAAATTGTACACAAACTGAAGTGAAAGGTGTGCAGAATCGTGAGATGCAAATCAGTCCTGTAAGATCAACAGCAACTCTTAATGTGCTAGATGACAAATATCCATGTGACACCTGGATATGTGTGTATACAGATGGATATGCAAATGCCATAAAGAATGGAGGGGCAGGAGCACATACTGAATATCCAAACAACACTACTAACAAGATTTCCATACCCACTGGAAAATACTGCAACAACTATGATGCAGAAGTTAGGGCAATTATTGTTGCAGTTGAAAAACTCAAAAATTGGCTCACAACACAGAGTCACATTGTAGTGTATTCCATCCCTCTGTGGGATACAGGCAATGAGAAAGCTGACTGTCAGGCCAAAGAGGGAACTGAAATGGAGCAACCAGACATACCAATCACCTATAATCAGAAGAACAGCATGATAAAAACCTACAGTGGAAGCCTCAAAGACCACCACATGATGACTATCACATGCTAAACAGAAAGGAACAAGTCACCATTTTCTGTCTCCGAACAGGACACAGCCGACTCAGAAGTCATATGTAAACAAAATTTAAGGATTGTCCTACTGCTCTTTGTACATGTGCCTAGGTGCTCCAAAACTGGAACAAATCTTCCAAAACTGCACCAAATATGAGACACTGAGAAGCAATTACTGGCCCAGTGAAACCACCAAAGAAGATAAGCTTTATGGTTCCAAACATGAATTACAAAAAACAGTGAAATTTATCCAAGAGAGATGACTGCAGATATAGACAAACAATGCTTATGAAGGAAGTATAAATGAACATATCTTCAGCCTTGGTGGTGATAAAAAGTGGGTGGCTGGTGTTAATATTGGAAACAGGAAAATGAGTAAGGGGAGGTGCTAAACAATGAAAGAACGAACACAATTACAAAATACTCTATTTTCTGACCAATAAAATATTTTTTTTTCTCTAAAAACTATCTTAAAAAATGAGTGGTCTTATTTACCAGAAGGTGAAATTTCACATGTTTGATTTTCATTGTCTTTTGTTCTGTGTTTATATAAGTACCTTGCTCAAAGCAAGAGATATCTGTTAGATCATTTAATCATTGTGGCATTAACAACAGCTGGGACATTTCTGAAGGCAATTTACTGTCTGAAGATAGTGATTATTTGGTTTCTGATGCAAAAGTGATTACAAAAGATGGTTTATCTAGCTTCAAAGATTACCATTTTCTGCTTTTTTTTTGAGAATGAAGAAAAAAAAATATTAATAAAACTCAGCATTTTTTACTTGATATACGAGGGCTGACTGATAAATTCACGGCCTAAGGTACAAATACTTGAAACACAGTTGATTTTAGGTGCATTTGTAGATCAGATTAATGTAAGATTAAACACAAAGTTTCAAGAAATTAACTGTAACCAATTTTCTTTTACAGGCTACTGAAGTGGTAAGGGGTGGCAGAAATTGAGAAAATGAATAACATTTCTCATCGAGAAGTCATTCGTTACCTCTGCATCAAGGGCTTATCATCGAAGGAGATCCATGATGATGTGGTAGAGACTCTAGGGGAGAGTGCCCCTTCCTGCAGCACAGTGAAGAAATGGGCAGCTCAATTCAAACATGGAAGGGAGAGTCTGGAAGATGATCCCCGTCCAGGAAGACCAAGAACAGTAACCACCGATGAAACCACCGGCAGAATCATGACATGATAATGGAGGATTGATGACTAACTGAGCAGTACACATTGCTACTAAGTTGGGCATCTCCCAGGAACGTGTTCATACCATTATTCACAATGATCTTCAAATGACAAAGGTCTCTGCTCGATAGGTCCCGAAACTTCTTGGAGCTGATCACAAACGACACCACCTCAACATATCAAGAGACAATCTTGGTTATTTTTCTGCAGATCCTGAAAAGTTTCTTCAGCAATTTGTGACAATGGATGAGACTTGGGTTCATCATTCTCAACCAGAAACAAAGCAGTGCAAACATCATGGGTCCTCACCTCCAAAGAAAGCATGGGTGGTTCTGTCTGCAGGCAAAAGTGATGGCTTCCATCTTTTGGGGTTCAGAAGGTGTGCTATTGGTAGGCTATCTTCAAAAGGGCAGAACGGTCACCAGGGCCTATTACACTAATCCTGTGAAGCAACTGTGAGTCAAACTGAAGGAAAAGTGTTGAGGGAAACTGATGAGAGGAGTCATCTTTCAGCAAGACAATGCTCCAGTTCACAAGTTGGCGGTGGCAATGGCGGCCATTCATAAATGCGGCTTCCAGCTTCTTTAACATCCTCCTTATTCCCCAGATTTGGCCCGTTTGGACTATTACCAAACTAAAAAAGGAGCTCAGTGGTCGCAAATTTGCTTCAGATGATGATGTCATTCATGCTGTAGACCACTTTATACTGGCACAAGATGCTGACTTTTACAAAGAAGGGATCTGTATGCTCCAGGATCGCTGGACTAACTGCATAAACTTGCAAGGGGACTATGCTGAGAAATAACCCAACAAAGTTGTCCACAAAAAAATCCCTTGTACCTTAGGCCGTGAACTTATCAGTCATCCCTCATATATATATATATTTAATTTTTTTTTTTTTTTTTACATACAAATTCCCTGAAAATTATTTCAATTTCTGTTATACTAAATGTATGATGAGATGTATTAAAGTGATTTTATTCATCAAAAATGTCCTTGGAAATGCACTTTATAAGTCTTTAAATATGATAATCTAGTTCTCTGATGATTTGTGTTCCTCTTGACACAAAGAAGATCTTTGACTGAAATGGTTGGGCAGGTTTGTAAGTATACTTTTTCAATTTTTTTTCTTCCACCATGTTATTATATAATATTTTATTTTCACTAAACATAAAAACAAGCCATGTGAAATGTAACATGACGGTAATTTTTCATAAGCTTTCTTGAATGACATCTATGCTGATTCTACCAGAGCTTATTCCTGCCTATCTTTTGATATGTCCATGCACCTAAATCACTTGCACTTTTCTTAAGCTTTCATTTCTGCACTTCATTACTTCTACTGATATGGCCAATATATTTTCCCAGCTTCTTATATTTTTTATTATTTTTCTTTTTAATTTCAGCTAAAGTGGTAATCCTGTAGTAATATCCTGTACCGGGAGTTGGGCATAAGGCTAACAACCTTATCCTGGGACCTATCTAGAGGCGACTCCAGATGGGTAAAAAAGATATTGTTATGGAAACTCACAGAGAAACCAACCAAGCATCAGGGATGCCAACTCCGAAGAGCTCATCGTACTGGGCATCAGTGAAATGCAATGGCCAGAAGCAGGTAAAAGATCAGACGAAAACGGTAAGTTAATAATACATTCAGGCAGAGAGGATGAGAAACACCAGGATGGGGTAGGTATTATTATGTCAAATGTAGCAGCAAAGAGCTTTGTATAATGAGACAGTGAACAGTCATATAATAAGAGCATGATACAACCTAAGACATGGAAGAATGACAATAATACAGTGTTATGCACCCACGAACGATGCAGATGATAAGGTGAAAGATGATTTCTATCAATTACAACAAATCATCAACAAAGTTCCTAAACACGACATCCTAATTGCTATAAGGGACTTCAATGCTAAGGTAGGGAAAGATAACACCGACAATGAAAAAGTAATGGGAAAAGAAGACATGGTTAATCAGAACGGAGAAAGATTAATTGAAATATGTCTAACACAGGGCATGGTCAATGGAGGCACAATATTCCCACACAAAGAGATACATAAAACAATGTGGATATCTCCATATGATAGAACTAGAAACCAGATAGATCATTTTTAGAACATCTCTCATAGATGTAAGGGCTTATATGGGTGCAGATGTTAACAGTGATCACAACCTGTGTATAGGGAAAATAAAACTAAAACTGAAAACCCAACACAAAAAATCAATACACAGAAAGATAAGCAGCCACAGCCTACAAGAAGAGAATACTAACACAGTAATTTCAATCAGGAACTTGCCAATCATTCCACAACACCCAGTGAAGTAGAGGAGATAGGTATAGATGAATTATGGAATTCTTACAGGACAGCCATAATCACAGCAGCAAAAGCAAGCGCTGGACTGAAAAAACCAAATAGAAAAGCATGGATATCAGAAAACACATGGAAGTACATACATGAAAGATGAGCAGCCAAATTAGACATGTTGAATGTAAAAATAGATCTTGGAAAAGATCTGGCAAAAGCAACATACAAAGAAATAGACAAGAAAGTAAAAAGTTCAGTTAGAAGGGATAAAAGAGAATACATAGACAATATGGTGAAAGAGGCAGAGAAAGCAGCAAAAACAGGAGACAACAAAACTTTATATAACATACAAAAGAGGCTAACAGGTACTATTACATCTAAAGAAAGACCAATCCTTAGCAAAACTGGAACCCTATTAATACCAAGTAAAGACCAAAAGCAAAGATGGGCTAAACACTTCCAAAAAATACCTAATCGATCACACCCAAAAGAATTGTTAAACCTTGAAACCAACTTACCTGCCCAACAATTAAATGTCAACCTAGATGAAATTACATTGCATGAAACTGAAACAGCAGTGAATTTAATGGCTAACAACAAAGCTGCAGGTGAAGATGAAATAACACCTGAAATGCTAAAAGCTATCAATAGTGACAACATGAGACAACTACAGAGAATGTTTAACAAGATTTGGAAAGAAGAAAAGGTCCCTTCTAATTGGAAAAAAGGAATCATTGTTAAAATACCAAAAACAAAAAGGCAACCTTAGTGAATGTAACAACTGGAGAGAAGTAACCGTAATATCAGTTGTGTCAAAAGTATTTTGCAAGGTCATTTTGAACAGACTTAAAGATATAGTGGATACCGGAACGAGAGAAGAACAAGCAGGATTTCGAAAAGGGAGAAGCTGTCTCGACCAGATCTTTACTATAAGAATAATACTTGAAGAACATATTGAAAGCAGAAACCATTAATACTAAACTTCATAGACTTTAAAAAGGCATTTGATAGCATACACAGAGATTCATTGTGGAGAACTTTAAGTCTATATGGAATACCATCTAAAATTGTCAACATCATTAAGGACTTCTATTTTGTGCAGTCAAAACAGAAGAAGGGATGAGCGAATGGTTCCAGATTGAAACAGGTGTGAAACAAGGATGTATACTCCTTTGATTTTTGGAATTACAATAGACTTCATAATGAAAAAATGCTACACAGGTAATACAGATATTGACTGAGTACATGGGACCCAACTAGAAGATCTTGATTTTGCTGATGACCTAACTCTTATCAGTAACAATGTGAATTCCATGCAAGAAAAAACAAAGTCTGTCTTCACTGGCTAGCAGAATAGGGCTTGAAATTAACAAAGACAAAACAAAAATAATGAAAATTTCCATTAATCAAAATGGAAAAATACACGTAGAAGGGACAGATATTGAAGAAGTCAATCAATTTGCATACCTTGGCAGCTACATAGACCAGGATGGTGATACCAGAAAGGAAGTTAGAATTAGAATTGCAAAAGCAGCATCGTTCTTCAAGAATCTTGAGAACATACAGCATTCAAATGTTATAAGCACAAAAACCAAGTTAAAACTACTCAATTCAAATGTAATATCCACCATCATTTATGCATGCGAAAGCTGGAAAACAACTAAAGAAATAGACAAGAAATTAAGATTCTTTTGAAAACAAATGCCTAAGGAAAATTTTCGGCATCAAGTGGAACGAATTCAAGAACAATGCAGAGATAAGACAGATGACTGAACAACAACCAATCTCATGGGTGATCAGGAAAGGGAGACGGACATATGTTGGTCACATGATGAGAAGAAACAGTCAGATAATCCAAAACAAGCTATAAAGTGGAACACAACAAGCCAAAGAAAAAAGGCAGACCGCGTGAAACTCTGAAGAGGACATTGTTAAGAGAGATCAAATTAAAAGGCATAAAATCCTTTGATGAGGTTGAAAGGCTCGCTAAAGACAGGAAAAATTGGCGAACTACCTTGCGAGCCCTATGTGATGTTTAACGACACGGGAAGGATATAAGATAGAAGATATAAGTATTTCTTTGAGTCTTTCTTTGCATGAAATAAATCCTATTATTTTGTGTATCAACATTTCAACCTCAAATTTTTTTTAAAAATCTGTTTACTTGTTTGCTGTCAATGCCCAAAATGCATCACATGAGAAACACTACAATCACTAACCATTCACCAAGTATATCACTGTAGCTGAGATTCAGCTGGAACAAGTTCAGAACATCACCCCCTGAAATATATAATATTAAGTTAAAACAATATGCAACTTAAAATACTTTCAGATGAATGCCTTTGCATGGGCTGACAACAGATTTCAGAATGGACGCTCCAGAAATATCCAACATTTGCAGACCAGGTTTAATCAGAAGTAAAAGCCATGAGACTGAAACAGAACTCTAGAGAAAACTATAGAATTCATCCTGGCAACTTGGCTCCTGAATCAGCATAAACTTTCACTCAAACACTAAAGAGGAAGAAATAAAGAAAGAATAAATAAAGAAAGAAAAAAAAATAATGATAAACATAAAAACAACATAAGCCACTTAAGAAGAATAAAAACACATTTACACAGGCACAATTATCAGTCTGTTCAAGAACTCAAGACTGCTACATTTATTGTAAAATGCAGATATGAACTTCCATTACAAAACTGAGATAATCTAATAAAAAAAGACCCAAGAATCAGGTTTCTCAGCAAGTTTCACCATCCCAAGGAGCATGTTGATTCCTGGCCAGACTGTATTGTCACAACAGCCCATTATCAAGAACACAGCATGGAGACAGGCTAGTGTGGTAATTAGCTTAAGTCCATGGACCAGTTTCTTATCAAACATTCAAAATCATCATCATCTTCACCAGTCCCTATTAGGTATCAGTATGACATGTAAAATGCCACAGTTTGGTTTTACTTTATAGTCCATTCATTCATTTGCATGTTCCTTGTGGAACTTTGCCTCCCTAACAGCACTCATGTAGGCCTCTTGGTTGTAAGCAAGATGCCCTGTTGCTGATGCATCCATTTGCAGATCATCAACGATATCTTCCAGCCATCTTGGTCTTGGTCTTTCTCTCTTTCTTTTTCCCATTATGTACCCTTCCAAGATGGTCTTCTCTAGATTATCATGTTTAATGTGTCCAAAATATTTAAGTTTTCTCTCTTTAATCCTCTTTACTAGCCAGCCTTCTTCAATATTAAGTTCTTGTAGTATGGATATATTTGTTCTTTTTTGTGTCCATGATATCTGAAGAACTCTTCTGTAGCATTTACAATCAAAGGCATTTATGTGTTTCTCAGCTGTTTTGTTAAGTGTCCAGGTCTCACAGGCATATATTGCGATGGGAAAGATGCATGACTTAAATACTTTATAGTCAAGAACAGAAAATCTGAGAGAAAATTCTAAGTTTTTTTTCCAGCTGTTTTTTCAGGGATCTAGTACTGTACCCTCATCATTTGGTTCCTACAGCTCCAAGGGGTACGGATTTTCCTTGTTAAGAACCCATGCTCTCTATAATATTATATGCATACAATACATCTTGCACAAGATGTATTGTATGAACTCTCTTTCTTGTCACTGTGCCTATCCTACTCTACACAAGTGAGTGATGGGGAATCAACAGATTGATACAAAGATCACTAGAAACAGAGATGTGGTTTCTTAGAAGAATATTAAGAATACCATGGACAGTTAAGATGATAAACAGAAATGTCTAACAAAAAAAAAGAAAAAAGATGTAAAATGTACGAAGGCACTTAATTAAATCCATGAAAAAAAAGACAATCATCATTTATCATACATATAATGAGAAGGGGATGGATTGAAAACATCATAACAATAGGAAAGATAAATGGGAAGAGAGCCAAAGGAAGATCAGTCAGTCAGTCAGTCAATCATTTGTATGAACTTTGCGGAACTTTGCCTCCCTAACAACTCTCCTGTAGGCCTCTCAGTTGTAAGATGCCCTGCTGCTGATGCATTCATCTGCAGATCATCAACAATGTCTTGCAGCCATCTTTGCCTTGGTCTTCCTCTCTTTCTTTTTCCCATTATATACTCTTCCAAGACTGTCTTCTCTAAATTATCATGACGTTTAATAAGTCCAAAATATTTATGAAGAAGATCAAGAGAAAAAAACATGAATAGTCTAACGTGATGACACAATAAAAAAAATCTCTGCATTAGCTGATGGAAAATACCAAGGACAAAGATCTGTGGATAAGTATGATGACCAATGCCTGCCAGCACGGCTCCTGATATTACTAATATTGATGATGATGCACACAATGTCATAAATATATTAATAATGTCTTCACTGTACAACCATTACGATTACCATCATCATGATCATCATCTTGTGTCTTGAAGTTTAAATGAAATAGATTTCACATTTTCATTGGTTATGTCCCTTGATTTGTGGCCCTTTTTTTTTTTTATTCACTCTTGTGTATCTCCACTTTTCTACATGTGCAAATCCAAAACAAAGAAGTGCCTAAAACCTAACCTCAGCTTTCTGGCAGTATGAAAGCCAGAAAGAAGACAACACCTACTGACAACATCACACAAGATTCCCTGACAACACCTGCACGTATACTTGCTCTACACCACTGAACACATGACATGCACAACAATTTGGTACTGTACCTTACTCAAGAAGTCAGAACTTCTAAAATAGAAAGGTCTTGCTATCACAAGCAAGTGTAATATCTAGTGACTTACATTTAGGATTCATCATAACAGCAAGCAATATGAAAATGTCCTGCACCAAAGCAAAGGACTTGGACAACCAGCAAAACTACACTGAATCAGTATACATTTAAGTACTATGAAAAAAAAAATGGTATTATTTGAGTAAAGGTTAACTAGTTTTAACTCTTTCCGTGCCAGGCGTCAATTTTTTTACGCTTCCGGTACCCCCGTTGCTTACCAAGTGTCAATTTTTTTACGCTTGGTTTGTTTCAATAAACCAGCCGGTGTAACATTTAGATTGTACATGTTCGTCCGCATTTCCGGTGACACTTTTCAAAATGGTGAAAGAGTCCTTAGATACGAGCGATGGCGAGTGAGAAAAAGGACGAGAAACATAGAAATTTTTCAATTTTTGACGACGTAGATAGGGGTATGGACATGGCCTGTGACCACCCCGCTGCTCTTGAATGTATCCTAAGTAGATCTAGACATATTTAGACGACTGGAGAAGTAGTTAGGAGGTTATTTCAGACATTAATTTAGCGAGAATGCAACACAGAATCACAATACGAGATCAATAAGTAGATCTAGACATCTCAGATGGTAAGTAGTGCGTATCTAGACCTAGCCGATGGTGACCTGGGCATAATCATTGTCTAAAAACATTACATTTTTTTACTTCTTTTTTCCTAAAAAACTCTGCATTTATGAAATTTTCATTCATTTAGTTATACTTCGAAACATAATAAGTATATGGAAGTACATGGAAATACTTCTTCTTCTTCTTCGTTCGCATTGTCTGTCTATACCTGCAGTCCTGTCTCTTGGATAAATTTCACTGTTTTTTGTAATTCATGTAAGGAACCGTAGAGCTTATCTTCTTTAGTGGTTTCACTGGGCCAGTAATTATTTCTCAGTGTTTCATAGTTGGTGCAGTTCTGGAGGATATGTCCCACAGTTTGGGGCACCTGGGCACATGTACATAGATTAGTAGTACCAACCTTAAACTTTGTATACATATGACTTCGGAGTCGGCTGTGTCCTGTTCGAAGACGGAAGATGGTGACTTGTTCCTTTCTGTTTAGCATGTGATAGTCATCATGTGGTGGTGTTTGTGGCTTCCTGTAGGTTTTTATCATGCTTTTCTTCTGATTATAGGTGATTGGTATGTCTGGTTGTTCCATTTCAGTGCCATCTTTGGCCAGATGGTCAGCTTTCTCATTGCCTGGTATCCCACAGTGGGAGGGAATCCATTGCAAAGTGATTCCATGTTGTAAGCCAATTTCTGACAAGGCATCCTTAAGGTCTGGTAGTTTGTTGCACTGAAGAGCTTCCAGTACTGATTTTGCATCTGTGAGAATTACTACAGGACATGTATCAATTCTGGAGTCTGATAGTTTTTCAACTGCAGCAATAATTGCCCTAACTTCTGCATCAAAGTTGTTGCAGTATTTTCCAGTGGGCATGGAAATCTTGTCAGTGGTGTTGTTTGGATATTCAATATGTGCTCCTGCCCCTCTGTTCTTTATGGCATTGTGTGCAGATCCGTCTGTATACACACGTATCCAGGTGTCACATGGATATTTGTCATCTAGCACACTAAGTGTGGCTGTTGATCTTACAAGGCTGCTTTGCATCTCACCATTCTGCACACCTTTCACTTCAGTCTGAATAGTTATTTGTGTATAATCTGCTTCTTTCCATGGTGTATGCTCTGGTACAGATGATAATGGAGCAACTACAGTTGGAAGGTCACGTATCAGCTTATGCATATGCTTGGCCTGGTGAATGAAGCCTCTTCTTTTAAGCCATCTTAATGCCAAGTTAATGAATCTCTCCTTCAGGGGATGGCTTACAGAGCTAAGGAATTTTTCTCCCATTGTCATGACCTTTGTGTCTCTACGTTCCTTTAGCGCTTGAACACCAATTATTTTCTGCATTTGTACTATTGGTGTGGACCTCATGGCACCTGTGATAATCCGTAGTGACTGATTTTGAACCTTGTCTAGATTATGCAGCACAGTGTTTGATGCTGTGCACCAAGATGTTGAGCCATATTCTAAATGTGGTAGAATACTTTGCTGATATACATTCTTGAGGATTCTTTCACTAGCTCCCCATGTGGTTTCACTTAATTTTCTTAATATGGCTAGTTTTCTTCTGGCTTTTGCTTCTGCACTGTTGATGTGTTGCTTCCAAGTCCGTTTTGAGTCAAGAGTCACTCCTAAGTAAGTGGGTTGGTTGTCCATCCTTAAGGATATTTCATTTACAAAGATCTTACCTGCTTTCTGTTTAGATGAGAGAGTGAACAGAGTGGTACTTGATTTCTCTGTGTTGATACTTACACACCATTTGTTTGTCCATGATGTCAAGATGTCTGCTGCTCTTTGGAGTCTCTGTGTAGCAACTGTCGCATATTCATCTGTACACCACATGACCAGATCATCTGCATACAGTGCCGCTTTGACTCCATAGGGAAGTTCCTTGACCAGGTCATTAATGAATACAAGGAATAGTGTAGGCGAAAGGACTCCTCCTTGTGGTACACCGTGTCGCAGAAGTACTTTCTGGCTTTTGTGTCCATCCATTACTACTCTAGCTCTTCTATTGTGTAAATAGGACTTTATCCAGTTGTATGGTCTTCCATTCACATTGCAGTTTCTTAGTTTCCACAGCAGACCTTTTTTCCATACTTTATCAAAGGCTTTCTTTAGGTCTATCCACGCTGCTAGTACAAGGTTTTTCTCTTGGAATGCATCCTCAATCTCTTGAGAGAGATAGGTCACTTGATCTTCCGTACTGTAGTACTGCCTAAATCCTGCTTGTTGTGGAACGAGAAGGTTTTCACTTTCTAGGTACCATTTTAGCCTCAGGTCAATGATGCGTTCCATCGTTTTGCATAGGCAGCTAGTGAGACTGATTGGCCTGTAGCTGGAGGCAGTATCACTGTTTTTCCCTGGCTTTAGCAGTGGTACCATGCTTGCTTCCTTCCAGATTTGAGGTAACTTACCTATGCTCCAGCACATATTGAAAATATCCAACAGCTTTCCCATTGCTGCCATTCCCAGGTTCTTGATCATTTCATTGGACACTCCATCTGGTCCTGGTGATTTCCTTGGTTTCAGTTTACTGACTGCTAGGTCTAACTCACTGCCTGTGATTGGTGCATCCATGACCTCCACTTTTCTGACTTGTTCCTCTTCTTTCTGTGGGTCAATGCGCACTGCACGATCTTTCTCTGGATGGATATCAATGTTGCAGTCCTGTGCAAACATGTGAGCAAAGTGATCTGCTACCTGCTTACCTGTAAGAGTTTTCCCATCCTCTATTAGTGTAATCTTTGTACTTCTTCCAGTACTCTCATCATTTAACTGTTTGATTAGTTTCCACAGTTTCCTTCCATCCTTTTCAAAGTTTAGGGACTCTGTATTCTCTCTTCAACTTTCCTGTCTGGCTTGCAGCTTTGCTCTCTGAAATTTGGCCTTAGAATGTTGGTAATTATTGTGGTGTTCTTGGCATGGTCTATTTTCTGCTTGATTTCGAGCTGCTTCCACATTATCATGGAGTTTTCCCAGCTCACTAGACCAGTATGGTTTATAGTCCCTGCGAGCTCCTCTGGGAATGGTTTCACGAGCGGCCTGAAGAATACAAGCATTGAATTCCTTCACTATGCTGTTAATATCCTTACCTTCTATTGACAGCTGTCCCACCAGGATACCTGTACGATGTCTGTACATTGTCCAGTTTGCTTTTTTATAGTTCCATCTGGGGAGAGGGCTACTGGTGTTAAGGAGTTCATTTTCTATTGTCAGGAAGACTGGTCGATGGTCGCTACCTCCAAGTTGTTTTCCAACTTCACGTGTAATGTTCCACTTCAGATCTGGAGAGTGGAATGCCAGATCTAGTGCTGAGGTTGTACGCCAAGCCCTTGAGTAAAATGTTGGGGGATCCATTGGCTGGTTGATCAGGAGAAGTCCATTATCATCCTGCCAGCTCTCAACTTCCTCTCCTCTCTTGTCTATGTGGTCATAGCCCCAGCTCTGGGAATGGCTGTTAAAATCGCCACAGACCATCAGTCTCTCTTTGTGTGGGATTGTTTCTAAAGCAAGTGGGCGGTCATTAGGACAGTAATAGTTAAGGAGGTGGAAATCTGTATTACTACTTTTTAGATGGATCATCTGATATTCGGCTCCTTCCATGAACACTCCCACCTGACATGCGATGATGTTATTCTTAACAAGTGTGAGTACTCCTCCTTTTCTTCTGTCCTGTCGGTCTGATCTAAAACACTGGTAGTCTCTGATTTTAAAGGCGGCATCTTTGGTTAGTTGTGTCTCCTGTATGCAGCATATACTTACTTACCTGCTCTGCAAAAAGTATGTTCTCTAGTTCCACCTTTTTGCTATAGCCATCTCTAACACTGCTGACACCCTCAGCATTCCACTGCATTATTTTAAGTTCTTGCTTTTTGACTGTTTTCTTCCATTGTATTTTTTGGCCAGTAGCTCTACTCTCATGTCTCCTGACTCCACAAGACAAACTGAGAGGACCTCCAGTAGCATTGGGTGGACCCTTTCGAGGCAGGGGGCCCGGCACTGCACCTGCCTGGTTAGTCTTCACAGGGTGAGCACCATGTTTGAATACTGCAGATAGAGACATTTCATTAGCAATAATGCGTGTTACCCTGATTTTTGCAATGCGCCTTTTAGCTGGGTAACTCCGACTTCAGCACCTTTCCTTGCTAGGGCAGACTGTGGTCTTGCTTGGACTGCCATGAAGACAGTGTGGCTGGCCTGGCCAAAATTTTGTTTTCCAGCCTCTGGTGGCTGTATGTAAGTCCCTTCTCCATGTCAGATGGTTTGGAGACAGTTCCACAAAGACACTCTGACTTTGATGAGGAATCTAATGAGTGCTTCAACGATATCCATTCCCTGCCACCTATAGTCTTCTGGCTCTGTTTTGTTTACATCATTCTGATAGCCATTGTTGTAAAGACCTATAGGCTTGTCACGTCCTGGATTCATTGGTTTCACACCAGACTTCCCTCATCCCCGCCAGAGATCTCCATGTCCCCATCCATCCACCAACCTGACATTACATTTTACAAAAATAATAATTACAATTAGTGTTGATTGCTACAAGTTTCTGGGCTACAGAAGTAGGTCAGAGTTTTTAAGCAAACAGATCTATGTTCCCTGTCTCACAAACACTATGTTAAGATAAGTGTGCTCTTAACACAGTTGTTCCCAGGGGGAATGGAAATACTGTTTTCCATTCCATTTTATAACTATACCCACTTACAGACCAAGACCCGCGCTTTTATTCTGGCACTCCACTACACGTCTGTGTTTCTTCCTGTGGCACGGAAAGAGTTTAAATGATTCTTCAATTCCACATCAAAATTTTGGCTTAAAAAAACAAAAAGTAAGAAATTAACCTTGCATTTAAAAAGAGGAAGAAACAGAAGCATACGCACCCAAATCTCCAGCTGAATGAGCACTGGGAAAGTCTCCATGAAAATTTGTCTGAAATTTATGAAAAGAAATGGGGCCATTTCTACAAAGAACAAAATGTAATAAAATTTTAATGCAGAAAATAAAATATTACAAAACAAAACTCTTTACTACAATGAACAAAATCCCACACAACCAGACTCACAAATAACAAAAATCCCACAAAACCAGACTCACAAATAACAAAAATCCCATAAAACTAGACTCACAAATTACAAAAATTCCACAAAACCAGACTCACAAAGTACAAAATGCCACAAAACCAGACTCACAAAGTACAAAATACCACAAAACCAGACTCACAAACAACAAAATGCCACAAAACCAGATTCTTTATCACAGTGAACAAAATGCCACAAAACCAGACTCTTTATCACAATTAACAAAATGCCATAAAACCAGACTCACAAACAACAAAATTCCATAAAACCAGACTCACAAACAACAAAATGCCATAAAGCCAGACTCATAAACAACAAAATGCCATAAAACCAGACTCATTACTACAATTAAACAAAATATGACAAAAGGAAATTAAACAAATTTACAGTGTTATCAACCCTTTCTTTAAAATCTCACTTCCAATCTTCTCATCATGTAAACTAAACTAAACAAGTCATGCAGGACCTTCACAAATCTGAGAGCCATGTTCTTCTGCTTGTTCAACAGCAGGAAAACTAGATCACATAATACTACAAGAGCTTAACTATGACATTAAATCAAATGATTTCTTCCTTCCTTCACACACATCCTATTCCCCTCACCAAACTTACTCTCTTGCTAATACATCCCTACACATACACAAACATGTACATGCACACATACATACACAGAAGGGAACACAGTTCTTCAATTCTACCTACGAGATTTTCTGTCTCCATGCATGCAATATAAAAACACAAAATACTTCACCATTTTTTCCACAGATTTCATGTACTAACTGAAGCTTCTCTTGAAAGTCATTCATCCCATGATTAGTCAAGTATCTGAATTTATAAACTTGCTATGTTTCCTAAGTGTCATGCAGATGGCTTTATAAAAATAAAAACAAAAATAAATAAATAATTCTTCTATCATCATCATCAACAACATGAGACCTCTGTACTCTCAATGCAGCATAAGGCACCAACATAGGTTCCTCATTCAATCCTATCTTGAGCAAGACAGGATGCATCAATCCATGTCTTTCTCACTTTCTTTAGTTCTTCCTGTATTGTGCATCTCCAGCTTCTTCTATATCACTTCTATTATAATTTTATTCTGGTTCCTGAAGATTCATTTTGAACTACAATTTAAGCTAAATACAGGCATTGTATCAATTCCTGGTGTTTTTTATTAAGTTGTTTTATATGGTCTTGAGCTTTTTGGTCTTGTAGTGTAAAGAATTGTCACACAATCCACTACTTTGCTCTTCTGTTTTATTATGGCAGATTTCTTGTAGATTAATTAACTAAATCACTCTCTGAAATAACTGGTTAGCTGAGCAGTTAGGGTTAGCTGAGCAGTTAGGGCATTTGGTTTACTCATTCAGTGGTACCAGGTTTAAGTCCCAGCTGTGGGATTTTTTTCTGGTATACACAACAGGCCAAAGAAAAAGAGGCAGACCACGTGAAACTCTGAAGAGGACATTGTTAAGAGAGGCCAAATTAACAACCATAAAATCCCTTGATGAGGTTGAAAGAGTCGCTGAAGACAGGAAATATTGGCGAACTACCTTGCGAGCCCTATGCAACATTTGACAGCACGGGAAGGATATAAGATACACCAAAAATGCCCTGGGGTCCACCCAGCCTCTAAAAATGGGTACCAGAGAAATCTTGGAAGGTAAATGCTGCCAGATGTGATACTGACCACATCACACTTTCATGTGCCAAAGGTCATGGAAATACGGACTTAACACTGTATTCCCAATATACCTTAATGACATGGAAACAGGAATTTTACCTTTTTTTTTTTTTTACTCTCTGAAATAAGGTTTTCAGTGACACTAGTTCCTGTAATTACTTCCAGTCTATTCCAAGTGCTATCTTACCCTTGCCATTGCCTGCAAAAATCCCTGATCAATGCCCAAAGAGTGCCAGGACACATCTGCCACCTGGTGAGACTGCACACCCATGATGAAGGCTACAAGTTTCTCTGTGCTCTGCAATGCAAACAAATCAAATATGTACAATAAAAAATTATGATTTTTAAACAAATTCAAATTCAAATTTATGTATTTATTTTTTACGAATCTAACTCCATTTTGTCACAATTTCATGTGGACATTCATTAAAATGAATCATGACTTTTGGTTTTTAATACAGGCATAAAACTTCTTCCATCTCCCTGGAACTGCAAGCACAATGTTCTTTGCGGGCAAGGAGGTAAATGTTAAGTACAGCCAGACTGGGGGTGGGTTACGGTGTATACTGTTTCAGTCCCTGAGTGAAGCTTGAAGAGGGCATGCAATACTTTTAGTAGACTCCACCACTATGGTGAGCCCTGTCCCATTAGCCGGGCTGTGCCTGTTACTGGCTGTACCAGCAGAGAGGTAGGACAGGGTTTTGGTCAGCTATGGTTTGCCAATCCTGACAGCTGACACTAACATGTCTGCTATAGTTTGTTGACTGCCAAATTGGACAATGTCTTCGCCCCTTAGTGTGTACATAAAACTTCCTCATATATTCAAAAAGCTTACTTCCACTTTGTTTCTCACACAAAGGCATTATCACAGCTTTTAAGTCTAACAGAAATGGGTCTTCAATTGCACCTATTTCTATTTACATTCATCTCTAACTTACTGCCTTCAAATAAGAATCCAGTTTGCTAGGAACTGTATGCTCCAAGTTTTCATACGGTATAACTTCTAAGTTAAAAGCTCCTTGGACATGTAATGAGAAGACAGAGAACTTGGCAATGACTGGAAAATCCACAGGAAGAAAGAAGAGAGGAAGGCTAAGAGAAAAATATCTCAGTGGACTGACCAAACAGCATGGGAAAAGAAAAGCATCTGAACTAATTGGAAGCAATAAGGATCACACAAGATGGAGAAGCTTGACTGCCCAAGCTATCCAGCTGTAACGTAACTTTTAAAAAAAAAAAGGACCTAGTTCTGTTGCTGGTCCTGGGGAGCAGCTTCATTACACTTAAGACCTGCCCATACATGTTCAGGCTCTGACATCAGGATTTCCTTCAGTGTTTTTAGGGAGATGTCTCCAATGTTGTGTTGAATGTATGTTGCTCATGATCTAGCATTTAGTTGGGATTTGCAACCACTGCCCTTGGCTACGTATGTACTGAGTCATATGTGATAGGTACTTTGGTGGAAGTTACTTTGCATTTGTTCACTGAGGTGCTGCTTGATGGATTTGTGTAGGTCCTATTTGTCCAATTTTGATGAGGCCCTCTGGTTTGCCCCTTGTTGGTAGCTGGTCAGTTTTGTTATTTCCATCGACTCCGGCATGGCCTGGAAGTATATGTATGTGATGTTTCTGATGTGGAATTTACTGATTATTTCTTGCCATTCTTTCACTTCTAAATGGCTTTTTGTTTCACTTTCCATAATACAGGTAGATTTTGAGAGTCAGTAATGATTGTGATGTGGTGTGCTTTCTGTATCACTACCCATTTTAATGCTTGTATGATGGCCTCTATTTCCATGCACTTGAGCAGGTATTTGTATAACTCACAAATCAGAGCTATCCAGCACAACACATGATAATAATAAGTAACCTCTAACACAAGCCTAGCTGTTCAATTTTTAAAAAGCAGCTCTGGTGAAGCTATGACAGGCCTAGCAGGCCGACGGTGGACCTTCTCTTGCTACAAACCCAAGAAAGTATCACTGTAGATCTTAAAACAAATATTAAAACAAATCTGATACATCTGACAATCACTGCAACAAACCTAACATGATTATTTTAGTAACAAAAATATAATTACATCATCCCATGGCTTTGGGTACTTTCTTTGAATGTAGTTGATACTGGCATTGATAAAAGGAGTCCAGTGGGTATCCTCTGACACATCATGGTATTTGCCTAAAATAAAGATTGAAACTAAGGAAATTGTACCCATAAAGTGAGTATGATCAATTGTTACAAGATCTGAGATAACATGAATGTATGTAACTCTGTTACTTAAACAAAATACTAAACATGAGGCAATGATTGTGAAAAAATAACATTTTAAAAAGTCAAAAGTAAAAAAAAAAAATTGCAACCCTGAATGGACTTTTTTGGTTTAAAAAAAAAAAAAACACCAAAGTAATAATTAATTCACTTCCACAGAACACACAAACACTATATCACATGTCTTTCAATGCTGCAGTACAAATGTGAATATGAATGTTAGGGTACTGTTGTCCTACTCATGATTCTGATCAGCATGTGAATGTTTTACAAACAAAACCACTTATATACAAGTATAGTGCCATGTCAAAATCTATTCATCTGTCTGTCAATCCTTTTATATATACACAGTATTCCCCATGTCCTTTGTGGGACAGGTTTAAAGGCTGCTCTACATGTTTTGCCCTATACTTTTTTTTAAAATGCATACAAACACACCTCTGACAAAGTTTAATTTAAAAATTGCACACTTTAAGACATCAACAAAAATAATTAACAATAAAATAAAGTAATTAAAACAATAATGTAAAGTATGAATTCAGATCCTTGAATTTCTCATTCCTGGATATTTTTTAATGTAATATTTTTATTTTATTTTCAAACCATGGGTAACCGAAACCACAGTTGATGAAACAGTGGATATGGAGGAAATACTTCACACGTGGGTGTAAATGTATGTGTACATTTTAAACATTGACTCTCACCTTGAAAACATTCAACTGGGTAAAAAGCATCAGGAAAAGTGCTGCCTGCTTCTAAAGCATCTTGATTTTTCTGAACAATCTGTATTAGGAAAACATACTTAATTAATGAAATCCTTCCATAGTACGGGTGTCCTATAACAACAGGTATTTTAACATAACCCAACACTTTGACAGCCCACTATTTCTGTTCTTCTTCTTCTTCTTCGTTCGCACTGTCTGTCTATATCTGCAGTCCTGTCTCTTGGATAAATTTCACTGTTTTTTGTAATTCATGTATGGAACCGTAGAGCTTATCTTCTTTAGTGGTTTCACTGGGCCAGTAATTATTTCTCAGTGTCTCGTAGTTGATGCAGTTCTGGAGGATATGTTCCACGGTTTGGGGCACCTGGGCACATGTACATAGATTAGTAGTACCAATCTTAAACTTTGTATACATATGACTTCGGAGTCGGCTGTGTCCTGTTCGGAGACGGAAGATGGTGACTTGTTCCTTTCTGTTTAGCATGTGATAGTCATCATGTGGTGGTGTTTGCGGCTTCCCGTAGGTTTTTATCATGCTTTTCTTCTGATTATAGGTGACTGGTATGTCTGGTTGCTCCATTTCAGTGCCCTCTTTGGCCAGATGGTCAGCTTTCTCATTGCCTGGTATCCCACAGTGGGAGGGAATCCATTGCAAAGTGACTCCATGTTGTAAGCCAATTTTTGACAAGGCATCCTTAAGGTCTGGTAGTTTGTTGCACTGAAGAGCCTCCAGTACTGATCTTGCATCTGTGAGAATTACTACAGGACATGTATCAATTCTGGAGTCTGATAGTTTTTCAACTGCAGCAATAATTGCCCTAACTTCTGCATCAAAGTTGTTGCAGTATTTACCAGTGGGTATGGAAATCTTGTCAATGGTGTTGTTTGGATATTCAATATATGCTCCTGCCCCACCATTCTTTATGGCATTATGTGCAGATCCATCTGTATACACACGTATCCAGGTGTCACATGGATATTTGTCATCTAGAACACTAAGTGTGGCTGTTGATCTTACAAGACTGCTCTGCATCTCACCATTCTGCACACCTTTCACTTCAGTCTAAATAGTTATTTGTGTATAATCTGCTTCTTTCCATGGTGTATGCTCTGGTACAGATGATAATGGAGTGACTACAGTTGGAAGGTCTGGTATCAGCTTACGCATATGCTTGGCCTGATGAATGAAGCTGCTTCTTTTAAGCCGTCCTAATGCCAAGTTATTGAATCTCTCCTTCAGGGGATGGCTTACAGAGCTAAGGAATTTTTCTCCTATGGTCATGACCTTTGTGTTTCTACGTTCCTTTAGCGCTTGAACACCAACTATTTTCTGCATTTCTACTATTGGTGTGGACCTCATGGCACCTGTGATAATCCGTAGTGACTGATTTTGAACCTTGTCTAGATTATGCAGCGTAGTGTTTGATGCTGTGCACCAAGATGTTGAGCCATATTCTAAATGTGGTAAAATACTTTGCTGATATACGTTCTTGAGGATTCTTTCACTAGCTCCCCATGTAGTCCCACTCAATTTTCTTAATATGGCTAGTTTTCTTCTGGCTTTTGCTTCTGCACTGTTGATGTGTTGCTTCCAAGTCAGTTTTGAGTCAAGAGTCACTCCTAAGTAAGTGGGTTGGTTGTCCATCCTTAAGGGTATTTCATTTACAAAGATCTTACCTGCTTTCTGTTTAGATGAGAGGGTGAACAGAGTGGTACTTGATTTCTCTGTATTGATACTTACACATCATTTGTTTGTCCATGATGTCAAGATGTCTGCTGCTCTTTGGAGTCTCTGTGTAGCAACTGTCGCATATTCATCTGTACACCACATGACCAGATCATCTGCATACAGTGCTGCTTTGATTCCATAGGGAAGTTCCTTGACCAGGTCATTAATGAATACAAGGAATAGTGTAGGCGAAAGGACTCCTCCTTGTGGTACACCGTGTCGCAGAAGTACTTTCTGGCTTTTGTGTCCATCCATTACTACTCTAGCTCTTCTATTGTGTAAATAGGACTTTATCCAGTTGACTATTTCTGTTATAACTCAACACTATCTGACAGTCCACTATTTCTGTTTTAACATAACCCAACTCTCTCTGACAGCCCTCTATTTCTATTTTAACATAACTCAACACTCTCTGACAGCCCACTATTTCTATTTTAACATAAACCAACACTCTCTGACAGCCCACTATTTCTGTTTTAACATAACCCAACACTCTCTGACAGCCCACTATTTTCGTTTTAACATAGTCCAACACTCTCTGACAGCCCACTATTTCTGTCTCAACATCAAGCTCATTTTATCTTCTCCTCTGACAGCACAAGGAAATGTAGTCTTGAACACTGTTTCCACCCTTTTAACACAGCTTCTACCCTCTCCAACTCTGTAACAGAGCACAGTGCTGTACAACTAAACTTTGAAAAAATAACAGACAAAGCACTTCAGACATGAAATATAGAAAAATAGCAAGAAAATGACTGTGACTGAAATCACGGGATGATATCTAATTCTTAATGCCATAACCATCCTGCTTCCCATTACTCATACTTTGCTGTTGGTGTTGTTGAGTTACACAGTGTTGCCAACTTTTTTCTCCAAATATATCTAATACTTCAAAATATATCTAGAGTTATGTGTATTTTTTATGACATTTATCATAAAAAAAATGATCAAGGAAATAGTTTATGGTTGAAAATAATGTATAAATAAAAATTAATGTGAAACTAAATTCTAGTAAAACTGCAATGATATCAGTAATAATAATATTTGTCAGTATCACAGAAAAAGTGAAGAAGATCACCATCATCATCATCTTCAGTAAGTTTGGATGGTAAAATGATGCTGATGCTTCATCTTCTGCAGAACTTTTCAGACATGATGGTTTCTACATATTTTAAAACTTCAGGGGGAAGTTAATAAGTGCAGCTGTATCCTCCATGCTTTGCTTTGCTGAACATGACCATTAAAGCAGCAGGGACAAGTTCTAGATTAATTTTGTTTTTCAGCTTAGATTTGACCAGATTCAAGACCAGACGTCAATATCAGCATCTGAATGTGGTAGTATCAGAGCTGAGATACCACAGTCACAAAGTTCATGAAAGGCATTACATCCTGAGGCATCTCTGTATTGTTTTACATCACTCCAGAAGATCTATGTACAAGTGGTGATTGATAAGTTCTCAGCCTAAGGTACAATGGATTATTTGTGGACAACTTTTTTGGGTTATTTCTCAACATAGTTCCCTTGCAAGTTTATGCACTTAGTACAGCGATCCTGGAGCACACAGATCCCTTCTTTGTAAAAGTCAGCATCTTGTGCCAGTAGAAGGTGGTCTACAGCATGAATGACGTCATCATCTGAAGCAAATTTGTGACAACTGAGCTCCTTTTTTAGTTTGGTAAACAGGTAATAGTCCAAACAGGCCAAATCTTGGGAATAAGGAGGATGTTAAAGAAGCTGGAAGCCGCATTTATGAATGGCAGCCATTGCTACCGCCGATTTGTGAACTGGAGCATTGTCTTGCTGAAAGATGACTCCTCTTGTCAATTTCCCTCCACGTTTTTCCTTCAATTTGACCTGCAGTTGCTTCACAAGATTAGCGTAATAGGCCCTGGTAACCAATCTGCCCTTTTGAAGATAGTCTACCAATAGCACACCTTCTGAATCCCAAAAGATGGAAGCCATCACTTGCTTTCTTTGGAGGTGGGGATCCATTATGTTTCCACTGCTTTGACTGTTCTTTGGTTTCTAGTTGAAAATGATGAACCCAAATCTCATCCATTGTCACAAATTGCTGAAAAAACTTTTCAAGATCTGCAGAAAAGTAACCAAGATTGTCTCTTGACATGTTGAGATGCTGTCGTTTGTGATCAGCTCCAAGAAGTTTTGGGACCCATCAAGCAGAGACCTTTGTCATTTGAAGATCATTGTGAATAATGGCATGAACATGTTCCTGGGAGATGCCCAACTCAGTAGCAATGTGTACTGCTCAGTTAGTCATCAATCCTCCATTATCATGTCATGGATTCTGCCTGTGGTTTCATTGGTGGTTACCATTCTTGGTCTTCCTGGACAGGGATCATCTTCCAGACTCTCCCTTCCATGTTTGAATTGAGCTGCCCATTTCTTCACTGGCTGTAAGAAGAGGCATTCTCCCCTAGAGCCTCTACCATATCCTCATGAATCTCCTTTGATGATAAGCCCTTGATGCAGAGTTAGCGAATGACTACTCGATGAGAAATGTTATCCACTTTCTCAATTTCTGCCACCCCTTACCACTTCAGCTGCCTGTAAAAGAAAATTGGTTGCAGTTAATTTCTTGACACTTTGTGTAATCTTACATTAATCTGATCTACGAATGCACCTAAAATCAACTGTATGTTTCAAGTATTTGTACCTTAGGCCGAGAACTTATCAACCACCCCTCATATCTTGTTTATGAACAACTAAACTGATTATAGTTAATTGTATCCTGCTTCAGTAATTACTTTTTAGATGCACCACATTGTGTAGGGATTAGTTCTGAGCCAATAATGCATTTATCCATTATGCAAAATCACTTTCATCTTTGTCCCAGGACAAGCAGGTGTTCCTGGAGTTAAAACAACAGACTTGCTGGGTTAGCTATATTTATGTATCAGAGGGGTTGATAAAGGAATGAGTACACATTGTTAACTCTTTTCACTCCAAAGCAATACTGGCAGTGTTGGTAGATCTTGCACATATATGCAAATCAGTGTTCAGAGTGATACTTAGGCAAAGTTTAAATAAAACAAAGAGTAGCACATTTCCAACCCTATCTACATTTTAAAATTGTAGAGTAACTTCCTTCCAGCTTCTTTCTACCAACATTTCTCATCAAAAATTCATTCTGGAAGAGCTTGGAAATTACTTCAGGAATGAAAGAGTTAATATCCCCCTGGAAGTTAGAATTATATGAGTTTGTCATAGCATCTTTGCTTGGAATGAAAGAGCTGGTAGTCAAACTTTCTGAAGTGTGCATAAGAACTGAAAATCAACACACGCCTAAGTCATCAATTGCTACACACTTTTCTAATGATCAACCAAATAATTCTGGATAAAAAAAAGAAAGCTACAAATAGCATAACTGGTTCTTTATGGTTTAATTCTGGTTTTTGGTGATTCAAATCTTAAGCTACAACACAATCTAAATATAGACATCACATCATTTCCCAGTTTAAAACAAAGTACATGTGTTTATTATAATGTTGAATGTGTAGTCTTTTGAATTAGTGGCTTGGTAGTGTAAGAATTAAGAAGGAGAATGAAGTACTTATGGACTTGTCTAGAGCACAAGGATGATGATCCTAAACTTACACAACATAAATATTCTTACAATGAAATAAGTTTTTGAAAAAACGGGGGGGGGGGGGGGGACGACACTGTCTGTTTTGGCAATCAGCAACCATAAACAGCATGCCTGGCATCAGGGTTGGCAAACCATAGCTGACAAAGACCCTGTCCCACTTCTCCACTGGTACCCCCCAGAAATAGCTCTAGCCTGGCTAACAGGGAGGGACTGTCACTGTCCCCATGGTGGTGGAGTTTGCTAAAGAAGAGTTGCACATCATCTGCTTTTTAGCTGCACTCCAGGACTGAAAAAAATAGCTGCCATAAGCAACTCCCATGCCAACATGATGTTGTGCCTCAATATCTTCATGACATCGGCTTGCAGTTTCAGGGAGACTGAAGAAGGAAAAAAAAAAAAAACCAAAGAAACAAGACAAAATGCTAAATCCAAATTATACAAAACTACCTTGAACTGATACTGATAAAATCAAAACATTTCATAATATACTTTCTACATCAAATAATACTCACTTTATCATAACTCAGGTTGCCATATCTATCATTATAATTGTAAAGTGCTCTATAGCCTGTGGATTTAAACACAAAATTCATGCATTTAAGATCTGTTAACATAATCAATCTTAACTATGCGTACAAATACATAAAACAGAAATTTAAAGCAAATGACATGTGTTTTTTTTTAAATTCAAACATATCAGAAACATGAATAAAGCTCTCAGAGAAGTTACTGCATAACAAAAACTAAAAAAAAAAAAAAGAACCATTCAAAATTTCTTTGGACACTTCATGAAAAGATTCAGGACTGGCCATGAAATACAAGCCTGCTTCAAGTATACAAAATTAAATTGTCATTTATTATCAATCTATTCCTAGAAACGGCTATAAAGCAGATAGAAGTGTATGGTTCAGTTTTACAAAAAGACAGAAAGAGCGAAGAAATTAGGCAGAAACAAGACTGGCAGAAAGTAAGATAAGCACATATAAATGAAGGACATACAACCATATGGTACCCTTTGTCATCCTCCCTTTACTTCATTTTCTGCCAATCGCCTGTTTCCACTTTGTGCTTACCTACCTTGTGCTGCATTTTGAGCCCATCTTTCTTACAAGGAGGTTACCAAAAAAAGCTAAGTGTTTAATTTTTCATATATTTTTCATCTTTTGTGTTGTTTTTGTGCGTGATCCTTGAAAAAGGTGTTTGCAGAAATACTGGATTCTTCAATTTTTATGTGCTCATTTTACTTTCTGACATCTTGTTTCTGTCCACTTTCCTCACTCTTTCTATCTATTTTTTGTAAAACTGAATCATGCACCTCCATCTACTTTATAGAACCAATTTTAATGCAGTCGTCACTTCTCTTACCTCTCATTGAAACAGGAGGGCTGGTTTTTCGTGGCCCATACTGGTATAGAAACTCTATCACTGGAAAACTCAAGTGAGTAAGAAAGTAAAGTGTGTGAGAAAAATATCTGAATGGGCTGACCTAACAAACAAAGGAAGAAAGCTAGCCGACATGGTAAGAAAAACTAGAAATAGGGGAGTACACACATTGGCACGGCAGCTAATGAATGAAAAATTGTGTACGCCTAACACAGAAATTGTCACTTAACTGACTTACTTATCTCAATGTGTGTAATCGCTCCACAAGCTCCTGAAGAGCTGTAAAGATAGCACATAAATATATTTATGCATATAAATGGTTTCCACATATCAGTGAAATATTTTAAACTGTTGATTCTGTCTTGGTTTAACGAACATCTATCCCAGTAGTCCAAACACACCCCGCCGTAGCAGAAGTGAATTTCATAGTGGGCAGATTTTCAGAAGAGGCTGTGCCAGTTACATAACGGCCACTTGATCTTGAACTACAGTTAGAAAAACTAATTATGTCAGTCCGTAAGAATAGTTAAGAGCAAAACCTTTATCTTATTAATGCAAAGAAAACTAAATTGATGACAAATGGCAAAACAAATAAGGCAGCTGAAATATTTATAAATAAGTAAAAATTGGAAGAGATGGAGAGTTTTGAATATCTTGGAACATTCTTATCTTATCTTATATCCCTCCCGTGGCGTTAAACGTCACATTTCTTCTTATCAAGTGACCAACATATGTCCATCTCATTTTCCTTGGAACATTACTAACTAATAATAGAAATACAATATCGCTCTTCAACACACACGCAAAAAAAAAATAAATAAATAAATAATAAAACAACTAAAGAAGCTGTGCAGATGAACAGACAGAACTACAAAAATAATATTTTTAAGGGCATGCATCTTCCCCATCGTGGGCCGGCTAGCGTAGTGGTTAGAGCACTCGTCTAGCAACCAAATGGTCGAGGGTTCGAATCCCCAGCTTTTTCCGACCAGCCTCGTAGAGAGAAAATCTGGGAAGTAAAGGCAGCGAGGAAAGGAACTGGTCACCCTACCTCACACGCTGATGACCCAGCATAATGAGGTCTCTAACGCTTCACCCCCTACGGCATTTGAAATGCTATGGGACTATCTTTACCATCGCAACATATGGCTGTGAGACCTGGACACTTGGCATGGCAGCTGAGAAACACATAAATGCATGTGAATGTACATACTACAGAAGAGCCTGTCAAATATCATGGTCACAAACAAAATGAACAAAATATCAATACAACAAGAACTTAATATTGAAGAAGGTTGGCTAGTAAAGAAGATTAAACAGAGAAAATTTAAACATTTAGGACATATTAACTTACACCTATCTGCTATTGGTTTTGACATATTTCATAACCTGCTTGTTTTGGCGAAATTAATCAGTCAGCAGTTACAGTGTTAATTGATTTTGCTTTTACAACAAAGCAATTATCTCCTACGATTAAATTATGGTCATTAAATGTTAAAGACCTAATGGCTGTGTCAGTTGCATTCAGCTGTAGAGGTATTTCATTTCATTCACATTAGTAGTAGTAGTAGTAGTAGTAGTAGTAGTAAGCTAGAAGACAGTGCGTGTGTGTACGCGATTATTTTTCCCAGGGCATTAACTTTCAAATAAAAAAAAGAGGTGATGTTTTAAACCAGTGGTTTCCAATTAACGGGAGTCCTCGGACCCCCTGCTGTTTCAAAATCCAGGCCACGACCCCCCCCCCCCCCCCCCATATGCGTGTGGTAGCTATGTGCAAACTATTTTTTCTTCAGAAAATTGGGTAACTTTTATTGAGTAAATACTACACTATACTAACAAACAAACAAAAACAAAAAATGTACAAACTTGGTGAATTTTCAAAATGACAGTTAAGTAGTTTTCGAAAGAAAAAAAAAACAGCAATTAACATTCTTACTCGTTCTTGCAAATGAACAGAATATGAAATGTGTGACAGCGAGCCAGTCTAAATGTGGTGAGAGAAATTCCTAACAATCGCTTCCATGTCTGGTTCAATATTTCCTATTTTTATTCTCAAACTTGGATCGCCACCAGGCCGATTACTGTGCTTGTTCTTCATGTAGCATCATCATCATCTTCATGTGCCGTGGCGACTGGCGTTGGCTATTATGCTTCTCCAGAGTACCCGATCCTTCATGCAGGCCATCAGTTCAGTTGCTGATCTCCTCTCACACCATTCCGTCAGACTGTCCAGTATCATTTCTCATGGTCTTCCTCTTGATCTTCTTCCTTCTATTTTTCCTGTTGTTATAATATTTTCAATGCCCCCTCTTCTCATTGCATGTCCTATGAAAGTACATTGTCTCTCTCTTATCTTTTTGACAAGGTTTTTTTTTGTCTCTCCAGCTCTTCTCATACATTCTTCATTAGTTATTTATGCTGTCCAGGGAATTCGCAACATTCTTCTAATAAACCACATTTCTACTGCTTCCAATGATTTTTGTGCAGACTTGCTTATTGTCCATGATTCACTTCCATATAACAAGATAGGTTCAATATAGCATGTAGCAATATGTCGAAAATGTTTGTTCGCAGAGGTGTGTGGGACAAAAGAGAATGAGACGCTTCAACGCTTTCTCATCAACCTTCTTATAATCAGAAAGAAACTTTCACCCAGAAGCGGCCCTGTCTGCAATATTAGAAATGTATTTTCAATGAACCATCACAGGATATGTCAACGACTTCATTGGTAACATAGTTTATCACCGAGGCTACAAAACCACGCGCATCACACACACGAAAAAAAGTTACTTCATCCACACAGTATTCATCGAAACATCTGTTGTTAGATGCTTCACAGTAAAAAAGAACATTGAGTTTTTGTTATGGACCCCCCCCCCCCCCCAACAGCAGGTTCTACTGAACCCCGAAGGTCCACGGGCCACCATTTGAGAATCACTGTTTTTAAACGATAATAAACTGATTCACATTATTTTTACATTCTTTTAAACGTAGGAGTATGCAGAGATAATTTCTCTGAATTAAGTTACAGAGAACATTCAGACATTTTATTTTCTTTACTTGATCAATCATAGACAGTTTTAATGTTGTGTGCATAGTTTATGTAAAAAGCAGCAGCAACAACAAAAATCTTTCTCTGGCCAGTTTACAAACGGGTTACAAACGGACCGACCTAAGAATTTTGCTTTCCCGTGCAGTAGCATACCTTTCCGCCCCCCACAATTCCCAAAATAACATTTAATATTTGAAAACCGATTATGTTTTACAAGCTTCATTATGTGCTATAACACCAATAACAATTTATAAACTAATGAAAAAAATCTTAAGACAGGCCAAAAATATATTTTTAAAATGAGAAACACGCAATTTAAATGAATGTGGATCAGTATAATGTTTATCACTTGTAGAACGAAGAGCTTGTAGACCACAGTTTTAGTTTTCAGCATACATGTCAGTAAGAAGTTTGCGACTGAAGAAAGATCTGATCAAAATTATTGCCCAATGATAACGAACTAAAATATTGGTTCTAAATCTTCTTTCAGATCCCCCTCCCTCCCCAACCACAACACACACCCAATTTCTGTATCTGGTATTAAATTTTAAAAAGTTCGAATATTCTTATTTAGAACTTGTGGGCTTATGGACCTGTGCTCTTTCTGGTGTATCAAAGTAAAAATAATATAAAATATATCCTAGCTCTGCGGATCTCAGGATTAGAACCCATGAGCTAATCGAATCTAAGTGCCATGCCGCGTGGCGTAGGCGATCATTTCTCTTCACAATTCCCTGTCTTTTGCATTGGTTATGAGAGCCGCGGGTGACTTTCTTCCTAGCCACACTGGCAGCCCATCCAGTAACTTCTCTCTCTCTCTCTGTGTCTCTTCTTCCCTCAATTTTGTTTCAGTTCCCACAGTGTTCCAATTTTTCTCTTCTCAGGAAATGTCTTATAAATCTCGCTTGTCTGCCTCTTATCTTTGCTTTTTAACTACAGCCTCTCTTTAAGACTTCTTCATTGGTTTTCTTGTCTGTCCATGGTACCTTCAACATCCTTCTCATCAACATTTCCATGGCCTCCATTTCTCGCTGTACCCTTTTATGTAAACGATGAACTAAACGATACCGATTACTCAACATTTCTATGCCAAAATTGACAACAAAGTATTGTTTACTTCCGGTAGAGGTCAACAATGAGTCTCTGGCCTTGGAGGTGTGTCAGATGCAGCTTTCGAAGATTGACAAGTACGTGCTTGTAATTAGTTTAAAAAATGATTAAACTATATGTTTTTTGTATACTTGCAAGCTTAGTGGACTTGTTATTTATTACTAAGATTTGCGTCGCCAACGATGCATTATGTCATTTTGCAGTCAGGTGAGCGGCAAGAAAAAAATCCTGACGGTGCTTTGAAAATAGGAGAGATTTTGTTAAAAGAGACGTTAACATTTTTAGTATAAAATTTTACTTCCACCGCCTCTGTTAGTAGACTGCACAAACGCATACAGCATGGTCAAAAAATATAAAAGAAATGCATATAAGGATGTCTGTTTATATGAAAAAAATCATGTAAATAAAGCATGGATTTTATCTCTGCATGGAGACTACAGTTTCTCTGCAGAATACCGTCCCAGTTAACAGTTTATAGGGACAGAAAATCTTTTTTTTTAAAGAGAGAGAGAGAGAGAGGAGGGCCTTTTCTCAGTATCATTTGTAAGGCACATATTCATACAAGATGGGGAACGGAACGGAGGATGCCTGTTCATAGTAGCGATGTCTTGCATACTATCCTTCCCCTCCCCTCCCCCAAAACATATTCTGTATTAGCAGCGTGAAAGGAAAATTTTAATAGATAAGCCATAACTTTTTAGATTATTTCTTTTTTTTCATTTATGTTGTGGTAGAGTTTTTAATCATTATAATGTTCAGTGTATTAAAAAGAAAAAAATCTATAATAAAATTCATTTGATCTTTTATGTTATCATAAAGTTCATGCATATTTTATTTTGGGTCATAGTTCAGTGAAAGTGTATGTGCTGTCTTAAAGTTTATTGCTGGATTTGCTTTCTCAGAGTAAATTTATAAATGCAGCAACTGAATTATGTCAGTCAGTAAGAGTAGTGAAGAGCAAAACCTTTATCTTAATGTAAAGAAAGCTAAATTGATAACACCTGACAAAACAAATAAGGCAGCTGAAATGAAATATCAGTGAGGAAAAATTGGAAGAGGTGGAGAGTTTTGAATATCTTGGATCACCACTAACTAATAATAGAGATACAATGAAGAAAATTTAAAAGGAGGACATCTGTCGCTCTTCAGAAAGTAAAACAACTAAAGAAGCTGTGGAAAAGAACAGATAGAACTACAAAAATCAGATTTTTAAGGGCATGCATCTTTCCCATTGCAACATATGCCTGTGAGACCTGGACACATGACATGGCAGCAGAGAAACACATAAATCCATTTGAATGTAAGTGCTACAGAAGAGTTCTTCAGATATCATCATCATCAGGTGCCATGCCGACTGACGTTGGCTGTTATGCTTCTCCAGAGTACCCGATTCTTCATGCAGGCCATTAGCTCAGTTGGTGATCTCCTCTCACACCATCTTGTCAGACTGTCCAGTATCACTTCTCTTGGTCCTACCCTGGGTATTCTTTGCTCTGTTTTTCCTGTTGTTATAATATCTTCATTGCCCCCTCTTCTCACTGCATGTCCTATGAAAATACATTGTCTCTCTCTTATCTTTTTTGACAAGATTTTTTTGTATCTCCAGCTCTTCTCAAACAATCAAAATATCATGGGCACAAAAAAGAACAAATATATCCATACTAATTTGTATACCTTGGCAGCAGAGTAGTAGAAAATGGAGACAGCACAGAGGACATCAACAGCAGACTTACTAGAGCAAACCAGGCTTTTGCAATGCTGCAGAATATATGGAAATCAAATAAACTAAGCATAAATATAAAAATCAGGATATTTAAGAGTAATGTTCTAAGTGTACTACTCTATGGAAGTGAATGCTGGAAAATCACCAAAACCATAGAAAACAAGTTGAATTCTTTCCAGACTAAATGTTTACGAAGAATTAGACAAATATTTTGGCCAAACACCATAAGAAATAACATCTTATTGGCAGAAATGCAGATGAAGCCACTGACAACAATTATTGAGGAAATACGCTGGCGATGGTTGGGACATGTGCTCCGAATGACTGACAACTCACTACCAAAAATAGCACTAAGATGGACACCACAGGGGAGCAGAAGTAAGGGTAGACCAAAAGAGACATGGAGAAGAACAAGAGAGGGGATGTTGAGCAATAGAGGACTCACCTGGGCAAGAGCAGAAAAAAAGGCGAAGGACAGGCATTTGTGGAAAACCCTTGCGGAAGCCCCATGTGCCCTGGGCACTTAAGGTTCAGAGAGAGAGAGAGATATCCATACTACAAGAACTTAATGTTGGAGAAGGTTGGCTAGTAAAGAGGATTAAACAGAGAAAACTTGAATATTATGGACACACTGAACGTCATGAGAGTTTAGAGTACCGTCTTGGAAGGATACATAATGGGAAGGGGAGGGAGAGGAAGACCAAGGCAAAGATGGCTGCAGGACATTGTCGATAGTCTGCAGATGGGTGTGTCGGTGACAGGGTGTCTTTGCTCACAGCCAAAATGCCTCCAGGAGAGCTGTTAAGGATGCAAAGTTCCACAAGGGACATGCAAATGACTGACTGTGTAACTGAAGAAAGTAAGTTGACGTTTGAAATTAAAATGCAGGAGTTGATGGCGAATGTTCTATATAATAATTCATATTATATGGATGCTATTCAGTTTAGCTGTCCGACCCATAGCTGACATGCTAGCATCAGGGTTGGTGAACCATAGCCAATTAAGACCCTGTCCCACCTTTCTGTTGGAGCTCCCGGTAGCAGGTCTAGCTTGGCTAACAGGGCACAGGCCAGGGATTGCCCATGGAATCTTCTAAAGGCCCCCCCCCCTTTTTACCTCTATTCAAGGACTGAAAAAAATAGCCATGATAACCCACTCCTGAGTCAGTATGATGCTATATCTCAACATCTTCACTGTACCGGCTGCAAAGAACATCAGCTCACAGGTCTATGGAGATAAAAGAAGAGCAGTTCTTAAGTGTTATTTTAGAGCTGACTTGGCCTGGACTATTCTGCACCTTATTTTGGTTTCACATCTTTTATCTTGTGTTATTATTGTTCCTAAATATTTGAACTTGTCCTATTGCTATAATTCTGTATCTTTTACTTTGAAGTCACATTTTGCTCGTGTTTCTTTCATGGACATGACCATGACCTCTGTCTGCTTTTTATTTAAAGATATAAAGAGGGTTTATAACATTGCCATAGTGCATATAAGATAATGGTCTGCACCTTGTATGCAATTGGAAAGTAGTCCTTGTTTGTAAAAAGACTGGGAACCACTGATATTTTGAGCAATTCAGAAGTTTTTAGAAAAAAATATAAGTATTGTAGGATCATACCCAGGCTGTGAAATAGCAGCTCTTGTCAGCTAACACTATAATGAATAACTTTCAGTGAAAGTATAACTTCATAGGCACATTTTATATTTCATAATAACACAAGATGCAGGATTCTCAGCAAGCTCCACCACCATTTCATACCTCATTGGCCAGGATGTATTATCATGGCAACTCAGTGGTAGAGGTGCCAACTGGAAGTTCTGTAAAATACTGACCATCACCATCAGACAGAAGTCAACGACTATTTCGTTGGGTAGGATGAATTATCATGCCAGCCATCTGGAGGCTTGGTAAGACCCTGGCCACCTCTTATGTTCTGATTCAGCTAACAGTGTCATTTCCAGTCACAGTCATTTTGGCCGTCAGACAAACAAGATTTCTGAATTTTGTTTTGGTCACCATTTGTTATTTTATCATATGAATCATTTTGTAAACATTTATTTTCTTTCTGAACCACATAAAATGAAAGAAAGTAAATTAAGATGCTTTCTTCTGTCTAGATAGCGCTTCTGGTGAATATTTGAAGCACACAGATCAGCAAACAAAGAAAAAGAAATGTAAAAGGGGGCAACCTGCACATTCAGAGGATGGTAATGAAGTGAAAAAAGCAAGAACAGTGCCCAACTTTTTTGTAGCAGTCCAAGTAACAAACCCGGAGGTAATGTTTCAGTGCATACTTTAGAAATGCTCCTTTTTTTGTCCCCTATGTTCATATAATTCACATTATAGCTATCTTTGTACATTTTTTAAAAAAATGTATTTAAATTTGTAACTTTAGAAAGTGAGCTGAATTTTTTATTTTTTGTTTAAAAAAAACTGTAGCACTTATTTCTTATCATAATTAAAATTGGTATTATCTTATGTTAAAGCTAAAGTAGAATACCACATTCCTTAGGATATAACTGAAACTGTACAAATCAGCTTTATTAAAAGACAGTCACAAGGTGGCTATATATTTATTTTTTCAAAGACCCCACACTTTCAAAACAAGACACCATGTGTCAGCTTAAAGTACAAAAAAAACAAAACAAAAAAAAGTGGCTATATTTTGTCATTGGAATGAAACTTCTGTACAGAACTAAGATCTATAGATCTTTCTGTAACCACAGCATATAAGTTCTTGGCAGAGGATGTTGTAGCAAAGGGCTTCATTTTTTTTTCTTTATATTAGGAATATGGCTTTCATGGCTTGCCATGTTTCTGGAATGGACTTCAGAAGCATGCTTCTTCATCTTGAAACGCATTGATTCATATCACGATACTGGGCTATAGGATCACACAGAGTTTTTTTTAGCTCTTCAGTGTGCGTGGCCAGCTTGTGTTTGAAAGTTTATGAGACTGTAGTATGTGAATAAATCTGGCTGTAATCTATGAGCATGGAAGAACAGTTAAAATGACTTGCTTGATAGGCTGTTTTTACGTAGTATGTAAATTTAGATGAGCAAGTAACACTTCAGGCAGAAAGTCACCCAAGATCAATCACCGCACAACAGAATAATCAGCAAAATAAAAGTCATGTGAGTGTATCAAAAATAGAGGAAGAAAAAATTGTTTGTCACCGATTTAAGATGGGATATGTTGGTTATGCATGTAGGCAGCTTTTAGTGAATATCCTTATCTTTGATTCTTGTTACACTGAAAAAACATGAACAAGGCATGTATTACATTTCCACAGATTCATATAGTTGCCAAAAAGATTCAGACAGGAATTCAGAAGAATGCCAGAGCAAATCTTCGCCACGCAATCATTGGAGTGGAAAAATTTCATATCACTTTAATGGTGATGCATTTGCCAGATGAAGTACAAGTGAAAACGTTAGCATAATAAACTTTTATTTCATCAGAGTTAAAAAAGTTCTGCTTTGTATTTTAATCTACATCAGTAAGGATTGTGAAATCAGGCAGTAGATAGTTATGTGGAATGTTTATCTTATATCTTATATCCTTCCCGTGCCGTTAGACGTCACATAGGGCTCGCAAAGTAGTTCGCCAATATTTCCTGTCTTCGGCGAGTCTTTCAACCTCAACAAAGGATTTTATGCCTGTTAACTTGGCCTCTCTTAATAATGTTCTCTTCAGAGTTTCACGCGGTCTGCCCCTTTTTCTTCGGCCTGTTATGTTCCACTTGATAGCTTGTTTGCACAGGAAGAAAAAAAAAAGCCATATGCTTAGATGAGAGATAGGAAGAAAAAACTAGAAGAATTTTGAAACATAAGTCTTAAATGTTTACGTATGATAAATGCTCTTGTGATATGAGAAATGCTCATGAGAAACTTCTGTACAGAACTAAGATCTGTAGATCTTTCTGTAACCACAGCATATAAGTTCTTGGCAGTCATTATTTATATCTGTAGCAATAAAACTAAATCAGTAATTGATTTCTAGTAATAAAACAGTTTTCATTATAATCTTCTCCATGCTCACTATAAAGTTGCTTAGTTATTGAGATTAAGGATAACATCCTCAGGGCAACTGAAACCCTTGAGAAATGCGTGCCTTCTATCTTAGAGAAAACATGCGGCCAACCGATCACTCTAGACTTTGAAGGATTGTCAACATTCAATGGTGGCCGTGTTCTTTTTGCATCCTTGAAAGCCACCAAGGGTCTTGATCATCTGCACCTTATGGCTGGTACAAATTTTTCATTTTCATTTAATGGGAAATTTATGAATTTGCACATGTAAATCTATATGAAAAAGAAAGAATATATCCATACTACAAGAATGTAATATTGAAGAAGGCTGGCTAGTAAAGAGAATTAGACAAAAATAATTTAAATATTTTGGACACATTAAACATCATTATAATCTAGAGAGGACCGTCTTGGAAGGGTACATAAGGGAAAAAGAAAGAGGAAGACCAAGGCGAAGATGGCTGCAAGACATCATTGATGATCTGCAAATGGATACATCAGCAGCAGGCCATCTTGCTCACAACTGAGAGGCCTACAAGAATGCTATTAGGGAGGCAAAGTTCCACAAGGGACATGCAAATGAATGAATGAAATCTATATGTTGATTTTTAAAAAAATGTTAATTAGGTAGGTATGCTATGCTATCATAAATCACTGGAGCTGTTCCATGTATGAGAGAGTAAAAGTATTTGCAGACTATAGTAATACTAACATGAAAGATATATACTGAATGATGAGTGTAGTGGAAGTTTTTTTTTTTTAAATTGCCAAGTTGGATGTGCCATTTGCATTTTTTTTTTCCAGATGAAATTTCCATGCAGATGAAAGTTAATGGAATTGTTTCAACAGACAAACCTGGCAGAAAATTTAATCCTCATTTAACCCTGATAAAATTTAAAGGAGGAAGAGGTTAGTTATGAATCTGATTTTATGAAATACTAAGATTTGATTTGTTTTCAGTAGAAGGGATTATTTCTGTATTTTTTGTTTTCTTCAGCCATTCACATGATTATGAAATTCTTAAACCTGTTTCATGTTTCTTCAACTTAGAAGAAGTCACTGACAGTATCATGCTTCCATGAAATAACAAAGCTAAGGGTTCAGATGAAATTGTTGCAGAATTGATTAAAGAAGGAGGTCTAAGTCTACATGAACAGATATGCACATTGATACAACAAATATGGAGAGAAGAAAAACTTTCTAATGAATGGAGAGAATCATTATTGATCCCAGTATACAAGAAAGGAGATAAGAACAAGCGTGAAAACTATAAAGGAATATCCTTACTGCAACAAGCTATAAAATACTATCTATTATATTATTAAATAGATTAAAACCATACAGCGAGGACATACTGGGAGACTATCAAGCAGGCTTCAGGAAGAGTAGATCAGCCATCTCTCTCTCTCTGAACCTTAAGTGCCCAAGGCACATGGGGCTTCCGCAAGGGTTTTCCACAAATGCCTGTCCTTCGCCTTTTTTTCTGCTCTTGCCCAGGTGAGCCCTCTATTGCTCAACATCCTTTCTGTTGTTCTTCTCTATGTCTCTTTTGGTCTACCCTTACTTCTGCTCCCTTGTGGTGTCCATCTTAGTGCTATTTTTGGTAGTGAGTTGTCAGTCATTCGGACCACATGTCCCAACCATCGCCAGCATCTTTCTTCAATAATTGTTGTCAGTGGTTTCATCTGCATTTCTGCTAATAAGATGTTATTTCTTATGGTGTTTGGCCAGAATATTTTTCTAATTCTTCTTAAACATTTAGTCTGGAAAGAATTAAACTTGTTTTCTATGGTTTTGGTGATTTTCCAGCATTCACTTCCATAGAGTAGTACACTTAGAACATTACTCTTAAATATCCTGATTTTCATATTTATGCTTAGTTTTTTGATTTCCATATAGTCTGCAGCATTGCAAAAGCCTGGTTTGCTCTAGTAAGTCTGCTGTTGATGTCCTCTGTGCTGTCTCCATTTTCTACTACTCTGCTGCCAAGGTATACAAATTCGTTGACCTCCTCCACTAACTTGTTATCTACTCTGAGTACATTTCTGTTGTTCACATTTTGCTTCATTAATTTTGTCTTTCCTACGTTGATCTTTAGTCCTATGTTGTTTGCATTCTGAGTTAGCTTGTTTATTTTATCTTGCATATCTTTGTGACTGCTTGATAATAGACAAATGTCGTCCGCAAAGTCAAGGTCCTCCAGCACTGTGTCAAGGGTCCATTGTAATCCTCTGCGTTTGTCTGATGTTGCCTCCTTCATTAACCAGTCTACTGCCAAGATAAATAATGTTGGTGATAGTACACATCCCTGTTTCACTCCTGTTTGTACCCTAAAGCTGCTGGAGGTATGTTCTCCACAGATAACTTTGCACTGAAAACCCTCGTATAGGGCTTTGATTACATTAACTATTTTATGGGGGAGGCCATGCCATCTTAGGATTTTCCACAGTGCATCTCTGTTGACACTGTCAAAGGCTTCTCAAAATCTATGAATAATGCATATGTTGTGCTATGCCACTCATTTGCCTGTTCTAATATTTGTCTAAGTACAAATATGTGGTCTATGCATGATCTTCCTTTCCTAAATCCTGCCTGCTCTTTACCAAGTTTTTCCTCAAGTGTTGGTACAATTCTGTTGATTATTCTGCAAAATACTTTACTGGTGAGTGGCAGTAGGATAATGCCTCTCCAGTTCCCGCAATCTCTGAGGTCACCCTTCTTTGGTAGGTTTACTATAAGCCCAGTTTTCCTCTCCTCTGGGGCTTTTTCTAGATCCGAAATTTGTTGTAATATCCGGCAAAGTTGTTTTGGTGTTTCTATTTCTTCTGCTTTCAACATCTCAGCAGTCACTTCATCTTCACCTGGTGCCCTGTCTGATTTTAGCTTCTTTATCGCCTCCTTTACTTCATTTATTGTTATTGGTCCTGTATTGATGTTTAGTTCCGTTTTTGCTTCAGGTATGTCTATTGTTGGTGCTGCTTGTGTTCTGTTTAGTAGGGTGTTAAAGTGTTCCCTCCATCTTTCAATTTTTTCTCTTTCTCCACTGACCAGTTGTCCATTTTGTGTTCTTACTGCACTTTCACATCTTGTGTTGAAGTTACCTGTCATCTGCTTTGTGATTTTATATATGGTTTTCATGTCATTTGTGTATGCTGCTTTCTCTGCTGTTTCTGCTAAGTTGTCATAATACTGACGTTTATCTTGACGGCATGATTCCTTCACTTCTTTGTCTTTTTGTGCATAATTACTTAAAACTCGTTCTTTAAGTCGTTGTGATTTGGTGCTCAGTAATTTTTTCTTGATTTCTTTTCTTTGCTCTATCTTTTCCCATGTGGTCTCGCTTATCCATTCCTCTTTTCTCCTTTTCCGATATCCCAACACCTCTTTTGCTGTTTCCTGTAATGTTTTATTGAACTCTAATATGGACATTTCTGCTTCATCTTGTAGGACACTGAAGCGGTTCTTAAGTACTATTGAGAATTCATTTCTTGTTTGCTGGTCTATCAGTTTTCTTGTATCAAAATGTATCTTTCTGTGTTCTCTGATTTTGGCTTTCCTTAATTTTAGTTTTATTTTTGCTACCAGAAGGTTGTGATCACTTCCTACATCTGCTCCTTTCCTTGCTCGCACATCTTGTAGTGACCGTTTCCACTTGTTGTTTATTAGTATGTGATCGATTTGGTTTTCTGTGGTTTTATCTGGTGACCTCCAAGTCACCTTATGGATGTTTTTGTGTTGGAAAATTGTCCCTCCGATGGTCATCATGTTTTCTTCACAGAAACTGCACAGTCTTTCTCCATTTTCATTTATTTCTCCGATTCCTTCTCTTCCCATGATTCTTCTTCTATCTTCATTTCCTTCACCTACTTTTGCATTGAAGTCGCCCAAGATGAGTAGCATATCATGCTTGGGTATTGTTTCTACTGTGGCATGAAGGCTGTTGTAAAAATCTTCTTTTAATTCCTCTTCAGCTGCTTCTGTTGGTGCATAACAAACTATAATAGACAGCTTCATGAATCTTGAGTTGAACAGTGCATATAATAATCTCTCATTTATTGGGGTCCATTTCAGCAATGCTCTTGACGCTTCTTTTGTTATAATCAATGCTACTCCTCCTTCATGAAGATCTTCTTTACCTGACCATATTATTGTATCTTCTGTGTGCTGTGTTGTTAATTTCCTTCTGCCTTGTCCTGTCCATCTTGCTTCTTGTATTCCTAGTATGTCTAGTTTGTATCTGTGCATTTCCTTGATGGTTTGTGCTAGTTTTCCAGTCTGGTTAAGTGTTCTTACATTCCAGCTGCCTATATGCATCTTGTGTTTAGGTTCCAGGAAGTCTGCAGTCGGGCTGGGGACTTCCAGTGGCTGGCTTTCATCCACAACCTTCATGGGCTCAGTTTCCTGATACACATTTCTCCTTCCACCTGCATTTATTTTTTCCCTTGCTTCCGTTTCTGTAGCAGTCTGATAGTTTTTTTACCAGATAGGGTTGCTGGCCCTATGCCGAACCCTCCTTAGTCGCCTTTTACGATCATGCATGGTAGGGTACAGTGGTCCTATTCTTTGCAGATCCCGGGTACCACACGGGGGAGATCAGCCATAGACTAGATATTTTATCTCTATCAAAGAGCAGAGAAATGTTTGGAATATGGAAAAGAAGTACATAATATCTTCCTTGACTTCAAAAAAGCTTATGACAGCATAGATAGGAACAGCTTATGGAAATTTATGAAAGAATTTGAGATACCTAATAAATTAATCAGTCTGAACAGAATATGCATAAGGATACACAGAATATAGTAATGTATAAAGAAGATCAGAATCCTTCTCAGTAAGAACTGGTTTGAAACAAGGTGATACATTATCCCCATCACTATTCAACCTAGTACTAGAAAAGATAATCAGAAAAGTGAAAGAAGAAAGCAGTACAGAAGAACATGCAAAAATACTAGGATATGCTGACAACATTGATCTAGTGGGAGAAACTATGTAAGAAGTCACCAATACTTGCATACACCTAAGAGATGTGGCACTAAAAGTCAGTCTGACCATTAACCAAGATAAGACAGAGCATATGAAGATATCAAGAGACCAGATGCAGAATGATACAGATTATATAAATGTTGGAGATATGACCATCAGAAAAACGGAAACATACAAATATCTAGGCACAACCTTCAACAGAAGCAATATAGCGAGGAAGTTTAGAGTGTAAGAGAAAAATGAAAATGATGTTGTATGTACAAAAGATGAAGGAAACGAGACCAAGGGGTGGACCAAGACAGAAATGGAAAGACAACATAAAAGAGGATACAAAGGAAATTGATGTCATCAACTGGAGAGAGAAGATTACTACTTCTTCTTCTTCGTTCGCTTCTACCACCAAAACCGCACTGTGATCCTACTGAATTTACGCCTGTGGTCCTTGTTAGGTCCCGTGGTCTCCTGTGTGGTCCCCAAAAGGACGAGATCCACATGAGGACCACAAGGGGTTCAGAGTATCACAGGGCTTTAGCCTGTATTCTTGGTGGGTCTCTGAAGCGGGATTGCGTAACACCGTGATTTTCATTGCACCAGTTTAGTCTAGGGTTGGACTTTTTCACCGGAAGACCTCGACGTGTTTAGGATATCAGTGCATCCCCGCTGGGTGAGAGGCGGTAGCCCAGTGGCCAGGCCAGAGTTGGACTTTCTCACCGGAAAACCTCGACGTGTTTTGAGATACCCTTATATCACCGCTGGGTGAGAGGTGGTTGCCCATCCAGTCCAGAGTTGGACTTTCTCACCGGAAAACCTCAGCGTGATTAGGATACGCAAACATCCCCGCCAGGTGAGAGGTGGTTGCCTATCTAGACTGCCCTGGTCCAGTGTCTCCGACTTCAGCATTTTGCGGTCGTGGCCGCTACCCTTCCTAGTTGTGACCAGGATGGAGCTTTTGTCCAGGAGGACGAATCCTCGCCACTAGTGACTTCCACCCCTGGGTTGAGCAGGTTTAGGCATATTATCCCAGTATGGGCGTATTTGGGACATGACCGACCTCTAGAGCAGAGGTACTGTGACATGCATAGCCTTCAAGTTTCACCCCTGGTGTGAGCCGGTTTAGGCAAAATTTACCAGTATGAGTGTATATCAGGCATGACCGACCTCTAGAGCGGAGGTGGCATGACATGTCTAGCCATCAAGTTCCAGCCCTGGTGTGTGCCGGTTTAGGCATATTTCACCAGTGTAGGTGTATTTCGGACGTGGCCGGCCTCTAGAGCAGAAGTGCCGTGGTATGTATAGCTCTCGTAGCGATACTACTGGACATACCGATTAAACTTCACTTTATCCTTTCCACCACCTTTCCCATCGGCAACGCACAGCAACCTTTATTTCTTTTCCGCATTTCTTCCTTGACCGGGAGGAGCTTCACACCACGCGTGGCATTTGAAGAGTCTCGCCAGCAGACCTCTGGGACAAGCCGGTTCATGCATTTCACCCAATATGACTGCACTCAGGACGTGGCCGACCTCCAGACCGGAGGCGCCGTGATTTGAATGTTTGCTTCGCTTTATACTTTCTACCATCTTTTCTGCAGTGATGCTGTGCGGCAACCTCATTTGCACCTTTCTTCATTGGCCGGGAGGAGCACCGCTCCACGCATGGCAACTGAAAAATCTCGCCAACAGAGAGGTTTTGAACTAATAAAAGCACTCTTTCCATGAGGGTCGGAGCTTGGTAAGCATGTATTAGCTCTAGAATTGCCACAGTTATCCAAGTAGGATCGTGTCATCTAAGGAACCTCGACTGATTTAATGAGCCATTCGCGGTTTCACCGTGAGACAGTGTGAACTTAGACATGCATAGCTTAATCTTTGAGACAAGCATATGACTACTGGCAAGATCAACCAGATAGCTTTCTTCACCGAACCTTTGTCGGATATCTGCCGACAGACCGACGCGGGGCAAGGGAGACAGCGCTCTGCTCAGAGCGGATCCCTTTCGACCCTGGTGGCGTTTCATTTCCTTTAACCGGCGGGGGCAGCTCTCTCTGCTCTAACAAGCGGAGAAGAAAGCCTGGCCACCCACAAACAACACACGTTACATACTGCAGATCCGATACTCTTTGCGAGAGATGGGCCAATTTCGAGACCATCGGTCGACAAAACTGTACTACATCATTAGCACGAACCTGGCTGGCTAGCCGTTTACATGCTTCGCTCGACGGACAAACCGCTTGCTTCTGCATCGAAACACCTTAACTCTCGCCGTCCGGGAAGGGAGCGAAAGCCTGTCTCCCCATGCACGGAACTCGAGAGCGCTTTTTCGCCAAAAGAACGGTCAGCCTGCGCAACAGCAGCAGCCGCGCTGTGCAGCTCGGCGCAGCTGACGAGAGAGAAGATTAGAAATTGAGAGGAATGGAGGCAGACTTTATCTGCAGCAATGAGCCTTAATTCTTCCCGTGCCTCATGAAGATACGCAGACGTCAGTTGGGTACCAGATTAAAAGCGTGGGTCTTGATATGTATAGGGGGTAAAGTTGTAACATTGAATGAAACACAGTATTTCCATGTACTTCCGTGTACTTATTATGTTTCAAAATATAACTAAATGTATGAAGATTTCATAAATGCAGGATTTTTTAGGAAAAAAGAAGTAATGTGATGTTTTTAGACAATGATTGTGTCCAACTTACCATCAGAAAGGCCTAGAGGTACAATATGTACTATGTATCCATAGTTATAGACTATATATATATATATTTTGGACACATTAAACGTCATGATAATTTAGAGAAGACCGTATTGGAAGGATACATAATGGGAAATAGAAAAAGAGGAAGACCAAGACGAAGATGGCTGCAAGACATCGTTGACGATCTGGAAATGGATGCAACAGCAGCAGGCCATCTTGCTCACAACCGAGAGGCCTACAGGAGTGCTGTTTGGGAGGCAAAGTTCCGCAAGGGACATGCAAATGAATGAATGAATGAATCCATAGTTATAGACCAACACAGGTCTTGCATCACATAGTTACAGTATACAAGGTCCGACAATTAAGTAATGAGACTAATTACATACAAAATAAAATAAACAAAAGTTGAAGATATAACCTGTATTCTATTCAAAGTAAGCCCTTTGTACATTGATATAGTGAGTGGCAAGCAAGTGGCATGATCTACAGTTCTTTGTACATTGATATAGTGAGTGGCAAGCAAGTGGCATGATCTGCAGTTCTTCTGTTGGTATGGTCATTAAACTCGATGTTACGGTCCTTTGGATGTCATCAGTATTGTCAAAAAAGCGTCCTTTCAATGATAACTTTAATTTTGGGAATAGAAAATAATCGCAGGAAGACAAATCTGGGGAATAGGGTGGATGGTTGAGAACACACACTTATTTTGGGGCCAAAAATTCCTGTAAAACTACCGCCCAGTGAGCCGGTGCATTATCATGAAGGAAAAAACTGCCAGGTGTTGAATACTCGGGTCGGACTCGGAGAATCCTTTTCAATAGGCATTTCTATATAATACTTAAATAAACTTTGGCAGTGACAGTCTGTCCCTCTGGAATAAATTGTTTGTGAATAACTCCTTTGCTGTCATAGAAGCACACCAACATTGTCTTCACTTTCAACTTTTGAAGATGAATTTTTTTGCCTTTTGGTGATGATGATGACTTCCACTGAGCACTTTGGCATTTAGTTGTGGGATCATAGTGGAAAATCCATGTTTCACCTTCTGCAACAATCAAATTTAAGAAATGTTTATTTCTGTGACATGTTTTGATGATGTCTTTTGCGTACTCAACATGCTGATGTTTTTGGTCATCAGACAATGAATGTGGTATGAACTGGCAAGCAACTTTTTTCTTGCCCAAATCTTCCACTAAAATTTTATGAATGGTCTCTTGGTTAACACCAAATTCATCTGCCATCATCCTCACAGTCAAACAGTGATCTTCTTGTATCTGTTCTCTGACTTTTGCAATGAGTTCCTCATTATGAACAGAAATTGGATGTTCATGTCTAGTTGCATTTGTAATCGTTTTCACACCACTTTTGAATATCTGTGCACGAGATAAACAATTATCCCCATAAACTTGTCGCATCAATTCAACTGTCTCAATGGCACTTTTTCCGAGTTCTGAACAGAATTTAATGTTAGCTTTTTGCTCCATGCTGATTATGTAACAATGCACCTCTGACTAGGCCAACAAAATGGCAGTTTTGTTTGTCGTCTGCTTATCAGGCGGCGATGAAAAGTTGTCAGATCATAGATGAAGGTTGCCTCTTTGGATTCCATTCTTTCCCTCAGAGATGGCATTTTTGTCTTTGCCATAATAAAATTAGTCTCATTACTTAATTGTCTGACCTTATATGAAGTGGTGCCTCTCCTGTGAAAGGTTGTCAGATGGTGAGAGCATCTGACCCCCATCTTCAATAACAAACTTTTGACAGCATGGAAGATCTTAAGAGAACCTTTGGGTTTATTGAAAAATATTTTAGTCTGAAGATGAATGCATAAGATTTACCACATATTTTGGCACACTCTTACCCACACGCATGTCACCAGAGTTTGAAATAGCAATTTCCAGAGCTAGTAAACTGTGCAACATACGTCACTGTTTTTTAACCTTATATATTAGTACTTTAAAATTTAGCATACGAGTATTTAAGTGCATACTTTATCTAATTTAACAGTGAATAATAGTTTTTAAAAAATATATAAAAAAAATATATTCACTAAATATTTGAAGGTATACCAAAAATTTAGCGAGATTTTCCAGACAAGCAGTTGTGATTAAATGGCAGATTGTGGTTGCCTGTTTGGTTACATCTGCTCATTTGGATCTCTCCACTGGGTAGTTTCTATTTTCTTTTTTTGCTTACTGTTTATAAGAGATATGTAACCATTATTTACAAATTATGCTATTAAATGCACGAATTTTATCTTTTATGTCATAATTACACCTTCATCTGTGACACACACCTAACATCTCTTTGCATCTCAGGTATCAAGAAAGTGGAAGCCAGCATGTATGAACCATATGTCAAAGAAGTATTCGGCACCCAAACAATTTCCAGCATGCAGTTGTGCCACATGGAAAAGAAAAGAAAAGATGGATATTATTTGGTGGAACATGAAGTATTCTTCAATAAATAGTTTTCTAATCTGACAAAAAATATAAAGCAGAATACAATAAAATTAGACAATTTATGGAAGGATAAATATCAAGGGGTTTTTCATGCAATGTTATTATTAGATGTAAATAAAGAATACCAGCAGCTGTTAGATGATGGAAACAATAAGTTCTTCAACAAGTGCTTTTCATGAGTTTGTAATAAATTCAGAGTTGGACTTTTGAAAACAGTGGAAGAGTTATTCAGTTGTTCTATCAGCACTAATTTTTTTCAAAGTAATATACATGAAATTTTTTTTTTCATTTGCTTGCTTTCAATCCAGACATGTCCCATATATATATATTTTTTTAAAAAGTATGAAGCCATGGGCCATTTTCATCTGTTGTGATAATACTAAATTATGTTTCTAAGTTGTAATTACACTTAATCAGAAATTATGGTGAAAAGTGTCCTATAAGACTTTATGCAAAGCTGAGGAAGCAGTTGTGCTCTCTGCAGACATCAAATCCTAGGATATAAAAGCAAAGTTTGTAACTGAAGCCAGAATAAATATCCGGGAAGGAATGAATAAAAGGCAGCAGAATAATGTGCACTTCCACAACAGCTAATACAAGGTGTTCTAAAAATTGCTGTGCACTGGCGCAGTATTGATTCTGGTATTGTAGTGATATCTTAATATCTGCGGTATCTAGCTGCATCTACCTGCATATGTTAGTGCCTGTCTTTGAGTATTCAGCTGTTAAGCAACGAAGCAGTTGTTGAAGCACATGAGAGGCAAATTGTTTAAATCAGTTTATTCACCATGGTTCTTTTACTAGAGAAGCATATTTTTCTTGTTGAGCATGTATTTCAAGAAAGCAGTACATGCACTGAGTTAATGTGGGAGCGATTTGTTGAAAAATTCCCAGGAATGCCCATACCTCATCGCAGTGCAGTTTATAAACTTACTGAGAAATTTTGTGAAACAGGTTCAGTATTAGATGTACACCGTAGTGGGAGACCATCTAAACATTTCTGACTCTATGGTTCAGAGTCCATCAAAAGCTTTGCGGAAGTTGGCATAACAGCAAGGTATTGAGCTTGCAACAGCGCATAAAGTGGTCAGAGAAAACTGGAAACTCTTCCCACATAAAGTAACAGCGGTCCAACAATTGCTGCTGGCGGATCATGTAAAACAACTGTTAATGTGAATGGTTCACAGATTTCTTTCAAATTAAAAACTGCTGATATTCTTGATGTCTGCTTTTTTACAGATGAGACCTGGTTTCACCTCTCAGGCTATGTTAGCACGCAAAATACACTAAATCGCCCACACACACAGAATGAATTAAAAACTGCAATAACTGCCTACATAAGAAGCATTTCACCAGCAGCGTTTGTGATTAAAATTAAATGTGTTTGAGCTTGCATAGACACACAAGGACATCGCTTTCAACATTTATGCATGTCTATTGTCAGACACAGGTACATGTCTGATTAGCTTATAATATGTAACATTTTTTAATCAGCACGCTTTGTCAGAGACTCCAGCCACAGCAGGTAGATGTGGGTAGATATCGCAGCTAAGATACCACTATGATACCGGATTTGAAACTGGGCTACTGCACATGGACTTTCCGGATGGACTATATGTCACCACAGAGTCATCTCCTAAAATAAAAACAAAAGAATGACATTATAAGATATTGTGACTGAGCATTTTTCATAAAATTCGGGTTTATGCTTTTTTTGAGCTGTTATTGACTATTTATGATGTAATTTGATAAAATACAGTAAATCCTTGATTTAACAGACTTTTACGGAGTGGGGGTAAGGGTGGTTGTCAGGTGTCTTAATGCCAAGTCTGTTGATTGAAACTTGGGGCTGGAAGCATATATGTACGAGGGGAAGTCACTAAGTAATTTGCAAATTGAAATATTTTATTAGTGGCAGTTATCAGGTAGTATTTAAATATATCCTTAGATAGTACCATCATCCAACTTTATAATAGTTGTATGTAGGGGGCACTGGGAGTTACATGCGCATGCACAAAGCAATAACAAAATGGCTACCCAACTGTTAGTGTGTACCAAAGAAAAACATAGAAGTGTAGTGCGATTTCTTTGGGCTAAAGGACATTCATAAGGAAATGATTACAGTTTATGCTGAAAAGTGTTTATCACATAAAGCTATATGTAAAGTATAACTGGGTAAAAGAATTTTCTCAGGGACGCACTGAAATTGTTGACAAAGTCTGACTTGGCCATCCTGTTCAGATTGCAATAGAAGCGACTGTACAACATGTGAATGAGATTATCAAAGCTGATAGACGAGTAATGATAGACAGTGTAGCAAGTGCAATTGGACATTGACATGGCTTTGCCTACAGAATAATGCATGAGCAATTGAATTTTCAGAAAGTTTGCTCATGTTGGGTACCCAGAGAACTGAATGATGAACCAATTTGGTTTGTCATTGCAGCATCTCTGTCATTACATATATGAAGGTGAAGACATGCTCCAAAGGATTATTACTGGAGACAAATCTTGGGTGCACCACTACCAACCCGAATCAAAATGTGCCTCAGTGCAATGGAAACACCTGTCATCGCCATGCACAAAAAAAATTCAAGATTATGCCTTCTGCAGGGTAGGTTATATGACGGATCGGGTACACTGGAGAAGCATAATAGCCAACGCCAGTCGGCACGGCACCTGATGATGATGATGAGGGTAGGTTATGCTGACAGTGTTCTGGGATTATCAAGGAGTGTTAACTAAGTTCCAAAAATATGGTGACAGTGTGAATTCTGTATCGTACTGTGAAGTTCTGTCAATGCTATGGGATGCAATTCGAAGAAAACATCTTGGTGTGCTGACTAGAGGTGTGCTTCTCCTTCATGACAATGCCAGACACATACAGCTCAGTTAACCCAAGAGAAAATTAGCCAGTTGGGTTGGGAAGTTCTTGAACATCCACCCTATAGTCCTGACTTAGCTCCAAGTGATTTTCACCTGTTTGGTCCATTGAAAAACCACCTTGGTGGGAGAAGATTCTCGAGTGACGAAGAGGTGGAAACAGAAGTAAAAAAATGGTTCAGAAATCAGAGTCCCGATTTTTACACTATGGGTATTGCATCACTGATTACACGATGGGACAAATGTATCAATGTTGGTGGCGATTACGTTGAGAAATAGGGGAATAATGTAGGTTCAAAAATTAAAAGTTTTCAAATTACTGTCGCAATTAGTTTTTTTATAACAGGCATTTGCAAGTTACTTAGTGACCTCCCCTCATATATATAATCTATACTTCCACATTTTGTGAAATTATTAATTTATTAATTTATAAATAGGCCCAGGGGTTTATCTAGCTTATAGAAATGGGTACCACTGAAATCTGGGAAGGTAAATGCGGCCAGGGCGTTATACTGGCCACATCATACTTTCATGTGCTGAAGGACTTGGGGGAAATATAAGCTTAACACCATATCCCCATTATACTGTAATGGCATGAAAATAGATATTTTACATTTTTTTTTAAAACCTACTATTATTTAATGTACTGTATTAATAATTGATCTGTTGTATCAGGGTCTGTTAAAGTTAGGGTTTACTGTATATCTCTTAGCAGCATATAGTTAACTACTCGTATATCAGCAGCTAAATTATTACTTTTGAAGCGTGCATTAATTTTATAATGATACAGAATGTATGTTATTCATGGCAGCTTATCAACTTTTTACATCTGTGAAATAAAAACTCATTTAGTGATCAGGATAATTGTTTGTATTTTAAAACTTGTATATATTTTTTTTTATCTTTGTAAGTTTTTTTAATGCCGGGGTTTTTTTTTTTTCAAAAATGTTCCTTTAAGCAGATGCAGCTTCGGTGTTGGGGATTTACAATTGATAAAATGTCTATTGCTGCTACTGAAAACAAAGCTGAAGGTGCCTAAATAGGAATTTTTGCTTGTAAATAAATTGTGAGTAACAGTTCTTGTTATTTGCTTTGATTTCAAGTTTATTTTATCAGTGCATCCAGTTTCGTGTTTCATGCTAAATTTAATTACCCCCCATTTTAAAAGTGACTTTGAAAAAAACTACGTTAGCCTTCATCTTCCTTATTTTCTGAAATTTTAAGGCCATTTTTTTTTTTTTTGTAAACACATTCTGTCTGTCCTTAATAAACTGTTTGCATTGTCAGTTCTTTCATATATGGTATTAGAATTATCCTTTTATTCTTGTCTCCTCTAGGGCAAATTTTGTTCCTGCTAGCCTTAAATATCTTTAAACCCCAAGTGCTTTCAGCATTTAAAAAAATACACTTTATTATATATGTACTAGAAGTACCAATGACTTGGCTCATAAGTGACCATATCAGATCAAGACCCTATCCTGATTCAAAGCAAGGTACTCGAGAAATAGGATTCTGTGACTGGAACTGATGTTTTTCCAGAGTTGTAGTGCTTACTCAAAACCATACATCGTATCCTCCACAGCTGCCAGCCACACAATCCACTTGGGCAGAGAACTCCACCAGATCACAAAGACTGTTGTCAATGTCTGAGAAAACAAGGAAGAAGAAGAAGACCCAGAAGCATGTTTTCCCAGGCCTCTCTCACAAATTAAAGGCAGGCACTGCCTTAACCCCACCCCCCTCCTCTCACCCCCCCCCCCCCCAAAATCAGACATGATGGCTACATTAGCACAAATTTACAATTAACAAAAAAAGAATTTGATCTTAGGCATTACTATGTGAAGATTCATTATGGGCCATAACAAATTCTGAACAAGCATACATAAACTGACCATACAGATATGATTCTTTAAATGAATACAAAGCAACTCAGTGTATGATCTGTGTCTCAGTTTAACAATTCCCACATAAAACAATTCACTACAAACAATTAAAAGCACCTTAATGCAAACACTTGGTAGCAACATTTTATTTTACTGTACTTTTTTTAAAAAAATGAATTCAAAATGTAACAATAATAATGAGGTTTACACCTGTAACATGCTGTTACAAGTAAATGCTCCAGAAAAAAAAACAAAACAAAAAAAACAACATGAAAGTGGGACGACACGTGAGGACATAAAAACATGGACACACAGTAGAATGAAATGCTTTCAATGATAGAAAAAAGAAGACTAAAAGGACAGAGAAAGTGACAGTTTTAACATACTGACAAGTTTGTACAGATATAATTTGTCCCATACATCTCTCAAATGCATCTTCTATTCAAGTTCTTTACAACCGCGAATCAAAAGAAAAATATTGATACAATTTCTTTCACTTAGGCAAAAACTGACTTAGACAAGCTTAACTGTATATAAGCTATGTGCTGCATAAATAGCCCTTTATGGTTCTGAACATTAGCAAATGCCAAAAGGTTGTCGCATGTTCACAGCCTGAAAATCATTTTCCCTATCATGTCTTTTTATTTTTCATAATTGCTACTGTTTACATCTTATCTTTTTTTTCCCATCCTACCATCTTCATGAACAATAACAGCCATGCTGTCTTCTACAATGTTCATATTATTATGATTGTTCAACAATGCACACAACACAGGTGGATTTACCACTTTTTTTTTTTTTAACATTAGTCTGCCCATAAGCATGTCACTTACTTTTGAGCAAATCTTGAGGTTTCTCTCTTCTATACGGAAGTACCCTGTCCACACATGAACTACACAACAAAGAAGTGCTGGTGAAATTCTCTGTCATAACATTATGAGGGTGGGGTTAAATATGTTTGCCTTTTCTGGAATATTCTCTGTAAGAGTGGTCAATACTGTCTCAGGATCACTGCAAGGAGTTTACCCTCCAAAAGTAACTGGGACAGAATTTTAAAAAAACCTCACAGCTACCAGTGGAGGCCAAAATAACCTGTCTGGTACTAACTGTATGCATTCTTACCAAGAACATTTCAGAGGCAAAACATTTCAGCCCTTTCCCCATACGTCATTTCTCTTGTGGTATATTTTGGCTAAAACATAAATTTCATCTAGTTTATATAACACACAAATACTATAAAACCACCTTCAAGGGAGAAGTCCAGTGAAAAAAATCGACAAAAGGACAAATCAACATCAACAGATGAATGAGAAACAGTATATCAAAGGCTGTCAAAAAAGACAAAGTGAACTGGATAACTACTGTGATCTTCTGCATGGAGATGGCACAAGATGATAATACAAAAGCTTTCCCATATTGAAAGCAAACCTCCCAGTTAACAATGAAAGATGCTGTAAACTGTGATACCAATGAACAATGGTGAGAGATGAGTGCAAAGTAGAAAAAAAATATTCATTTTTAGGTTACAATAATTTAATCATCTCACAAGTTCTCCATCCAAGATTCTGCAACGTTTAAATCTGTGGCATGCCTATTGTAACAAAACAATCAACATGTATTCAAAATGTGTCTCTTTTTCTCGAAAGTCTTTTAGCAGCCAAAACTCATGTATGGTTGTGATGTGACGATGGGTCATGATGAAATCAGACTGAAACTGTGGTCATACGACCAATCTATAACTGACGTATCTGCCAGCTGTCTCACTTGGCCGAATAATTTTCACTACCTGCAAAATACAATAAACACAAATGGTGATGCAGATCAACAATTGTTTCAATATAGCATATTTCTTGTGTGAAAGATGAAATTTCCTTTTAACAGTATATCTGACTTTTTGGGCCAGGTTTCTTGGCATTACAATTTAAAGGCAGAATAACTCTATAATAAGCTCAAGATGTAACAATACCTCAGAGAAAGCCCATGGGGACGAATTGTGGGAAAACAAAATTGTTCAAAAACATTATTTATAAAAATGAATCTTACGACGGCTATGAAAAACAAACCTGTCCTCGCTTCAGTCCAAAATATCTGGCCACTGGATCACCCTGCTGAATTCTGGGAAGCTGAGATTCTTTCAATTTACTTTAACCAGTTAAAGAAACAAGAAGTATTCTTTTGCTAGTTATAATTACACCAGTGCTTACTATATAGTGCTTCTAAGAGTCTAAAAAAATTTAACTGTTGTGTAAATTTATATAAATATAAAAATGGATGTGTGTGTGTGTGTGTGTGTATGTATGTTCCAGCATAACTCTGGAACGCCTGGAGCAATTTCAAGCAAACTTGGTACACATATGACTTACAATCTGGAAAAAAATACTGTGGGGGTAAAACACCCTTAGCTACGGGCGACATGTAAAAATAATCGAAAACAACCGAAATTAGTGTCGAATCCATAGTTTTTGGTGTCGCTGAGATGAACAGTGACACTCCTGATACCGTTTACGTCCATGTTCAGCCCCCCTCCCTCCCAATCGGCATGGGGGTCGTAGGATGCGGATGACATGTAAAAATAATAAAAACCAATATTAGTGTCAATTCTATAGTTTTCGGGGTCACTGAGATGAATAGTGACACTCCCGATGCCATTTACATCCAAGTTCAGTCCCTATCAGCATGGGGGTTGAGAGGGGGTGAGAATTAGGGTTAGATCTAAAATTATTTTACTACAGAACCTCAACCTACCAAAACTTTGCAACAGCACAAGGCTGTGTGTAAAGAGGATGCTGGGCAATGTAGTTGAAATGACTATCTTAACAGGACAGGGAGAGGGTGACGCAGTTTTTTATCCCACAGATCCACTCATTCCGACGGATCTCCCTTTTAACTTTAAGAGATTTAAATTTCCAGCGAGACTTGCGTTCTCTATCACAATCAACAAGTCACAGGGGCATTCTACACATTATAAAGTCTTTTACAAATTCACTATAATATTAATTTAACTCAAAACTTGATTATATACAACATTTTTAGTTTCACCTCCAGGAGCAAGAATAAATAATTTCTTAAGTGAACCTTCCCCCAACCCACACCACACACACCCACCCACCCCCCCCCCCCCCCACCCCGGAGCAAGCAACATAAGATTGTCCATGGGAGAAATATGGCGATCTCAAATCCACTCCGCAGTATTAATAAATAATAAATTCCTGAGCAACGCCAGGTAATCAGCTAATAGACACATGAAATATAAGCAGTATGATCTAACAGATGTATGAAATGTAAGCAGGATGATCTAAAAAGACTGAATGATAAACTAGGATCCACAGGCTGTCCGTAACAATTCTGAAGTGCAGAGTATTATGGCACTGAAGTACTTCACAATTTTCCACAAGTAAATTTAAAACAACCAACAGGGTTTCGTAGAAGCTTTTTTGCAGGGAAAACCCAAAAGGATACTATCTGTTGAGTAGTTCAGTTTTCTCCTCTGGTGTCATCACCTTGTGTTCTGGGACCAACTGAAATTCATCAAGAAAAGATCATGCACGTTCTATCTGCCAAATCAGACCAATTACTAACATAATGAAATCAATTTTAAATGAAACATTATGTCTCAAATTCCAAGAACTCTCTAAAATTCCTGAAAAACTAGAAAAATGAGAAAAGTAAAGTATACTTCTTCTTTGTACACATTTCCTGTCTATATCTGCAGTCTTGTCTCTTGGATAAATTTCACTGTTTTTTTTGTAACTCATGTATGGAACTATAGAGCTTATCTTCTTTGCTGTTTTCACTGGTCCAGTTACTTCTTCTAAGTCTCATAGTTGGTATAGTTTTGGAGAATATGTTCCACAGTCTGGGCCACCTGGGCAAATGTACAAAGAGTAGTAGTATCATCCTTAAATTTTGTATACATATGACTTCGGAGTCGGCTGTATCCTGTTCGGAGATGGAAAATGGTGACTTGTTCCTTTCTTTTAGCATGTGATTGTCATCATGTGGTGGTGTTTGCGGCTTCCTGTGGGTTTTTATCATGCTTTTCTTCTGACTATAGGTGATCGGTATGTCCAGTTACTCCATTTCAGCACTCTCTTTGGCCAGACGGTCGGCTTTCTCATTGGCTGTATCCCACAGTGGGATGGAATCCACTGCAAGGTGACTCTGTGTCATGAGCCAGAAGTTTGGTAGTATATTGCACTGAAGAGCTTCCAGTACCAATCTTGCATCTGTGAGAACAACTATAGGGCATGTATCAGTTCTGGGGTCTGATAGTTTTTCAACCACGGCAATAATTGCCCTAACTTCTGCATCATAGTTGTTACAGTATTTTCCAGTTGGTATGGAAATCTTGTCAGTGGTGTTGTTTGGATATTCAATATGTGCTCCTGCCCCTCCATTCTTTATGGCACTGTGTGCAGATCCATCTGTATACACACATATCCAGGTGTCGCATGGATATTTGTCATCTAAGCACACTAAATGTGGCTGTTGATCTTACAGGACTGCTTTGCATCTCAAGAAAAGTATACAAATAAGAACACTTTTTTTTAAAATCAAACTTCAGGTCTTACGACAAAATAATCCCAAGAGGCTTGCCTTCAGAAAGCACTCAGCAAGAACAGAAACATATAAATTTTTCTTTGTCACTTTCTTTCATCCTTGGCTAAGACAGTGTTAGGGTCTTGAGCAGTATTTCTAAAACAAAAACATTCTCTTTTTTTTAAAATAGCAGGTAATCTGATTACAGCAGATCTGACCTTACAAGTGTCTGGCTGCACTAAAATCAAACATTAAACACAATAATCTGAGAGATCAACAGCGCAGAAGAATTTTCATTTAAAAAAAAAAAATCCCAATCAAGCACCATTTTTTCCCTACACAAACAAACAAGGGCACTGATGATTCTGACAAAGCTGTAAGATTTAGGTGGTTCATGCTGCAGATCCAAGACAGAATTAAAGCTACTTTTAAAGCTTCACAGCAGTGACTGCAAAATTTGTGTGTATGACTGAGAACATATAAACACTATATTGCATTATTTATGACATCTGGGGATCATTTACCTATATAACATTAACTGCCATAAAATGTTATCAAAATAACCTACATTTTTTTTCTTCAGTAATTACTTATTTATTCTAAAAAAAGACTGAAAATTTTTTTTAAATCTGAATGTTTCATTAACGAAACAATCTCTCACCATATGTACTGTGAAGTTAATCATCATCATCATCAGGTGCCGTGCCGGCTGATGTTGGCTATTATGCTTCTCCAGAGTACACGATCCTTCATGCAGGCCATCAGCTCAGTTGGTGATCTCCTCTCACACCATCCCGTCAGACTGTCCAGTATCATTTCTCTCGGTCTTCCTCTGGATCTTCTTCCTTCTATTTTTCCTGTTGTTATAATATTTTCAATGCCCCCTCTTCTCATTGCATGTCCTATGAAAGTACATTGTCTCTCTCTTATTTTTTTGACAAGATTTTTTTTGTCTCTCCAGCTCTTCTCATACATTCTTCATTAGTTATTTTTGCTGTCCAGGGGATTCGCAACATTCTTCTAATAAATCACATTTCTGCTGCTTCCAATGATTTTTGTGCAAACCTGCCTATTGTACATGATTCACTTCCATATAACAATAAAGGTTCAATATAGCACTTCAGGACTCATTTTCTAACATTCATTGATACGGATGTGTTTGATAATATGTCTCTCATTCTCTGAAATGCAGTCTTTGCTTGGCCTATTCTGCATTTCCCATCTGAAGTTATTACTGCTCCAAGGTATTTGAATTTCTTCACCTGCTTTAGAATAGTTCCGTTTAATTTTATACTGCATGTTGGTGGATTCTGTTTCTTAGATATAACCATAGTCTCTGTGAAGTTAATAAGTTTTTAAAAGGCTGAATATTTTTTTAATGAAACAGTTTCTTACCATGTGTTCTGTGATGTTAATAAGAAGTTCTGACTCTATAAACTGTTCCAGTATATACTTGGGTGCCATCTCTACCAAAGCCTGCAAAGCAAAAACTTACAACATAAATCTCTGATATCAACAGATTGTTACCAATACAGCAAACAATATCAACTGTCTACATAATGTAACAGTTGCATTTAACTATTATGGATTACATAATAAGACATCTCCACAAGTTAACATTAAGTCAACTAATATCAACTAACATAAGACACACAATATACTAACTGTAACAAAGAATATGGAATATCAGTTACACTGCAGTGGATGCCAAACAAAACCAAAGCATCATTTTCAGGCTATGAACAAATCATATCACCCTAAACAAAACCAAAGCATCATTTTCAGGCTATGAACAAATCATATCACCCTAAACAAAACCAAAGCATCATTTTCAGGCTATGAACAAACCATATCACCCTAAACAAAACCAAAGCATCATTTTCAGGCTATGAACAAATCATATCACCCTAAACAAAACCAAAGCATCATTTTCAGGCTATGAACAAACCATATCACCCTAAACAAAACCAAAGCATCATTTTCAGGCTATGAACAAATCATATCACCCTAAACAAAACCAAAGCATCATTTTCAGGCTATGAACAAACCATATCACCCTAAACAAAACCAAAGCATCATTTTCAGGCTATGAACAAACCATATCACCCTAAACAAAACCAAAGCATCATTTTCAGGCTATGAACAAATCATATCACCCTAAACAAAACCAAAGCATCATTTTCAGGCTATGAACAAACCATATCACCCTAAACAAAACCAAAGCATCATTTTCAGGCTATGAACAAACCATATCACCCTAAACAAAACCAAAGCATCATTTTCAGGCTATGAACAAATCATATCACCCTAAACAAAACCAAAGCATCATTTTCAGGCTATGAACAAACCATATCACCCTAAACAAACACCTAAGCAAAATCAAGAAACACCACAATCCAAACTGCAGACATTTATAACGAAGAGGAAATGGTTGAATACTTTCCACTTAAATGCCCTAAACTAGATAAACTATGAATAAAACTGCTTCCAACACACTCTTGAGTCCACAAATGTTTATTTCAAGGCTGAACAACTACAAAAGAGCCAAGTTCTTCACTCTGTCACCAGGTGTCAAGAGCTTCTAGCCATGGCAACAGATAGACCACCACCACCGCCAACGTCGCCACCACCACCACAGTATACAAAAAACAACAAATACAATAAGTTATCTCCTTAGGTTAACTATAGCACTTTACTCACACAACACATGAAATAATATACAAATTGCTGTTTTACGATGATTTATTTTAGCAACCATCAGATCACTTCTTAATATAAGATTCAAAAAAAAGTTTTTTTTAATGATATACAGTGCTTATTTAATGTAAAATCACTTATTAAGTCTGTGTACAAATTATAAGGTCATTCTAGTTTTTATTTTAAAACATCCCTGTTTTTCTGTATATTCAGGTACTGTATATTTCTGTATATATGATCTTTGAACATTATGTCTTATTACACTAGTATTCCAGATCCCAAAAATCTTGTGATATATGTGCTCTGCCTTTACTTTTCACTTTTTATATCCCTTGGTTTACAACCTTTCATTCTTTTTTTTTTCCCCTTCTGCCAGGTGGTGGAATGTACAAATCTTCTTTCAGTTGTTCTGTATCTCCATAAAAAGTGTCATTTATATACTAAGAATCTTGCCCATGTCTGATATTGTGAATTTGGGGGGGGGGGGGGGTGGTTATGTCAAGATATAACAATAAAAAAAAAAGAAACAAAACAAATTTACAAACATTAAATGATCAGGTAATGTACAATTTCTATTGTGTATATTATTTCAATTTCTATTTAGAGAAGACCGTCTTGGAAGGGTACATAATGGGAAAAAGAAAGAGAGGATGACCAAGGTGAAGATGGCTGCAAGACATCGCTGATGATCTGCAAATGGATGCATCAGCAGCGGGGCATCTTGCTCAGAACCGAAAGGCCAACAGGAGTGCTTCTTCTTCTTCTTCTTCATTCGCTTCTACCACCAAGAACGCCCTGTGATCCTACTGAATTTACTCCTGTGGTCCTTGTTAAGTCCTGTGGTCCCGAGATCCTCGAGAGGACCACAAGAGGTATAGAGTATCTCAGGGCTTGAGCCTGTATTCTTGGTGGGTCTCAGAAGCAGGATTGCATGACACTGTGGTTTTACAGGAGTGCTGTTAGGGAGGCAAAGTTCCACAAGGGACTGCAAGCAGAAACTGATCTGGTATTACAAAGGACAATCACATTCTTCACTATGGAACACCTGCCAAGAGCTTTTGTCTCACAGCCTCATGGAGACCCATCACTATTACCACCTGATCCGATGAGAAGAGCTGTGAATAACAGCTGTCAAAAATCTAACTTCACTTTCTCTTTAGTGCTCTCAAGTAACTTGATTGTGCCACAACAGCCTAATCAGAAAAACCTATGACGACCAACTACTATCATCAACTAATGTCACCATCACCACAACAGAGAAACAAACTACTCATTCAGAACATTAGCATTGCTACTAACCTGTTTAGCAGATGGTGTCATCCCACTCTGAACTACTATGATGGCTCTCATGATGTTCTCTTCCTGCATTCGCTGGCAATATGTTTTGATTGTCTTGATGCCAACCTTGGCCTCATCAGGGAAGAACACAAACATCTGATCTACAGAGAATAAATTAATACATTGTGCAAGAAAACACTAAATTCTGAAACAGGAGTGTAGCAAAATTTACTAAATTCTGAAACATGATGAGTCATGTAAAATACTAAATTCTGAAATGGGGCAATTCTTGTAAAATACTAAATTCTGAAACAGGAGTAGCATAATGAAAAACTAAATTCTGAAACAGGAGTGTACAAAAATTTACTAAATTCTGAAATAGGATGATTTGTGGTAAATAGTAAATTCTGGAATGGGACAGTTTTTGCAAAATACTATATTCTGACGTTGAAGTATCATAGCAAAACACTGAATTCTGAATCAGAATAATAAAGGAGACATGGACAGTGACCCATCTTCCCAATCACAGACTTTTTTAGCTCATGACCTCTCTGGTACTCTCCAGTATGAACTTTACTGTAAAAATGAATACTTGATATTAATATGCTGAGGGAAATGATGCACATCACCCTGTAGCATGAGGCACATTAGAGTGTGCTGCAAACATGGCTGCCACAGAATAAAGGGAAAACAAGATGTCCTACGTATGTGAGTAATATAAATAAGGAGCTTCACCAGAGTCCACTGTTGGTGAATGTTTAAGTAATTTTAAAAAAACAATAATAAAACAGATGACAAAGTATTCATGCCAACTAATGGTTCTTGCTTTTAATGAGAATGGAAAAAGTTTCTCTTAGTAGACATGCAGCACTGTAATATTTCGTCCTGTGACTTCATCACACACAAAAAAAGAAAATGAAGGATAGAAAACAGATACCTTGAGAAAAGAAAGAAACACAACAATAAAACAACTTACCTTTGCAAAGCTTGGCAATTTTACACATGCTGGCATACATTAATTTAATAACCCTAAAAAAAGTCTTAATCCTGGATACAGAAATCTAAAATTCTGCATTAAACTAAGAAACATCTATAAGCTCGCAGATCTCTCCAGTGAAGGACTTTATGTACGTCATCAGAAAGGAAAATAAATATGGGAGAGATAGAGAGGAAGAGAGAGAGAGAGAGTACAAAAAGAATCTCTAAAAATTAGAGGAACATATAAAACCCTTTTTTACACAAATCCTGGTTTTTATTCTTGAAAAACCTGGCCATGACTGGAAAGATAAATGGCAGAAGACAGAGAGGGTGAAGAAGACAGATTGCATGGTTTAGTGTGAAAACAACTGAATTGATTCGAGACACAAAAGACAAGTGAGATGGAGAGAGATGACCACCTACACCTACTGGCATGGCACTGATCTCATCTGATCAGAAGACAGTTAAAAAGGCAGATGAAGATCGTAATTATTTTACCAGAAAGAGAATGCTCAATGGCTTACCTGTTGGGTCATCATTATGGGCAACTAGTACAATGAGGTCACTACGACTTGGCTTCCTTTCACTGTGAAAACAAATGCAATCAAGACAATGCACAAAAATAAACTACATTGCTCTCTCTTCCCCCCTTCTGTGTGTGCGTATATATATATATATAAAACAGACACACACACATGCCTGCACATACATATGAAGTAAAAATGCAAATGGACTTCTAACTTCTAGTAAAGGTAAAGGTAAAATTCCCGTTTCCATGCCATTAAGGCATATCGGGGAATACCATGTTAGGCCCATATTTTCCATGACCTTCGGCACATGAAAGTGTGATGTGGTCAGTATCATGCCTGGCCGCTTTACCTTTCCAGATTTCTCTGGTACCCATTTTTAGAGGCTGGGTGAACCCCGGGGCCTTTTTGGTGTGTACCAGAAAAAAATCCCACTGCTGGGACTGAACCTGGTACCACTCGATTAGTAAACTGAGCACTTAACCACACAGTAACTTCTAGTAGTAAGTAAAATTTTTAAAAACTTGACTGAACAAGATCATAAAGGATCTCTCTCTCTGAACCTTAAGTGCCCAGGGCACATGGGGCTTCCGCAAGGGTTTTCCACAAATGCCTGTCTTTCGCCTTTTTTTCTGCTCTTACCCAGGTGAGCCCTCTATTGCTCAACATCCTTTCTGTTGTTCTTCTCCATGTCTCTTTTGGTCTACCTTTACTTCTGCTCCCCTGTGGTGTCCATCTTAGTGCTGTTTTTGGTAGTGAGTTGTCAGTCATTCGGAGTACATGTCCCAACCATCGCCAGCGTCTTTCCTCAATAATTGCTGTCAGTGGTTTCATCTGCATTTCTGCTAATAAGATGTTATTTCTTATGGTGTTTGGCCAAAATATTTTTTTAATTCTACGTAAACATTTAGTCTGGAAAGAATTCAACTTGTTTTCTATGGCTTTGGTGATTTTCCAGCATTCACTTCCATAGAGTAGTACACTTAGAACATTGCTCTTAAATATCCTGATTTTCATATTTATGCTTAGTTTATTTGATTTCCATATATTCTGTAGCATTGCAAAAGCCTGGTTTGCTCTAGTAAGTCTGCTGTTGATGTCCTCTGTGCTGTCTCCATTTTCTACTACTCTGCATCATAAAGGATAAGCAGAGATTAATCCAGAAGCTAAACAAATGACATAAGTGAAGTTAATGATGCAAGAAATGGAAACTAAGGCTGGGCCATAAGTGATCAGTTAAAATTATATGATAGTTATATGAAAATGGCACATCATAAAGTGACAGGAGGACAAAAATTAAGAAGTAACTCATGACAAAATAAGAGATCACTGTTAATTTTTCCACAATTAGTGTGGAAAAACCCATACATAATGAGCAGCAGCATAGTGAATTTTGCAAGAGAAGAGAGAACGGCAATTAAAAAAAAAAAAAAATCAAAACCTCCTTCAGTCCTCATTCTCTGATTCTGTGAAAGAATCTATAACAGTTTTAAAATGGTTCTTACAGTAGGGAGTACCACCCTGTCAGGAAGAGGCGGTTTGGGGGGGGGGGGGGGTGGCACTGAACATCAGAATATTATAAGAACATTACATCTTCTTCTTCAGGTTTCCGAGCCATTAAGGCTCATTGCTGCAGATGAAGTTACCTCCATTCCTCTCTATTCCTAATCTCTCTCATTGCTGCAGATGAAGTTACCTCCATTCCTCTCTATTCCTAATCTCTCTCATTGCTGCAGATGAAGTTACCTCCATTCCTCTCTATTCCTAATCTCTCTCCAGTTGGTGACACCAATTTAGTTTATATCCTTTTCTATGTTGTCTTTACATCTCTGTCTTGGTCTACCCCTTGGTCGTGTTTCTCTCATCTCTTGAGTATACTTCATTTTCATTTACAAAGTATATTTTATTCCCTATTTGTACTCTGATTTTAATTTCTTCACTTACTGTGTTGCTTCTGTTGAAGGTTGTGCCTAGATATTTGTATGTTTCTGCTTTCCTAATAATCATCTCTCTCCAACATTTATATAATCTAGATCACTCTGCCTCTGGTCTCTTGATATCCTCATATACTCTGTCTTATCTTGGTTAATGGTCAAGCCCACTTTTAGTGCTACATCTCTCAGGTGTATGCAGGTATTGATGACTTCTAGCAGTTTCCCCTATCAAGTCAATGTTATCAGCGTCTCCTAGTATTTTAGCTTGTTCTTCTGTACTGCTTTCTTCTTTCACTTTTCTGATTACCTTTTCTATTACTAGGTTGAATAGTAATGGAGTTAACGTATCACCTTGTTTTAAACCTATTCTTATAGAGAAGTGTTCTGACTTTCTTCCTTTATATAAATGCTTGTGAATGTTCACAACAGTTTCCTTCTCTGCAACAAGAAATTATATCACAATTCGCTAACACACTCCATTTCAACAGTTAAGGCAGCCATATTTGTTGGCTGCCTGCGGTGCAATTTGGTTCACACAATCAGCACATGCCATATTTAAAGTGTGCAAAATTTCATGCTTCTATCTTCATTATTAGGTGAAAAAAACGATGTGGTGCATTACTTTCTGAACGCCCCTCATATATTACTGTATTTTGTGTATCCTCCATACATATTATGGTCAGATTGATTAATTTATTATGTATCTCAAATTCTTTCATAATTTTTCATAAGCTGCTCCTATCTATGCTGTCATAGGCTTTCTTGAAGTCAATGAAGATATTATGTACTTCTTTTCCACACTCCCAGTACTTTTCTGCTCTTTGACGTAGATAAAATATTTGGTTTATGGTTGATTAATTCCTCCTAAAACCTGCTTGATAGTCTCCCAGTATGTTCTCGCTGTACGGTTTTAATCTATTTAAAAGTATAATAGATGGTATTTTGTAGCTTGTTTGTAGTAATGATATTCCTCTGTAGTTTTCACACTTGCTCTTATCACTTTTTTTTTAATACTGGGATCAGTAATGATTGTCTCCATTCACTAGGGAGTTTTCTTCTTTCAATATTTGTTGTATTAGTGTATCTGTTCATGTAGATTTAGGCTCCTATCTTAATCAGCTCTGCAGCAATTCCATCTGAAGTAGTTGCTTTGTTTCATAGAAACATGACAAGGTAGTTGACTTCTTCTAAGTCTGGTTCCTCTATTTCGGGTTCGCAAGTCTGTAGTTCTTCGCATGGTAATGTGGTTATAGGTTCTTCACAGTTTAGTAGGTTTTAAAAATATTCTTTCCATCTGGTACAGATTTTCTCTTCATTATTTATCATGTTTCCATTACTATTCTTCAAGCTCTGCAGAGGTTGTTTATACCGTTGCTTTACTGTTGCAATTCTTTATAGAATTCCCTGCTTTTCTTATTCTGATGGTATGTCTGCATCTCGCATACCATATCTTCTTCTTCTTCTTCTTTCACATTGTCTGTCTATATCTGCAGTCCTGTCTCTTGGATAAATTTCACTGTTTTTTTGTAATTCATGTATGGAACCATAGAGCTTATCTTCTTTAGTGGTTTCACTGGGGCAGTAATTATTTCTCAGTGTCTCATAGTTGGTGCAGTTCTGGAGAGCTCCACAGTTTGGGGCACCTGGGGCATACCATGTCTTTCATATGTTGTCATTTTTGTTGACAAACAACTTTTTGAGTTTCTTGAGTGTGGTACTTCTCTTCATTTGATTTGTTGTTCATGTCATTCAACCATATCTATCTTGCTGATCTTTTCTTTATGACTGCCTCTCTGCTGATTTCATCAAACCAGTTCTTTTTTTTTTAGATCTGATCTTGACTCCCAGGCATGCTTCCGCTGTGTTCTTTATAATGATTTTTATATCTTCCCATCTATCATCGTTGCTTTTATTTTCTTCATTCCCTCTTGTGTTTATCTTATGTTTTAGCTTTTTCTGAATTTCTCTTTAGTTTCTCCTCCTTTCAAAGCGTCTTTATTTATTACTGAGCTTTTATTTAATTTACCATAAAAATTTTTCTTCAGTCTGAATTTTAATTTAGCTCCAACAAGATAATGGTCGGTGCTGCATTCAGCCCCTCTGTAACTTCTGATCTGAAGCATGTCTGTTGTGTGCCTAGTATCAATTAAAATGTGGTCTATATGGACACCACAGGGGAACAGAAGTAAGGGTAGACCAGAAGAGACATGAAGAAGAACAACAGAAAGGATGTTGAGCAATAGAGGGCTCACATGGGCAAGAGCAGAAAAAAAGGCAAAGGACAGGCATTTGTGGAAAACCCTTGCGGAAGCCCCAAGTGCCCTGGGCACTTAAGGTTCAGAGAGAGAGAGAGAGAGATATGGTTGCATGTTAGATTATTGGTGGATTTCCATGTTTGTTTATGGATGTTTTTATTTTGAAAACAACGTGTGCTGTTTTATTTCATTCCATAACCTTCAGCCATATTTATTAGTCTCCATCCATTATCATTAGATGTTTCATGCATACTTTCTTTTCCTGTGATGTGTCTGTGTGAGTCCTCCTTTTCTATCTCTGCACTGAAATCTCCTAGCAATATCAGCATATCATGTTTCTGGGTCTTCTCTATTACTCTCTCTAACGTGTTGTAAATTTCATCTTTGACTTCATCCTCTGTATCTTCTGTTGGCGCATGCACATTAATCATTGCTATATTTTTCTTTGTTCCCTTGATGTGGAAGCAGCTGATTTTTTCATTGGTGGCACTGAAGTCCATCACTATGTCCCATACTTTTCTCTTGACAGCAAAACCTGCCCCAGGTTTATGTCTTCCATTGGTAATACCTCTGTATACCAGTACCATTTCTCCTATGACTGTTATATCTTCTCCAAGCCACCTGATTTCCTGTAATGCTGTAACATCCATGCCATACCTACTTAGTTCATCTGCTAATTCTTTAGGTGCTCCCTTGTCTGTATAAACTTCTTATATTCCATGCTCCAAATCTCATATTTTTTTATACTCCAAGGTTGTAATCCATTTTTATCCATCCAATTTCAAGGCTTCTCTATCTGTTCCATAACACTAATCTTTTTTATGGAGATGGGATCACTGACCCCATGCTCCAACCCCCACCCTAGAGGACCATGGTGCAAGTTTCATCTGACCCCTACCCGCGCAGACCTTCCCAGCTTGGTTGGACCTGCCAGGAGTAAAAACTCTCATTGGTATAGCTCTGGGGGTGATCAGGGTATGCAAGCTGTCATGCCACAACAAGGCCGCCGCACATAATGAGAACATTACTAAAGAGGTAAGGTTGAAATGGCTGGGCCACATACTACAAATGAAAAAAAAAAAACAAGACACCCTTACACTGCCTTGACTTGGACACTTCAAGGAAAAAGAAACAGGGGCAGGCCATTAGGACCATGCAGTCGCACAATACAGGGAAAATTAAAGGAAGTGAGAAGGACGTGGTTTGAAGTATCCTGATTTGCTCAAGAGAGGACTGACTGGGGAACCTTTGTTGATGCCTTATGCTCTGTTGGGAGCACAGAGGACTGATGGTGACGAAGATGGTGGGCAATTTTGGGAACCACTGATCTTATACAAAAGTTGTGATGAAGCTCACTTAAGCTATCAAAATATTTCCTGTTAACTTCACCTTGGCTTATCTCCAAACTGCGCTTTAAAACCATCCAGGGTTTGATCCAACTCCTCTTGGGTTACAAGGTAGCCACGATCATGACACAGCTGAACAGGGCAGAAAGAAAATAAATGTAAAACTGATGTAGCCACTGGGTTTTTTTTTTTAAGGTACAATGGATACACAAGACAGCTAGAAAAATAACTGCTCAAAAAAGTTTCAAAACAACAAAAACTAGTTAAAAATGTAAGAAAATGAAAAACAAAACTTCTTGGATATGACATGAGAAGACAGAGAACTTGGAAATGACTGGAAAATTCAGTGTATAAAGAAAAGGGAGGCCATGAGATAAATATTTCAGTGTGATGATGACCAAGTGGCATGGAAGAAAAAAAGATATTTGAAATGATCAGAAACACCAAGGCTCACACAAAATGAAAAAGCATGAACACAATGCTATCTGGTATGATACAGAATGTTAAAGATCACCAAGTTATCATTCATTCATTCATTATGCACCATTCTACAAGCTATTGTGATCACACTTCTCAGTTTCAAGCCGGTGTTGGTATTTCCAGTCGGTCTAGTTGGCTTCCATTTGGTCAGCCCACTGTGGTATTTTTCTCTTTGATAACATCTATAAACTTACTACTTTACCATTAGTCTCACATAAGTTTTTTTAAAATCTGTACTGTGTTAATCTTACTATTTTGTTTTTTTTTTTAATTTTCTGTATTAATCTGACTCTTTTGTTCTTTCTATAACCTGTAAATATGATTCACAGCTGAAATACTGAATGCTCATTCTAGTGTCTCAGTTTGCACATCTTTAAAACTGCCCCTAATAATTTCATATTTTTGTAGCAGTAACCTACATGTAAAGAATAAACAAATACCATTGCCTACATGTAAAGAACAAGAAAACACCATTACCCACATGTGAAGAATAAACAAATACCATTGCCCACACGTACAGAATAAACAAATACCATTACCCACATATGGGACTGGCTAGTGTAGTGGTTAGAGCACTCCCCTAGCAACAGAATGGTCGAGGGTTCAAATCCCCAGCTGGGCGGATTTTTTTTCAGACCCATACGGCCCCGAAGGTCGACCCACCCTCGTAAAATGGGTACTAGAGAACATCTAGGAAGGAAAGACAGCAAGGAAAGGAACTGGCCACCCTACCTAATATGCTGATGGTCCAGCATAATGAGGTCTCTAACGCTTCATCCCCTACAGCATTTGCTATGGGACTATCTTTACCTTTTTTATTACCCAATGTAAAGAATAAACAAATACCACTACCCACATGTAAAGAATAAACAAATACCACTACCCACATGTAAAGAATAAACAAATACCACTACCCACATGTAAAGAATAAACAAATACCACTACCCACATGTAAAGAATAAATAAATACCACTACCCACATGTAAAGAATAAACAAATACCACTACCCACATGTAAAGAATAAACAAATACCACTACCCACATGTAAAGAATAAACAAATACCACTACCCACATGTAAAGAATAAACAAATACCACTACCCACATGTAAAGAATAAACAAATACCACTACCCACATGTAAAGAATAAACAAATACCACTACCCACATAAACAGTAAATAAACCCTCATACACGCCGCTGATTCCACAACATAACCTTGTTCTCTAGCTTACACATTAGTTTCAAGTTGAAATTCCATATAATAGTACTTACTTGCATAACCGTTTTTCTTATCCTCCACAACTTGTACGTTTCCTGCTGGTCATCCATAGTAATTTATCTAACAATGTGTTTGTAATATGTGGAATAAATGATTTTTAATTTGAAGAATAAATAAAAGCACGACCTAAGCGCATTTACCTACAACGCGTTGCACGAACGAACGACTAAGCACGAAGAGTTATTAGCCCCTGTCAAAGGTTGTAGAGCTATCAGCAGTCTCAGTTTCGTTTACATATTAAAAAGAAGAAAAAATTCAAAACACATTTAATAAATGCATGCGTGTGTGATCTTGTTAAATCCACTCAATAATATACCCAAATATACTTCTTTTTTTCTAAACTTTAGAATGCACGTGTATGCTTTATTTTGCTTCAAGTTATTACTGCGAAGACTACACAGTAATACACAGTTTAGCATTTTATAATTCAAATACATTGATTTGATTGTAAGAAAAATTGGTAACCCCAGTTCGTGATTTGTTATTAAAATGTTACTAAAGTACAAATCTAAAGTAGAAAACGTAAGATGTATTATATGAGTGACTGTATGTGTACATGCGTGTGTGTGTGAAAAGGCAAAATTCGTTTCCATACCATATACTGCCATCTCCCACTCAGGGAGATGGACTCCCCTGGGTTAAATTCTGCCTCTCAAATCGCGACTGGCTCAGCAACCAAGCGGTGAATCTTTTTACCGCTAACAGAAAACACAGGAAGAATAGACGGACTAATGTAAACGGAAAAGGACTCGGAAACGTTAAACTTCAAAGAGACAGAAAACCAACTCTTAGCTAAAGTATGTACTGTCAACATATGTGGCATAAATGATAAAAAAGAGGAATTAGTTGAAGGAATGAAAAGGATAAAAATAAAGATCATGGGAGTTGCAGACATCAAACTCAGAGGTAACGGCTCTAAACAAATACATAAGAATTATGTATTCACTACAGAGTGAATGAGCAAGAAAGAGCAAAAGAGAGTGTCGGAATGATCATAGAACCAACCGCCGCTAGGGAAATCCTGGACACAAAATATAAATCAGAAAGAATTATAACTGTCCAAATAAAAGAAAGTGAGAGACCACAACCTATATCAAAATCTATGCTTCTTGTGATGCACCAGACATGGAGGAAGAATATGAGGAGTTCTTTGACAACCTCCATGATACACTAAGCAACATAAATAAAGAGGAAAATGTTATAATCACGAGGGACTTCAATGCAAGACTGGGAACAAGCAGAGGTGATGTAGCAGTCTACCTGGGTGCCTTCGGTGACCAGCAGTGCATTAGAAATGAAAAATGGTAGCAGACTCCTAGAAATGTGCAGCCAACATGATCTTTTTTTTTATCACAAACACATTCTCTAAACACAGATAGTCTGAAATATATAGTTGGTACAAATGGTATGATTTGACATACAGAAGCCAAATTGATTTTCTTCTTCTTCTTTTTCTTCTTCGTTCGCTTCTACCACCAAGACCGCCCTGTGATCCTGCTGAATTTACGCCTGTGGTCCTCGATGTATCCCGTGGTTCCTCTATGGTCCCCGAGAGGCCCACAAGAGATCCCCAAACGTGGTTTGGATATCAGCATATTCCCGCCGATTGAGAGGTGTTTGCCCATCCAGCCTAGAGTTGGACTTTCTCACCTGAAAACCTCGACGTATTTTGATATACCCGTGTATCACCGCGGGGTGAGAGGTGGTTGCCCATCCAGCATAGAGTTGGACTTTCTCACCGGAAAGCCTCAGCGTGATTAGGATACGCATACATCCCCGCCGGGTGAGAGGTGGTTGCCTGTCTAGACTGCACTGGTCCAGTGTCTCCGACCAGCATTTTGTGGTCATGGCCGCTACCCTTTCTAGTTGTGACCAGGACGGAGCTTTTTCCAGGAGGACGAATCCTCGCCACTATTAAGTTTCACCCCTGGGATGAACTGATTTAGGCGTATTATCCCAGTATGGGCGTGTTTAGGACGTGACCGACCTCTAGAGCAGAGGTACCGTGACATGAGTAGCCATCAAGTTTCACTCCTGGTTTAAGCCGGTTTAGGCATTTTTCACCAGTATGAGTGCATATCGGGCGTGGCCGGCCTCTAGAGCAGAGGTGCCGTGGTATGAGTAGCTCTCGCCGCGGGACTACTGGACATACCGATTAAGCTTCACTTTATTTTTTCCACCACCTTTTCACATCGGCGCAGCATGGCAACCCTAATTGCTTTTTCGCATTTTTTTTCATTGGCCGGGAGGAGTTTCATTCCATGCGTGGCATCCGAAGAACCTCGCCAACAGTTTCTTAACCTCTGGGTTAAGCCGGTTCAGGCAATTCACCCGGTATGAGTGCACACATGACGTGGCCGGCCTCTACACCAGATGTGCCGTGATTTGAATAGTTATGACCTCGATACTACTTGTTACTTCACTTAATCGTTTCCTTCACCAATTCCACGGCGGCTCTGCGCGGCAACCCTCGCCGCATTTTTCTTCATTGACCGGGAGGAGTTTCCCCCATGCACGGCAGCTGAAGAATCTCACCAGCAGTGGGCCAAACTGATTTCATACTAGCAAGGAACAAGAAGAAAAGGCCAATCATGGATGCAAGAGAATACCCAACCTGAGTTCAAGCACAGACCACAAAGTAGTAGTAGCTGTCATCAGAACACACAGGAAAAGCCATAACAGAACTCTCCAGAAGAAAAGTGAAACAATAAAGCTAAGTAAGCTCAAGGAAGAGAATGTGAAAGAAGAGTATGAGAGGAAAATAGGAGAATTGTTCATAAACTTACCAATAGAAACAGTGGAAGAGGAATTAGACTTGTTCAAAACCAGCATTTTGCAAGCAGCAAAGAAAACATGTACTATGAAAAAATGAGGTAGATAAATAAAAATAACAGCACAGTGGAATGATGAGCTGAAAGAGACTGTAAAAGAAAAGAAAAATAAATATAAAGAATGAACGAGAAGGATCTAGACTACTTTGAATATTGAATTGCAAGAAGATGCTCTAAGCAGGTAATAAAAGAAGTAAATGTAAAATCATGGCAGGAATACAGTGAAATATTAAACAACAATCAGAAAGAAGCTACAACAATCTTTTATAAAAAGATCTGTGCATTGAAAATATTATAACAACAGGAAAAATAGAAGGAAGAAGATCAAGAGGAAGACCAAGAGAAATGATACTGGACAGTCTGACGGGATGGTGTGAGAGGAGATCACCAACTGAGCTGATGGCATGCATGAAGGATCGCGTACTCTGGAGAAGCATAATAGCCAACGCCAGTCGGCACGGCACATGATGATGATGATGATGAATGAAAAAGTGAGCAGAGCAGTTTGACCCAGCAAAGATTGTAAACGATGTTAATGGTGAATCAATACATGAACCAGAGAGGGTAGTACAACACTGGAGACAATACTTCTACAAGTTACTCAATATACCATCAGAGGCAAGCCAAACCCATGATAACAACACAGCTGGCCCTATAGAACTGGAACCAGACATACTACAAGCTGAAATCAGAGAAGCCATCAGTAAAGCACCTAGTGAACAAAGCCCTAGGACGTGATGGAATACCCATTGAGTTAATCAGATGTGTGAAAGAGGTTGGAATAACTTGACTTCACAGACTTGGTATGGGAAAAATAAGAAACACCACAGAACTGAAGAAACACTGCAATTATTCCAATATGGAAAAGGGACTGCAACCAATATAAAGGCATCACACTACAAAGCCATACTGGAAAAATGTTCTGCAAGATCCTAGAGGACTGTGACCGGTGACTGAACCACAGTTAAATGAAACTCAGATGAGATTTAGGAAAAAAAATACAATCTGTACAATGTCATGTTTTCCCAAGACAGAAAAATCAGTTGAACACAATCAGGTACTCCACATAGCTTATGTAGATCAAGAAAAAGCATTTGATAGAGTAGATAGATATAAACTGTGGGAAATCTTACATCATTTAAGGAGCATTAGGGATCAGATAATACATCTGATCAACCTATGCAAAAACCTTTATGAAAACAGTCAGCGTACAGTTAGAACAAATGCAGAACACTCTGGACCATTCATCATAAAATCTGGAGTGAGGCAGAGCTGTGTACTATGTTGCTTACTAATCATAACATACATTGACAACATCTGCAATTAAGCTAACATCCACAGTAAAAGCTCCACCACAAACCTGTCCAACAGCCCAACCCCAGAAAGAATGCCGATAAACACACAACACCTTCCCGAAGACATACCCTTTAGGAGGATCATAAATGAACTACTTTTTTTTAATGATAATCAAACACTTATAGTCACATTAGAAAAAGCCCAAAGCAGAACATTGATAATTTAGCAAAGGCATGTAAAAGCCAGAAAATGAAGATCAATGCTGAAAAAACGGAAGTCATGACCATGGCATGAGAAGAAATCCAAACAAAGATCTTCCTAGACAACCAGCCATTGAAACATTTCAAATACCTGGGTAGCATAATATCATCCTCAGGGACAACTGATGCTGAGATTGAGAACAGATGCAATAAAACAAATCAGGTTATTGGAAAATGATTCCTTTACTGAAAAACAAATACATCACAACTGAAACAAAAATGGCACTGTACAATACAATTTTCCTCCCAACTCTATGTTATCAATGTCAAACATGGACACTAACAGCCAAGAACAAAAGAAAAATCGTCACGATAGAAATGAGATGTAAAGTAGAATACTAAATGTGACAAGAAGAGACCAATTAAGAAATGGCACCATCAGGGCAAAGACTGGAGTAACACCAGTACTACACTATATCCAGAAACAGCAAGTCAAATGGTTTGCCCATGTTAAACGGTTACTATTAGACAGTAATATCACAGAAAACATTCACAATAAGATTTGTTGGTAACAGAGGAAAAGGTGGCCTACGCAAGAGATGGAAGTAGGAAATTCTAACTGTGACAGTTATGATCAATATTTGTGATTCACAGTTATTTTGTGACGAGCTCAGATTCTTTAAACTGGTACTAGGTTATTTTATCATTAGTCATACACAAGGTCAGCTTTTAGTCAACAACCACAATTCATGTTGACTCTCTCTTTCGTATCGGATTATCTGGCATCTCAATGAAATGTGCAGGATTATCTGGCCAGCTAATGCGCCACCTAGACCACGTGACCATTGACTAACAAGAAAGATGGCGGAGATCGCCGCAGGTGAATGAATTGGGTTATGTAGTTTAAACAATATCTTTGGGAGTACGGTAACTAGTAATTATAGACCGCATTTCGGCGGCTGAAAACTTTAAAAGTAGTTAACTAGCTTTGTGACCCCATATAATCAGCTGCCCAGAGTTAAAACCGCTATAGAGCACAAACATCAGTTCAGTCCTTTACATTTTCAAGTATCTAATCCCTCCATTTTATGTCTGCAACGTACGTAATACATATGAACGTTACATGAAATCTCAGCTTCGTTCAGGTAGTGACTGTTTAAATTAACTCCACTCCCCGTTATAAGAAATGACATTATTCAAGCAGAGAAATTGTTTATTGTCTTTTTTTTACGTGAATAACTTTCGGGATTTTTAAAACAAAAACATGAACGAATTCAAGGTAATGCCCTAATTGACTAACGCTGTTTGCCAAGCGTAAACAGTTAAACTATAGGTGTAATGTATGTTGATATGAAAAGAAGCAAGTTTCTGAAGAAGATCAAAGACATTTCTTCTTTCTTTCAGTTTTGTAATAGGCGCAGCATTATTAGAAGTTCTTATTGTTGATGTATGGTAGGTAAAAGTCAGCATATCATACCGTAGAAGCACTCAAAATGGTGGCGTTAATACTCCATTTTCCTTGACCTGTAGACACACTAGATGGTGGTGTGGCCAGTAACATGTCTGGCCACCTTTTCTTTCCTTGTTGCAGTATTCAGGTACCCATTTCTACAGCTGGGTGACTGGGTGCCTTTGACCTGATTCTTACCACCAGCTTTGCTGCTCGGGCACCCAAGGATGTAGCATGTTACTGTTAAGATCAGGTGGGTTTCCATCACAGTGTATGTATGTATAGACACACACATTTGCATATACATGCATAGATATGTAGATATGTTCATCATTAGCTACCATGCTGGCAGGTATTGCTTCTCCACATATATCTTTCCTTGATATTTTCCATCAGCTTGGGATGTGAAAGAAGAATATAGATTGTTTAAGATTATTTTTTTCTTTTGTCCTTCCCCTGCATCTCTTCTCATTTATTTTCACAGTTGTTATATCTTATATCCTTCCCATGCCGTTATGTCACATAGCGGTTGCAAGGTAGTTCACCAATTTGTCCTGGTTTCGGCAAGCTTTTCAACTTCATCAAGAGATTTTATACCTATTAGTTTGGCCTCTCTTAACAATATCCTCTTTAGAGTTTTCTGTGGTTTGCCTCTTTTTCTTTGACCTGTTGTGTTCCACTTGATAGCTTGTTTTGGGATTCTCTGATTGTTTCTTCTCTTCGCATGATCAACATATGTCCATCTCCATTTTCCTGATCACCCGTGAGACTGGTTGTTGTTCGCTCATCTGTTTTGTTTTATACATGCATATAATTTGCTCTTATTTTTTCTTTATTCATTTTTGAAAGAATTAAATCTTTAAAAAACAAAAGTCGTACTCTTTTGTGTGAAATTGATGAAAGTGGACCTAGAATGTTCCTCATGGTTACAGTATTTCAGATGATAAGTTGATTTCAAGTATCAAATATTTAGTTTACTGTGGATGACTTTATCTAGCCCTTGAATGGTATCACATTATATAGAACAATAAAATAGTTTATAATAGATTTTGCATTGAGCTAATTGGCAGGAATCCACTAGTCATTGGTTATGTAATAATACAAAAGTTCATGACTTAGAGCAGCAGTTGGTAAAAGCAATCACTATCCAGTACGTTGTGCAGAACAGCAAGCAATTTTTCACCACTTCATTCATTTTGTTGCCAGCCCTTGAATTGGTGCCATAGTTTGGGTACCTGAGTGGTAAAGTGGTTAATGCACTAGTCTCTCATGATGAAGACTGATGATTCAGATCTGATTAGAGGCACCCCAGTCACCCTCGTCTTTAGAAATGGATATTTGGTTTCTTCTGGAAAATTACCAGGCATAATGGTAACTGCACCACCCTCTAGTGTGCTAACCTGTTAAGAAAAATATGGAACCTTAACACCGTAATCCCTTGTGCCTCTGTGGCTCAGCAGGGCTGCCTTTTTTTTTTTTTTCTTCTAGTTGGCTTGCATGGTATCCAATGGAACTTCAACATTTCTTTGCAAAGTTATTCTTGATCAATGTCTTCTTTTCTTTTCTTGTGGTATGAACATGGGCATTTTCAGTAAAAGCAATGATCCTCTTCATAACTTCCATCCAGCAGAAAATTAGTTTCTCATGGACCTCATAATCTGTATTATATTGTACATTGTCCACCCAGCAGATGCCAAATAGATTCCAGAATACATCCAGTACATGCTCCTTAAAGAGATCTAGCTGTCTAGATAGGAAACTGGGGCATGCATGAAGAACTCCTGCTGACAGTGGGATTCATGAAGGTGAAGTGTCGCTAAGTGTAGATGGCTGAGCATATAAAACTGAACATGAAAAAAAGATTGATTATTGGACATTTAATTCTCTTGGTTGGAGTCCAGTCTCACAGGTGGAAGTGTTTGTGTGTGTGGTGGTGAATTGGGGAAGAAATTTAAGAACAGAATTGTTGAATAGCGTAATAGGGGCGGTGGTTTGATTGGGGTTATAAGAAAGGGACTTAAAGTTCTTTTTGTTTATTTGAAATTTTTAAATTTTTTTTTTCACCTGTGTGTGACTTTTAAAATTTTGTTATGTCATAATCATTGTACTTTTATTATTTTAATTTTCAGATTCAGCTAAAAGTGAGGATAGCTCAGAAGCCACAGATGCCAAGGTTTATCTTTACTCAATAGTTTGATTTTTTCTCTTTTTTTAAAATAAATAGTTCAACTATTTAGTGGACATAAAAAAGAACAAATATATCCATACTACAAGAGCTTAATATTGAAGAAAGCTGGCTAGTAAAGAGGATTAAAGAGAGAAAACTTAAATATTTTGGACACATTAAACGTCATGATAATTTAGAGAAGACCGTAGTGGAAGGATACATAATGGGAAAAAGAAAGAGAGGAAGACCAAAACGAAGATGGCTGCAAGACATCGTTGATGATCTGCAAATGGATGCAGCAGCGGCAGGCCATCTTGCTCACAACTGAGAGGCCTACAGGAGTGCTGTTTGGGAGGCAAAGTTCTGCAAGGGACATGCAAATGAATGAAGTTAAACTAAAGTCAGTCTGTATGAGATTCTTTCACACATGCAAAGACTTTTCTTTGTAGGTGTTAAATGCTGTATTTCTTTCTTCTTTTCTTCCCATTTCCATGCCATTAAGGCATAGTGGGGATATGGTGTTAGACCCATATTCCCAAGGCCATAAGTGTGACATGGTCATTATCACGCCTGGCCACATTTACCTTCCCAGATTTCTCTGGTACTCATTTTCAGAGGCTGGGTCAACCCTGGGGCCATTTTTCTGCTGTGTACTATAAAAAAATCCCACTGCTGGGACTGAAGCTAGTACCCAGATTAGTAAACTGAGAGCATGGTCATTAAATAAAATAACAGAAGGAAGAGAAAAATTGATCCTCTCGAAATATGGACATACAGAAGAACTAGGCATATTAATGACCCAACCTTCCCTGGGGAGATGGTCCAAAATAATGGTGATGAGACTGCACATTCAAAATCATTTTCAGAATATCAGATGCTAAAGAATGTCTTTTCTTTGGAATGGGATGAAGGTGGCTCAATTTACATATTTGTGCAGTTCATGATGAGAGACCTGCTCAAGGACTGAAGAAAAAAATGCTAGAGGATTATAGTAACCCATAGCTGACAGCTTGTGTCAGGCTTATGAGCCATAGCTGGACTGATTGTGTCAGGTTTATAAGCCATAGCTGGACTGATTGTGTCAGGGTTAGAGACCAATAGCTGACCAAGGCCCTTTTCAGCTCCTGTGTGTTGTCCTGACAAGTTACAGATACCACAGCCTAGCTGCAAACTGCAGTATACAACCAACACCCTTTTGAGTGTGGACACAGAATAATAATAAAAATAATAATAAGTTCCATTTAACGTTAGTGTAATTTTTTTCTACAGGTAACTTCATCCTTCAGCAATTCACATCCACTGTATAGTTCGGGTAGGTAGCATATTATTAGATAATGATCGTTTTTTCTTTTCCTATCAGCAGCTACTTCAGTTCTTATTGAAAGAAGTGCAGATGTTTATTGACATATTTGTATATGTGAATTTAAGAATTTTCATTTTTTTGTTGTTGTTGTTGTCCTGTTCCAGTTAGTACAGTGAACAGTTCTTTGTCATTTTTTGTTCTGTCTAGATAGTATATTAGCAGTGAAAGGGTTTGGTGGTGGCAGTTGTTTTTGAACATATAAAAAGTTTAGTAGGTACTGCAGTTCCTCTTTGATTGGGATCACATCTTTCCGAAGTCAGAACTGAGTTAGCATCTTGACTAGCTTGGCTTGCTAGTCATGGTGCTGGACCAGACAGTTTTACCTTCCTTCGTTGCATAGATGAACATTAACTAAAGATGCAGCCTGTTCATGAACATGTTCTTGTTTTTTCTCTCACTTTTACAATTATTTTCCTGTTTTCCCCATGCTCTCGGGTTCTGTAAGATTTTAATTTTGAAATTACCAAATCACCAAATAAGCTGCAGATCTGCACAGACTGAAAACAATTAAAAATTCTTCAATAATTTTTTTGATGATGTGATGCAACACCAAACGTCATGATAATGTAGAGAAGACCATCTTGGAAGGGTACATAATGGGAAAAAGAAAAAGAGGAAGACCAAGGCGAAGATGGCTGCAAGACATCATTGATAATCTGGAAATGGATGCATCAGCAGCAGGGCATCTTGCTTACAATCGAGAGGCCTACAGGAGAGCTGTTAGGGAGGCTAAGTTCCACAAGGGACATGCAAATGGATAAATGAATGAAGCAGCGCCAATTGGCATGAAATTAAAATCAAAGCTATATCCCAGCATGCCCTGGTTATTTAACATCGACTGTTTTAATATGGTGACTGTGTCACATGGGTGTACACGAGAAGAACAGCACGGAGTTGTGCGTTTTCTATGGGCCAGTGGACTTGGCACAGAGGACGTGCAGAAAGAAATGCTTGTTGTGTATAGTGAAAAGTGTACGTCAAGAAAAGCAATGTATACATGTGATTGGGTCCAGAAATTCAGTAATGGAGGAACTGGCGCACAGAAAATGCACAACTCGCACTGTTCTTCTCACGCACACTCATGTAACACGCCATATTCTTCTTCTTCTTCTTCTTCGTTCACTTCTACCACCAAAAACCGCACTGTGAACCTACTGAATTCACGCCTGTGGTCCTCGTTAGGTCCCGTGGTCCCCTGTGTGGTCCAAAATAGACCACACGAGATCCACAAGAGGACCACAAGGGGTTCAGAGTATCACAGTGCTTTAGCCTGTATTCTTGGTGGGTCTTGGAAGCGGGATTGCGTGACACCGTGGTTTTCATTGCACCAGTTTAGTCTAGGGTTGGACTTTCTCACCGGAAGACCTCGACGTGTTTAGGACACGCCATATTAAAACAGTTGCTGTTAAATAACTGTGGCATGCTGCAGTATAGTTTTGGTTCTGATTTTGTGCCACTTGGTGCTGCTATGTGCTGTCAAAAAATGATCAGTGAATTTTCTGTTGTTTTCAGTCTGTATGGATCTGTGATTTGTTTATTGACTTGCTCTTGTACAAGGTGGCATTTTTCATACATAACTGAATAAATAACTGATAAATAAAAGAGCATATTAATTTATAGCAAATTAGAGGTGTGAAAGAATGTTTGTATATGGAAATTTTCAGCGAATGCAATGATCCTCTTTAGAACTTCCATCCAGCAGAAAATTGAATTGATCATTTCATCATGTTGATGGTAACGGAGTTGATGTGTGAAGGGTATGGGGATGAATTTGCCGATCATGTTGCTAATGCTAGCCGCTAATGTGAGGTTGTGCTCATACTCTGTCCATGACTTGTTGATAGATTTGGCTGTTTGATGATATTTATGCAACTTATAGATTGGCTGTTTGATGATATTTATGCAACTATGGACTGGAGCTTGTTGGTGAAAAGTGAGGAGTGGCTATGACAGCCTTATTTTATTCCCAAAGAGGACATAAGAAGCAGGCTTTTGAGAAGACATCAGTTAGGGAGCACATCAGTCTCTGCCAGGCTGAAGAGAAATTAGCTTGTTTCATGGAGAGCAGTGAACTGGTAGGATGAGTCTTGACCAGTGCCAGTCTGCTCCAGCTGTCTGGCACAATGATCTGTCCTCCATTTAGTTGCTTATACAACCTGGTTTGCTAGCCAAGGAAGTCTGCAGCCTTTTATGCCATGTTGGATGTAACTAATGGTTATCAGCAACTTGTCATACCGCTTATGACAGGAGGGAAAAGTAAAAGAAAACAAGCACTCAGGTTCACACAGCAGATGGATAACGTTAAGACTGATGCAGCAACCAGTTATGATTCTAACTTCCTGAAAAGTAATTTTTGGGATGCTTTTGATCATTTTAGCCTTGCCAGGCCAAGATGCTTCATCTCAAGACAATGGCCATGTCAGCAGTTCAGATGCTAGAGAACCGTCTCAGTCCGTGATTCAGCCGTCGAGATTTTCGGGCGCTCCACAGGGTTTTTGGGGTGAGTTTATGGTTCATATGTCGTGAAGTCCTGTCGGATACAGTAACTAAAAATTAATGAAACATGAGGTTTAGTGCACTTGATTGTTGCTGAGGAGGAGTTACATTTGTAACGATGGAAGATCTTGCAGCCTAAGTTTAATACTTTTCAAGGAATTCAAATATAAAAGTATATTAACTTTTTTTTTTTTTTTTTTGTAATTTTAGTTCTCATAGTGGCAAAGAACAACACAACTTACAATTAAAAATGGGAATCAGAACAATTAAAAAAAAATATATGTATGAAGATGCCTGATAAGGTAATCAGCGACCCATAGCTGATATGCCAGTGTCAGGGTTAGCGACCCATAGCTGACCAAGACCCTGTCCCACCTACGTGGTACGCCCATTAACAGGCTTAGCCTGGCCAACAGGGCAGGGATCGCCATAGTCCCCATGGTGGTGGAGTCTGCTAAAGAAGCATTGTACACCCCCCCTGCTTTTTAGCTGTACTCTGGGACTGAAAAAAGTAGCCACCATAACCCACTCCCACGCCGATATGATGCTGTGCCTCATCATCTCTACAGCATCAGCTGCAAAGAACAACAGCTCGCATTTACAGGGAGTTCGTACAAGTACAAGAGATATATATAGAGAGAGAGATAACAAACACAACTGTCATGATTTTACTAGGGAATCACCAGAGACTTATATACAACATGTATAGTATAAGGGGCATTCAGAAAGTAATGCACCACATCGTCTTTCTCAGGAGCTGTTTATTCAAAAATCATGAAATTTATACACAATATACATGGATATGTCATGTAAACATCGGTATTATTCAACATAATCCCCATCAACTTGTATAGCTTTACGCCAGTGCAAAACAAGTGCATGTATTTCTAGCCTGTACCAGATTTTCTCTTGATTATGTAGCCATTTCTTTGCTGCATGAATCATTCCTTCGTCATCTTCAAATCTTACCTCTCAGAGTACATCTTTAAATGGACCAGACAGATAGAAATCAGAGGGTGCCAAATCGGGACTATAGGGTGGATGGGGTAGTACAGTCCAATTCATTTGGTAACTGCTTCCTGTGTTGCCAGACTTTTGTGAGGGCATGCATTGCCGTGAAGAAGAAACAGGTCTGCTTGTGCGGCCAAACTGCAAAAACGTTGATTGAGTTTTTTAAGTGTCTTAATGTAAGCTTGCAAATTGATTGTCTCTCCTCTTGGCATAACATCCACAAGAATCACACCTTCAGTGTCCCAAAAGACAGTAATCATGACCTTTCCAGCTGAAGGAGTTGTCCTGAATTTATTTCTTCTTGGTGATTGCGAATGATCCACTCCATTGGCGGTCTTTTTGTCTCGGGTTCAAAATGATGTCCCAGGTTTCGTCACCTGTTATAATCTTAGCCAAAAAGTTCTCTCCCTCAGCATTGAAATGCTCTAACAATTCAGAAAAAATTGCTTTCCTTTAAAATGAATGTTCATTTGTGATACTACAAGGAACCCATCTTGCGCTAACCTTAGAGAATCCGAGAGCTTTTATAACTGCATTTGCACTACCATTGCTGATTGACAGCTTTAAGGCCAGTTGTTGAGTAGTAATATGCCTATGAGTAAGAATAATGCCCTTAGTGCATTTCAACATTTCTGCCTTGGTGGCTGTAGCAGGATGTCCACAGCGAGGCCGATCATGTAACTCCTTATCTCCACTTATTGATTCTTTGATTCTCTGAACCTAGCGACTGACTGTACTCCTGTCGACTGCAAAACTTCCATACAAGTCACATAGACGCTTATGAATGTTCACAAGTTTCATTCTCTGCAAAGAGAAATTCTATCATGATGCTGCTTATACCACAAGTTGCTAACACGTTCTATTTCAACGGTTAGGGCAGCCATATTCTTTGGCTGGTTGCAGTGCAATTTGGTTCACACAGTCGGCATATGCCATTTTTAAAGCGTGCAAAATTTCATGCTTCTATCTTCATTATTAGCTGAAAAAAAAAAAAAAAAACGATGTGGTGCATTACTTTCTGAACGCCCCTCGTAATTTAAAATCAGAACCTCAGACTTGAGGAACAAAGCCAGACAGATGTTGGACATTTTTTTGTATAATTTTTTTTGTCTTAAATTTGCTCACACTGTGAGCAGAGTTCATTGTTTGTTTGTGTGTTGCTATGAACTCTCTCTCTCTTTTTTTTTTGTATTGTCTTTTGTGCCATTATAAGATTTGTCTCTGGCCTAACACAACATGTTCTGCCTGAGACCCAATGTTATTTGATCTAAGATTATTTTAGCCCAACATTGTTCTTATACAGGGGGTGTCCTCTGTGTTTGGTTGCCTCTAACGGTAACTCCCTTTCAGCTGGTTAATGTGGCTTCATTTTGGACAAGTATCCACTTCATTTGTTGACTTTATGTGTATGTTGGAAGTAGTATCTCTGATTGTTGCTTTTCTCACATGTGTTGTACAGTTCTTTGTCATTATATCCTGGTGCTGACAGCACAGTGTTGATTGAAATATGTTTATTAGCTGCTTTGTTGCTGCCAGCTGTATCTCAGGTTGTTTCAAAATAGGAGCAGTCCATTATTAGCCATGTGGATCCTGTCTCACATTCAAGTCCCTTCATCTGTTATGAATATAAATTAGAGGTATTTGAATTCTCGTGTGTGTCATAGGTTGCTGTGAATAATTCTGGTGTTAAATTCTGTAAACATTCAGTTTAATGGTTGATATTTCTACATTAGTCTTCATCATGTCAGAGTCCATGGATTCATTAAGAAATTCATCTACAATATGATACAGCATCGTGTCAAATTTTAAAGTTTATAGTTTCTTTTTTGAATGTAAGGGCTTACATTTCAGTAACTCTGTAATCATGTGGCAGATTTTAATGTTTCAGTTATTAAAAAAATTTTTTTAAACATTTTTAACAATTAGGTGTCTACTCCAATCCATTTGTCCCACGAGCACCGCTTAAAACAGATGTTGTGTCAACAGCTTCCAGTACTGGAGAGGAGAAAGATAGTAAGTGGAGAGTAGTTGTACAGTTTCATCTGTTTAAAAGACTAGCTTGCATGTTGTGTAGCAAGAGTTGGTCATTATTAGGTATATCTGTTATGTTACCTAATGAAAAATCACCTGGATAATATGAAAAGAAGCCAGTTTTGATAAATGTGTGTGACGTTCTTTTCTCTTATCAATATTTCAGGTATCATAGCTCCAAGTCGACTGAGCGCTGCTGTAAACAGAGATCCTGGTAATGCATTGTTTAGTTGTTGCTTTTAATTCTGAGCATCAGCATGGAATGTAAAAGTGCTGGGGGGGGGGGGGTACATTACCAGAATTAACGTGTTTTAGTTATCTTCCTATAAATGCAAAATAGAAGTCCTGGTAACAGATACTGTAATGAAGAGCAGAAGTGACTGTTAGTGATGGTGTAAAGTTATCAAGGCTGGCAGACCAGAGCTTGACCAAGATCTGCTGGGTGCCCATAAATTATTCACCTGATTATACACCAAAATATCGAAGAAAAAAAAACAAAAAGTGTTTCAGAAATAAAAGTCATATCATTACATTTAGTAGGAGGATCCTTCTCGAATTCTTTCCTAAAAAAGATGCTTTACAGTTACAGGAGATTTTGTTTCCCATAATCTCAAGATGCACATTGCTTTTCTTGCATGGTTGCTGTTTTTATTGTTTTGTCACAATGCACGATGGTACAGGGTGTTACCAACCTCATGGAGGAAAATTTCTAATCTCAGTGTTGTTACAAAGTAACTTCATTACACTTTAGTGCAATTTTTTGTTGTTTTATTATTCACTTGTTATCAAGCGAATGACATAATTTGTGGACACCCGGTACACAGTTATCAGGGCTGGCAAATCAGAGTGTACAGTGCTTGTAGTGTGCTTGATGTACACCTTCAGCCACATAGAGTAAGGCTTGCTGTGGCTTCCTATGGTGGCAGACTGCCATGCAGCACTTCCAGGTCTTCAATCAAGACACTGCTTTTGCTTCAGCATCCCCATAGTATTTGCAGCCCCCCCCCCCAAAAAAAAAAAAAAGCAACGGTTCCATAGAGATGGAAGCAAGAACAATTGGTGAAGAACTTGTAGTAAAGGAATTGTGTCAGTCTGTCTGAGAATATGTTGGTAGTTTGTGTTACTACAACTTTCCTTACTTCGTGGATCAAGTCTTGGACTAACCAGCATGCCCCATCAGCCTGGAGGATGTCTTGATTCATCTGTCAGCTGGGCTGTTTACCAGAGACACCATCTTGGTGTAGAGTAGGAAAGTATTGATTTGGTAGTGTTGAAGACAAGGTCATTTCTGACATAGATGCCTGAGCTTCCAAGTGCGGTACTGTAAATTTAATACTTAACTACTTTAGGTGAATAGAGCAGTCTAGTTGTAGTAAGACACTGAAGTCTTCGAGTGTAGTAAATTTAACATTCAGCTGCTTTAGGTGCATAAAGCAGTCAGTTTTTAGTGTTGATTTTTAATATTTACTATTTGGTTTTGTCATGAGATATTAAATCTGAAGATATTTATAAAGCTTGACAACGATAAATTTTATGGTTCAAAACTTGATGTGTTTTTGGAAAGAAAAGTATTATATTTCAGTCAAAATAGATTACATTTTTAGTAATGTTTGAGTAGCTGACATACATAATGTTAATTATTGACCACTGCAATCGCTTAATATTCTTCTTCATCTTTAATAACAGCAGAGGACAGGCAGTCTCGATACCTCAAACCGTCACTGTTATCAGCATCCAGACTAGGAGGTAATACATTCACAGACAGATTTGAAAACAAATGTACATTTTGTAGTCTACTTCTACTAATTTTTATGTTACCTTTATGAATGGCATGATTTAACTCATTCCCTGTGGGAGGTCGCAATCCTTTCAGTTTATCGGTTCCCTGCAGTAGGTTGCAATCGTGGTCCATACCTTGTTTAATTAAAAATTGGTGGAAATTTTTAGTTTGCATGTTTAGTGCACATGCCAGATTACCCAGCATCCTTTTCTCACAGTGCGTGTAGCCCGCAGACATTTAAAAAAAAATCTCTGTGCAGTTTTGTGGAATATTTGTAAGTACGATCGAAAAATGGACACACCCTCTTACAAGACAACTGAGTGTAGCCCAGGTAGTTTTAGACCAACTAGACGGACTGCAGAAGCATCTAGACAGTTCTTTCAGAATTTATATGACGAGCATGCTTCTGATGAATCCAGCTTATTCCTCGTCTGTAAGTAATGACAGTGACTGTCGTCCCTTGTCAAGTGCTGTTGCTCCAGCTTCTGCCTGCCAAGCAGGCAAAGAGGAATACTTCTGTGGCACAAACAACAGATGCAGAACCAGTTTTGCAGTGGAGAGTAGCACAGATAGATGAAGTAGTAGGTACTGCTACTAACGTTTTTTGATGGGAGTGGTATTCTGATGGATCTTGGCAATGACAGGACACTTATGACTTTTTTCCTGGCAATGTTCACACCAGATGTTTTGGACAGTCTCATTAGTATACATGATTATGCTGCTGTGAAACTTACCCAAACTTCAACTATAAAAAGATGCAGTAGATTACATCATTGGGTACTTGTTGGTTGCCATGAAATGTACAAATTTCTGGCGACAATCATAGCCATGAGCATACAATCTAAACCTGAAATCTGTGATTATTGTAACACCACACCTCAGTTTCAATCACACTTTTTTGGGCAGTTGTTTTCTAGGGATCAGCTTCAACTGATATACACCACCATGTTGCATATCAGTGAAGCTGATAGTGAAGGCAAGTCTAAAATTGAGTCTTTTGCCAGTCTGTTGTCATCCTTTCAGGCAGCCTTTTATCCATTTATTGAACTGAGTCATGGTGAAATGGTAATCGGCTACAAGGGACGCTGGAGTCGCAAGCAGTATAATGCAAGCAACCCAGTGAAATGTCACATCAAGACGTATGACCTCTTTAACTCCATCACAGGTTGTGTTTTCAACCTATTTATATATTTTGGGAGAGACACATCATACAGCCCTACTGGTGATAACAGTTCCAGTCATGCAGTAAAATTGTTTGATACTCTGTTGCAGCCACTGATATCTTCACATCACATTTATGCTGACAGGTTGTACACCAGTCTTGCACTTAATGAATATCTCCAGGCAGCAGTACACAACTACAACTGGCACATTGAACATGAATAGTGGTTTTCCTTCGGAGCTAAAAACTCTTGAAAATAGCTCCATAACAAACCATCTACCATGTGAAAGATGGTGAGATGAAAATTCTCTGTCTCCTGGAGAGACAGGACTGCAAAGAAGCCTGACCATGTTGTGACAACAAATGGAAAATCTCTCGCAACTCATGTTGTCGAAGGACAGGAGGAAGTTGTAAAACCTAACATCATTCACGCATATAATGTGTATGAATGGGTGTGATGGGGTTGACCAAAAGGTGTCATATTATGGGTTGCATGCTAGGAAGACAGTGAAGTGGTGGAAGAAGGTATTCGCTTGGATTTTTGAAGTTTCACAGATGAATGCTCATACGTTATATTTGTTGCCAGAGCAGCCTGCCAGGAGAAAGAGATCTCTGATCTGTTTCAGGCTTATTGAAGGCCTGAGATCCTTGGCAGACAGCAGCACCAATCCTGGTGTTACTCCAGGGCACCTGGAAGGAGACCACATGCTCCAGTAGCTCAAAGGTACCAAGGTAAATCACTTTGTGAACATGGCAAGGAGCTTGAGGATTTGTGCCTGCTGTTCCAGACCTGATAAGAAGGTCCGCTCAGGGTTGTATTGCACAGTGTGCCTGGACAGACCTCATCTGTGTCCACAAGACTGTTTTCAGAAATATCATCAGACATTTTCAGCATGATGCTGGTGCTCTACAAATACTTCACTTGTCTGTGCTGTCTGCATTTGCTATTTGGGCCACCTGTTTCATCTTTCTGTATATACCATTCTTCTTGGTTATTTTTATTTCCTATCTGTTTCTTGGACTGAAGGCAGTGTGTTGTACAGTGTTCATGTGTTGTTCATATATTCTGTGCGTATTATGTTTTTTATGCCATTTTTGTTCTTTTTTTCATGTCTTGTATATACGTTCTGTACATAATGTGTTTTTGTGCCTGTTTTGTACGTAACAAATGTATACTGTTTTTTTTTTTTTTTATTGCTGCCTGCCATTATTTAGAAGAAAATGTGCAAAAAGTGATTATATTTTTTGTGAGGAATTCCAAAATCATTAAATTCATTGAGTCATTGCGCAAGAAGTGGAATTGTGCAGAATTCAAGTTATTTTGAGATCATGCTGCACAATCTGTGCAATATTCATCTCAAGTTATAGAAATTGTGCAAAAAGTGATTTTATTTTTGTGAGGAGTTCCAAATATCATCAAATTGTGTTTTACAAGTGGATATTTACAGCTCTAATTGTAAGTAGAACACGGTTTTATTGGTCAGTCATAATTTTTTTTTTCTACTTGGCTAAAAATGTTTTCTTATTTTCTCAACAGTTTTTTTTTTTTGTTTTGAAAAAAGTTCTGCATTTATGGAATCTTCATTCATTTATAGTTTTTTTATGTATACTGTTAAAAAAAAAAGAAACATAACAAATACGATGTTTTTCGGGGACCACACAGGAGACCACGGGACCTAACGAGGACCACAGGCGTAAATACAGTAGGATCACAGTGCGGTTTTGGTGGTAGAAGCGAACAAAGAAGAAGAAGAAGAAATACGATGTTGTAATTTAAACTGAAGTTTGTTGATCAGACAAGGGCAGATTGCCTGAAACGTTCTCTTGGACATCAACTTCACATGCTGACCTGAATTGTACTCAGCAGATGATTCATGGGCACAGAAAAGCGACACTAGTCAAAGCAGCATTTTTGACAATAACTCATGACAGGTTCACGAGAATCCTGTGAAACTTACTGAACACAATAATCACTGACCATGTTATTCTTATGTCTTAATCCTTCCCATGCCGTTAAACATCACATAGGGCTCACATAGTTGTTTGCCAAGTTTTCCTGTTCTCGGCGAGTCTTTCAACTTCATCAAGGGATGTTATGCCCACTAAACTGGCTTCTCTTAACAATGTCCTCTTTAGAGTTTCATGTGGTTGACCTCTTTTTCTTTGGCCAGTTGTGCTCCACTTGATAGCTTGTTTTGGTATTCTCTGATTGTTTCTTCTCATCACATGGCCTACATATGTCCATCTTCTTTTTCTGATCACCTATGAGATGGGTTGTTGTTTACTCATCTGTTGGGCACTGAAATGGAGCAACCAGACATACCAATCACCTATAATCAGAAGAAAAGCATGATAAAAACCTACAGGAAGCCACAAACACCACCACATGATGACTATCACATGCTAAACAGAAAGGAACAAGTCACCATCTTCCGTCTCCAAACAGGACACAGCCGACTCCGAAGTCATATGTATACAAAGTTTAAGGTTGGTACTACTAATCTATGTACATGTGCCCAGGTGCCCCAAACTGTGGAACATATCCTCCAGAACTGCACCAACTATGAAACACTGAGAAATAATTACTGGCCCAGTGAAACCGCTAAAGAAAGTAAGCTCTACGGTTCCATACATGAATTACAAAAAACAGTGAAATTTATCCAAGAGACAGGACTGCAGGTATAGACAGACAATGAGAAGAAGAAGAAGAAGCTCATCTGTCTTATCTCTGCATTGTCCTTGAGTTCATTCCACTTTATACCAGGTATTTTTCTGAGGCATTTGTTTTCAAAAGAGTCTAATTTCTTGTCTATTTCTTTAGTTGATTTCCAGCTTTCTCATGCATAACTGAGAGTGTATATCACATTTGAATTAAACAATCTTAACTTGGTTTTTGTGCTTATAACTTTTGAATTCCATATGTTATCAAAATTTTTGAAAGACAGTGCTGCTTTTGCAATTCTAATTCTAACTTCCTTCATGGTGTCACCATACTGGTTTATGTAGCTGCCAAGGTGTGCAAATTGGTTTACTTCATCAACTGTTCCTTCTATGTATATTTTTTCTTCTTGATTAATGATGAGTTTCATTATTTTTGTTTTGTTTTTGTTAATTTCAAGACCTATTTTGCTAGCTTCTTCTTCTTCGTTCGCTTCTACCACCAAAACCGCACTGTGATCCTACCGAATTTACGCCTGTGGTCCTCGTTAGGTCCCATGGTCTCCTGTGTCCGAAAGGACCACACGAGATCCACGAGAGGACCACAAGGGGTTCAGAGTATCACAGGGCTTTAGCCTGTATTCTTGGTGGGTCTCAGAAGCGGGATTGCGATTTTGCTAGCGAAGGAAGACATTTTATTGAATGCCTATAAAGATTAATGCTCCTCGAATCAATTCATTTGAAAATTCAGTGCGCAAGTATGGCTCATCTCACTACAGAACGACTCATCATAATTGGACGTTTACAGACTGGACAGTCACAAAGTGTAGTGGCCAGACAATTTAATGTGGTTAGAAGCACCATTAGTCGCCTTTGGAGACGATTTCAAGAAACTGGCTCAGTTGCAGACCGGCCGCGCAGTGTGGAAGATCCATAGTCACAACTCCTTCCGAAGACTGCTTCATATGGTTGCGTCACCTCAGGAATTGATATGCATCTGCATGCTCAACAGTCCAGTCAATGACAGCAGCTCATCGAATTTTAGATCAAATGGTCAGGAACTGGCTGCACGAAACTGGTCTTTTGGCTTGAAGACCCTCCAGAGGTCCTATTTTTACGGATCAGCATCAGCAGAACTAACTGCAGTGGGCGACCCAACATCGTCAGTGGACCGTTGCGAATGATTGGAGAAGGGTTTGGTTTAGTGATGAATCATACTTTCTGCTCCAGTGACACGATAGACGGAGAAGAGTTTACCGCAGAGTCCATGAGCGCGACACCCAGAACTGCGTGGATGAGGCTCCTACACATGGTGGTGGAGGTGTACTGTTGTGGAGGATGATCAACTTCATGGGAAGAAGTGACCTGGTGCAAATTGAAGGACGTCTGAATGCCCAGCGATATGTCGCTGAAATTCTTCGTCCTCATGTCCTTCCACTTCTGGCTGCACAAGGATCGATTCTTCACCAGGAAAATGCTCAACCTCATGTGGCATAACTCAAAGTTTCTCACTGACAACAATGTCCAGACCATTCCATGGACATCCATTTCATCAGACATGAACCCAATAGAACACTTATGGGATGACCTCAACAGACAAATCCGCCAGCGAGACATGGCATCAACCAATTTCCAACATTTATCTCTTGCACTGCAGGAAGAGTGGGCAGCCATCCCACAACAACAGATCCAGTGAGATGTCGTTCTCTGATACAGGCTAGAGGAGGCCATACACCTTACTGAAATGGAGACCTCAGTCACAAAGAATAAAAGTCCAAACCAAATTTAATGAACGTCATTTCATCTTAAAGTTTCTTCATACCAAGATTGAAAAATTAATTCCATAAAATAAAATTTTGATACAAGTTTGAAATTTGGTGTCCATTACGACTACAGTAGTGTTGCGCTTCTTTTTTTGAACAGTATATAATAAGTATATTTTTAGCATAGAAATAATTTGTTACATTCACTTTTCCAACTATACCGCATAAATATCACAACAACCATGCATTTAATTCATCAGAACAGGAACATCTTTGTTTTCGCGTACAAACAGTGAATGAGTTAATTTGTGAAAGGGATCTGCTTGAATGGTGAAACATTAAAGGTTTCATTAACAGATTGCCTAGATATACTAAAAGTCATTAGTTTATTAGCAAAATCTTGCTTTTCTCTTTGTGAAAAAGCTTGTCATATTTAATTGTTGATATGTACTCTTCTCCGAATTGCATTTCTTGTATTATGAAAATTAATGAGTGTATTTATCAAAAAATTTGTTTTTAAAAAAAAATAGTTTACCAAGAAGTGGCATATTGTTCATCATTTTAGGTCAGGGTTTTGGTAGTGCTGGCTCTTTGAGACAAGACTCTCCCAGCTCAACGTTCAGCTCAGGGAATTCCTTTCACATTAGGCCATCTATATTTTCTGGTCATTCTGAGGCAAATGCTGCCAAAGGTGTGTATGCTTGTATTTTGACCATTATAGAAAATGTGCACTTACTGTAGTAGAAAATGGTTTATCTGTTTTTTTTTTAAAATCAGGTTTTTTTTTCCCTTTGCTTTAATTAAAGTGAGTCCACAGTGAGTCTGAGCAGAGTTTGTAGCAGAGAGAGATGTAATTGATGTTTTTATGTGATGAGCTCAGTTTGTGGCAGAGAGAGAGATGTAATGGATGTTTTTATATGGTGAGCAGAGTTTATGGCAGAGAGAGATGTAATGGATGTTTTTATATGATTCGTGTTAACGTGGGTTTGTGGTTAATTCCACATTCATGTTATTTTTTCAGCACCACTTTTAAAACCAGCCAAGCTGCCAGACCCTACAAAAGTCTGTGAAGGAAAAGGTGAGAGATCCACTTTAGAGCATTAATCTGTAGTATCAAAATATAAAAATGTTGTTTAGTTTAGAAATGAGAAAAAAAGAAAATAGTAAAGTGAATGAGTGTGAATTGAATGCAGGGCTCATGTAGGACAATCAAATGCATGTCCATATGATGACGGCAAAGTTTGCTTGTTACTGTGGGTTTGGCTCAGTCATTCTTCTTACTGTTTGTTTCTTTCTGTCACATCTAAAGTGTGTTATCTACAAGTTTTTGAGTCAAATCATACTGGCTCCAGCATTCTTCTGTGCATGAACCTCTTTATTTACAGCTTGTTAGATGTGAATCAAAGTACAGGTCTTTCAAGTACCTGCATTTATTTTTTTTTTCTTTTCCAGAGACAATATACTAAATATTGTTTGTAATGGACCCCTCTTAATGTCTACTCCACTTAATGTCACCATATTTTGATGGTTCTCGCTGATGTGACATTGAGCAGGTTTGACTGCATATAAAAAAAGGGCGACTGCTAGACAGACAGAATGGTTGTATATAAGAAACAAGAGTGACTATGCTGGACAGACAGAATGGTTGTATATAAGAAACAAGAGTGACTATGCTGGACAGACAGAATGGTTGTATATAAGAAACAAGAGTGACTATGCTGGACAGACAGAATGGTTGTATATAAGAAACAAGAGTGACTGTGCTAGACAGACAGAATGGTTGTATATAAGAAACAAGAGTGACTATGCTGGACAGACAGAATGGTTGTATATAAGAAACAAGAGTGACTATGCTGGACAGACAGAATGGTTGTATATAAGAAACAAGAGTGACTATGCTGGACAGACAGAATGGTTGTATATAAGAAACAAGAGTGACTATGCTGGACAGACAGAATGGTTGTATATAAGAAACAAGAGTGACTGTGCTAGACAGACAGAATGGTTGTATATAAGAAACAAGAGTGACTGTGCTAGACAGACAGAATGGTTGTATATAAGAAACAAGAGTGACTGTGCTAGACAGACAGAATGTTTGTATATAAGAAACAAGAGTGACTGTGCTAGACAGACAGAATGGTTGTATATAAGAAACAGTGTATATAAGAAACAGACAACTGCTAGACAGACAGAATGGTTGTATATAAGAAACAGTGTATATAAGAAACAGACAACTGCTAGACAGATAGAATGGTTGTATATAAGAAACAAGAGTGACTATGCTGGACAGACAGAATGGTTGTATATAAGAAACAAGAGTGACTGTGCTAGACAGACAGAATGGTTGTATATAAGAAACAAGAGTGACTGTGCTAGACAGACAGAATGGTTGTATATAAGAAACAGTGTATATAAGAAACAGACGACTGCTAGACAGACAGAATGGTTGTATATAAGAAACAGTGTATATAAGAAACAGACAACTGCTAGACAGATAGAATGGTTGCATATCAGAAGCAAAAATGACTGATGGACAGAATGGTTGTATATCAGAAGCAAAAATGACTGATAGACGGAATGATTGTATATCAGAAGCAAAAATGACTACTAGACTGACAGAATGGTTGTATCTCTCTCTCTCTGAACCTTAAGTGCCCAGGGCACATGGGGCTTCCGCAAGGGTTTTCCACAAATGCCTGTCCTTCGCTTTTTTTTCTGCTCTTGCCCAGGTGAGCCCTCTATTGCTCATCATCCTTTCTGTTGTTCTTCTCCATGTCTCTTTTGGTCTACCCTTACTTCTGTTCCTCTGTGGTGTACATCTTAGTGCTATTTTTCCACCTGCATTTATTTTTTCCCTTGCTTCCGTTTCTGTAGCAGTCTGATAGTTTTTTTTACCAGATAGGGTTGCTGGTTGTATACCAGAAGCAAAAAATGACTACTAGACTGATAGAATGGTTGTATATCAGAAACAAAAAATGACTGCTAGACAAACAGAATGGTTGTATATCAGAAGCAAAAATGACTACTAGACTGACAGAATGGTTGTATATCAGAAACAAAAAATGACTGCTAGACAAACAGAATGGTTGTATATCAGAAGCAAAAATGACTACTAGACAAACAGAATGGTTGTATATCAGAAACAAAAAATGACTGCTAGACAAACAGAATGGTTGTATATCAGAAACAAAAAATGACTGCTAGACAGACAGAATGGTTGTATATCAGAAACAAAAAATGACTGCTAGACAAACAGAATGGTTGTATATCAGAAACAAAAAATGACTGCTAGACAAACAAAATGGTTGTATATCAGAAACAAAAAATGACTGCTAGACAAACAGAATGGTTGTATATCAGAAACAAAAAATGACTGCTAGACAAACAGAATGGTTGTATATCAGAAGCAAAAATGACTACTAGACTGACAGAATGGTTGTATATCAGAAACAAAAAATGACTGCTAGACAAACAGAATGGTTGTATATCAGAAAAAAAATGACTGCTAGACAGACAGAATGGTTGTATATCAGAAACAAAAAATGACTGCTAGACAAACAGAATGGTTGTATATCAGAAACAAAAAATGACTGCTAGACAAACAGAATGGTTGTATATCAGAAACAAAAAATGACTGCTAGACAAACAGAATGGTTGTATATCAGAAGCAAAAAATGACTACTAGACTGACAGAATGGTTGTATATCAGAAGCAAAAAATGACTACTAGACTGACAGAATGGTTGTATATCAGAAGCAAAAAATGACTATTAGACTGACAGAATAGTTGTATATCAGAAGCAAAAATGACTGATAGACGGAATGATTGTATATCAGAAGCAAAAATGACTACTAGACTGACAGAATGGTTGTATCTCTCTCTCTCTGAACCTTAAGTGCCCAGGGCACATGGGGCTTCCGCAAGGGTTTTCCACAAATGCCTGTCCTTCGCTTTTTTTTCTGCTCTTGCCCAGGTGAGCCCTCTATTGCTCATCATCCTTTCTGTTGTTCTTCTCCATGTCTCTTTTGGTCTACCCTTACTTCTGTTCCTCTGTGGTGTACATCTTAGTGCTATTTTTCCACCTGCATTTATTTTTTCCCTTGCTTCCGTTTCTGTAGCAGTCTGATAGTTTTTTTTACCAGATAGGGTTGCTGGTTGTATACCAGAAGCAAAAAATGACTACTAGACTGATAGAATGGTTGTATATCAGAAACAAAAATGACTGCTAGACAAACAGAATGGTTGTATATCAGAAGCAAAAAATGACTACTAGACTGACAGAATGGTTGTATATCAGAAACAAAAAATGACTGCTAGACAAACAGAATGGTTGTATATCAGAAGCAAAAAATGACTACTAGACAAACAGAATGGTTGTATATCAGAAACAAAAAATGACTGCTAGACAAACAGAATGGTTGTATATCAGAAACAAAAAATGACTGCTAGACAGACAGAATGGTTGTATATCAGAAACAAAAAATGACTGCTAGACAAACAGAATGGTTGTATATCAGAAACAAAAAATGACTGCTAGACAAACAAAATGGTTGTATATCAGAAACAAAAAATGACTGCTAGACAAACAGAATGGTTGTATATCAGAAACAAAAAATGACTGCTAGACAAACAGAATGGTTGTATATCAGAAGCAAAAAATGACTACTAGACTGACAGAATGGTTGTATATCAGAAACAAAAAATGACTGCTAGACAAACAGAATGGTTGTATATCAGAAACAAAAAATGACTGCTAGACAGACAGAATGGTTGTATATCAGAAACAAAAAATGACTGCTAGACAAACAGAATGGTTGTATATCAGAAACAAAAAATGACTGCTAGACAAACAGAATGGTTGTATATCAGAAACAAAAAATGACTGCTAGACAAACAGAATGGTTGTATATCAGAAGCAAAAAATGACTACTAGACTGACAGAATGGTTGTATATCAGAAGCAAAAAATGACTACTAGACTGACAGAATGGTTGTATATCAGAAGCAAAAAATGACTATTAGACTGACAGAATAGTTGTATATCAGAAGCAAAAATGACTGCTAGACAGACTGACAATGGTTGCATGAGTAGGAAATACTAGAGACGTGGTCCCAGTTTTTTAGTGGTGCATCAAGTAACAGAAATAAATCAGGCTGACAGGCCTGAGCATGGCTTACCAACCCCATGGTGGTGGAATTTGAGAAATTTTATTTTTCTTTTTTTTAATGTGTGTGGGTGTATTATAGGCCTTCAAACTGACCACTATAAACAGTTACCATTCTATTCTGTTATGTTATTTACTTCACTGTTTTCCCAGTATTGCTGTTAAGGCATCCTGTTTCCATTTCCCAGAAATATAGGATATGTAATAATGACAGCTTTTTTTTTATACTACACTTTAACCAGTTGTTTAACATTTGTATGCATTTTTGTATATATTAATTGTATAGATTTTGTATTCAGATAAAGCATGCTATATAGATGCCAGCTTAACACAGAACTTCTGTTGAATGTTAAAGAAAATTATTAGCAAAAGACTTAGGCAACGGCTGTCATCAGTGCTTTCAGAACTGTTGTATCTAATTTTTGTTTTTCAATTCTTATGTATGTAATCATTGTGGCCTCCTATTGCCTTTCGAGGGTAACACTGTCATAAGTTTTTCATTATATCTCTTTTCAGTTTCTCCAGGTGCCTCTGTGTTATTTTCCTGCTGTTATCTTCACCATCATCTTTAACTCCCTTGGGAGCATAGGCCATGGACAGCAACTCTCCAGTTATCCCTGTTCTTGGATTTATTCTCTGCTTCCTTCCATGTGTATCCTTTGTCTCTGAGCACTGTAATAATTTCCTTTTTCCAAGTAGTTTTCTATTTCCCTGAGGATTCCATGTTGTTGGTGCCTGCCTTGTTATGCTGATTATTTTCCGATGCTATATATATTTTCTATATTTTCAAGTTTCTAAGGCCTCTTTTTCCAGAATGTATGTAAGGTATTTTTTATGATAATATATAATGAAACATTTTAGTTCTTTTTTGGTTTCTTGCTGATTGGAAATCATTGTTTTTCAAATTTAGCAGGAGATGGTGATGTCTCATCAACACCAGAGAAACCAGGTGAAGCTTCTACACTTAGTGAAAGACTCGGAGGAGCTGAGGGTGGACTGGGAGCTAGTGAAGTCTCTTCCTCTTCGTCTACATCCTCACCTCATCTAACCCAGCAGGAGTCGGAGGGAGCCACCGCTGCTGAGGCCTCATACAACCATGATTTAGTTGCTGATATTAGTAAAAATAACAAGTATGTTTTGTCTACATTTTCTTCCTAATCAGCACAGCTGTTAAATAAATTTGGCCTTACTTTATCTTCATTTGATCTACCTGGCCACGTCCTTTTTTTTTTTTTTTTTGTTGCTTTTCGATTCCTTGTGGACCCCCCTGCTGTTGTAATAAGTGTATCGAAAATGATGAAATGATGCAACCATGCAGTGAAGAAAGTCTTCAACATTCAAAGACTAGCTCATGCTAAATTTGAAACCATGTAACCAGGATAAAATCTGGAGCTATTTCATGTCATTCACTGCAGTTTCTTACTCATGCTAGACAGGGGTATGCAGGTTTTTAATATGTAATAAAGTAGATTGAGGCATATGGTTCAATTTTACAGAAAGATTGAGGAGAGTGGGCTGAAACAACAGTGGCAGATAGTAAGATATGCAGATATAAATGAAGAACATAAACAGTCCAGTATTTTGGCAAACACCTATTTTCAGAGATCTCATGCAAAGAATACAAGGAAAAAAAACCAACCAGATGGAAATATTACATTTAGCTTTTGTGGTATAATGCAATTTTAAAAAAGTATAGAATAAAAAAGTAAACTGACAGAGTAGGAAAAGAAAATTTCATCTGGTTGTTTGTTATTGTTTCTTTTTTTTTTCGTGTATGTGTTTTTATATATTGTGTTATTTTCATAAAGTGTAATGGGGTGGTTGTCACATTTAGAAGGATCACAGAGGCATAGCCTGATTTGCACTATGACATATTATACATTAGTTTAAACAGGAAAAGTTGTATCTTGTTTTTCTAATAAAATTCTTAGTAATTTATTAGTATATAACAGAAAAAAGAGCTAAGAATTGAGAAGAAAAAATGAAAAATTATGATGACAACTTTTCTCACTTACCCCTCAAGTTAATCTACTGTACTGAGTCCAGTATATCCAAAATGAATAAAATTTTACACAAACGCCATTTCCTAACATATCCATCAAAATTCATAGGAAAATATACATTATTTCCTCACAGAAAATATACACTAAGTATTTATTTACAGTTAATGTACAGTCTACAATACACTGATAGCATGAAAACACCAGTGGGCGGCAGCCTATAAGCTTAGAAGAACATTTTAAAACTTTTAAACATCACTCTCAATTTACCATGTGGGGCCTCGTGTGGACACTTTTAACATGCCGGAAGGAATGGACACGACCGGTTTGGCCAGATTTTAGGCATAGTTTGATTAAATTCACAATTAGAGACCAAGGCACTACCATCGCACTATGTGTTTCCTAGACCCCTGACGAGAATTGAATCAACACACATGTCCAGTAGGATAAAAAGGGTTAATTTATATGTGCTCATTTTACTTTCTGTCATGCTTGTTCCTGTCACTTTCCCCACTCATTCTATCTTTGTGTAAAACTGAACCATACACCTCCACTTTATTACTAGAACAAGTTTTACTTCAGTTGTCATTTATCTTATCTTTCATGTTTTTTTTTTAGATGTAGGACACTATAAGTGCGTGTTTTCCACTTTTGTGAGGCTATAAAACAAGTTCTGACATGAATTCTTTCTTGTGTTGTTTGTCTTCGGTAACAATGGCTCACACTGTGGTCTGTTGTATTTTTATGTATACTATATATTATTAGCTGCCATTGTTATTAAATGCCTGGTTAGCTGAGTGGTTAGGTGCTCGGTTTACTAATCTGGTAGTAATGGGTCCAGTCCCAGCAGTGGAATTATTTTTGGTACACACCAAAAAGGCCCAGTGGTTCACCTAGCCTCTAAAAATGGGTGCCAGAGAATCCAGAAAGGTAAATCGGCCAGGCGTGATACTGACCACATCACACTTTCATGTGCCGAACATCATGGAAAATACGGGCCTATCACCGTATTCCCAAATATGCCTTAATGGTATGGAAATGGGAATTTGACCTTTTTTTAAAATTGTTATTAAATGTCTTATGAAATACAGTAGCAAAATTAAGCATATGTGGGTCGCTAGCTGGTCACTGGGTCTTATTCTTGTAAGTTCTTAACTGCTTCATGAGACCATGTGTTGAATAAATACCATCGTTGCTAAAAGAGGAATAATGTCTCAGAAAATGTGAAAGCTGAAGTATTACATTGTCTTGTTATTGTAGTAAATGTTTTTTTCCTACTATTTTGTCATTAAAGTTATGACATGATAATGATGCTGCTGCAGGTGTACCTAGCTGCTTTCTGATCTGTTGCATTTATGCATCTGCATATTCTTTGAATTGTGTTGTGAACCGGCTTGTTTTTTTCCTTTCCAGACTGAAGGATTCTTCTGGTGTTTCCAGCAGTTCCCAGTCAGATTTTGTGTTTGGGAAGAACCTTTCACAGAGAGTCACAGTATGTAGAGGAACTTTTATTGAAGTTTGACAAGGGTCATTGCTTTTGTTTTGCTGTTGCTGCTGTTGTTTCGCCATGGCTGCATAGATTTGTAGCTTCTGGCATGTGTGAAGATTTTGGGCAGACATTTTGCTGGATCAGAAATATGTTACAGTAGTTTTCTTTCATTGCTAGAGTACACTTTGTAGACTGAAGTTAAATACCCCTTGCAGTTGCCATTTTCACAGACAAATAATATTTTTACTTCTTCTCACCGTGTAGACAATTTAATCCCATGTGTTATGCAGATTCCCATTACTCTCTAGTACTTTTAAGTATTTTTTTTTGAGTACTTTATTTATTTGAGTACTTATTATTTTCTTTGTTGTTTTCATACTATGTTTGTCAGAAACCGTGAGCCACATAAATAAAAAAAAAACCACAATACTCTCATTTCGTAGAGACATCAAGGGGCAAACAGTTTTACTGCCGTTATATTTCTTGGTCAGAGGGTGATGTTATCAGCATCGTGCCCGGCCACATTTCCTCTCCCAGCTCCAGAATGAGCAGAGTGCACATTTCTATAGTTGGCTGACTAAGGCACCTTGAGCTTGAACCATGACCCTCATGTGAGAAACATATGCACTGACCACTGTGCCACCCAGGTATATATTAGAATCTGATGATGGAAAGAGGAGACTTGAGATATAGCTACCAGAATAAGCTGACAAAATGCACTGAAGGAAGAAAGCCAACAGATCTGATTAGAAATACCAAAAAGACCATTCTAATGGAGAAGCCTGATTGTGAATGTCTGATAAGCACAATACAGAATGTAATAGTAACCCAAGAGACTTCAGCATGTCTGAAATCAAGTAAGAGGACAACACTTGTAATGATTTCATTTTTTTTTTTTTTTCTCTCAGGGAGTTACCTCGCCAGGTGAAAGCTTTGGTGAGGCTTCAGCACCTTCTGGCTTTGTGTTCGGTGAAGCTCTAGTGTCAAGAGTGGTGACAGAAGCTAATGGATCTAGTGAATCTTCCCATAAAGATGACAGTGATTCTGACTCAGGTGTGTGTTGAGTCTTACATTTCTTTCAGATGTATCTCTTATTATATGAATGACAGAGGCAGACATAAATGATAGGGCGGTGGGTTATTATAATGGGGTTATCATTCTAATCAGAAAGGGATATTGTCGTTAAATTGTTGCCAAGTCTACAGTCATATGAACAAATGAGTAGAGATGTGTATATGATATAAACCTTCGCATGATTGGGCAAAAAACTATTTTAAAATATCACATAAACTGAGAAAAATATTTAAAATTAATGACCTTTACTACCTTCAACTATACCTTTTATTAAAAAATAGTTTAAAAGCACAATGAAGCTCATGACTTGCATGCAGCTTTCCTTATATTTAGAGTGACCGAAAGAAAAATACATATTGGAACAGTGTTGGTCATTTAAAATTCTGCTTTGGATATCCAGATAATGCATCTGGCTTTTGCATATTTGAGCAGGTTTATTTGATGCGCATTTTGCTATGCAAGTAGAGTTTCATCAGAATGTGGAGTAAAATAGATTAAAATTGTGGATAGTTTTGGATGAAGTATGTAGTATAGTTTTACACAGAATAAGACTGGATAGGAAGTGGTAAGTGAAAAAAATGTAAAAGGTAGTAAGTTGAACCAGCATTTTGGCAAAACACTTTTTTTTCAGGAGTAACAGAAAAGATAAACCAGTTTAAGAAAAAAAAAATAGGAGACTTTTCCATTAGTACAACTGTCCCTTCACACTGGATATCTCTATGGGAAAGCCAGGTTAATGGATAAACAGTTTTTTTTTTTCTGCGTTTGTATTTGTCTCATAGGACTGATTTTATTGCAGTTTTTGTAAAACAAATTATATGTACAATTTTGTCATAGTTAGCTTAATATAGACACAAATTAATGATAATTTCACAGTAGATGTTTGTGTTACAAGGTGAGATATACAAGTAGTCCTCATTATCCAAGTTTCCATTCCTACAGACCTATTCAGAAATGAAATAGATGTAAAGCAAATTTCATTATTAAATTTTCAAAATTATCAAAATTTCATTGTATATTATATTCATTAATATACATTAAAAGGTAAAAGTAATCCTGTCATGTCTTAGAGGCACTTAGGGATATGGTGTTAGTGCCTATATTTTCCTAGACCTGTCAGCACACTACAGGGTGATATAGTCAGTATCACGCCTGGCTGCCTTTCCTCCAGAAGAAGTTGGGTACCCATTTCTACAGCTTGGTAACTGGAGTGCCTCCGGCTGGATTTGAACTCCCGACCTTCACCATTAGAGACCAGTACAATAACCACTTGCCACTCAGACACTTGAATATACATTACTTAAGGTGTAAATAGACAAACATGTTTTAAAACAAAAAAATAAACTGGACTGACCTTATAATTTGTACCCAGACTTTAAAATAAAAATAAATAAAAGTTTTGTATGTTCTAGAAAAAATATTTGTACATTTACAATAAGTCACTGGACTGATGGTTGGAAAGAAATGAGTCATTGTAAAGGGAGACTAAATGTATATGACCGATTTACAATCATGCTGCAAGAAGCCATGGTCTGTGAGAGAGGAAAAGTCTTGTATTCTTTAACTTCTTCAGGCAAATTAAATCAAACTTTGGAAGAGTCTGCTCGAGAGTACCAGGCCAAGCATGAAAACAAGACAGAGTTGAAGGAGGTCAAGAGGATCACAGGGGAAGAGGAGGAGTCAAATGTTCTACAGGTACATGTGTGTGTGATATGTTGTATGGGTTGATTTATAGATCAGTGGTCTCCAGGTTTTTTTATTTGTATTTTTGGGCTGCTGCCTGTTTATATCTCAGGCCACATCCTTTGTGCACACATATGCCTTGGGCATCATGTCACCCCTCCCTCCCCACAGAGAATGGAAGAACTTTTTTGTTTCAGTCAATTTTGATTCCCCTGTTACTCCCCTCTGGATCTTTCCACCAACCCCAAGGGTGGCCATAATACCACACACTCTGGGAACCACTGCTGTAGGTGAACCACAGTATACACTCGCCCATATACACACAGGGTTAATCAAAAAACACTTGTCAGATTCTTACTTATTTTATTACAGTCTGTGTGTAGGAAGAAGCGCTGATCAGCAGAAACACTGGAACAGAGATTGTGAAAGTTTCCGTTAGCCGAATGTCATTTTTACAACAAATGTACACTACTATGATATGTAGTGTTCTGAGGCTTTTGGAAAAGCAAATGAGGAACATTTTAATGAATTTGCTTTTAACCTAAGGGTTTTTCAAGTGGTCAGAATTGTTCCACAGCATGATTACAGGCATCCTGCCATCATATTTTAATTAACTTAATGATGTTTTAGTGAAGTTAAATGTAGAAGTTACTAAAATTAGATTTTTAAAAAATTGTAAAAACATTTTGCTCTCAGAGCAGATGGGTTGTTTTGTTTTGTTTAAAAATAAATCTAGAGGAAAGTGTTTTTTTAAAAAAAATATATGACTTTGTTTTTATAGTAAGTTTATTTCTGTTTGAAATGATCATTGCAGGCCAATGCCAAGCTGTTCCTGTTTGATGCGTCCACTCAGTCTTGGGTTGAAAGAGGTCGAGGGGTGATTAGACTTAATGATATGTCTTCAGAGGACACACGTGCATTTAAATCTCGTCTAGGTAAACTTTGTTTAACCTCATAAAATAACTTGTGTTTCACTTATTTTATGTTAACAGTTTGAGATAAGTTGTACATTTTGAAGTTGACAACAGAAATGTGAATGTGGCATAAATTCCAGCAGTGTATGTTATTGTATTTTTTAGTTTTTTTTTTTTTTAAATCGCTCTTCTCTTCCCATAGCAATTTAAAAAAAATATGAGTAGAATACACAGCAGTTGTAAAGATGATAAAGATTTATCATGACAGAAGCAAAAATATCATTCCTTATGATGATGAAGAAAAGGTGATTGCAAATGATTATTATGCTGGCGGTAATGATGGTGGAAGTGGTAGTGATGATTGTGTGAGAGTGATGATGTCCAAATGAGCAGGTTCTTTTCTTTGTATGTGATAATGTGATAAGATGCTACACACACTAAGCCACATTTACACTTCTCACAGAAATATCACACTTCCCTGCAAGTCTGAATGAGTCTGGGGTGTGGACATTGATCATTCTTGGACCACGCAGTTTTTGGTGTCATGTCAACAGTTTCAGTGCTGTCATTACTATCATAAACATTACTCTGACCTGAGCAATCTGACTTGTGTCCATATAATCACAAACATCAGTGCTGTTGCTCAGCAGTTCCTAGTACTATCATTCAACAGTTTCTAACCTTTTCTGAAATGAACACATTTAGTGCAGTCAGCCTTTATTTCGGTGTATGTATTGACAACACAGCTGTATTTAGCTCGACCCACTTGTTGAATTTGGTGTTCTAGTAGCCTCCTATGATATGTCTGAGAAGTAGGTCACCCACTGTTTATAATAACAGAGTGAGAAAACTCAGGGATAATTCTATGAAAGTTCATCTGTGTTTAGTCAGTGAGTTAACTTGAGGATAACACTGTATGAAGGACAAGAAAGGCAAGATAATTCTGGGGTTATTACTAAAGGGTCTAAAAACAATTAACAATTTATAGTACAAAATTTAAAACGCAGCATTATTCTTTTATAAATGTGATGGTTTTAGTTTTCATTTACGGTATTTCTTATCTGTGTGCTGTGATTTATTATTCATTTTGTGCCAGGGCATGCAGTTTGTGCATCACTTGTGTTCTAATTCTATCCACACACTATTCTGTCAGCTCATTCACACTTATCTTTGGTTCTAAGGACTGTTATTGCCGGAGATGGGGTGGAGAAGTTGCTCTCCACTCCAATGGCATGCGTCTCAAATAGCCTCTGGCAGTCAAGTCCAGCTCCTGGCCTTCCTGTGGCAGAACTGTTTAAACTGACAGGAGAAGGGGTGAAGTCGAATATCTGGCGCCTGAAAACCAGACACTTAGGGTAGATGAGAGGCACATTTGGTAGCTCATCTGCAGATAGAGACATTTCATTAGCGATAATGTGTGTTACCCTGATTTTTGCGATGCGCCTTTTGGCTGGGTAACTCTTACTTCAGCACCTTTCCTTGCTAGGGCAGACTGTGGTCTTGCTCGGACTGCCATGAAGACAGTGTGGCTGGCTTGGCCAAAATTTTGTTTTCCAGCCTCTGGTGGCTGTATGTAAGTCCCTTCTCCATGTCAGATGGTTTGGAGACAGTTCCACAAAGACACTCTGACTTTGGTGAGGAATCTGATGAGTGCTTCAACGATATCCATTCCCCGCCACCTATAGTCTTCTGGCTCTGTTTTGTTTACATCATTCTGATAGCCATTGTTGTAAAGACCTATAGGCTTGTCACGTCCTGGATTCATTGGTTTCACACCAGACTTCCCTCATCCCTGCCAGAGATCTCCATGTCCCCATCCGTCCACCAACCTGACATTACATTTTACAAAAATAACAGTTACAATTAGTGTTGATTGCTACAAGTTTCTGGGCTACACAAATAGTTTTTAAGCAAACAGATCTATGTTCTCTGTCTCACAAAGACTATGTTAAGATAAGTGTGTTCTTAACACTGTTGTTCTGTCTCACAAAGACTATGTTAAGATAAGTACTGGAAGCTCTTCAGTGCAACAAACTACCAGAACTTAAGGATGCCTTGTCAAAAATTGGCTTACAACATGGAGTCACTTTGCAATGGATTCCCTCCCACTGTGGGATACCAGGCAATGAGAAAGCTGACCATCTGGCCAAAGAGGGCACTGAAATGGAACAACCAGACATACCAATCACTTATAATCAGAAGAAAAGCATGATAAAAAGTTACAGGAAGCCACAAACACCACCACATGATGACTATCACATGCTAAACAGAAATGAACAAGTCACCATCTTCCGTCTCCGAACAGGACACACCCGACTCCGAAGTCATATGTATACAAAGTTTAAGCTTGGTACTGCTAATCTATGTACATGTGCCCAGGTGCCCCAAACTGTGGAACATATCCCCCAGAACTGCACCAACTATGAAACACTGAGAAATAATTACTGGCCCAGTGAAACCACTAAAGAAGATAAGCTCTACGGTTCCATACATGAATTACAAAAAACAGTGAAATTTATCCAAGAGACAGGACTGCAGGTATAGACAGACAATGCGAATGAAGAAGAAGAAGAGGTAGCTCATCTACCGCTACTGGCAAGATTCTTCAGCTGCCGTGTATGGAGCGGTGCTCCTCCTGGCCAGTGAAGAGAGGTACAAATAGGGTTGCCACGTAACACCACTGTGGAAAAGGTGGTAGAAAGGATAAAGCGAAGCAGACAGTCAAATCACAGCACCTCTGGTCTGGAGGTCGGCCACGTCCTAAGTGCACTCGTATTGGGTGAAATGCCTGAACCGGCTTAACCCAGAAGTTAAGACACTGCTGGCGAGACTCTTCGGATGCCGCGCGTGGAGTGAAGCTCCTCCTGGTCAAGGAAGAAACTGCGGAAAAGAAATAAGAGTTGCTGTGCGGCACCGATGTGAAAAGGTGAAGGAAAGGATAAGGTGAAGTTTAATTGGTATGTCCAGTAGTATCGCTGCGAGAGCTACATATACCACGGCACTTCTGCTCTAGAGGCCCGCCATGTCTGAAACACACCTACACTGGTGAAATATGCCTAAACTGGCATACACCAGAGGTGAAACTTGATGGCTAGGCATGTCACACCACCTCCGCTCTAGAGGTCAGTCACACCCAATATACATCCATACTGGTGAAATATGCCTAAACCGGCTCATACCAGGGGTGAAACTTTAAGGCTACACGGTACCTTTGCTCTAGAGGTCGATCACGTCCCAAACACACCCATACTGGGAAAATATGCCTAAACCGGCTCAACCCAGGGGTGGAAGTCACTAGTGGCGAGGATTCGTCCTCCTGGACAAAAGCTCCATCCTGGTCACAACTAGGAAGGGTAGCGGCCACGACTACAAAATGCTGAAGTCGGAGACACTGGACCAGGGTAGTCTAGATAGGCAACCACCTCTCACCCAGTGGAGATGTATGCGTATCCTAATCATGCTGAGGTTTTCTGGTGAGAAAGTCCAACACTGGACTGGATGGGCAACTGCTTCTCACCCGGTGGCGATACATGGGTATCTCAAAACACGTCGAGGTTTTCCGGTGAGAAAGTACAACTCTAGACTAAATTGGTGCAACAAAAACCACGGTGTCATGCAATCCCGCTTCTGAGACCCACAAAGAATACAGGCTCAAGCCCTACAATCCTCTGAACCTCTTGTGGTCCTCTCAGGGATCTCATGTGGTCCTTTTGGGGACCACATGGAGGACCACAGGACTTAACGAGGACCACAGGCGTAAATTCAGTAGGATCACAGAGCGGTCTTGGTGGTAGAAACGAACGAAGAAGAAGAAGACACTCATCTTTGTCAACTTACTCATGCTTTTCTGTATCAGTTCATTCACGCTCTTCACTGTCAGCTTATTGACATTTTTCTGTGTCCGCATATCCACACTATTCTGTATTGTCTTTTTTCTCTTTTGTGTCACATCTGTTTTAAAATTTGAACCAAACTTAATGACAGATTCATTCTGTGACAAAGTTTTGAAAACACAAGACATTGAAGCATTTTTTCCTGATGTTTCATTAGAGAAAGTTTTTTTTTTTTTTTCTTTTTCCATTTTAGTGATGAGAACTCAGGGAAGTCTGCGGGTTGTGCTCAATACTAAGATCTGGCCAGGGATGACCATCGAGAGGGCATCGGCGAAGTCAGTGAGAATTACTGCCATGGACACTGATGAGAGCATCAAGGTCTTCCTGATAATGGTGAGATTGCTGTCATTATCTGTTTTTGGTTCCCGCTGTTGTTATCTGGCATTGGATCTCAGCGTTTTCATTTATCTTTGGTTCCCACAGTCATTATCTGTCTTTGGTTTTCATTGTTAGTACTTGTCTTTGATTTCCACAGTCATTATCTGTCTTTGGTTCCCCACTGTTATTACTTGTGTTTGGTTCCCCACTGTTATTACTCCTCATTGGTTCCCACTGTTATTACCTGTCATTGGTTCCCATTGTTATTCCTTCTCATTGATTCCCACTGTTATTCCTCATTGTTCCAACTGTTATTACTTCTCATTGTTCCCACTGTTATTACTTCTCATTGTTCCCACTGTTATTACTTCTCATTGATTCCCACTGTTATTACTTCTCATTGGTTCCCACTGTTATTGCGTGTCATTGGTTCCCATTGTCAGTTTCTCTCTTTGGTTTCCACTTTTATTACCTGTCTTTGGTTACTACTGTTGTTATCTGTTTTTGATTCACACTGTCATTCGTTCCCACTACTGTATCTTTCTGTATTTCATTGAATATCTTTCTGAACCATAAGCCTGTCCTTTGCCTTTTTTTCCGCTCTTGGTGGGTTCATCTGCATTTCTGCCAACAAGATATTACTTATGATGTTTGGCAAAAATATTCTTCTAATTCTTCGTAGACATTTAGTCTGAAAAGAATTTGGCTTGTTTTCTATAGTTTTGGTGATTTTCCAGCATTCACTTCCGTAGAGTAGTACACTTAGAACATTACATCTTGGTTTTTGTCTTCATGCTTAGGTTTTAAGATTTCCATGTAATCTGCAGCATATCAAAAGCCTGGTTTGCTCTAGTAAGTCTACTGTTGATATCGCCTGTGCTGTCTCCGTCTTCCGCTACTTTGCTGCCAAGATATACAAATTCGTTGACCTCCTCCACTAACTTGTTATCAGCTTTCAGTACATTTCTGTTGTTCACATTTTGCTTCATTAATTTTGTCTTCCCTACATTGATTTTTAACCCTATTTTCCTAGCCTTTTGAGTTAACTTGTTTATTTTATCTTGCATATCTTTGGCCTGCTGGATAGTACACAAATGTCATCTGCAAAGTCAAGGTCGTCCAGTACTTTGTTGAGGGTCCATTGTAATCCTTTGCATTTATCTGATGTTGCCTCCTTCATTAACCAGTTTGCTGCTAAGATAAATAGTGTTAGTGATAGTACATATCCCTGCTTCACTACTGTTTGTACCCTAAAGCTGTTAGAGGTGTTCTTTCTGCAGATCACTTTGCACTGAAAACCTCATTTAGGGCTTTGATTATATTCACTATCTTATGAGGGAGGCCGTGCCATCTTAGAATTTTCCACAGTGCATCTCTACTGAAACTGTCGAAGGGTTTCTTAGAATCTATGAACAGTGCGTATGTTGTGTTGTGCCACTTGTTTGCCTGCTCTAATATTTGTCTAAGTACAAATATGTGGTCTGTGCATGATCTTCCTTTCCTAAATCCTGCCTGCTTCTTCTGAAGTTTTCCCTCAAGTGCTGGTACAATTCTGTTGATGATTATGCGGCAGAATACTTTACTGGTGAGTGGCAGGAGGGTAATGCCTCTCTAGTTCCTGCAATCTCTGAGGTCACTCTTTTGGTAGTTTTACTAAAAGGCCAGTTTTCCACTCTTATGGAGCTTTTTTCGGAACCCCAAATTTATTATAATATCCAGCAGAGTTTTTTTTGGTGTTTCTGTCTCTTCTGCTTTCAACATCTCAGCAGCTACCTCATCTTCACCTGGTGCCCTGTCTGATTTTAGCTTCTTTGTTGCCTCTTTTACTTCACTTATTGGTCCTGTATTGATGTTTAGTTCCGTTTTTGCTTCAGGTATGTCTGTTTGTGCTGCATGTATTCTGTTTAGTAGGATGTTAAAGTATTCCCTCCATCTTTCAGTTTTTTTTATCTTTCTCCACTGATCAGATGTCTCCATTTTCATTTATTTCTCAGATTCCTTCTCTACCATTATTCTTCTATCTACATTTCCCTCACCTACTTTTGCATTGAAGTCGCCCAAGATGAGTAGCATATCATGCTTTGGTATTGTTTCTACTGTGGCTTAGAGGCTGTTGTCTGTTGTAAAATGCTTCTTTTAATTCCTCTTCAGCTGCTTCTGTTGGTGCATAACAAACTATAATAGACAGCTTTGTAAATCTTGAGTTGAAACACACATATAACAATCTCTCATTTATAGGGTTCCATTTCAGCAGTGCTCTTGATGCTTCTTTCGCGATGATCAGTGCAACTACTCCTTTGTGATTATCTTCTTTACCTGACCATATTATTGTATCTTCTGTGTACTGTGTTTTTAATTTCTTTCTGCCTTGTCTTGTCCATCTTGCATCTTGTATTTCCAATATATCTAGTTTGTATCTGTGCATTTCCATGATGGTTTGTGCTAGTTTTGCAGTTTTAAGTGTTCTTACATTCCAGCTGCCTATTTGCATCTTGTGTTTATGTTCCAGGAGGTCTGTGGCCATGCTGGGGACTTCCAGTGGCTGGCTTTCATCCACGACCTTCTTGGATTCAATTTACTGATACGCATCTCTCCTTCCACCTGCCGTTTGTCTTTTTCGAAAGTTTCCATTTTTGTAGCAGTCTGATGGTTCTTTTTTCACAAGATAGAGTTGCTGGCCCTGTGCTGAACCCTCCTTATTCACCTTTTACGATCATGGTAGGATACAATGGTCCTATTTTTTGCTTCCCTGGCATGTGCCCGGGTCTCACTTACCACATGGGGGAATCTTTGTGTATAAAGGTTACAAATTTTAAATGTTTCTGTGGTTCCATGTTTAGTTCTAGTATTTTATTTGAGAAGTTATTATTAACTCTTTGTGTACTAGGGGGTTTTCCATCAAATGACCAGTGGTCATCTCAATGGGGTAAATTTCATAAAGTGGTTGTCACATTTAAAAGGATTGCAAAGGCAAAGCCTGATTTACAGTATGACATATTATATATTAGTTTAAACAGGAAAAGTTGTATATTATTTTTCTAATGAAATTGTTAGTATAGAACAAAAAAAGAACCTAAGAATTGAGAAGAAAGAATGGAAAATGATAAAAAAATTTTTTTCTCACCTACCTCTCAAGATAATCCATTTTACTGGGTTGAAAATATCCCAAATGAATTACAGTTTACACAAACACCATTTCCTCATACAAAATATACACTAATTATTTATTTACAATTAATTTACAATCTACAATAATCAGAAAACATGAAAACGCAAGTGGACAGCGGCCTATAAGCTTAGAAATAAATTTGTACACAATTTCTTTTCAACAAAACATTTCAACTTGTTTTCCCCACGTGGCGATGCTTAAAACATACCAGAATGGACTAGCACTACCAGTTTGGCCAGATTTCGAAAAATAGTTTGGTTAAATTCAAAACTAGAGACCAAATTAGAAATCGAAGCACTACCATCCCAACACATCTCAACTACCATTGCACCACGCGTGAACTAAGTAAAAAATGTCCGCCGAATTGACGCGTAGCACGTCTTGAAGTATAAAAATAGTTAAGCTTAGAAGGAACATTCTAACACTGGAAGTAGCATCAGTAACTTTGCTGCAGAGATCAGCATGCTTAGGCTGTGAGCAAGGAGCTTTCACCCTCATCACTTACACAAAGTAGCTACAGGCTCACCCTCATCACTTACACAAAGTAGCTACAGGCTCACTCTCATCACTTACACAAAGCAGCTACAGGCCCACTCTCATCACTTACACAAAGTAGCTACAGGCTCACTCTCATCACTTACACAAAGTAGCTACAGGCTCACTCTCATCACATACACAAAGTAGCTACAGGCTCACTCATCACTTACACAAAGCAGCTACAGGCCACAGGCTCTGTAACTGACAGCAGAATAAATTGTATAGAATTGTCTGCTAGAAAATCTCAGGAAATACCTACTACCATTAGATTGTTCCTGTATCAGAAGTATACTGTATGAACATGACTGAAACATTGAAAAAAATACCATCACATTTCATTACCTATGATAAGCTAGAAAGAACATTTGAATGATCATACAGTAACAGTCAGATTATGCTCATTTCTCAGTCTCTTCTTACATGTTGATTGTTTCTCTAACAGACTAATGCAAAAGATTCAGAAAATCTTCTCAGAGCTATAGACTGGCGAATTCAGCAACTGAAGATACAAGAGGAGCCAATACGATCTCATGCTGATCAGCGCACAGGAGAGAAGCGGAAGGCTGATTCTGATTTTGAATTTCCGTGCAAGAACAAGTATGTCTTTGGTTGTACACGTCTGTTAACTGTTTTGTTTTTGTTTTTTTTTTTCTTCAGAATTCTTGTGAGTGATAATTTAGTTTCTTCAGCCTTGTTTGCTTTATACATCTGGAACTGTTCTTGTGAGTGAGTGGGAGAGAGAGAGAGGGTTCCTTCAGCCTTGTTGCTTTATACATCTGGAACTGTTCTTGTGAGTGAGTGGGAGAGAGAGAGAAAGTTCCTTCAGCCTTGTTGCTTTATACATCTGGAACTGTTCTTGTGAGTGAGTGAAGGAGAGAGAGAGAGGGTTCCTTCAGCCTTGTTGCTTTATACATCTGGAACTGTTCTTGTGAGTGAGTGAAGGAGAGAGAGAGAGGGTTCCTTCAGCCTTGTTGCTTTATACATCTGGAACTGTTCTTGTGAATGAGTGGGAGAGAGAGAGAGAGGGTTCCTTCAGCCTTGTTACTTTATACATCTGGAATTATTCTTGTGAGTGAGTGGGAGAGAGAGGGTTCCTTCAGCCTTGTTGCTTTATACATCTGGAACTGTTCTTGTGAGTGAGTGAAGGAGAGAGAGAGAGGGTTCCTTCAGCCTTGTTACTTTATACATCTGGAACTGTTCTTGTGAGTGAGTGGGAGAGAGAGAGAGAGTTCCTTCAGCCTTGTTGCTTTATACATCTGGAACTGTTCTTGTGAGTGAGTGAAGGAGAGAGAGAGGGTTCCTTCAGCCTTGTTGCTTTATACATCTGGAACTGTTCTTGTGAGTGAGTGAAGGAGAGAGAGAGAGGGTTCCTTCAGCCTTGTTGCTTTATACATCTGGAACTGTGCTTGTGAGTGAGTGGGAGAGAGAGAGAGAGGGTTCCTTCAGCCTTGTTACTTTATACATCTGGAACTGTTCTTGTGAGTGAGTGAAGGAGAGAGAGAGAGGGTTCCTTCAGCCTTGTTACTTTATACATCTGGAACTGTTCTTGTGAGTGAGTGGGAGAGAGAGAGAGAGAGTTCCTTCAGCCTTGTTACTTTATACATCTGGAACTATTCTTGTGAGTGAGTGAAGGAGAGAGAGAGAGAGTTCCTTCAGCCTTGTTACTTTATACATCTGGAACTATTCTTGTGAGTGAGTGAAGGAGAGAGAGAGAGAGTTCCTTCAGCCTTGTTGCTTTATACATCTGGAACTGTTCTTGTGAGTGAGTGAAGGAGAGAGAGAGGGGGTTCCTTCAGCCTTGTTGCTTTATACATCTGGAACTGTTCTTGTGAGTGAGTGGGAGAGAGAGAGAGAGAGAGTTCCTTCAGCCTTGTTACTTTATACATCTGGAACTATTCTTGTGAGTGAGTGAGGGAGAGAGAGAGAGAGAGTTCCTTCAGCCTTGTTGCTTTATACATCTGGAACTATTCTTGTGAGTGAGTGGGAGAGAGAGAGAGAGAGAGGGTTCCTTCAGCCTTGTTACTTTATACATCTGGAACTGTTCTTGTGAGTGAGTGGGTGAGAGAGAGAGAGAGGGTTCCTTCAGCCTTGTTACTTTATACATCTGGAACTGTTCTTGTGAGTGAGTGAAGGAGAGAGAGAGAGAGTTCCTTCAGCCTTGTTGCTTTATACATCTGGAACTGTTCTTGTGAGTGAGTGAAGGAGAGAGAGAGAGAGTTCCTTTAGCCTTGTTACTTTATACATCTGGAACTGTTCTTGTGAGTGAGTGGGAGAGAGAGAGAAGGTTCCTTCAGCCTTGTTGCTTTATACATCTGGAATATGAGCAGGACGTTCTAAACAGTTGATGCTGTGAAGCATAGTATGGAATTGGGAGTGGTTTTTGCTGGCTGGCTTGAAGGCCTGGGGTGGATTCAGAAAAGGAAGTTTGTTTGACAAACTCTACCAGCAAAGGGACAGTGGTGAGCCATACTCCATTAGTCAGTCTGAGCTTGTTTTAAGAGCATCAGCAGAAGAGGTGGGGCAGAGTTTGGCCTGCCCTGGTTTGCTGACTCTGATAACTGTGTTGTCATTGCCAGTAGTCATCTTTACTTCCTGCAGCCACATTAAAGAGGTAGACCTGGTATGCTCTGTGGGGTGATGAAGCCAACGAAGAAACTAGGTAATATTTGCTCAAACCTGAAAACTGAAGCACCATATTGTAAACCATTCTTCAGAACCCTCGATGCAAAAAAAAAGTAAGAAAGAAGAAAGCAAGTGGCAGACAGATGCAACAGGTTTATAGTGAAAGCAGAAAGCAACCAACTGTTTAGTTAAATGAAGAGATACATGGTGATGAAAGGGTGAAGTGAATAGCGGGAGCTGTAAAGAGGAGGGAAGTTGATAGCTGTGGTTGTGTGTGAGAGGCGGGGGGGAACAGTGTCAGTGGAATCAGAAAATTCAAAGCAGAATTCAAGGAGTTAAAGGTTGCAAAAATGACAGATTAATAATAGTAATAATTATGCAGTTGGAATGTACAAGCGCTCATTTAAAAAAAAAATCCAAATCAAGGGATGTACCCATTGAAAAATATTTGAATCAGCTCAAGGACGAGTTGAAAATTCTCTTCATATATTTTCAGTGGTTAATGCATTTTTCAGCGGCTATTTCCCTTGATTTGTGGTGACTTCTTGGCCGGCCCTCATGGAAATGTAAGCAGATCTATCTGAAGTATCTATGTAGTAAAAAATGGAGGTGAGGGTGGCTACATAAGATACACAGATGGGAGACAAACCAAAAAGGCCTTCGCGACAGGAAAGATTTCCTCCAACTCCAAAGGCAGAAACAACAGCCTTCCTTGAGCCCTCAGAACACTTAAAACAGAAAACCAGTACCCACCACACAAAATATCCTTCTTCACAGACTACAGGGCACTTCTAGAATCTCTAAAAACAAACAACCCACAGGCAAACATGCATCACAACAGAATTGAAGCACTATAACAACCGTGGCCCTACAATGGGTACCATCCCACTGTAGAATAACTGGCAGTGAAATAGCTGACAGCCTATCCAAAGCTGGCAGCAATCAAGATCAAACAAATCATCCAGTAAACTACCAAGAAGTGAAAACTATAATCCATAACCAGTGCAGATCTGAATGGAAAAAAGCAACTGAAATGTAACAACGAACCAGATCCAATTCACCAGCTACATAGACACCAGCAAACCATCCTCTTCCGCCTAAGGATAGGCCACTGCAGACTACTAAGCCACCTGCAACGACTCAAAATGTCTCACACAGACAAGTCTTCATGTGGCAGTGGAGTCCAGACTCAGAACATATCCTTCAAGAGTGCCCAAACCATGCAGACCTGAGGTATGAGAAGACACAAGCTTGGGGCAAAAGCTTTGGGGCTCCTATCAGGATCTGGAGAGGACTGCGGACTTTGCCATGTCGACAGGGATAAAAATCTGATGTGACCAACAACCTCGAACGCAGAAGAAGAAGAATGAAGTATCTATCTGAAGATAAAAAAACTGAAAGTAAGAAAAGCTTTAGCACGTCAAAACTCTGAAGCAGCAGATCTATCACTTTGAAAAGTGCAAGTGGTAAAGATGAATATTTCAAGAAAAATTAATGGAGAAAGTATGAAGATCAAGAAGAGTGTTTAGTGAAGTCTTATCCTTTTTATGCTATCTTCTGTGTGTCTCAGGAAGCTGAGCAGCCCACCAGAGTCTGGGACTTTCGCCATGAAGAAGGATGAGTCTGACAGCAGTGTCCAGGATCCCGAGACAGAAGGTAAACTTCTTCTGCTGTGCTTTCATGGTTTTAGCCTGTGGGTTTGGGCTTCTTGGTTAAGGGGACAGAGTTTGGGCTTCTTGGTTAAGGGGACAGCTGGGCTTGGGCTTCTTGGTTAAGGGGACAGAGTTTGGGCTTCTTGGTTAAGGGGACAGAGTTTGGGCTTCTTGGTTAAGGGGACAGAGTTTGGGCTTCTTGGTTAAGGGGACAGAGTTTGGGCTTCTTGGTTAAGGGGACAGAGTTTGGGCTTCTTGGTTAAGGGGACAAAGCTATGCTTGGGCTTCTTGGTTAAGGGGACAGCTGGGCTTGGGCATCATGATAAGGAGACAGTTGCATAATGTGCTTTGGATACCTGTCTTGCATGTGCAGTCAGAGGTGTGCTCACATTTGACAGATGGTGGTTTGTTCTTGGCATGAGAGTTGTGGCTTTTGTTTCTTAGATGGTGGATTGTGTTGGTCAGTCCATAGCCTCTTAAGAAGTTATGCTTCAGCAGATGCACGGAGCTCAGCCAGCTCACATTCTGTTTTGTTTCATGGTGCGATCTTGCTTATATACTTACACACCAGGATAATGCTCGTTATTTTATGAGTATTTTGTTTCTTATTTTGCTATCCTCACACATCAGCATGGGTATTTCAGTAACAGCAGTAGATCATCCATGACCTAGTAAAGGTTGGCATAGTATGGCATGTTCACAGAACATAGGAGCTTTCTCTGTTCTGCATAAAAAAGGGTGTTCTAGTAGCAGTTGCTTTGCAACCATTTAGCCAGTACCATAAAGACACTGGTGGGTAATTCCAACTTTTGTCATAGAGGTGGTTTCACAGTCTGTAAGGCCTGCATAGAGTCTGAATATTATAACTTTGTTCTGAACTGCTGAGCTGACAGAATACATAACTTTGTTCTGAGCTGCTGAGCTGACAGAATACATAACTTTGCTCTGATCTGCTGAGCTGACAGAATACATAACTTTGTTCTGAGCTGCTGAGCTGACAGAATACAACACTTTCTTGTATACTGGGGTTTTTCTCTCTCTCTCTCTCTCTCCCCCTCCCTCCTTCTCTCTTTCTCTCTCACCCTCCCTCCCTCTTCTCTCTCCCCCTTCTCTCGCTCTCCCTCTCTCTTGCTCTCCCTCTCTGTCCCTCTGATTATATCAAGAATGGTAATAGTACCTCACAAACTGCCTGAAATGCTGGAGTAGCAGAGATGTTATCTTCACTTAGTGGTGGTTTTTTTTTATGCATTTGTTTGCTGTCCACCATAATACTTAGGTCAGCTGGATAAGGGTAGGTAGGTAAAGGAGTCTATAGCAACTGAGAAGTAACACTGAAGACAAAAACATTAAAAATTTTCCAGACCAGCATTGTTAGTTCTTTCTAAAATGTAGGTTCTCAACCAGTGGGCATTTACTGTTCTCTTTCTCGAGAAACTGTAAGCATAGATTGACAGACTGTTGGAATAATGCACACATATTATTTGGAGTGCAGCTTTTGAGTCAGACAGTCTGGGAGCTGACATTCTGACACAGTGAAACAGGGCTGCGTGTGGCAGATTGGTGAGAACCACATATCTCTCTCTCTCTCTCTCTGAACCTTAAGTGCCCAGGGCACATGGGGCTTCCGCAAAGGTTTTCCACAAATGCCTGTCCTTCGCCTTTTTTTCTGCTCTTACCCAGGTGAGCCCTCTATTGCTCAACATCCTTTCTGTTGTTCTTCTCCATGTCTCTTTTGGTCTACCCTTACTTCTGCTCCCCTGTGGCGTCCATCTTAGTGCTATTTTTGGTAGTGAGTTGTCAGTCATTCGGAGCACATGTCCCAACCATCGCCAGCGTCTTTCCTCAATAATTGTTGTCAGTGGTTTCATCTGCATTTCTGCTAATAAGATGTTATTTCTTAGGGTGTTTGGCCAAAATATTTGTCTGATTCTTCGTAAACATTTAGTCTGGAAAGAATTTAACTTGTTTTCCATGGTTTTGGTGATTTTCCAGCATTCTCTTCCATAGAGTAGTACACTTAGAACATTACTCTTAAATATCCTGATTTTCATATTTATGCTTAGTTTTTTTGATTTCCATATAGTCTGCAGCATTGCAAAAGCCTGGTTTGCTCTAGTAAGTCTGCTGTTGATGTCCTCTGTGCTGTCTCCATTTTCTATTACTCTGCTGCCAAGGTATACAAATTCGTTGACCTCCTCCACTAACTTATCTACTCTGAGTACATTTCTGTTGTTCACATTTTGTTTCATTAACTTTGTCTTTCCTACGTTGATCTTTAGTCTTATGTTATTTGCATTCTGAGTTAGCTTGTTTATTTTATCTTGCATATCTTTGTGACTGCTTGATAATAGACAAATGTCGTCCACAAAGTCAGGGTCCTCCAGCACTGTGTCAAGGGTCCATTGTAATCCTCTGCGTTTGTCTGATGTTGCCTCCTTCATTAACCAGTCTACTGCCAAGATAAATAATGTTGGTGATAGTACACATCCCTGTTTCACTCCTGTTTGTACCCTAAAGCTGCTGGAGGTATGTTCTCCACAGATAACTTTGCACTGAAAACCCTCGTATAGGGCTTTGATTGCATTAACTATTTTATGGGGGAAGCCATGCCATCTTAGGATTTTCCACATTGCATTTCTGTTGACACTGTCAAAGGCTTTCTCAAAATCTATGAATAATGCATATGTTGTGCTATGCCACTCATTTGCCTGCTCTAATATTTGTCTAAGTACAAATATGTGGTCTATGCATGATCTTCCTTTCCTAAATCCTGCCTGCTCTTTCCGAAGTTTTTCCTCAAGTGTTGGTACAATTCTGTTGATGATTATTCTGCAAAATACTTTACTGGTGAGTGGCAGTAGGGTAATGCCTCTCCAGTTCCCGCAATCTCTGAGGTCACCCTTCTTTGGTAGTTTTACTATAAGCCCAGTTTTCCACTCCTCTGGGGCTTTTTCTAGATCCCAAATTTGTTGTAATATCCGGCAAAGTTGTTTTGGTGTTTCTGTTTCTTCTGCTTTCAACATCTCAGCAGTCACTTCATCTTCACCTGGTGCCCTGTCTGATTTTAGCTTCTTTATCGCCCCCTTTACTTCATTTATTGTTATTGGTCCTGTATTGATGTTTAGCTCCGTTTTTGCTTCAGGTATGTCTATTGTTTGTGCTGCTTGTGTTCTGTTTAGTAGGGTGTTAAGTGTTAAGAACCACATATGAGAAATGCTTAATATTTTCCATCTTCACAAAATAGTGAACATCAGGTGGCAGGACAAAGTGGTCGAGAAGTGTTGCAGCATTTGTAAGTTTCCATCTTTCATAGCACTCACTGACAGAAGACTGCTGGGGTATGTTGCTGGTTATTGGTTGACCTCCTCCTCTACTTCTATGTCCCACCCCCTTCCCCCCGTATACACACACAATTCCCCCTCCTTCCATAGCTCTTCATTGTCACCTATATTTGCTCTGTTGTGTAATCTATTTGTGCTTGTCAGTAGATTATGAAGTGTGGATGTGATATTGTAGCACATTTAATTACTTTTTAGTAGAAGTAGAAGATATAGCTTAGAGAGACTAGACCTCGGAACATAAGCACGGTTTGTTGTGGCAGATTTTGTCAGTCAGTTGTTGTAGAATCATCCTAGAAAGAAGCTGCTCTGCAATTTCCAGGAAAGCTGACATCTACCAGTGACAGAACCACCATTTAAAATAAAAAGATCTGTTATACAGGGTTATTTATAAGTTTATGAAACATTTTAAAAATTCACTACAAATAAACTACATAACAGATCATGATTATTCTTGCACCAAGAGAGAAAGGGAGAGAAACTCTTCAAGTTTTTTTTTTTTTTAAATTAAATCTTGTGCACAGAGCTCCTGTGGTTTGCCACTAGGAGGCAGCACTAGCAAATATGGCGTTCAGTAAATGTGTGCAGTCATTTTGTGTTTTGGAATATGCAAGAACCTCGTCCGTTGTGACTATGCAGCGACGATTTCGTGTGGAATTCCAGAAGGCAGCACCTGTTTTCAACAGTATCAAGAGGTGGTATGCAAATTTCTGGGACGAAGGCTGTGTGTGCACAGCTCCTCAGCAGAGATGTCCAAGACCAAGTGAAGAAACTGAATCGTGTTATGAGAAGCTTACCAGTGAAGCCCTTGCCTTCATCTCGAAATTACACATACCACTTCTTGATACCGCTGAAAACAGCTGCTGCCTTCTGGAATTCTGCTTGAAATTGTTGCTGCCCAGTCACAATGAATGAGGTTCTTGCGTATTCCAAAACACAAAATGACTGCTCACGTTTACTGAACGCCATATTTGCTAGTGGCTGTCTCCTAGCAACAAACCACGGGAGCTCTGCACACAGACTTTATTTTAAAAAACTTGGAAGAGTTTTTCCTCTCTCTCTCTTGGTATAAGAATAATCATGATCTGTTATGTAGTTTATTTGTTGCAAATGTTTGAAATGCTTCACGGACCTATGAATACCTTCTGTGTTTAGTAATAATCACTGTTATTTACATTGGTATATTTTTCTCTATTTTATTCATTCACTTTCATATGCTCAGCTATATAGACAAGGAGGCAGGTTGCTTCCATGAATCTCATTGGCAGAATGCATGCCTGGTTCTTAACCCTTTCCAAATAAAGTTCAAGGAAGCAGTCATCATCAGTAGGAGTTTGTTATGCGTACCCCCAGTTTTCTGGTCAGACTTATTTTACGCTGATATTTTTGTAATCATTCATGAGAATCTTTGTTCTGTTTTTTTTGTTCCCCCCACCCACAGCATCTTGTGAAAGCCACTCATCATCTCTCACCATCAAATCAGAGTCTGATTAGCACCAGCAGGCTCCGTCACCTTACCTTCCAGTACAAGCACCATCGCTGTCTAGCCCCGAGTGTACCAACCCGCGCATGTTAAGCATCAAGCAAGAAGAAACTATTCATCTTTGAAATGAGGGTGTCTTCTCCGACACGTTCAGGACCTCCCAGTGGACACATTAAGTTAAATTCTGTCTGGTTCGGTGTGATAGCACAACATTGCCTGTATTTTTAGCTTCGTTTCACTTACCCTCGGCTTGTTTGAGTTAGAAGCAACTTGGAGAAAAGCAATTTTTTGGTGTAAAGAAGTCATGCATTTAAAATAGTGTATTTAAAACACTTAAAACATACACATGACAGTGATTCAAGCCACAGATAAACACTTGTAATCTACACAGGACAATGATTCAAATCACAGATTCCAGTTACAACTGCTGCATATTGTTGAACGTATTTTATGCTTATTTTTTCCCCAATTTCCCCGTAAAAATCTGTTACGTAGAATTCACTATATGTAGTTCTGTTATATAACTAGTAGTCTTGTAAGGGCAGGATCATTTTATTTTAATCTTTTGTATTTTAGGCTGTTGTGGCTTAACAACAGTTTGTGATCCAGCCATTCCCCAGCAAGATAACAGCTGTATGTGAAATTATCATAGAGATGTTAGTTTGTTTGTTTGTTTGTTTGGGAGACGGGGTGGTTTTCACATCATCATGTGGTGTGTTAGATGAACCTGACTCTAAAACAATTCGAGTCAGACGAAGATATCATTTGTCTTATAAAGTAGTCATGTATCTCCATTTGTTTGTCATCATTACTGTGATCTTATGGATTCAGAAATTGCTATTTCATACCAGAAGCCACTGGCAGGTCTCTTGTGTTGTCCACACACACAATTCCACCCTCACCACCACTACACACAAAATTTTCATGCCCATTAAGTATGTAGATTGCTCAGCAAACTCACTGGATCTTAGATTGCCCAGCAGACTTCAGTGAATCTTAGATTGCCCAGCAGACTTCAGTGAATCTTAGATTGCCCAGCAGACTCAGTGGATCTTAGATTGCCCAGCAGACTTCAGTGAATCTTAGATTGCCCAGCAGACTTCAGTGAATCTTAGATTGCCCAGCAGACTCAGTGGATCTTAGATTGCCCAGCAGACTCACTGGATCTTAGATTGCCCAGCAGACTCACTGGATCTTAGATTGCCCAGCAGACTCACTGGATCTTAGATTGCCCAGCAGACTCACTGGATCTTAGATTGCCCAGCAGACTCAGTGGATCTTAGATTGCCCAGCAGACTCACTGGATCTTAGATTGCCCAGCAGACTCAGTGAATCCTAGATTGCCCAGCAGACTCAGTGGATCTTAGATTGCCCAGCAGACTCAGTGAATCCTAGATTGCCCAGCAGACTCAGTGAATCCTAGATTGCCCAGCAGACTCAGTGGATCTTAGATTGCCCAGCAGACTCAGTGGATCTTAGATTGCCCAGCAGACTCAGTGGATCTTAGATTGCCCAGCAGACTCAGTGGATCTTAGATTGCCCAGCAGACTTCAGTGAATCTTAGATTGCCCAGCAGACTCAGTGGATCTTAGATTGCCCAGCAGACTCACTGGATCTTAGATTGCCCAGCAGACTCACTGGATCTTAGATTGCCCAGCAGACTCACTGGATCTTAGATTGCCCAGCAGACTCACTGGATCTTAGATTGCCCAGCAGACTCAGTGGATCTTAGATTGCCCAGCAGACTCACTGGATCTTAGATTGCCCAGCAGACTCAGTGAATCCTAGATTGCCCAGCAGACTCAGTGGATCTTAGATTGCCCAGCAGACTCAGTGAATCCTAGATTGCCCAGCAGACTCAGTGAATCCTAGATTGCCCAGCAGACTCAGTGGATCTTAGATTGCCCAGCAGACTCAGTGGATCTTAGATTGCCCAGCAGACTCAGTGGATCTTAGATTGCCCAGCAGACTCAGTGGATCTTAGATTGCCCAGCAGACTCAGTGAATCCTAGATTGCCCAGCAGACTCAGTGGATCTTAGATTGCCCAGCAGACTCAGTGAATCCTAGATTGCCCAGCAGACTCAGTGGATCTTAGATTGGCTAGCAGATTCAGTGGATCCTAGATTGCCCAGCAGACTCATTGGATCCTAGATTGCCCAGCAGACTCAGTGAATCTTAGATTGCCCAGCAGACTCAGTGAATCTTAGATTGCCCAGCAGACTCAGTGGATCCTAGATTGCCCAGCAGACTCAGTGGATCCTAGATTGCCCAGCAGACTCAGTGAATCCTAGATTGCCCAGCAGACACAGTGGATCCTAGATTGCCAAGCAGACTCATTGGATCTATGATTTTCTGATCATCAAAGAAAACCTACTTTCATAGTGTGAGCAACATCCATCATGTTATAAGGACGAAGCAAATGAGGCTTAGAAAACACAAAATATCTGAAAGAAAAGATAGAAATCCCTTAGTAGCACCAAGTTCAGTGATGTTAAGTAAGTAGATTCCAAATTCAGATGTGTCACTTTTGCTGACTAGCAAGTCAAGATAGTGCTTGTCAGTATGGCAGCTATGCTGTAAACATATTCCAGGTAAAAAGTGCACATACAGATCAATAGACCAAATATTTTTTGGAAAGACTGCATTTCAAAGTGTACCCATATCCTTTATTTGGTCCCCAAGTGACTTTTATCTGTTTGGTCCTCGAAAGTATCTCAGTGGTAGAAGGATCATGACCAACATGGAGGTGCAAGATGTGGTGCAATGGTGACAGAGAGGCCAGGACAAAGCATTTTTTTTTTACTGATAATCAGGCGCTGATTCACAGGTAGTGCAAATGCATAAAAAAGCTGGGGCGGGGGCTGTTGAAAAATAAAGGCATTATTCTTTTCTGTACTAAACAATGTCGTGTAATTTGTATGTTCCAACTTTGATTTGATTTACTCTCATATACCAGTTTGTTGTTTGGGAAAGGGATGTAATGAGAGCATCTTGAGATAATTAGGGGCCAGAACTAATCATTTTATTTTAGGGTAGTTGGTTATTAGAGGCCTCAAGGAAATAATTAGTATTCATATTGGAACTTTTTTTCTTTTCCATTTACAAATAATAATATTGTTAGCTGAGCAAATATGTTTCATATTCTCCTAATCTTTCACAAAAATCTCAAGGAAAAGAGCTAATCTTTCAGTGTCTCTGGTGTATTCTTTGTATATTTCTTATTTTGTGGCTTTGATTTAAAAAGATTGGCATTTTATACAAGTGTAGAAATCCAGTCCAAGATTTTTTCTTTTCCAGTTTCTGTAGATTTTATAAGTTCACAGCTGCATGCATCTGAAAGTTGCTAGCAGCAGCTTCACCAGGGCAGTAATGGCAATTAAAATGTTTTATTTTGTCATCTTCCAAATACTGGTATATGCAGTTTCCAGTTTTATAAGACTTTTTGATGCAGTTTGTACATTTTAATTTGATGTTTTACTGGTACACAAAGTAATACATGCAGTATTTTTCAACTGAGCATCAGCCAAGATATCAACAAATGTTGTATAAATGTTTTGTATTCAAGATGAGCTCCCAGTCAAGGACATGGTACAGTGTGTGCATTAGAAGATAAAAATGTGTTTTAGCTTGAAGTCTTCTTGTGTTTCTTGTAACTCGTGCTTAAATGTTGGACAAGTTATTGGAGTATAAACATGCTGTTTCAGCAGTTAGTGACCCATAGCTGACATGCTAGCATTATGGTTGGTGAACCATAGCTGACATGCTAGCATTATGGTTGGTGAACCATAGCTGACATGCTAGCATTATGGTTGGTGACCCATAGCTGACATGCTAGCATTATGGTTGGTGAACCATAGCTGACATGCTAGCATTATGGTTGGTGAACCATAGCTGACATGCTAGCATTATGGTTGGTGAACCATAGCTGGCCAAGACCTTACCCCACCTCTCCATGGGTGCCCCCAGTAACAGGTTTAGGGGGGCAGGGATTGTCATAGTCTCCAAGGTGATGGAGTCAGCTAAAGAAGTATTGCAAACCCCTTGCTTATTTATCAGCAACCAGGAAGCTCTCCCAATCTTACATGATGCTGTGCCTCAACATTTTCACTGCATCAGCAGCAAAGAACACTAGGCTGCATTTCCAGGGAGATGAAGAAAAAAAGAATATTGGAACGTAAAAACTTGTCCATAAAAGTATGTGAGAAATTCAGTGATGAAACTGTCTTACAGCTGTGAGTAGTTCATGCTTGTCTGTTGCCAGGGTAAGGTTTTGACACTCTGGTCTATATGAATCTGTTTAATCAAATAAGAAGAAAGTAAGGAAACTTTAGTACAGGAGAGGATTTGGTTACACAGACTCATTTATCATAACATTTATTGAATTTGCTATAAAGTGTGTTATTTAATATTGTACAAGTACTTCAAGTAGACTTTCATGCAGATATGAAATTAATCTAGGGCAGGATTTTATCATTAAATAATAATTTTGTTTAAATTTCAAGATTCCATAAAATTTGATACCATGTCATAACTGGTTTCTTTGATTCAGCTTTTTTTTTTTTTTGTTGTTCTCAACAATCACAAGCACAAGTGGGGACACAACATGGCTAGCATCCAAGTGGTCACTTTTAGACATCCATACTTGGTATATTTCTTAACTGAATTTGAACCAAAGCATTACAGTAAAGATAAGGTAAAATTCTCATTTCCATGTCATTAAGGCATATGGGAGAATACTGTGTTAGGCCTGTATTTTCCATGACCTTAGGCATGGTTCCCATTTTTAGAGGCTGGGTGAACTCCGGGGCCTTTCTGGGGTGTACTAGAAAAAAATCCCACTGCTGGGACTGAAACCAGTACCACCAGATTAGTAAACCGAGCGCTTAACCAGGCTGCCAAAGCATTACCTTAAAGATTCATAAACACTTTAAGCAAATAATTGGTGCCAGCTTAGTAGAAAAACTTTTCTGTTTTAGCTAGCAGTTTTTTTGTTGTTGAGGTCCTCAGACTGTCTGATGTCTGATTTTACACTGCCAATACTTTTGTTCCAAATGGACGTTATACTCACAACTGCATCAAGATGGACAACAGCAGTGGTGCTGTCCTTTATTGCCCTTGTAACTGTTAACTTTAATAACCCAGTGAAGATATTTGTATCATGTGTTGTGGTGGCTTTCACTAAACTTCAAGAGTGTCATCATAAGGCTGCACTATCCTGGTAACATGTTGATCCTTATCCTATGAGCCAAGTTGCAGAGCACAACTAGTTTTGTTTTGATGACAGTATTATCTCTCTCAGACACACTGAGTTCTGCTCCGGGTCTTTGCAGACATTTCACATTGAATCATTTAATGGGTTGTCTTCCTGAGGTAATGTTAGAACACATCAGTTCTGGATGCCTCATCTGCAGGAACAGTTGTAGATAGGAGGACAGAGAGGGTTTGTATATTTTGTAAAATATGTGTGCATCCTGTAAGTCTGACACTAATGTTGAAAAGCCTATTTTTTTTTTAAGAAAAAAAATCCTAGACTGAGAAATAACAGCAGTGGATCTTTGATTGTGTTCTATTCCATATTGGAAGTATTTTAGACAAGGGTGTTGTAGAAAAAGTGCTGTTTCTGTTTTGTTTTCTACAGCACAAATTGTACAAGCAGAACTATGGAGAAGATGCGATTGCTGGAAGAATTTATGATCTGTAGAGAGTGCAGATTATTTTTTTTGTGTGTTAACCATTGCATGTTTATTTCCATGTCCGAAGTTAAATGATGCTTTCAGAACATTTCAGGGCCAACCCTTGAGGTCTCTAAGATCAGTTCTTTTCATTTCATTGTTATATTTTCATAACATTTAATGTTTTTAGTGAATATGAAAGTTGACAGCACAGAGTTTACAAGTTGTTCTCTTGTGTTGTCCTTGCATAGTTTGTCAGTGATGGAAGTAGCAGCTTTTGTTCAACTGTCGACCACAACAGGGATTGTTGTTGGATAATATATGCACGTGTTATTTTGTAGTGAAACAAAACGTGAAAAATGAAAAGTCATTGAACTTCTGTAACAGTTGATGTGAAACTAATTGTACTGAAGGTAAATGAGGCCTCTAGATTGTCTTTCCAGGCTGGGAGAATTGATAACCAGTTTCTGAAAGGTTATGCTGAATCATGATAATTGATATTTCCTGGCAGCCCTGTTATGCATGTGTGTGCTTTTGGAAAGAGTTTTATAATGCATTTAAATACAAAGAACCCATATATGTTTTTTTTTAACATTTGGGTTATGTATTGAGTGGCATGAATGTTGTGTTTGTAGTTTGAGAATTAAAGCAGTGGAATCCATTGTTTCTGGCCTGCTCATGTCACATTCAGGACATAATCTTAATTGGCTGTGCTTGCAGTTGAAAAACTTATCTACACATAAAAAGCAATGAATACCAGGGAGCAAAGTAAACTGCTATGGCCAAGTCCAGAGGTAGATAATGGGAAGGGGGGGTGGGGGAAATAAGTACTGGTTTTGAAATTCTGAGAATATTTGAACCATTTAGTCTTTATCTTGTGAGTGTGTTTAATGTTGATCTCTGGATATGTACAGTTTTGCCATTATTAAACGCATCATGTTATGTCAACAAGTGGAGTTAAGTGCTTGTCAAATGTTGTCTGTAGCATGTTCTGACAGCTAGGGAAAGAGGACACATCGGGAATGCCTGACTCAACTTGTAACCTACCAACAGTTTTTTAAGAACTTTCTAAAAAAAAAAAAAATGTACATTGTGTTTTGTTCCTTAGCTGGGAGTTGATAAATTTTAAACCACCATGAATACTTTAAAATAGGCATGGTCAAGATTTTTTTATAACAAAAAATATTCATGAGTCATGGATGATGTTTGATAAGAACAATAAACATCTTTTTCGACCGTCTGCATGCATTAATTTCATGGAGTACTAAATTTGTGCCATCACTGACAGTGCAACAAGTTCTAGAGCAAAAAAACCTAGCAAAAACAGAAACATCTGAACACAACAATAGCACAAATCTTGATGATGATATTCAATACCTTAACATACCTCATTCCTTTGCATGTCCCTTGCGGAACTTTGCCTCCCAAACAGCACTCCTGTAGGCCTCTCGGTTGTGAGCAAGATGGCCTGCTGCTGCTGCATCCATCTCCAGATCATCAACGATGTCTTGCAGCCATCTTCGTTTCGGTCTTCCTCTTTTTCATTTTCCCATTATGTATCCTTCCAATACGGTCTTCTCTAAATTATCATGATGTTTAATGTGGCCAAAATATTTAAGTTTTCTCTCTTTAATCCTCTTTACTAGCCAGCCTTCTTCAATATTAAGCTCTTGTAGTATAGATATATTTGTTCTTTTTTGTGTCCACGATATTTGGAGAACTCTTCTATAGCATTTACATTCAAAGGCATTTATGTGCTTCTCAGCTGTTTTGTTAAGTGTCCAGGTCTCACAGGCATATGTTGCGATGGGAAAGATGCATGCCCTTAAAAATCTTATTTTTGTGGTTCTGTCTGCTCCTCTCCACAGATTCTTTATTTGTTTTACTTTCTGAAGAGCAATAGATGTCCTCCTTTTAATTTCCCTCATTGTATCTCCATTATTAGTTAGTAGTGATCCAAGATATTCAAAACTCTCCACTTCTTCCAGTTTTTCCTCATTGATACATATTTCAGTTGCCTTGTTTGTTTTGTCAGTTGTCATCACTTTAGTTTTCTTTGCATTAAGATAGAGGTTCAGCTCTTCGCTGTTCTTGCGGACTGACATAATTAGTTTTTCCATTCCTTCTTGTGTTGTGGACAGCAATACTGTGTCATCAGCATATCTAATCTCTGGTATTTCATAACCTCCAACTGTTATGGCATCGTAATATTCTTTGTCTACATCTTCTCTAACATTCCTCATTATATTTTCAGTATACAAGTTAAATAAGTAGGGTGACAATATGCACCCCTGACGGACCCCTTGTTTTATGTCAAACCAACTTGTTGTTTCACCATTTATTCTTACTGCTGCTTGTTGGTCTAAATACAGCAGTGATGTTAATTGTATCAAATGTATTGGAAATCCCATTTTTTCCATTATTTCCCAAAGTTTCTGGTGTTGTACACAATCAAATGCCTTTGAGTAGTCTATAAAGGATAAATATAGATTCACATTAAACTCCCTGCATTTCTCTATTATTAATCTTAGATTGAATATATGATCTCTTGATCCTCTTCCTTGCCTGAAGTCAGCTTGGACCATATTGACTTCTTCTTCTATTTTCTTTCGAAGTCTACCCATTATGATTTTTAACAGAATTTTACTGGCATGACTAATCAGGGCAACAGTTCTGTAGTTGGTGCATAATTTCAGGTTACCCTTTTTTGGCAGTGGTATGAATACAGTTCTTTTCCATTCTTTTGGCCAAATACCTGAATGCCATATCTTTTTACATAGTGCATGATAGATTGTTGCACACTCCTTTCCTCCTGCTTTAATAAATTCAGCGGTTATCTCATCACATCCTGGTGATTTACCATTTTTCAGACTCTTTATTGCCCATAAAACTTCTTCCATTGTCGGCTCGGGTTCTTTCTCCTCCAATAATAATTCACACTGTTGATTTCTGCTTCCACAGTCGGTTGTTTCATACATTCTTTTGCAATATTCCTTCCATCTTTCCAGAATTTCCTCTGTCTCTGTCAGGGTATTCCCCATCTCATCACAAATTACATTTAGCTTAGGTGTGACATTTCTCGTCAATGTCTTCATTTCTTTAAACATTTCACTATCTCTTCCACACCTCTGATGTTCTTCTATTCTTTCACAACAATCTTGTATGTATTGTTTTTTGTCTTTTCTTATGTTTCTTCGTACTTCTTTTGTTAAAGTTTTATATTTATCTTTGTTGTTGTTTGTCACTCTCCATTGCGTCTTCATTTCTCTACATTGTTTTATCAGTCCTAGTGTACCTGCTGTGATCCATCTATTCTTTTGTGTATTCTTTACTGGAACCATGTCTTTAGCTGTTGTTACTAAGATATCTTTGGCCTGCGTAGCCAATTCATCTGGTGTCATCTCTTCCTTAACATACCTACAGCCCGTAAAAGCATTAACCGGCAATTGCTAGTAAATTACCAATTAAAAAATAAAAAACCAAAACTTTTGGAGGTTGTCATTTACTGTAATGAGTTTATACTATTAAAAACCTAGGGAAAAGAAAAAAAGCAACCAGCGAACTTGGGTGGGGGGATATGTACCAGTAGGCTGATGTTTTTTTCTTTAATTTTTAAAAAGCTGAATTTTCATGGAGAAGATCAGCCAGTCCTGACTTGGGTTCAGCATGTAAGCATTCTGTAAATATTAAATATTGCCATAAATAAGAGAAGAAAAGAATTTCACACAGACATTTACTTTCCACTAATGTTGGTAAAGTGTTTATTTTACATTAAAAAAAAAAATATATATATATATATAACATGCTGGAAAATCACCAAAACCATAGAAAACAAGTTGAATTCTTTCCAGACTAAATGTTTACAAAGAATTAGAAAAATATTTTGGCCAAACACCATAAGAAATAACATCTTACTGGCAGAAATGCAGATGAAGCCACTGACAACAATTATTGAGGACAGACGCTGGCAATGGTTGGGACATGTGCTCCGAATGACTGACAACTCGCTACCAAAAATAGCACTAAGATGGACACCACAGGGAACAGAAGTAAGGGTAGACCAAAAGAGACATGGAGAAGAACAAGAGAGGGGATGTTGAGCAATAGAGGGCTCACCTGGGCAAGAGCAGAAAAAAAGGCGAAGGACAGGCATTTGTGGAAAACCCTTGCGGAAGCCCCATGTGCCCTGGGCACTTAAGGTTCAGAGAGAGAGAGAGAGAGATATATATATAACATGCAGTACTGAAAGGTGAATTTAGAAAACTGGTATTTCAGAATGTATTTCATGGAAAGTGAAAAACAGTTGCACCCATTTTAGAAACCCTAGAGCGATCGCAGTCTACAGAAATGAGAGCACATCCAACATTGCAAATATGGATTCTCAGAGGGGTTAAGATGGCAGCAAAAACACTACTTTTTTTTATCTAGTGTGAAAAGTCTGTTGTTGCTTTCACTAGAGCTGGCAGATTTAATTTATTTGGGTCACTGTCTTCTTAAATATTTTGGACACATTAAACATCATGAGAATTTAGAGAAGACAGTCTTGGAAGGGTATATAATGGGAAAAAGAAAGAGGAAGACCAAGGTGAAGATGGCTGCAAGACGATGATAATCTGCAAATGGATGCAGCAGCAGCAGGGCATCTTGCTTACAACCGGGAGGCCTACAGGAGAGTTGTTAGGTAGGCAGAGTTCCGCAAAGGACATGCAAATCACTGACTGACACTGTCTTCAATTATATCCCAAGTGATCTTCAATCTGTTTTGTCTCTCATCTTGACAGTATTCATGTACAAAGTATCTTGGTTCTTCCTCTTAACGCAGGCAACTTTCGATATAGAGGTTCACCTGCCGGTGTTGATATACAACTTAACGTGTCAAGAGCATCTTTTTTTTCGACAAAACACTTTACATTCTTCAGTATATTCATGTTTCTATGGCTCCAGTTTTATTTTCTGGTTTCAGTTTTTTTTTTTTTTCCCAAGAGAATTTAAAAGCTGTCATCTTCTCCAGTATGAATATTCTGTAAGGAGCATCTTAAATTCAGCATGTGTAAATATATTCTGGAGAAAAAGAGTGAAGGAAATGAGAAGAAATCAGACAAGCAACATGAAGACAAAAAAAAAATGGAATGCTGCATTTTTAGGCACAGTGCCACATAATGAATGATAAAAGTAACATGAATATCTTTATCTGCTGGCATAGGAACACATTTTTTTTTTTAATAAGAAACAACAGGGCTTTAGCATAGTATTGTACAGTTAGCATTTGAGAAAAAAGCAGACAAAGCACTTTAGAAACTGAAACTCAAAGCAATGGGATTTCTGTACCACAACCTTGTTTCCTTCCTGGGTAACTTTGGTCAGACATACATTAAAAGACTATCAAAGATCTTTTATTGGAGATGTGAAATGGGCAAGTTGATAGTGCACCATTCTTCTCATGGCTAAGTGACTGTTGATCCTACTGGAGTATGGGTTAGTCCCAGGTAATTTTCTTGTCATTTTTCTCTTACATCTGAGGTGCTTTGTCTTACATTTCTCAAATGCTAACCATACTACAGAATTGTAGTAAATCATCTGCTGGCATAGTACCACATGATCGTAAAAGTAACATGAATGGCTGGAAATGTTATGCAGTACATCAGATAATGAAAGATATAAGTAATATGAATGGCTGCAATTGCTGGCACAGCATCATATAATGAATGATAAAAAAAAAAACAACATACTGAATAATGTATAAACACAAACATTCTTTGAAGACTCATAAAATGTGACAAATATAACACTGTTTCTGTGATTACATGTGCTAGTTCTGAAATTAATAATGGAAAAACTGCAAGCCTCTTTTTCCAGAAAAGTACAAAAGTTTAGCTTCACATCCACTCACAAAACCTAACAAACAGCTCTGAAATCTGCAGAGCATACTCTCTCAACATGTTCTAGTTTACATGAAACTATAACCTTCAATCAGAGACTGCTTAATCAGCGTGGAGGATTTCTTCCACTGACATTTTTTAAAAATTCCCCTTCACAAAATCATTTGAGTGCTGGAGAAAATGAATTTTCAGCATTAAGGAAAAAAAAAAACCAAACAAACCATGCAGCAAAATACTATTTCTCCCATGTAAATCATTTCAGGATTACTACCCTGTGATCTTTGATTTTACAGTATATAATCTGAATTCTCTTTGAAACTCTTCACTGAATACATAAGAATATTTGTGATTTAGACCACAGTATTCATTTTGTTTTCATATCATTACATAGATTAGATATGCTGATGACACAGTATTGCTGTCCACAACACAAAAAGGAATGAAAAAACTAATTATGTCAGTCTGTAAGAACAGTGAAGAGCAAAAGCTCTATCTTAATGTGAAGAAAACTAAACTGATGATAACTGACAAAACAAATAAGGCAGCTGAAATATGTATGAATGAGGAAAAATTGGAAGAAGTGGAGAGTTTTGAACATCTTGGATCACCAACTAATAATGGAGATACAATGAGGGAAATTAAAAGGAGGACATCTATCGCTCTTCAAAAAGGTAAAAAAATAAAGAAGCTGTGGAAAGGAACAGACACAACTACAAAAATAAGATTTTTAAGAGAATGCATCTTTCCCATAGCAACACATGCCAGTGAGACCTGGACACTTAACAAAACAGCTGAGAAACACATAAATGCCTTTGAAAGTAAATGCTACGGAAGAGTTCTTCAAATATCATGGACACAAAAAAAGAACAAATATATCCATACTACAAGAACTTAATACTGAAGAAGGCTGGCTAGTAAAGAGGATTAAAGAGAGAAAACTTAAATATTTTTAACACATTAAATGTCATGATAATCTAGAGAAGACCATCTTGGTAGGGTACATAATAGGAAAAAGAAAGCGAGGAAGACCAAGGCGAAGATGGATGGAAGACATCGTTGATGATCTGCAAATGGATGCATCAGCAGCAGGCCATCTTGCTCACAACTAAGAGGCCTACATGAGTGCTGTTAGGGAGGCAAAGTTCTGCAAGGGACATGCAAATGAATGAAATAAAATATCATACTCCATTACAGATCTACTTGTACTATTTTTGCAAACATGTAACAACCATAATTTATGATAAATCTCCATTTGCTAAAGTTATCCCTGGAAATTTTCACAGTATCTTTATCAAGCAATGAATAAATTAAATACAGTCAAACCCACTTAATGTCACATCGCTTTATGCCACAGAATTTTGTATCCTCAGCCAACTCCCATAAGTAATTAATGGGCTTTACCCTGGTTAATAGCACTCCAATTATTGGCACAAATCAGTTACTGTCAACATATTTTCACACCTGAAGGAGCCCACTTTGTATCACAAACTGCGCAAGCCCAAGCTATAAACATCTCACAAAGCCTTGTCAGCTTGAACGACTCATCAAAGAAGAAGGGGCCAGAGGTTTGATTTCTGAATACATGCTACATCAACCTTTTGAGAATGTGGGCATAAAAACTCGAGTGGGATGAATGAAAGGCTTACCATGGCCACTCTATCAAAAGACTGATTAAAAATGTTGTCTTCTTTCAGCCATTGTTTGTCTTCTTTATCAAGATGTGGGCGGTGTTGTCTAGCTGGCAACATGAGTTGACAGTTGGTCATTCTTGAGCAGTGTATTGTGAATTGTACAACCTGGTTATCATTGTGACAAACAGTGGCAAACGCGTCAGTCTGGATTTAAGCGCTAAAATGGACATTCTGAAGCAAGCTGATGAAAAGGTTACAAGAAAGGGCACTGTAAAAAATTTGAAATTGATGTTTCAACTTTATTGAAACTTGTTAAAAAGAAGAGTGGGCAGAAATTTCTGATTGAAGTGTTACATTTAATCAATTCTTTTCAGCAGAAGACGGCCTACTGGCAACAGAAATGCAGTTAGTCAAAGAGATCATCGCTAGCTGCAGTAAAAGTGCATAGTTTTCTACGACAGTATATTGATGCTGAAGATAGTACTGATGAAGTCAGTGAGTCCATCTTAGAGCAGTTGCTTGCCTACCAAACCTGCTTATACTAAGTCAGTCAGCATGTTCGAGACTACACCCATGTTCATTTACAGTATGTCTGACATATACAGGGCGTTTTAAATGTAGCATGCTAAATGACTTTTTGGTTAACAGACCAGTTATCATTCATTACACAACACAAAATCACACATTTTTTTTTTACTGCTTCTGCTGAAAAGTCAGATGCTGCTTGATTTTAGTGTTATCTATACTGTAATTTAATGACTAAGATTCACTGTATTTTGTGATTAATACACTGTGTGTCCAATAATGATAGCTTTAGCTGTGTGTTATTTGCTTAACTCTTCCCATGCCACAGGAAGAAACTTGGACGTTCAGTTGGGTGTCGGAATAAAAGCACAGGTCTTGATATGTACAGGGGGTATAGTTGTAAAATTGAATGAAATACTGTATTTCCATTTTAACTCTTTCCACCCGCGTTACTTCCAAAATGTTCCTTAGTTCCTTATGACGTAGTCATTTTGAAGAAGGGGTCCCTGTGTAAAAGTTATTGTACCAAATTAATTCCATGATCAACACGTGTGTATCACACATTAAAATAAGTGGAAATGAATGAAGATTCCATAAATGTAAGTTATCTGTCATTAAAAAAAAAAACAAAGAAAAGAAAAAAACTGGTGTGAAACGATGGAACAATTTTTGGCGCTAAAAAAATTTTAGGGCTGAACAATAAAATCTACTTTATACTTACCTTAGCTGTGTCATAATCCAATATAGAATACGTAGTCATTCAAATTTCAACACAGAAAAATCAATATTTATGTATTTTTGTGACATCCAATAAATCTAACAGATCTACAGCTACTAGAAACACATATAGTAAGCTAGATCTAGTCAGTCGGTGTGACCATTCTACCACTCAATCTCGAAATAAACTTGAATTTTACCCCCTATCTATGTATCAAAAATGGCGTCTTTATCCCCCATGCTTAAAACACTAGTTTAACTTTGAATCCAGAAGAGTGATTAAATGAAAAGTAACATCATGTTTTCAATGAAAGAAACTCCAATGTCACATAGGGCTCTCGAGGGTGCCATTGCTAAACCGCAAAGATCCTTATGGGGCTCGCGCGAGTGGAAAGAGTTAAAGTGCACATATTATGTTTCAAAATAACTAAAAATGTATGAAGATTTCATAAATGCAGAGTTTTTTTTTTAGGAAAAAAGAAGTAGTGTGATGTTTTTAGACAATAACTGTGTCCTACTTACCACTGGCTAGGTCTAGATGTACAGTACCTACCATCTGAGATGCTTAGAACTACCTGTTAAATACCCGTCAATCTTGTCTTGTGATTATATGGGCCATTCTTGCTAAAATAATGTCTGAAATAACCTTCTAACTACTTCTTCAGTCGTCTAATATGTCTAAATCTACTTGGGATACATTCAAGAACAGTGGTCTGGTCACAGGGTACGTCCATGCCCCTATCTACATCACCAAAAATTGAAAATTCACGATGATCACTTTGATTTTCTCCCTTGTTACTAGGCATGCTTCGGCCATGATGAACAGGGTCACGGGGCATGTGCACTAAATGTTTACAATCTAAATGTTACACTGGTTTTTTAATGAAACAAAGCATGCAGCGAAATATAGTCGCACGACACTATAGACACAATCTAGAAGTGACCATTTTTAGCCATTAGGCATGGGAAGAGTTAATGTAGCAAATGTGAGACACACATATTATGGTGCAGTTAAAGCCCTTGTAATGGACCCCACTTAATGTCATGATATTTTTACGGTCCCGTCAATGTGACATAAAGCAGGCTTGACTGTATTCCATGTCTAGGATGGTTGAGAACAGAATAAAAACATATAAGAGAAACTGGTGAGGTGAATGACCGGGCACGAAGATGACTAGAACATGGTTATCAGGGCCAGAGCTTTCCAAGACCCTCTCCACTTCCATGTGGCTCTCTAGTATGTGGCTGATCTGCTGTTTCTGGCCGGCTAATAAGGCAGGGCTCATCATGGTCCACATGGTGGTGGAGTCTACCAAGAAAGCTTTATTTCTTTTGTCCTCATCAGTTCTTCATGCAAGCCACTGAAAATCCATTCTACATTTGACAGAATGCCTGTATGTCAGCAGCAGCCACAGCAGCATCATGACAGCTGGAGACAAAGCTCTATACAACGCATTTCTTTGAGCAAACAGAATCTAAACATGCACAATACATACAAGAAATACGCTGGTCCACATTTTGTTAAAACACATATGTAGGTTACACTAGCCTTCTCACTGCTGAATCCCAGCAGGATAATAATAACAAGACACTTCTCAGCAAATAACAGTTCAGAAATGTTTCATTATATTTCTGTATTTCAGCTGATCTTGTAGCAGTTCCAGGAAAACTTCAAATTTTTTCTTATGGAAGCTGAAATATTAGAAAAAAAAAAAAAAGGCATCACCAAAAAAAAATTTACTCAGTAAGTTTTTATGCTCTCTTTTCTAAATTAAATGTAACCTGACATTTTTTGGTCAAGGACTTTCTTAAGTAAATCAATTCTGGCATCCCAGTGTTGTTTCAGTTTCTCATAACACGTGGATCATTAAAAAAAAAAAATTATATAAACATTTATAACTGATTATAAGTGCTTTACAGAAAGAGCAAAGCACAGATGGTTGTGGAAACCAATGACAGCCAACTCCCACTTGGCATGGACCAAGAGAGAGAGGTAAACTGTAAACAACCAACATTTAACAGCAAACACTTTATTAGCAAACACGCTCTTGGATGGATGCTGCGGCATGTGGCTGAGCATGTATGGGGTTGTCCCAAATGCAGTGAAGCCGGAGTCTGAATTTTGAACTTAGAAAGGTAAATGTCCAACAGATGCTTGTTAGGACTGTGTGTCTACAAAAATATGTGTGCATTCATGTGTGTGCGTATAAAAAAAAACAAATAAACTATCATGCTCTCCAATTCTCCTGACACAATAGTTGGTTGTATTGGTTTATAACTTTGGGAGAAGTTTTGGCAGTAATTTTCACATGAGCAAGTAAAAATTGCCTGGCCAGTCAAGGTTAGTGGGGGAAATTAGTTTAAGAGGGGACTTTTTTTTTTTCAAAATAATACTCAACTCATGAGAGTACAATAAAATTTTGCTGATTTATGAAAAGGACTTAGATTTTTAAAACAAATTCAAAGTTTTCATTAAAAGAATGTACTCTTTCCTTCAATCAAAACATAAAAAGGTAAAATTCCCACTTCCATGCCATTTAAGGCATACTAGGGATGCAGTGTTAGGCCTGTATTTCCATAACATTCAGCATATGCAAGTGTGATGCCTGGCCTTCCCAGATTTCTTCTGGTACACATTTTTAGAGCCTGTATGGACCCTGGGGCCCTTTTGGTGTGTTCCAGAAAAAAAATCATACTTTTAACTTGGCACCACCGGATTAGTAAACCGAGTGCCTAACCACCCAGCTAACCAGGCTGCCAATCATAACAAAATGAAAAAAAAAAAAAAAAAGAGAGATCACATCAAGTAGGCAAGTCTGAAACATCACAGATGGGGAAACCATCACATCACACATTTAGTTACTAGTAAGGACTTCTAAGTCAGATGCCCCATATGCTTAACAATATACATATCTGAGTAACATGACGGGAAGGCAAGCACACCTTATTTCAGATGTGTAACTTCTGTAATATCAAATACAGAATAAAAAAGTTTTACAGCAAGAAAACTCTTACCTTGACACTGCTGAATCAGGTTTAACAACTGATCCCTGACCACCCATTTCTGACATAACAGACTAAATGTGAGAAACAATAACTTCAAATCATTTCAGGTAAACTGTTACAAAAAGAAGACACTCCAATTTAAGTTTCTTGAAAGCTTTGATCTAGTATCTAACACTACAAGGGTCATACCGAAAGTTGTGAGCAAAATTTTTTTAAAAATCAGAATTTATAGATAAAGAAAATATAAATGTACCTTCTTAATCTGCATCCTTTTCTTCACTTTTCAACATAATCTCCATTTCTCTGCACACATTTTTCCCATTGCTCTACAACTTTGAAAATACCCTCCCGGTAGAATTCCGTTCCAGCTGACCGACGGCACAAACACACTGCTTTCTGGATGTTCTCTCCTGTGCGATTTCAGATACTGTGACATGTCTGTCCTCTTTAATGATGTCGTCAACCCTTTCCATGTTGCGTTTAGTGGAGGCAGTTCGAGGGTGACTGCTGCGAGGCACATCTTGGATGCTCATGTTTCCATGTTTGAAATGTTTGACCCACCTCCTAACACCGCTAGCACCCATACACACATCTTCATAAGCAAGTTCAAGTCTTTGGTGAATTTCAGCAGTGGGGATTTCCTTTTTAATGAGGAACTCAACAACAGCATGCTGATGAAACGAAACTTCAGCACCTGCCATTTTACTTATGCTCCGTGTGGTCACATGACACGTGATGGTGATGTCATGTGACCTCTACATGAAGTGCAAAGGATGCTGATTAAGGTGATACATTTATATTTTCTCTGTCTTAAATTCTGATTTTTAAAAAATATTTGCTCACGATTTTTGGTATGACCCTCATACATCAGAATTCTGACAATTTCATCCAGTTAAACTATGACCTTTTGCCAGTCCCAGTTAAGCTATAATGTTTAGCCAGTCCCAGTTAAACTATGAAATTTAGCCAGTCCCAGTTAAACTATGAAATTTAGCCAGTCCCAGTTAAACTATGAAATTTAGCCAGTCCCAGTTAAACTATGAAATTTAGCCAGTCTCATTTAAACTATTAATTTTAGCCAGTCCCAGTTAAACCATGAATTTTAGCCAGTCCCATTTAAACTATGAACTTTAGCCAGTCCTAGTTAAACTGATCTTTAGCCAGTCCCAGTTAAACCATGAATTTTAGCCAGTCCCATTTAAACTATGAACTTTAGCCAGTCCTAGTTAAACTGATCTTTAGCCAGTCCCAGTTAAACCATGAATTTTAGCCAGTCCCATTTAAACTATGATCTTTAGCCAGTCCTAGCTAAACTGATCTTTAGTCAGTCCCAACTAAAATATAAAATTTTGCCAGTCTCATTTAAACTATGATCTTTAGCTAGTCCCATTTAAGCTACGATCTTTATTCAGTCCTCTGTAGATAGGTGTACAAAGCTATTCTTGTCACTTTTAATACAAGGACATAATCTGAGTGTTCAAGTTGTATTTCATTTTGTGAGTTCACAAATGATGAATTCACATGTAATCCAAAACAGGGACAAATTTCTTGAACATCTTTTTCTTCAGCAAAATAGTTTTTGTATATATAAGTATACAAAAATACACAATTGTCACTACAGTAAAGCTACACCGACAAACACATGACAGTGTTTTTTTTTAATGTTTCATGTCTTTCTGTAACATGCAGTCTAGATTTTTTAAGATTTGTTTTAACATCTCGCCTTTCTGTATCATCTGGCAGATATTTATATGTTATAGCATCTTGGCTTTTTGTATCAGTTGGCAGATTTTTATGTTGTAATATCCTGCCTTTTTGTATCAGTTGGCAGATTTTTATGTTATAAATCTTGCCTTTCTGTATCAGTTGGCAGATTTTTATGTTATAATACCTTGCCTTTTTGTATATGCAAAAAAAAAATTAGCTTTTTTCTTTACTACACTGATAGTCATATTTACAATCAACTCTGACACGTCTCTTAAAGCATGAAAATATTCTCCTTGTTCGGATGACAGACTTATAATCTCTTCTCACTGGAGTTCCTGGGTGGACATATCGCCATTAAGAAAAACCACAGGTATGTTACGAAGATCACAAATACCATGAGGGATTTGCACTCAGGATCCTTTCTGCAGTAGGTGACACCTTAGCCACTGAGCCACTTACAACCTAAGTGGCAGATTATCAATATTGTAAACGCATCATGAGGCCTGACTTGAACATCATCTGAGCCTTATCCCTGGCAATATCTTTCAATATTCTCATCACTGCTGTCATCAGCCCCCATAAACAGAGCAAACCTAATCCAGTTCTCTAGAAGCCTCACACCTGAAAGATGCAGCAGTTTCCAGTCTTTCATTCCATCATCTCCGCCACTCCAGACTTCTATTCCAGTTTCTATGAAGGAAGTGTTCATCAAGTTCTATCTTGCGATGCTGAATTTTATGTTTGCGGTGTTTTATCTATCATTTTTTCAGATGTATTTTTCAAACTACGAAAGTGTGCGTGGCATATTTACCTCAAGGCTGCCAAGCATTCCGGAGGCACAGGCACCCAACATGGCAGCTCCTTGTAAGACAGACTCTTCAGCTTCAGGCAAGATGATGGGAAGACCTATGAACACAACAGATAAACTTTCAGCACTCACAGAAAATTAGTGTTGAAAGTGTTGAAGGAGAGCTAAGCTACTTAGCAAAGAACACTTCATTTAGCATTTCTTATTATTAAGTCTTCCTGAGACTGCAGGCTGGTGTTCTCTGCAGCTGATGTGGTGAAGTTGCTGAGAGATAGTATCACAGTATCATGTCAGACTGGGTTGAGGAGATGGTGGATATTTTTTCAGTCCCTGAGTGGGGGGGGGGGGGGTGGTTGGTGTGTGAAACACTTCCTTCAGCAGACTTCACCACCGCGGGTGACTACAGTGATGATCCCTGCCCCACTAGCCAGGCCTGTTGCTGAGGGTACCAGTGTAGAAGTGGAGCGGGGTGGTGGTCAGCTACGGTTTGCCAACCCTGATGGCAGCAAATCAGCTACGGTTTGCCAACCCTGATGGCAGCAAATCAGCTACGGTTTGCCAACCCTGATGGCAGCAAATCAGCTATGAGTGAGTGACTGCCAAATCATACAGTGTCTTTGCTCCTCTAATTTAGCACTGAAATAAGTAAATTTAACCAAACACAAGCTATTTTAGCATCTAAATAAAGCTACTTTAGGATTATAATAAGCTAATTTAGCACCTACAGAAAGCTATTCTGGCAACAAAAAAAACCTAATTTAGCGCCAAAAGAAAGTTAAATCATTACCTAAAGGAAGTTAAGCTAAACATATTATCAAGTTTTGTCTTCCAAGGGGAGATGGCACATGATGATGATGATGACATTCCAAAATGAAACAACTATAAAAAATAGCTAAAGTGACTTGCTATGGCATCAGCTCCCAAAAGCTTTTAACCTGCCGACCACGGGGAGAACTGCCACCACCAGCATCATCATCAGGTGCCGTGCTGACTGGTGTTGGTTATTATGCTTCTCCAGAGTACAAGATCCTTCATGCAGGCCATTACCCAGTTGGTGATCTCCTCTCACACCATCTCGTTAGACTTTCCAGTATCATTTCTCTTGGCCTTCCCCTGGCTCTTCTTCCCTCTATTTTTCTTGTTGTCTTATGAAAGTTTATTGCCTCTCTCTTATTTTTTTTTTGACAAGATTTTTCACCAGCATTTCCTTTCACATCCTTCTTCTACAAAACTCACCTAAGACATCAGTTTGTGTCTGAACATAAAGCTTGTTTTTCCGGAAACCACCACACAGGTAAACAACAGATATCACATGACCACACTTCTCCATCTCCATGACAATGTGTCTTGTTCCATACTGGAAATATGACAAAACAGAAAGAAGATTTATCTTTGGGTCAACATAAGTTGCTGTACCTTGCTGCAAATGACCGTGACTTACCACTGGTTCAGTGACTAAGAGTTTCCACAGATTAACATCCAGCTGCTCATACTTTCCATGAAGAGTGACATGTTTCCCCCTTCTTAGTACTCTTCCTCCTTTCTGAATGTCACCAGCATACTTATTTTCTTCTTACTCCAACATCTATATTGCTTTGTTGCACTCTAGAATTCACTTCACTGTATTCCTTTTACATCCAGACATTAAAACATTTACATCTAAACTACTTTAACTGTGATTCTCCACACAGACTGCACTGGGCTGGCCTTGCTCTTTTCATGAAAGATAAACTCTAAAACAATAATTTCATGTGACCCTGTGACCCAACAAAGCTGCAGGTGAAGATGAAATAACAGCCAAAATGTTAAAAGCTATTAACAGTGACAACATTAGCCAACTACAGAGAATGTTTAATAAAGTTTGGAAAGAAGAGAAGGTCCCTTCAAAATGGACAAAAAAAAAAAGGAATCAAAATACCAACAAAAAAAAAAAGGCAACCTTAGCAACTGCAACACTTGGAGAGAAGTAACCTTACTATCAGCTATATCAAAAGTATTTTGCAAAGCCATTCTGAAAAGACTTAACTTAAAGATATAGTGGATGCTGCAATGATAGAAGAGCAAGCAGGATTTTGAAAAGAGAGAAGCTGTCTCTACCAGATCTTTAATATAAGAATAATACTTGAAGAACATATCGAAAACCATTAATCCTGAACTTCTTAGACTTTAAAAAGGCATTTGATAGCATACACAGAAATTCATTGTAGAGAATTTTAAAACTATATGGAATACTATCTAAAATTATCAACATACTTAAGGATCTCTACAACGGATATGTTTGTGCAGTCAATACAGAAGGAATGAGCGAATGGTTCTAGTTTGAAACAGGCATGAAACAAGGATGTATACTATCTTTCTTGCTTTTTGGAACTGCCGTAGACTTCTTAATGAAAAAGATGCTGCACAGGTAAAATGGGGTACATGGGACCCAACTAGAAGACCTTGATCTTGCAGATGACAGAATTCTTATCAGTGACAATGTGAACGATGCAAGAAAAAACAGATACCCTGTCTTCACTGGCTAGTAAAATAGGACTTGAAATTAACAAGGAAAAAAACAAAAATAATGAAACTTCTCATTAACCATGAAGGAAAAAATATACATAGAAGGAACAGCTGTTGAAGAAGTAAACCAATTTGCATATCTTGGCAGCTACATAGACCAGGATGGTGACACCAGAAAGGAAGTTAGAATTAGAACTGCAAAAGCAGCACTGACCTTAAATCATCCTGACAACATATGGCAATCAAAAGTTATAAGCACAAAAACCAAGCTAAGATTATTCCATTCAAATGTAATATCCACCCTAATTTGTGCACGTGAAAACTGGAAAACAACTAAAGAAATAGACAACAAATTAGACTCTTTTGACCCCCTGGGAACAACTGTGTTAAGAGCACACTTATCTTAACATAGTGTTTGTGAGACAGGGAACATAGATCTGTTTGCTTAAAAACTCTGACCTACCTCTGTAGCCCAGAAACTTGTAGCAATCAACACTAATTGTAATTGTTATTTTTGCAAAATGTAATGTCAGGTTGGTGGACAGATGGGGACATGGAGATCTCTGGCGGGGATGAGGGAAGTCTGGTGTGAAACCAATGAATCCAGGACGTGACAAGCCTATGGGTCTTTACAACAATGGCTATCAGAATGATGTAAACAAAACAGAGCCAGTAGACTATGGGTGGCGGGGAATGGATATCGTTGAAGCACTCATCAGATTCCTCATCTCAAAGTCAGAGTGTCTTTGTGGAACTGTCTCAAACCATCTGACATGGAGAAGGCGCTTAAGTACAGCCACCAGGGCTGGAAAACAAAGTTTTGGCCAGGCCAGCCACACTGTCTTCATGGCAGTCCGAGCAAGACCACAGTCTGCCCTAGCAAGGAAAGGTGCTGAAGTCGGAGTTACCCAGCCAAAAGGCGCATCGCAAAAATCAGGGTAACACGCATTATCGCTAATGAAATGTCTCTATCTGCAGTTTTCAAACATGGTGCTCGTCCTGTGAAGACTAACCAGGCAGGTGCAGTGCCGGGCCCCCTGCCTCGAAAGGGTCCACCCAATGCTACTGGAGGTCCTCTCAGTTCGTCTTGTGGAGTCAGGAGACATGAGAGTAGAGCTACTGGCCAAAAAATACAACAGAAGAAAATAGCCAAAAAGCAAGAACTTAAAATAATGCAGTGGAATGCTGAGGGTGTCAGCAGTGTTAGAGATGGCTATAGCAAAAAGGTTGAACTAGAGAACATACTTTTTGCAGAGCAGGTAAGTATATGCTGCATACAGGAGACACACCTAACCAAAGATGCCGCCTTTAAAATCAGAGGCTACCAGTGTTTTAGATCAGACCAACAGGACAGAAGAAAAGGAGGAGTACTCACACTTGTTAAGAATAACATCAGCGCATGTCAGGTGGGAGTGTACATGGAAGGAGCCGAATACCAGATGATCCATCTAAAAAGTAGTAATACAGATTTCCACCTCCTTAACTATTACTGTCCTAATGACCGCCCACTTGCTTTAGGAACAATCCCACACAAAGAGAGACTGATGGTCTGTGGTGATTTTAACAGTCATTCCCAGAGCTGGGGCTATGACCACATAGACAAGAGAGGAGAGGAAGTTGAGAGCTGGCAGGATGATAATGGACTTCTCCTGATCAACCAGCCAATGGATGCCCCAACATTTTACTCAAGGGCATGGCATACAAAATCAACACCAGATCTGGCATTCCACTCTCCAGATCTGAAGTGGAACATTACACGTGAAGTTGGAAAACAACTTGGAGGTAGCGACCATCGACCAGTCTTCCTGACAATAGAAAATGAACTCTTTAACACCAGTAACCCACTCCCCAGATGGAACTATAAAAAAGCAAACTGGACAATGTACAGACATCGTACAGGTACCCTGGTGGGACAGCTGTCCATAGAAGGTAAGGATATTAACAGCATAGTGAAGGAATTCAATGCTTGTATCCTTCAGGCCGCTCGTGAAACCATTCCCAGAGGAGCTCGCAGGGACTATAAACCATACTGGTCTAGTGAGCTGGGAAAACTCCATGATGACGTGGAAGCAGCTCGAAAGCAAGCAGAAAATAGACCATGCCAAGAACACCACAATAATTACCAACATTCTAAGGCCAAATTTCAGAGAGCAAAGCTGCAAGCCAGACGGGAAAGTTGGAGAGAGAAAACAGAGTCCCTAAACTTTGAAAAGGATGGAAGGAAACTGTGGAAACTAATCAAACAGTTAAATGATGAGAGTACTGGAAGAAGTACAAAGGTTACACTAATAGAGGATGGGAAAACTCTTACAGGTAAGCAGGTAGCAGATCACTTTGCTCGCATTTTTGCACAGGACTGCAACATTGATATCCATCCAGAGAAGGAGCGTACAGTGCGCATCGAGCCACAGAAAGAGGAGGAACAAGTCAGAAAAGTGGAGGTCATGGATGCACCAATCACACGCAGTGAGTTAGACCTAGCAGTTAGTAAACTGAAACCAAGGAAATCACCAGGACCAGATGGAGTGTCCAATGAAATGATCAAGAACCTGGGAATGGCAGCAATGGGAAAGCTGTTGGATATTTTCAATATGTGCTGGAGCACAGGTAAGTTACCTCAAATCTGGAAGGAAGCAAGCATGGTACCACTGCTAAAACCAGGGAAAAACAGTGATACTGCCTCCAGCTACAGGCCAATCAGTCTCACTAGCTGCCTATGCAAAACGATGGAACGCATCATTGACCTGAGGCTAAAATGGTACCTAGAAAGTGGAAACCTTCTCGTTCCACAACAAGCAGGATTTAGGCAGTACTACAGTACGGAAGATCAAGTGACCTATCTCTCTCAAGAGATTGAGGATGCATTCCAAGAGAAAAACCTTGTACTAGCAGCGTGGATAGACCTGAAGAAAGCCTTTGATAAAGTATGGAAAAAAGGTCTGCTGTGGAAACTAAGAAACTGCAATGTGAATGGAAGACTGTACAACTGGATAAAGTCCTATTTACACAATAGAAGAGCTAGAGTAGTAATGGATGGACACAACAGCCAGAAAGTACTTCTGCGACACGGTGTACCACAAGGAGGAGTCCTTTCGCCTACACTATTCCTTGTATTCATTAATGACCTGGTCAAGGAACTTCCCTATGGAATCAAAGCGGCACTGTATGCAGATGATCTGGTCATGTGGTGTACAGATGAATATGCGACAGTTGCTACACAGAGACTCCAAAGAGCAGCAGACATCTTGACATCATGGACAAACAAATGGTGTGTAAGTATCAACACAGAGAAATCAAGTACCACTCTGTTCACCCTCTCATCTAAACAGAAAGCAGGTAAGATCTTTGTAAATGAAATACCCTTAAGGATGGACAACCAACCCACTTACTTAGGAGTGACTCTTGACTCAAAGCTGACGTGGAAGCAACACATCAACAGTGCAGAAACAAAAGCCAGAAGAAAACTAGCCATATTAAGAAAATTGAGTGGAACCATATGGGGAGCTAGTGAAAGAATCCTCAAGAATGTATATCAGCAAAGTATTCTACCACATTTAGAATATGGCTCAACATCTTGGTGCACAGCATCAAACACTACGCTGCATAATCTAGACAAGGTTCAAAATCAGTCACTACGGATTATCACAGGTGCCATGAGGTCCACACCAATAGTAGAAATGCAGAAAATAGTTGGTGTTCAAGCGCTAAAGGAACGTAGAGACACAAAGGTCATGACCATGGGAGAAAAATTCCTTAGCTCTGTAAGCCATCCCCTGAAGGAGAGATTCAATAACTTGGCATTAGGACGGCTTAAAAGAAGCAGCTTCATTCATCAGGCCAAGCGTATGCGTAAGCTGATACCTGACCTTCCAACTGTAGTCGCTCCATTATCATCTGTACCAGAGCATACACCATGGAAAGAAGCAGATTATACACAATATCTATTCAGACTGAAGTGAAAAGTGTGCAGAATGGTGAGATGCAGAGCAGTCTTGTAAGATCAACAGCCACACTTTGTGTTCTAGATGACAAATATCCATGTGACACCTGGATACGTGTGTATACAGATGGATCTGCACATAATGCCATAAAGAATGGAGGGGCAGGAGCATATATTGAATATCCAAACAACACCATTGACAAGATTTCCATACCCACTGGTAAATACTGCAACAACTTTGATGCAGAAGTTAGGGCAATTATTGCTGCAGTTGAAAAACTATCAGACTCCAGAATTGATACATGTCCTGTAGTAATTCTCACAGATGCAAGATCAGTACTGGAGGCTCTTCAGTGCAACAAACTACCAGACCTTAAGGATGCCTTGTCAAAAATTGGCTTACAACATGGAGTCACTCTGCAATGGATTCCCTCCCACTGTGGGATACCAGGCAATGAGAAAGCTGACCAACTGGCCAAAGAGGGCACTGAAATGGAGCAACCAGACATACCAATCACTTATAATCAGAAGAAAAGCATGATAAAAACCTACAGGAAGCCACAAACACCACCACATGATGACTATCACATGCTAAACAGAAAGGAACAAGTCACCATCTTCCGTCTCCGAACAGGACACAGCCGACTCCGAAGTCATATGTATACAAAGTTTAAGGTTGGTACTACTAATCTGTGTACATGTGCCCAGGTGCCCCAAACTGTGGAACATATCCTCCAGAACTGCATCAACTACGAGTCACTGAGAAATAATTACTGGCCCAGTGAAACCACTAAAGAAGATAAGCTCTATGGTTCCATACATGAATTACAAAAAACAGTGAAATTTATCCAAGAGACAGGACTGCAGATATAGACAGACAGTGCGAACGAAGAAGAAGAAGAAGAAGACTCTTTTGAAAACAAATGCCTCAGGAAAATACTTAGTATAAAGTGGAACGAATTCAAGAATAATGCAGAGATAAGGCAGATGAGCGAACAACAACCTGTCTCATGGGTGATCAGAAAAAGGAGATGGACATATGTCAGTCACGTGATGAGAAGAAACAATCCCAAAACAAGCTATCAAGCGGAACACAACAGGCCAAAGAAAAAGAGGTCAACCATGTGAAACTCTAAAGAGGACACTGTTATGAGAGGCCAAATTAGTAGGCATAAAATCCCTTGATGAGGTTGAAAAACTAGCTGAAAACAGGAAAACTTGGTGAACTATTATGTGACGTTTAACGGCACGGGAAGCATGTAAGATATAAATGACCCAATCAGCTAGAGCTATGCTGGTGGGACCAACAATTTCTGCTGGGGTCACCCAAGCTAAACAGGTATGAGGACAGGGGGCCAGACAAAACATAGCTCAGCTCAAACTGCTGCCTTACAGCATGGCTTTATTGCTCAGTCAAACCAGGAATTGTAACTATTTGATTAGAAACTGACTTCTACAGTGAAATTAGCCACTACTATAAACTTGACACACAGAGCCAGCTATTCAACTCATTTATAACATAAATGACATAGTGGAGGTCTCTGTACCCTGCTAGCTATGGTTACTGCAGATCTGACTATCATCGTATTATACATAAGTACACCACTCCACCAGAATCTGGTACTTTAAGCACCAAACATACCACTTCTAGTCTGCACAGAAGTATGAACCTAGAAATGTATGAATATTCTTCTTTTGCACTGTCTTGTATATTCAGCTTTCTAAACAGGGAGTCAGGCCGTCAGCAGGAGATCTTCGTAGGAACCTGGGTTTCTCCACTGTGCTTCTCTTTTGGGGACATACCTGAGATCTGAAGTCTCTATACATTGTGCAGGTCTGTATTTTGTGTTTGGGAGTCTGGGGCCATTTTGGCACATACATTGGGCTTTTGGTGCAGCCTTTTCCTTGTGGAGATGAGTGTTGAGTCTGCAGTGTCCAGTTCATAATCTGAAGATTGTGGTTTGTTTAGTCTTAGTATGAGTTCCTGTGGGTATATGCTGTTTTGTCGTTTTCCTCCAGGCATTTTGGTTATTTCCTTTTAACTAGTGTTTTCACTTCCTTTTGCAATGTTCTACGCCGGAGTTGTTCTTTCTTTGTGCCTTCCTTTGCTAGTCTATCAGCTGTTTCATTTCCTGAATATAATTCACACATTAAGAAACTAAAGTGGGTCAGATCTCCACCAGACTCAGCTTTTAGCCATAATAGTTCACCAGGACAAGCTGTTCCCAAGTTATGTTCTTTAATCTCTTTCTCTTATGTTTGCATAAAACAGATAATACCAAAAAAAAAAAAACCAAAACAAATTTTACTCACAGCCAAAGCCTGTATAGTGGCCAGGTAGAGCAGTGCAAGATCATATTCAGCTGATGAAAGGCTGAGACCAGTTACCTGCAACAGAGGTCAGTGTCAAGATTATCTTTTTTCTTTTTTTTAAAAACAAATATGGATGTAACATATTTCTACATAAGAAACCAATCAATGAATCAAATGCTGTGCGCATGGCACAGGCGATCATTTCTCTCCACAATTCCCTGTCTTTAGACTTGATTATGAGATCTGCTGGTGATTTTCTTCATAGCCACACTGACAGCCCATCCAGTAATTTCTCTCTCTGTCTTCCTCTGTCTCTTATTCCCTGAATTTTTCCAGTTGCCACAGTGTGTTCCAATTTTCCTCTTCTCAGAAAATGTCCTACAAATCTTGCTTGCCTGCCTCTGATCTTTGCTGTAATTTGCCTTTTAACTCCAGCCTCTCTTAAGACTTCTTCACTGGTTTTCTTAGTTGTCCATGGTACCTTCATAAGAAATTAAAAAAAAAAAAACCAAACAGTACATGTCTTTATGTTCATCTGCTTTGGATCTTTGGTGAAATCCTATTTTCATGGTACTTCAAATGATATCATTTTTTCCCCATCATTCACCAATAGCTGCATATGCAGTACAGTCCAATGTGCCCGTAGGGCATTTTTATTTCACAGCTGATTCAGATGGCAGCAGCAGCAAATGCTGAACCCATAGCCACTTGGGTAAAGAAGACAAGCTATTGCTTTGTTCTCTCCACTATCAAAGCATCCTGTTCTTACATCCTCAAGAAGTATGAACCATTTCATGTAACACATATCTAACACAGACCTCCCAGCTTATAAACCACTGCTCTAGATCACAGAAAGCTCCCATATACAGATCACACTGTGTCTGACTGTGTTAATACACTGCAGCCCTGTATTGCCTACTGCCTGTTCACAATCCTCTTCAACAGGTTTTTACTTCTCTTATCAGTAACCTGTAAGTGTAGTGAGCACATGTAAGGTTAACAGATTAATTTTTACGTGGTTATACAGTTATTTGGATATACGGTGCCTCATAGCTGATCGGAAAAAGAAGATGGACATATGTAGGCCATGTGATGAGAAGAAACAATCAGAGAATACCAAACCAAGCTATCAAGTGGAGCACAACAGGCCGAAGAAAGAGAGGTCGACCACATGAAGCTCTAAAGAGGACATTGTTAAGAGAGGCCAAATTAGCAGGCACAGAATCTCTTGATGAGGTTGAAAAGCTCGCCAAAGACAGTAAAATTTGGCGAACTACCATGTGAGCATTATGTGACATTTAACGGCACGGGAAGGATGTAAAATGTAAGTGATTTGGCTGAACAAGTTACTTTACTAATGACTGATTTTTTGTTACTGAGGAGTTCATTCATTTGATACAAGACCAAAAGCTACTGAAGATCATTCTTCTCAATTTTGAGTTGTCCTTAGTATTTCTTATCAATTTGGTTGCCTTTCATTCCAGTGCAACTTATTCCATCTTTTGAATTTTCACCTTGAATTTTCCAGCAATTGTCTTCTTCTTCTGCTTCAATCTTCATGAAACTGTGATCTGGTTTTCTTTGCAGTCAATGCTGTGGAGATGTTGAGGCACAGCATTGTTCTGGATTGGGAGTGGGTCATGGCACCTTTTTTTTTCAGTCCCTGAATGTAGCTAAAAAGCAGGGGGTGTACAATACTTCTTCAGCAGATTCCACCACCATGGGGACTATACTGACCCATTAGCAAGCTAGGCTTTTTACTGGAGGTACCAATGGGTATATGAGTGGCAAAGTGGTTAGTGCACTGGTCTCTCATGGTGAAGGTCGGGGGGTTCGAATCCGGCCGAAGGCATCCCAATCACCCAGCTGTAAAAATGGGTACCCGGTTTCTTCTGGAGTTGGAGAAGGAAAGGCGGCCAGGCGTGATAATACTATATCACCCTCTAGTGTGCTGACAGGTCAAGGAAAATATGGGCACTAACACCAAATCCCTATGTGCCTCTAAGACGTGACAGGATTACCTTTACCTTTACCAATGGAGAGTAGGACAGGGTCTTGGTCAGATACAGTTTGCTAACCCTGGCACTAGCATGTTAGCTATGGCTTGCTGACTGCCAAACTGCTCGCTCGCTCACTCACTCACACCACCACCACACCCCCCCCCACCCTCCAACAGTAACCATCAGGTTCTCAAACTTTTGTCTTCCCATGATATGCCAAAATAATTTTGAATATCTTTTATCCTATAGTTGTTTTTTTTTTAGCTTCAGTATCCTGAAACCTCTCTGAGGATTACATTTGCTTTTTTGACCACCCATGAATAACAGTTTATAATATTGATTAAAAATGTAACAGAGATGTCATAACAGTTGCTATAAAAAAAGAGATACTCATTACATCCAGTTCAACTCAACTGGTCAAGACATACCATTCCTCTCAGACTTGCATCTGCTATTGGTGATCTGTTGCCATGGAAATCTGGCCACATATGAATGTCACGGGTGAGGTATGCAACATTTGGGCAGTTCTTCTCAACTGCTATTTGTTGCAGATATTCATCAAGATATTCATAGTGATGTAAACCTCTGGAAATAGTTTTTTTTTAAAAAATGTTCTTTCCATTAAAAAAAAATTAACCAATTAAAACTGTGGATTTAGAGAATTACACCAGTACTGAATTCTTATTTCTGAATTCTATTTATGAATTCTATTTCTTCAGTTGTCTGATTTCTTCAGACTCTAATATCATGGCACCTGATGATGATGATGATTACTGATGAAGACTTGTACAGGATCAGCACATGGTCGTCTCCTTGCATATTTTCTTTAATGTTCATCAAGAGTACTTCTGAGCATCCCAGTATTCCTCTAACCATATTGTTTTAACTACAAATTGCAGCTGTGCCAGATGTCAACTGCTGTCCAATTTGCTCAGATGTCAGTTGCTGAACAAACTGTAAAACTGTCACTTGCAGTGTTGGTATATGTCAGCTGGTTGTTGCCCAGACTGCTCATGCAGCAGTTGTTGCATATATTGGTCACATGGCAGTTGTTGCAAAGGCTGTTCATATATCACTGTGTCCAGACTGCTCAAATGCTAGTTGTTGCCAAGACTGCACATATGTCAGCTGTTGCCAAGACTGCACATATGTCAGCTGTTGCCAAGACTGCACATATGTCAGCTGTTGCCAAGACTGCACATATGTCAGATGTTGCCAAGACTGCACATATGTCAGCTGTTGCCAAGACTGCACATATGTCAGCTGTTGCCAAGACTGCACATATGTCAGCTGTTGCCAAGACTGCACATATGTCAGCTGTTGCCAAGACTGCACATATGTCAGCTGTTGCCAAGATTGCACATATGTCAGCTGTGTCCAGACTGCTCAATGGCAGTATTACCCTGATTTCTCACACATCATGAAAGGTTAATTTAATTTTTTTTGTTTTACATAAGTTTTTTTTTTGGTTGCAACTACTACAATATATTTCTCTGAGAAGTAATAAAGGACACATTTAAAATAGTAATGAAAACAGAACGGTATATTTTTCAGTTTTACAAATGGATAGTGAGAAAAGTGAAGAGAAACAAGAATTCCAGAAAGTAAGACGAGTACCTATAAATGAAGGACATACAACAATCCAATATTTCAGCAAAAGCCTTTTCAAAGATCACATACAAAAACAACATAACAGATACAAACATGAAAAATGGATACAAAATATAGACTTAGCTTTTTGGTCTCCTCCTAGTAGGAAAGTCCAGTACAAAATGGCCAAAAAGCTAAGTCTATATTTTTCATCCATTTTTCACGTTTTTATCTGCTGTGTTGTTTTTTTATGTGATCCTTGGAAAAAAGGCTTTTGTCCTAATACTGGATTGTTGTATGTCCTTCATTTATAGGTACTCATCATGCTTTCTTCCCACTTTCCTCACTCTTTCTATCTTTTTGTAAAACTGAACCAAAAACCCATCTATTTTCATTACTAGGACCAATTTTACCACAGCTGTCATTTCTCTTATGTCACACTTAAAACGGTTACATCACTATGACCTTTGTTACTGTCTTTATGAATACATTCTGACAAGCTCAAACTAAAAGTAACAATTTTCTTAAAATACATATACTCAATAATAAGACAAAATAACCATATACAAATTTCTGAAACACATAAAGTAACCCTGGCACTGGCTATCTACTTTCTTTTGCACTTTATAATGTTTAGTTTAATTGGTTATCTTAAGCCTACCTGTCACTGGCTTTACTTTTCACCAATGGGAAAGCTGGATGACTGGATGTAACAAAATCAATCTGAAAGTAACAGTCAAAAGTAATTGTCACAAACTTGTAAAATATAGGGACCATTCTGTTTAAATGAGACACAAATCATTCAACAAAAGATAAACCCTGACATATTATTTTCTTTGCTGGTTTGCAACTGAATGGAAGTAAAAAAAAAAGCTGATGTAACTGCCAAGTGTCAAAAATGTATCGGACTAGTTTCAGTTTTACAATCCTGTGTTAAATTTTGCATTTGATTGAGAGGTCAGTTCAAAAAAAGAAATCTTATTAATTATTATACACGAAAGAAATATTTTCTTCATGCTAGTTATCAGTTCAACAATTGCAGATCTTTGAGAACAAGATCCTAAGAAGAATTTTGGGCTGATAAAGGATACCAACAGTGGAGAACAGAGAGCTAAAAATAACACTGAACTGAACAGCTTATTTAAATCCCAATGAATTATAAATGTCTTGAAACTGAACAGACTACGCTGGCTGGGGCATGTAGAAAGAATGGAAGAGAACAGATGAACGAAAATGATGTATGCACAAGAGATGAGGGAAACAAGACCAAGGTGTAGATCAAGACAGAGATGGAAAGACAACACAGAAAGGATATAAAAGAAATTGGTGTCACCAGCTGGAGAGAGAATATTAGGAACAGAGAGGAATGAAGGCAAACTTTATCTGCAGCAATGAGCCTTAATGGCTCGGAAAGCTGAAGAATAAGTTATCAGTTCATGCACTGAATTATTTTCTATAAATTTTACATGGCTTCTTCTTCTTCTGCATCCCAACCTCAGACATTTATATTTATCATCCAGATAAAATATGTGGTCTTTTGGAGGTCATGCCTTGCACCCCAAAGTTTGCCTTCCAGTGATGCTCCCTGTGGTCAGGTCTGGGTTCATACAGAAAATCTGAATCCACTGCAGGTGCAAAACTAACATCTACAAGCAAATGAAAGCAAATAGGAAGATAAAACTGAAAATACTTCTCATTTTTGCAAGTATACTTCCTTTATCCATCATGTTTTGAATTTTCCAGCTTTCAGTGTTATTTCACATCATAATTTTTTTAAATATAGAATTTCTGCTCATGAAGTATTTTTTTAATGGAAATCATCAATCATTTATTTTTCTAATCATAATTACACAGTGTATACAGCACAGCAGCAGTGTCTCATATTTCTAAACAGCTGTTATTACAGCTTAATACAGTGGTTCCCAAAGTGGGTGGTATCTAAACAGCTGTGATTATGCAGTCATTTGCTAAAGTTTAAGACCACCTGTTGTTTTTATGAGATTTCAGCCGAATGTGTCGTATCTTCCCCATATTGCACAACTAAGTGTTGATGTTGCAACATACTACATATCATCTATTTATAGAGTAAGGGTAAGTGTTCAGGCATTATTCTGCTTCTGGTTTTCAAATTGAGAGATCGTGTATATATTTTAAATGTAGTTAAAATAGGCAAAAAAAAACCCCGTCATTTTATAAGTATAAATCAGAGGACAGCAACAGTGACTTTATGTCATGAAAGATATTCTGAATGTGAAATATGCAAGACTGATGTTCATAATATTATCATGAAATATTGAGATACTGGAGATTTCAGTGACCAAAAGAGAAGGGAACTTCCCAGGAAAATAACCCCAAGTGATGACGAAAAAGATACAGTGAATTGTTATGTGTTCTCCAAGGAGTCTGCGCAGAAAAATCAGGTCCCTTCTACAATAAACAGGGATGGATATTCATATCAGTACAGTTTCCCCCGATGTCTCAGCAGTGAATCTGGATTAAAATCATATTAAAAAAAAAGCCTAGACTAACAAAAAAGAAAAGACTTGAGTTTGCTAAGCATCATCAATCATAGACTGCTGAGAATTGGAGTCAAGTTCTTTTTTTCTGAGGAATCAAATGCCCAGCAATTTGCCTCACGTGTATCACTTGTCTGACAACCAAAAGATAAAAGATTTCATGACAAATACATCATTAGCACCATGAGACATCCTCAACGTCATATGATATGGGGTGCGATGTCAAAACCTGGTACTGTTTCATTACACTTTTCTCCGAATGACTGGTCCTCATTATATGGAAATATTATAAGACAATCTAGTAACTCCTCCTGACAATGCACAGGTGCTCAATTTTCATGCATGATGGCATCCAATGCCAGAGATCCAAGGCTGTGAAGACTACCTGATGTGTAGCAAAATCACTGTGCTTGACTGGCTGCGTAACAGTCCCAACCTCAACTCCATATAGAATTTGTGGACCCTTTTAAAGGATAAGGTTGCAGAAAAACAACCATCAAATTCCCAAGCTTTGATTGAAGCAATAAAGCATGTTTGGTGCAGTGACATTTCATGTGACTACAGCACATCACTAACTGACAGTATGCCACATCATATTCTATCTGTAATAAAAAAAAACAAAGGTGGCCATATCAAGTACTGATACCAGTGGCCTTTTTTTTCTTTTCCACAAGAGTGTAAATATTTATTCACTGTGTCACTTTTTTCAAATATCTTCAGAACTGAAAAATTTGTTTCTGTACAACGGCGAAATTTCAAGAAAATGACATGTGTCTTAAACTTCTGAAAATGACCGTAGTTTTTAAACTTCTGAAAATGACAGTAGTTTTTAAACTTCTGAAAATGACCATAGTTTTTAAACTTCTGAAAATGACCGTAGTTTAAAACAGTGGTTCCCAAAGTGGGTGGTCTTTTTTTTCTCTCTCTCCCCCCTCCAATATAAGGAAGCTTGGGGTGGGGGAGGGGAAGAAAGAGGGTACTAACTGGGGTGTGACTTGGGGAAACAACAGTGTGACAACCTGAACAAGTATGGGAACCACTGATTTAAAACAATAGATGCTAATTGTTTGGGAAAACTTTTATGACTCTGATCCATTATAATTTAACAATTACTGGACAATGCTTGAAATTTCTAAAATTCAAATTTCAAAAGACAAAAAAGAAATGTCAACAATTATTAAAAATTTGAACTAATTTAACAAAAACAAAAAATAACCAAAAAAAATGCAAGTGGAACAAAATAAACTTTGCCAAAAGCGATGGCAACAAGTTCCACAAAATACTCTGAGTAGAGATATAAACCAGATGAAACTGCTTACAGTTCTGAGAGGAATAAACCTGTAACAGTCACACAGAACAAACAGAGCACTGTGCACCATCAATCAGTTAATCAACCAACCTACCTACCCATGAAAGAAGAAGAGACAGAGGAAGACAGAGAGAGAAGTTACTGGATGAGCTGTCAGTGTGGCTAGTAAGAAAGTCACCGGCAGATCTCATAATCAAGTCAAAGACAGGGAATTGTGGAGAGAAATGATTGCCTGCGCCACGCGGCAGGGCACTTGAACTGAAATTGAATTGGACTGACCTACCCATCCAATGGTCCATCACAATTCATCATGACCCATGCATGAGCTTCAAGGCCCCCTCCTCCCCATTCCCCTTTGAAAAGCCTGGCCGAGATCTCCATCAGACTCAGCTTTTAGCTATGACAGTCCATCAGGACAAGCTGTTTCCAGGCAAGTTTCTTTCTCTATCCCCTTTGTTATACACCTGCAACATTTCCTCCCAGCATGGGCTTTATATATCCAAAATACTTCGCTGTTTGGTGCCTTTTCATCATCATCATTATTATTTTTCACTTTAAGCAGGTGAGGTTTGCAGCCTGGTTAGCTGAGTGGTTAGGCACTCGGTTTACTAATCCGATGGTACCAGGTTCAAGTCCCAGCAGTGGGATTTTTTTCTGGTACCACCAAAAGGGCCCCAGGGTCCACCCAGCCTCTAAAAAGTTGGTACCGGAAAAATCCGGGAAGGTAAGTGCGGCCAGGTGTGATACAGACCACATCACACTTTCATGTGCTGCAGGTCCTGGAAATACAAATCTAACAATGTATCCCCAATATGTCTTAACTGCATGGAAATGGGAATTTTACCAACTTTAGTGTAGGATACAAGGACATCTATCTTGGTGCATTTTCTGCCCATCTTTCTTACAAGGATACCTAAAAAGCTGAGTGTTTAATTTTCATCCATTTTTCATGTTTTTATCTGTTGCGTTGTTTTTGTATGTGATCACTGAAGAGGGCATTTGCTGAAATATTGGATCGTTTTATGTTCTTCATCCATTCATGTGCATCTTACTTTCTGCCATTCTTATTTCTGCCCACTTTCCTCACTCTTTCTATCTTTTTTTTTTTTCATAAAACTGAACCATACAGTTCCTTTGTTTCCTAACAGAAATGTTAGTGACCTATTTTTGATGAAGCTCATTGAAATGTACTAAATGTAGAAGTAACTTGGTACTAACGGATGACACAGGAAAGGGTGGCAGAAGCGATTAGTGGGGCCCATTCTAAAACCCACTCCTTTCTCATGAAAACCGGCTCTCTTCCTTCTATGAGTGAAATTACAGACTTAAGTATTAAGCTTGTAAGTAACAAAAATCACTAGTCTGTTTTTTTTTTCCTGTGTAACACCATTTACTGCTATGTTTACAAGATTAAACCTATAGTCTTCTCACAATCTCTCTCTCTCTGAACCTTAAGTGCCCAGGGCACATGGGGCTTCCGCAAGGGTTTTCCACAAATGCCTGTCCTTCGCCTTTTTTTCTGCTCTTGCCCAGGTGAGCCCTCTATTGCTCAACATCCTTTCTGTTGTTCTTCTCCATGTCTCTTTTGGTCTACCCTTACTTCTGCTCCCCTGTGGTGTCCATCTTAGTGCTATTTTTGGTAGTGAGTTGTCAGTCATTCGGAGCACATGTCCCAACCATCGCCAGCGTCTTTCCTCAATAATTGTTGTCAGTGGTTTCATCTGCATTTCTGCTAATAAGATGTTATTTCTTATGGTGTTTGGCCAAAATATTTTTCTAATTCTTTGTAAACATTTAGTCTGGAAAGAACTCAACTTGTTTTCTACTGTTTTGGTGATTTTCCAGCATTCACTTCCATAGAGTAGTACACTTAGAACATTACTCTTAAATATCCTGATTTTCGTATTTATACTTAGTTTATACTTACTTCTCACAATATTTACAGAGAAATTCCTGTGTAAGGTAACGTTAGCCTTATCACATTTGGAGATAATAATTTTTGTTACTTATAAACTTAATACATTTTGTAAGTTCAATCAAAGCATATTTCATCAACTTTACATTTAGAGATCACTGTCTATTGTAGTCCTGTCACAACATTTAGAGATCACTGTCTGTTGTAAGATTAAGCTAGTCCTGTCACAACATTTAGATATCACTGTCTGTTGCAAGATTAAGCTAGTTTTGTTACAACATTTAGAGATCACTGTCTTTTGTAAGATCAAGCTAGTTCTGTCACAACATTTAGAGATCACTGTCTGTTGTAAAATTAAGCTAGCCTTGTCACAACATTTAGAGATCATTACTTGCTGGAAAGTTTAAACTGTACTCTTGCTATGATATTCATACGAGAGTCACGCAAATCAAGGGATGTACCCACTGAAAAAATATACGTAAGGACTTTCAGACTCACCCTCGAGTTTTTTCATATATTTTTTTCAGCAGTTACATCCCTTGATTTCCTGTTACTATCTGATTTGGCATAACAGATCACTAAGTAACAACTATAAACCAGTAATCACCAACATTCCAGTTGCACTCTGTCCACCCTCGTTGACCCACATTCCTGGTACCATGGCTGCAAAGTAGGGACCCCAAACCCCAGGCACTGAAACAGGTCGACTGCTGCACTGAGAGTCAGAGAGAAAGCCACACACAAAAAAAAATGACTTCATGAACAAACTAATAACCTCAGGTTACTCATTTAATGATGGAGAATGTAACAACATTTTTACTCCATCATTCATCTGCAACAATGGTAACTGTAACTATAAAAATGGAGCCTAGCTCTGTTGCTGGTCCTGAGACACGGCTTCATTACACTCGGGGCCTGCCCATACGAGTCCAGCCTTTGACATCAGGATTTCCTTCAGTGTTTTAGGGAGATGACTCCAATGTTGTGTTGCTTGTGTGTTGCTCATGATCTAATATTATCGTAATCTGCACTAATAACTGACTTCATTTTTGTAGCTAATATTTTTTTTCAAAGGTCTCCATCACAAAAACGTATGTTAAATTTACAGATAAATGACCACTAGTATCTGCAAACTGTTCATTTTTACTAAGCAAGTTGAATGAAAGTGTGTTAATTTTTTAACACTTAATGGTAAATATCATCAGACAGTGCTAAAATGTATTGAAGATTATGGTGCTGTACTCTGTGGCTCTAATCAGATCTGTTGCCTTTCCTATGCTGCTTGCTCAGCTTGCCTATACGCCTCTGTCTGACTCTCTTGTTTTGTTTCTGCTCTTCAGTTTTCTAGCAACTTTCAAGTTCTATAACTGCTCCTTTATCATGATGAATCCACAGAATTTTGACTGTCTTTTTCCTTATGTCTTTTCCTTAATTAATCTGTATATTCAACTACTTCTGTGAGAACATGTTTACATGCTATTCTGGCCATGATGGTATAAATCACACATTTTTTTTTCAATTCATCTCCACTGCTTCCAGCTTCTGTTTCATTTGTACATATAAAGGGACATCACATCTATCAAATGTTCATCAAGTTTACAAATATGAGCCTACATGTTAAAGGAAAGTCTGCACATCCACATCTGAAACCCTACCATTAAGCATCAACAGAGTCCCCTTTTTATACGATCTAAACAGTAAAGGAAGTCATTCTTGGAAAAGTATTATTTATTTCAATCAGTTTCTGCAGGGTCAAACAAATGAACAAATGAATAACATTTAGTACAGTCCATAAACCAGCGGTTATGCTTTAGCCTTTTCTGCTTCTTACCGTAGCTTTCAGAATCTTAGTATCAAACGTAAAACTTGATGGCAGACTGAGCATCCGGGTTAGGATCCAGCAAGGAATCCCTCAAGGTGGAGTCACTTCACCATCCCTCTTTCTTACTTTTATAAATGACATAACAGAAGATCTCAAACCCCCCCCCCCCCCCCCCCCCCCCCAAAGTATCAAAAGTTCTCCATGCTGACAATTTTTGCCATCTGGACAACTGCAGAAAAATTGGAAATGGCAAATAACAGATTACAAGAAGCACTTAACACCACAGAAGAATGGACAAACAAGTGAGGAATACACTTAAATATCTAAAACAGAAGTCACATGCTTCTACCTATCAAGACAGCCCAAAAAACTTTGAACTCAAGATACAAGGGAAATAACTAACACATGACGGGAACCCAGCATATCTCAAAGTAGGGCTGGACAAAAGACAAACATGGAAGTCTCATCTCCTCGACACTGAGGGAAAAGCAAACGTGAAGTTAGCCCTAATGAAAAAACTAGCAGGTACAGACTGGGGTGCCAACAGTAACAAGCTAAAGAAAGTCTACACTGGCAACATAAGACCAACATTAGAATATGTCAGCCTGGGCCACCGCCTCACAACCAAACACAGGAAGACTATCTAGAGTGCAGATAAAGGGCCTCAGACTAATCACATCTTACATCCTTCCCGTGACATTAAACATCGCATAGAGGGCTTAACAATGTCTTCTTTTGAGTGTCAAGGGGTCGACCTCTTTTTTCTTCCGCCAGTTGTGTTCCACTTGATAGCTTGTTTTGGGATTCTCTGATTGTTTCTTCTCATCACGTGACTGATATGTGTCCATCTCCTTTTTCTGATCACCCATGAGACAGGTTGGTGTTCTCTCATCTGCCTTATTTCTGCGTTGTTCCTGAATTTGTTTCACTTTATACCAAGTATTTTCCTTAGGCATTTGTTTTCTTAAGAGTCTAATTTCTTGTCTATATCTTTAGTTGTTTTTCAACTTTTGCATGCATAAATGAGAGTGGATATTACATATGAATTGAATAATCTTAGCTTGGTTTTTGTGATTATAACTTTTGAGTGCTATATGTTCTCAAGATTCTTGAAAGTTAATGCCGCTTTTGCAATTCTAACTTCCTTTCTGGTGTCACTATCCTGGTCTATGTAGCTGCCGAGGTATGCAAAATAGTTTACTTCTTCAACAGCTGTTCCTTCTACGTATATTTTTCCTTCTTGATTAATTTTTGTTTTTTCCTTGTTAATTTCAAGTCCTATTTTGATAGCCAGTGAAGACAGGGTATTTGTTTTTTCTTGCATCGAATTTACACTGCCACTGATAAGAGTTATGCCATCTGCAAAATGAAGATCTTCCATTTGGGTCCCATGTACCAAATCAATCCCCATTTTACTTGTGCAGCATTTTTTTTCATTATGAAGTCTATTGCAATTCCAAAAAGCAAGGGAGATAATATACATCCTTGTTTCCCACCTTTTTCAATCTGGAACCATTTGCTCATTCCTTCTTGTGTGTTGATTGCACAAACATATCCATTGTAGAGACCTTCAACGGTGTTGACAATTTTTGATGGTATTATATAGTCTTAAAATACTCCACATACTGTGTATGCTATCAAATGCCTTTTTAAAGTCTATGAAGTAATTATCAACGATGTCTTGCATCCATCTTCACCTTGGTCTTCCTCTCTTTCTTTTTCCTATTATGTACCCTACCAAGACGGTCTTCTCTAGATTATCATGATGTTTAATGTGTCCAAAATATTTAAGTTTAATCCTCTTTACTAGCCAGCCTTCTTCAATATTAAGTTCTTGTAGTATGGATATATTTGTTCTTTTTTGTGTCCATATTTGAAGAACAAATGTGGTTTATTAGAAGAATGTTGCAAATCCCCTGGACAGCAAAAATAACTAATGAAGAATGTATGAGAAGAGCTGGAGAGACAAAAAACCTTGTCAGAAAGATAAGAGAGAGACAATGTACTTTCATAGGACATGCAATGAGAAGAGGGGGCATTGAAAATATTATAACAACAGGAAAAATAGAAGGAAGAAGATCAAGAGGAAGACCAAGAGAAATGATACTGGACAGTCTGACGGGATGGTGTGAGAGGAGATCAGCAACTGAACTGATGGCCTGCATGAAGGATCGGGTACTCTGGAGAAGCATAACAGCCAACGCCAGTCGGCACGGCACCTGATGATGATGATGATGATTTGAAGAACTCTGCCGTAGCATTTACTTTCAAAGACATTTATGTGTTTCTCAGCTGTTTTGTTAAGTGTCCAGGTCTCACTGGCATATGTTGCGATGGGAAAGATGCATGCTCTTAAAAATCTTTGTTTCCCACCTTTTTCAATTTGGAACCATTTGCTCATTCCTTCTTGTGTGTTGATTGCACAAACATAGCCATTGTAGAGACCTTCAATGGTGTTGATAGTTTTAGATGGTATTCCATTTAGACTTAAAATACTCCACAATGAATCTCTGTGTATGCTATCAAATGCCTTTTTAAAGTCTATGAAGTTCAGGATTAATGGTTTTTGCTTTCAATATGTTCTTCTTAGAGTAAAGATCTGGTCGAGACAGCTTCTCCCTTTTCGAAATCCTGCTTGTTCTTCTCTCATTGCAGTATCCAGTATTATCTTTAAGTCTATTCAGAATGACTTTGCAAAATACTTTTCACAAACTGATAGTAAGGTTTTTCCATTTAGAAGGGACATTTTCTTCTTTCCAAACTTTATTAAACATTCTCTATAGCTGGTTCATGTTGTCACTGTTAATAGCTTTTAACATTTCGGCTGTTATTTCATATTCGCCTGCAGCTCTGTTGTTAGCCATTAGATTCACTGCTGTTTCAATTTCGTTCAATGTAATTTCATCTAGGTTGATATTTAGTTGTGGGTTGGTAAGTCAGTTTCAAGGTTTATCAATTCTTTTGGTTGTCGTCAATTAAATATTTCTTGGAAGTGTTCAGCCCATTTTTGTTTTTGGTCTTTACTTGATGTTAACAGGGTGTCAGTTTTGTTAAAGACTGGTCTTTCTTTTGATGTAACAGTAGCTGTTAGCCTCTTCGGTATGTTGAGTTTTGCTGTCTCCTGTTTTTGCTGCTTTCTCTGCTTCTTCCGCCATATTGTCTATATATTCTCTTTTACCTCTTCTAGCTGAAGAGATCTTTTGCCAGATCTCTTCCAAGATCTGTCTTTCCAAGATCTGTCTTTATATTCAACATGGCTAATTTGGCTGCATGTCTCTCATGTATGCATTTTCATGTGTTTTCCTATATCTATCCTTCTCTATTTGTTTTTTGCAGTCCACCACTTGCTCTTGCTGATATGATTATGGCTGTGCTGTAAGAATTCCATAATTCATCTATATCTATCTCCTATACCTGACTGAGTGCTATAAAATGATTGGTAAGTTCCAGATTGAAATTACTGTTAGCATTTTCTTCCTCCAGGCTGTGGCTGTTTATCTTTCTGGGTACTGATTTCTTGTGTTGCTCTTCAGTTTTAGTCTTATTTTCGCTATACACAGGTTGTGGTCACTGGTGACATCTGTACCTCTGTATGCTCTTATATCTATCAAAGATGTTCTGAACTGCTTTCTATACTGTTAAAAAAAAAGCAATGCAACAAATACAATGTTGTGATTTAAACGTAAGTTTGCTGATCAGACAAGGGCAAATTGCCTGAAACGTTCACTTGGACATCAACTTCACGTGCTGACCTGAACTGTACTCAGCAGATCATTTATGAGCACAGAAAAGCGACACTAGTAAAAACAGCACTTTTGACAATAACTCATGACAGGTTCACAAGAATCCTGTGAAACTTACTGAACACAAAACTCACTGACCATGTTATTGAATGTCTATAAAAGATTGACGCTCCTCCAATCAATTCATTTGAAAATTCAATGGGCAAGTACGGCTCATCTCACTACAGAACAACAACTCATCATCATTGGATGTTTACAGACTGGACAGTCACAAAGTGTAGTGGCCAGGCAATTTAATGTGGTTAGAAGCACCATTAATTGCTTTTGAAGACGATTTCAAGAAACTGGCTAAGTTGCAGACCGGCTGTGTAGTAGCGGAAGACCCATAGTCACAACTCATGCCAAAGACTGCTACATACAGCTGTGTAACCTCAGGAATCGATTTGTATCTGCATCCTCAACAGCCCAGTCAATGACAGCACTTCATCAAATTTCATATCAAACAGTCAGGAACCGCCTTCATGATGCTGGTCTTTGGGCTAGAAGACCCTACAGAGGTCCTGTTCTTACAGACCAGCATCGCCAGAACCGACTGCAGTGGGCAAACCAGCATCATCAATGGACCGTTGCAAATGATTGGAGAAGGGTTTGGTTTAGTGATGAATCATTCTTTCTGCTCCTGCAACATGACAGACGGAGAAGAGTTTACTGCAGAGTCCATGAGCACTACACCCAGAACTGTGTGAATGAAGCTCCTCCACATGGTGGTGGAACTGTACTGGTGTAGGGGATGATCAAGTTTATGGGAAGAAGTGACCTGGTGCATATTGAAGGATGCCTGAATGCCAAATGATAGTCGCTGAAATTCTTTGTCCTCACGTCCTTCCACTTCTGGCTGCACCGGGGTCGATTTTTCTGCAGGATAATGCTCGACCTCATGTGGCACAACCCACCACCCAGCTCCTCACTGATAACAACGTCCAGACCATTCCGTGGCCTTCCATGTCATCAGACATGAACCCAATAGAACACTTATGAGATTAACTTAACAGGGCCTTCCATGTCATCAGACATGAACCCAATAGAACACTTATGAGATTAACTTAACAGACAAGTCTGCCAACGAGACGTGGCACCAACCAATTTCCGACAGTTGTCTCTTGCACTGCGGGAAGAGTCGGCAGCCATCCCACAACAACAGATCCATTGGCTAATCGGATCCATGTCAAGGAGATGTCGTTATCTGATACAGGCCAGAGGAGGCCATACACCTTACTAAAACAGAGTCACAAAGAATAAAAGTCCAAACCAAATTTAATGAACATCATTTCATTGTTAAAGTCTTAAAGTTTCTTCATGCCAAGATTGAAACATTAATTCTATAAAATAAAATTTTGATACAAGTTTGAAATTTGGTTCGCTGTTGGTGAGATTCTTCAGCTGCCGTGCGTGAAGCGGGGCTCTTCCCGGCCAATGAAGAAAGGTGCAAATGGGGTTGCCGCGCAGCATCACTGCGGAAAAGGTGGTAGAAAGGATAAAGCGATGCAAACAGTCAAATCACGGAACCTCTGGTCTGGAGGTCGGCCACGTCCTGAGTGCAATCATATCGGGTGAAATGCATGAACCGGCTTGTCCCAGAGTTTAAGCCACTGCTGGCGAGACTCTTCGAATGGAGTGAAGCTCCTCCCGGTCAAGGAAGTAAATGTGGAAAAGAAATAAAGGTTGCTGTGCGGTGCCGATGTGAAAAGGTGGTGGAAAGGATAAAGTGAAGTTTAATCGGTATGTCCAGTAGTATCGCTGCGAGAGCTACACATACCACGGCACCTCTGCTCTAGAGGCCGGCCACGTCCGAAATACACCTACACTGGTGAAATACGCCTAAACCGGCACACACCAGGGGTGGAACTTGATGGCTAGACATATCATGCCACCTCCGCTCTAGAGGTCGGTCACGCCTGATATACACCCATACTGGTGAATTTTGCCTAAACTGGCTCACACCAGGGGTGAATCTTGAAGGCTATGTATGTCACAGTACCTCTGCTCTAGAGGTCGGTCACATCCCAAACACGCCCATACTGGGATAATATGCCTAAACCGGCTCAACCCAGGGGTGGAAGTCACTAGTGGCGATTCGTCCTCCTGGACAAAAGCTCCATCCTGGTCACAACTAGGAAGGGTAGCGGCCACGACCGCAAAATGCTGAAGTCGGAGATACTGGACCAGGGCAGTCTAGACAGGCAACCACCTCTCACCTGGCGGGGATGTTTGCGTATCCTAATCACGCTGAGGTTTTCTGGTGAGAAAATCCAACTCTGGACTGGATGGGCAACCACCTCTCAACCGGCGGTGATACACGGGTATCTCAAAACACATCGAGGTTTTCCGGTGAGAAGGTCCAACTCTGGCCTGGGTGGGCTACCACCTCTCACCCGGCAGGGATGCACTGATATCCTAAACACGTCGAGATCTTCCGGTGAGAAAGTCCAACTCTAGACTAAACTGGTGCAACGAAAACCACGGTGTCACGCAATCCGCTTCAAAGACCCACCAAGAATACAGGCTAAAGCCCTGCGATACTCTGAACCCATTGTGGTCCTCTCGTGGATCTCGTGTGGTCCTTTCGGGGACCACACAGGAGACCACGGGACCTAACGAGGACCACAGGGATTCAGTAGGATCACAGTGCGGTTTTGGTGGTAGAAGCGAACGAAGAAGAAGAAGAAGAAGAAATTTGGTGTCCATTACAACTACAGTAGTGTTGCATTTCTGTTTTTGAACAGTATAATACAAAAATGGTCCATCCGGTTTCTGGTTCTATCATCTGGGGATATCCATGTTGTTTTCTTTGTGTGGAAATATTGTTTCTCCAAAGACCATGCCCTCTGTTAGACACAGTCCAATTAATCTTTCTCCATACTGATTAACCATATCAATTCCTTCTTTCCCCATTACTTTTTCGACATCAGCGTTATTGTTTCCTACCTTGGTGTTGAAGTCTCCCATAAAAATTAGGATGTCACGTTTAGGGACTTTGTTAATGAGTTGTTGTAGTTGGTGATATTTAATTCATCACCTGCATCATTCGTGGGCGCATAACATTGTATGACTCATTCTTCCACTTCTTAGTTTGTATTGTGCTAGAACTGTATCACTAGTTCCCATTCTGTAAGGTTCTTTGCTGTTACATTTGACATAATTATACCCACTCCTTCCTAGTATTTCCCATCGTCTCTGCCTGAATGTATTATTAACTTATGGCTTTCCACCACTCTGTTCCCTGCTTCTGGCCATAGCACTTCACTGATACCTAGTACATCTAGGTGGTATTTATCTATTTCTTAGATTACTTGAGCAGTTTTTAGATGATGATGTCATTGTTCTTACATTCCAGAATCCAATCTTTGTGACATATTTGGGGCCGATGAATGCTTTCCTTCGATCTTTGAGTTCCTTGGAGCAGATATCCCTGATGCGTCACCCTTGACTCTGTTGGTTTTGTTGTGAGTTTTCATAACAGTACCTTTTTTCTCCATCTAGTCACCAGGGTAAGGTTGTTAGCCTTATGCCCAATTCCCAGTTTAGAATATGTCAAGCAAAATCCCACTGAATTTTGCATGTCAGCAAGAGTGTTAGAAAACACCCACCATTGCATCTTGCACATCACCTGGAAGACTAATCACAGGAGGGATGAAATTCACACTGATCCACAAAATGGAAAGACATGGCAGAATTCACTCCCATGAAGAGAGACGAGATGAAACAGTGCTTGTTCACAGAGAGAAACTTCTATGCCTAGGAAGCCAGTGTAAAAACACTAAAACATTATCTAAAAAGAGGCAGGTTCAACCACATCTAAAAAAAATCTGTATAAAGACCACAAGGAGCACCAACCCAGCTGCCAAGAGGAAAAAGAACCACTGACAGCCTATGAAGAGAATGCCTCTTGGGAGGGAAGTGTCTCAATAAAAACTGAGATCCCAGGAATACATATACAATGCCTACAAAAATTGAAAGCCCTCTCACAAGAGATGATAGGCAACAAGTACAATCCGCATGAATGGACCCATGTGTATACCAATGGATTTTCTGAAGATGCAGTCAAAAATGGAGGAGGTGGCTTCTTAATATATTACAGCGATGGGAAAGAGGTTCCCTGTGGGAAACAAAAAATCCGACCCCTACCCAAACAGGGCAGCAGAATGGAACAAAGCAGCCATCAAATCAGTTACAGGGAGGCGAAGACCACCATACAAAGCCACTACAACCAAATCTTGCCCAAGAGGCTGGGTACAGGCAATGAATCTGATCCAATCCACCGGTTACAGAGGATGCAACAAATGGTCCTGTTTCGATTAAGAACTGCCCACTGCTGGCTGGTGAATTACCTATACTGATTCAAGATCTCACATACAGACAAATGCCCCTGCAGGGGTGGAGTACAGTCTTCAGAACATGTTCTCTAAGAGTGCCAAACTTTTACAGATCTACGCAGTCGGACATTGAGACAGGGCTCAGACTTAATGGACAAGCTATGGGGCTGCTGGGTGGAGCTGGAAAAGACTGTGGACTTCATCCTGGCGACTGGGCTTCTGATTTACCATGACCAAGAACTTGAACACTGAAGAATATCAAACACACAAACCAACATAACAAATGTTTACTCACAATTATATGACAAGTTGATGTCCCAGCAATGAGCACCAAGCGGTTGCCTAGTTCAGGCAACTTTTCTCTTAAGCTGTAAGATACTGGTGTACAGCCAGCACATGCTGGAAGTTAAAGCCAAGAGAATGCCCCTGATGATTTGACTCATTCGTCTTTTTTTTCTTATCAAGTATATACCACTAGCAAAATAAACCAAACAAAAAAAAAAGCACTATGCTCTTATGCAGTCTTTGACAAATCATTAATGTCATCATCCTCTGATGTATCAAGTGACACAGATAACTGTACACTCTATAAGCTCCCACTTTTTAAAGTTCTACATAAGCCTAATATTTTTTTTTCTGCCAAGCCATCAAGCTAAAATATCTCTATCTTCTCCTTCATTTGTTACTAACTGTCAGTTAATTTCAACAATACAGTGGGGGGAGGGAATGTTGAAGTAATGAGTCTTTAGATTTTTGTTTAAGCTATTATTATAAGAAGGTGACCTGGTTAGCTGAGTGATTAGGCGCTTGGTTTACTAATCCAGTGGTACCAGGTTCACGTCCCAGCAGTGGCACATGCCAAAAAAAGGCCTTTAAAAATGGGTACCAGATAAATCTAGGAAGGTAAATGAAACCAGTTGTGATACTGACCACATCATGCTTCATGTGATGATGGTCTTGAAAATATGGGCCTAACACCATATCCCCAATATGCCTTTATGGTAAGGGAACAAGGATTTTACCTAATTATTATAAAAGGTTAATAAATAATTATCTCTGTGCTTTGTGTACAAAGATGTTTACAAAATAACTGAGCTTTGTTAGGCATAACAAAGTAGCCAACTCAGAGGTAAATGCAATCAATGTGATAAGCTTCCATCGATGATGACAAAACTTGGAAGCAGATTAAGCTGAATCAGGTAATGAAGCAAGAATGTATCCCCAAGCAAATGAGAACTACGTAATCTCTATGACTTGTACAAATGTGACCAGTTCAGATATGAATATGGTGGTTCATAAGGCAGCTTAGTAGTTTTTGTTTTATACAGGGTCCGGCATAAAGCAAAGCTGGATTTAACTGACGTAGTGGGCAGAAACTGAATACATGTGGAAAAAAAACTATGACATCAGGGATGCAGCAAGACAAATGGTAACTTTTAACAATGGCTTCTTGGCAAACATAACACTGTGCATTCACCACTGAAAAGTGGAGAATCATCTATTACTATACAATGAAAGTTTCGTCGCCATTTTGAGTTGCATCCCCATGCTAATGTTCCTGATTGGAGAACAAGTTTGAGGTGGGTCAAAAAATTTAAGGAAACCGCTAATTGCCTTAATAACAAGCCTACTGGTCATCCAAGAACTCAACAGACACCTGAACGAATTCAAGAGGTCAGCAACGCATTACTTCGTAGCCCTCGGTGATCAGCTGTTAGGCACGCTTTGGCACTTGGTATGTTGGATCACTTACTACATCGCATCACTCATAATCATCTGCATTTCCACCACTACAAGTTGCAAAGCAACTGAATGATTTGGATAAAATTAACAGACTTGATTTTGCTACAGAGTTTTTACATGTATTGAAGAAAATCCGAATTTGCTCCGTAAGCTCATAATGTCTGATGAAGCAGATTTTGAGTTGTCAGGAAGTGTAAACAAGCAGAATGTCAGATACTGGTCAGCTGAAAAGCCACAATTACTGCATGAGAAACTGCTCCATAGTGAACGAGTAACAGTGTGGTGTGGCATTGCATCATTCGGGACCATTGGCCTATATTTTTTTAAGATGAAGATGGGCATCCTCTTACTGTTAATAGCGATCACTATGTGCAGATGCTAACTGAATACTTCGTTCCAGAGTTCATCAACAGAAATAAGAGATTAATATAGTTTAAACAAGATGGAGCAACTGCCCACACAGACCGTCAGTCCATGGCCATGCTGCGATAAGCATTTCCTAATCGTCTTATTTCCAGCTTTGGGGATATTCATTGGCCGGCAAGGTCACCAGCTTTATTGGTCGCAGACTTCTTTTTGTGGTAGTACTTCAAGAACACAGTGTATGCTGGTCGACCACAGTCAACTGCAGACCTAAAGGATCGAATCCGACACTGCATTTAAAATAACCTTTTGAACATGTTAAAATGGTGTTATGCAGGAATTTTCCTGACACCTGGCTGAATGTATCAAATGTAATGGCAGACATCTAACCGGCGTAATTTTCAAAACCTAAATATGATTGTCCGTAACAATAAAAATATTCACTTTTCTGGGTTTCATTTCACTTTTTTACCAAAAACATGTATGCTGCTTAATTTATTTTTCATTTTTAAAATCGAGCTATGCTTTATGCTGGACCCTGTAGATTGTGAGTAATCATATTCCCCTTCTTGCCTCTCTTTCCATTTACTGCTCCTGCTATTAATGTTTTTTTTTAAGTTCTCAAGTTCTGATGAGTGCCTCTTTTTTTCCTCCTTGATAACTTAACCAAACTTTTGTTGTTTTGAGGATTTTTTTTTTTATTTTAGAATATCTTGAGTAGTCAGATTTGTTATCCTTGGAATTAACATGATTCTCGTAATTTGCTTTTCTCCCATTCTAAGATAACTGTACTGGTTTAGTATTTTGTTTCTAAGACTAGAATCCATTAAAACTACTTTATAACAATTATATCTGAATTCAAGTGCACACTTCTTTAATGAGAACTTCTACAGTGCACATCAAATCTGTCAATCAAATCTGTCACATCAGTATGGAGACAATGAGTTCACCTAAAGCTCCAGCATGAGCATCGATCAAAGAAGTTCCCACAGGTGTGCCAGGCATGAGCCCTAGTTCTTCTGCTGCCTCAGCTAACAGGCCAGAGCCACAGGGAGAGCCCACGTTTTGCACTATGTTACCTACAGGACAACAGACATGAAAGTAATAATGCTGGCTTGTAACAAAATCGTCTCTCGTATAATAGAGTGAGAGAGAGACTGAGAGGAAGAGAGATATTGGGGGGATAGAGAGAGAGACAAAGGAGGAGAGTGAGAAAGAGAATGAATGATCTTTATTTTTAAAGGGTAAAGAACTGGGCACGCAGACCCATCTTACATTCCACTCTTCATCACTCCATCTTTCATTCTTCCCACACACTCAATTTAATACGAGTATACACATTACAGGCGGTAGACTCAGAGAGCGAGGTGGGGTAGTAGGTGGCTCTACTACTCCTATAAAGTGCCTCAGGTGCTCAGTGAAGGGAATACCAGGCGGGTAAGAGGTGCCTTAAAACCTCTCACTCCCGCTGCCTTGCGAATAGGACAGGGAATTCAAAGGCTAGTGGAAAGTCTGTACACAAACCGGCGGAAGGTAACAGGAAACCAATGTTGTAGCTACCAAGAATAACTATGCTTATTCAGAGTAATAGATTTGTCATGAACGACGTTAATGGATGTTCCTCTGGAACAGCCTCATCCAGTAGGGCAGCTCAAGAGCAACAGGTGAGGCCAGATCGTCATCAAACTACTGGTGGCAAAACTAACAAGTTCAAAATAGCAACATGGAATGTTAGAACTTTATTCCAGGCTGGAAAATTGGAAAATGTAAAGAGGGAAATGGAAATGATGAAAATCAACATATTAGGAATGGGTGAAGTTTGATGGACAGGTGCAGGGAAGATAAACTCTGATAAATATACAATAATATATTCAGGAAGTGAGAAACATGAACGAGGAGTAGGAAGAATATTTGACGTATAAACAGAAAGGACAAATGTAGGATATTTGAACATCTCAGACCGAGTCCTGCTAGCCCAACTGAAAGGACGACCAATAAACATAAATATTATACAAGTGTATGCTCCAACATCTGAAAGTTCAAGAGGATGTACAGCTATTTTATAATGACACAGAGACAGCCCTAAAACACACAAAGTCATAAGACGTTACTATAGTCATGGAAGATTTTAATGGCATGGTAAAGGAAGAACTTCAGACATCGTTGGTGACTATAGATTGGGGGAGAGGAATGACAGAGGTAGTAAATTAATTGAATGGGCAAGAATACATTGTATGGTTGTAGGAAACACCTGGTTTAAACAACATCCTCGAAGACTGGCAACGTGGTGCAGCCTAGACAAAAAGACTTTTAACCAGATAGACTACATATTAATCAACAAACGAATCCGCAATGCATTACTGACAACAAAAACCATGCCAGGAGCTGACTGCAAAAGTTACCATGACCCACTCTGTGGAAAAATTAGAATAAAGCTAAAGAAAGCATGCAGAAAAGTGAGAAACATCAAACTGAATACAGAACTCATTAAAAATGACCAAGAACTGCAAGAACAATACAAAGTTATTATAACAAATAGATACAATGCAATAGCAAAGATAAATAGTATAGATGAACAATGGGCAATGTTAAGAGACTCTATCCATCAAACTGTTAAGGAGATAATACCACCGAAAAAAGAAGCCCTAAAAATAAATAGATGACAGACGACATCTTAGGACTGATGGACAAGAGGAGGAGGAGTAAAAATAATCAAGAAACACATCTTTATCAATGAATGTTAGAAAACGAGTCCTAAAATGCTATAGGTTCTTGTTATATGGAAGTGAATCATGGACAATAGGCAAGTCTGCACAAAAATCATTGGAAGCACCAGAAATGTAGTTTATTAGAAGAATGTTGCAAATCCCCTGTACAGCAAAAATAACTAATGAAGAATGTTTGAGAAGAGCTGGAGAGAAAAAAAATCTTGTCAAAAAAATAAGAGAGACACAATGTACTTTCACAGGACATGCAATGTGAAGAGGGGGCATTGAAAATATTATAAGAAAAAGAAAAATAGAAGGAAGAAGATCATGAGGAAGACCACGAGAAATAATACTGGACAGTCTGATAGGATGGTGAGAGAGGAGATCACCAACTGAGCTGATGGCCTGCATGAAGGATCGTGTACTCTGAAGAAGCATAATAGCCAACGCCAGTCGCATCCTGATGATGACGATGATACACATTACATCAGGAAAAAACATATCAAAAGAGTGCAGAATTAAATTATCACATTCACAGTAAAATAGAAGATGTAATTAACCTAACAAAACAGGGCACGTACACACACACATGCAGGTATATACATAAACAAAAAACCATTATAGTTCCCACATTGACAGTTCCTGCTGCACCAAGAAAAAAGTTGAAAGTTATGAACAGTGCAATGGTTGGTTGTTCATGATGTTGTTAATGGTGTCACTGTGACGGATTCACAAAGTATGCTCTGTAAGGCTGAGAAGAATTTGCTTCGAAAAGAATGGGCTCAACTGTTAAGCCAGTCAGCTGTGACAAGCCTAAAGTGGGCTTTACTGTCCAGGGCATGTGGGAGTACATGGCAATAATGTGGCAAACAGACTTGCTGGACAGGCTAAAATAAACAGCAGACTGTCAATGGACAGACACTGCTAGGGTTGTACTGGACAGACTGTGAGAAAATGAAGAGCAGGAATAGACGAACAATGTAGCGAACTGTGTGGCATAAAACGCATTGTAACAACCAACATCTGACAGGAACTATTAACAAACATACTCTTGGATGGATGCTGTGGCATGCAGCTAAGCATATATGTCCTGAATGCAGTGAAGTCAGAGTTCGAATTCTGAACTTTGAAATTTATAGTTCTTCTAACATATATTAACTCTTTCCGTGCTTCAGGGTACTGGAGTAGCCCTTCCATCTTGTGTCTAGAGTGCCAGTGGGTACTACGGTAGCCCATATTTGCTTCTTTAAAAAAAAACTGTGTAACTTTTTAATTGTACATGTTTTATTTGTGCATGTCCGGTGACTTGTCATAGTTCCATCAGAAGCGTGCCTAACAACCGAGTGAAAATGTGTGTTTTGATGGAGTAACTAAAATATTTTGTGTGATTTCTGAGGCATGTGGACATGCCCCACGACCAGACTACTGTTCTTGAATGTGCCCCAAGTAGATTTTTACCATAAAACTGACTGAAGAAGTAGTTAGAAGGTTATTTCAGACATTATTGTACTGCCTATGCCACATGTTGTGACATGACAAGATCGGATGAAGCTACAGGTAGGTCTAGAAATTGCAGATAGTAAATATTGCACCTCTAGACCTACCTGATAGTAAGTAGGACACAATTATCACTAAAATCATCACACTACTTGGAAACTAAGAAACTGCAATGTGAATGGAAGACTGTACAACTGGATAAAGTCCTATTTACACAATAGAAGAGCTAGAGTAGTAATGGATGGACACAAAAGCCAGAAAGTACTTCTGCGACACGGTGTACCACAAGGAGGAGTCCTTTCGCCTACACTATTCCTTGTATTCATTAATGACCTGGTCAAGGAACTTCCCTATGGAATCAAAGCAGCACTGTATGCAGATGATCTGGTCATGTGGTGTACAGATGAATATGCGACAGTTGCTACACAGAGACTCCAAAGAGCAGCAGACATCTTGACATCATGGACAAACAAATGGTGTGTAAGTATCAACACAGAGAAATCAAGTACCACTCTGTTCACCCTCTCATCTAAACAGAAAGCAGGTAAGATCTTTGTAAATGAAATACCCTTAAGGATGGACAACCAACCCACTTACTTAGGAGTGACTCTTGACTCAAAACTGACTTGGAAGCAACACATCAACAGTGCAGAAGCAAAAGCCAGAAGAAAACTAGCCATATTAAGAAAATTGAGTGGGACTACATGGGGAGCTAGTGAAAGAATCCTCAAGAACGTATATCAGCAAAGTATTCTACCACATTTAGAATATGGCTCAACATCTTGGTGCACAGCATCAAACACTACGCTGCATAATCTAGACAAGGTTCAAAATCAGTCACTACAGGTGCCATGAGGTCCACACCAATAGTAGAAATGCAGAAAATAGTTGGTGTTCAACCGCTAAAGGAACGTAGAGAGACAAAGGTCATGACCATGGGAGAAAAATTCCTTAGCTCTGTAAGCCATCCCCTGAAGGAGAGATTCAATAACTTGGCATTAGGACGGCTTAAAAGAAGCAGCTTCATTCATCAGGCCAAGCGTATGCGTAAGCTGATACCTGACCTTCCAACTGTAGTCACTCCATTATCATCTGTACCAGAGCATACACCATGGAAAGAAGCAGATTATACACAAATAACTATTCAGACTGAAGTGAAAGGTGTGCAGAATAGTGAGATGCAGAGCAGTCTTGTAAGATCAATAGCCACACTTAGTGTTCTAGATGACAAATATCCATGTGACACCTGGATACGTGTGTATACAGATGGATCTGCACATAATGCCATAAAGAATGGTGGGGCAGGAGCATATATTGAATATCCAAACAACACCATTGACAAGATTTCCATACCCACTGGTAAATACTGCAACAACTTTGATGCAGAAGTTAGGGCAATTATTGCTGCAGTTGAAAAACTATCAGACTCCAGAATTGATACATGTCCTGTAGTAATTCTCACAGATGCAAGATCAGTACTGGAGGCTCTTCAGTGCAACAAACTACCAGACCTTAAGGATGCCTTGTCAAAAATTGGCTTACAACATGGAGTCACTTTGCAATGGATTCCCTCCCACTGTGGGATACCAGGCAATGAGAAAGCTGACCATCTGGCCAAAGAGGGCACTGAAATGGAGCAACCAGACATACCAGTCACCTATAATCAGAAGAAAAGCATGATAAAAACCTACAGGAAGCCACAAACACCACCACATGATGACTATCACATGCTAAACAGAAAGGAACAAGTCACCATCTTCCGTCTCCGAACAGGACACAGCCGACTCCGAAGTCATATGTATACAAAGTTTAAGGTTGGTACTACTAATCTATGTACATGTGCCCAGGTGCCCCAAACCGTGGAACATATCCTCCAGAACTGCATCAACTACGAGACACTGAGAAATAATTACTGGCCCAGTGAAACCACTAAAGAAGATAAGCTCTACGGTTCCATACATGAGTTACAAAAAACAGTGAAATTTATCCAAGAGACAGGACTGCAGATATAGACAGACAGTGCGAACGAAGAAGAAGAAGAAGATCACACTACTACTTTTTTTTTTCCTAAAAAACTCGTCATTCTTACTTTTACAGCTATTTTGATGCATAATACGTATACTTATATGTGGAAATACTTTATTACATTCAATTTTACAGCGCTACCCCCTATGCAGATCAAGACCCATGCTTTTAATTTGGCACAAATGGAACACCGGCATTTTTTTCCTGAGGCACGGAAAGAGTGAACATTTATTAAAATAACTTCCAACAAGATCTAACAAGTTATGTTTAGAACTATGTCCTTTTAGAACTTGATGGCAGGTGAGCAATGGGTTGAGAGAATACTAGTTATTCCATGAAGGCATATAGTTACAAGCAAGCAAATAATGAAAAATGTTTGAGTTAAAGGATAAAATATTACTAATGGATTTTAAATGGTAGGGGAAGGTGTTCTACAGCTGTACTGCGAAGTATGTAAGCCTTTTCTTGTACAGATCAAGCCTGGTTTTAGGAAGAAGACAGTTTTTTAAATGCTGGCTATGTTTAGTGTTATACCTAAACAGTGACTACAAGGAAGGCGGAGCATTGTGTGACAGAATTCTGTGAACAAACCTAACTTTGTTAAACATGACTCTATGTTTGAGGGATAGAATTTTGAGTGATTTAAGGGAGAGAGATAGAGGGGGAAGGGAGAGAGTGACTGAAGAGAGGGAAGGGGAAGGAGAGAGAGAGAGATGAAAAGTGAGAGGGAAAGAGAGAGATGAGGAGGGTGAGCAAGAGAGATGGGGAGGGAGAGAAGACAGCAGGGGAAGGAAAGAGAGAGATGAGGAGGGTAAGCAAGAGAGACAAAAGTAGGGAGGTAGGAGGGGAGGAGGAGAGAGAGACAGAAGGAGGGAGGGAGAGGTAGAAAGAGAGGAGAGAGAGAGAAAGCAACATGGTGATCACTCACTGAAGATGACATAGAAGATGATCACCCACCAACAACCAACAAATGAAAACAAAGAAAAAGTTAATATTTCTAATAACTATGAAGGCAGCTTGAGAAAACTACGTAGCTTTTTCCCCCCGAGACAAGTGGAGAACCGAGCTAATTTCTATGAATTCAGATATTTTTCTTAATTTCTGCATCACAAAATGATAGAAGCAAATATATAAATGCCAGAGAAACAGCTAGTATGAGGACGCATTATGTTGCTCTTACCAAGCTTGGAATGGTTGTCTTCACAGAGGTCACTAAGTCCTATCACAGTCAGAAAGTCATCATCCCATGACAGGCTGCCATCTGCATCAGCCTGGAAGCTCCATTTACACACCACAGAACACAAAGATCTTTAGGTGGATGAAAAAGAGACAAAATGGTTAAACTATTAAAAGGATTATCATCACTGCACTTTACTGGTGCTATATCATCTGTGCCTTAGAGATTAGCACCGGTGCACAAAATTTATAGCACTGGTGAGAACTCTAGCCACATGGAAATGAAGAGAATGGGTTGAAGAATCTACTGTCCTCAGTCTTCGAAACTGTGGTGATTTTAGTCTGGCTGTTTGGCATTTTTGTACCAAGCTGGAGGAGGAATTCTCAGTAAGTATATATATATATATATTTATTTATTTATTTATTTATAAGCAAGCCCAAAATTACATTGGATCACCAACAACATGAAAACGTAAATAAATCTGAATATCTAGGTTCAGTCATCACCACCAAATGGCAACCGCAAAGTGGAAATCAAAAGAAGAATAGCAGTTGCACCACAAAAACTAGCACAAATGAAGAGTATGTGGCAAGGTACCAACAAGAAAACAAAGTTATGTTTACTAAGAGCTTATATATTCCCAGTGGCAGCATATGGATGCGAAACATGGATGCTTAACAAATCACTAGAAAATAGAATAACAGCATTTGAAGTGGAATGTTACAGAAAGGCACTCAGAACATAATGGGTACAATGAAAATCAAATAAAGAGATACTAATAAATTTAGGTGCCACAGAAAACTGGCTCATTAACACCATAAAAATTAGAAAGCTGAAATACTTCTGCCACATCAAGAAACACAATAGCTTTGAGAGGTTGATAGCAGAAGGAATAGTGTCCAGCAAAAGTTAAAAGGGACAACCCCGCAGCAGGTGGACACAGGGCATCATGGGGATCTGAGCGTCTCACTGCAAGATGCTAGTAAACTTATGCAGGACTGTATTGTATTGAGTGAGGCTGTGAGAGAGATAACATTCTGGAAAGGACATGTCACTTGAATGAATGAATATACACTTATACTTGTATATTCATTCATTCATTCATTTGCATATCCCTTGTGGAACTTTGCCTTCCTAACAGCACTCCTGTAGGCCTCTCGGTTGTGAGCAAGATGGCCTGCTGCTGATGCATCCAACTTGTGTATATATATATATATATATATATACTTGATGGTGAAAAATTGTACAATTAATGTTAGTGATGTGAACATTATTATATAATTACACACAATATTTGTATATTTATTAATATCTAGTGATGTTGGTCTATCAAATCTGACACATCTTGTGTTGGCCAGCTAATGGTACACACTAAAAACATAACTGAAAAGTTCAGAGTTTTTACCTGCTTAGGCTTCCAGTAGCTCTCCAAGTTAAAAAATCTGGCAAGTCAAATAAGTGAGCAACTTTTGCCCATGTGTTTGGAATATGCTAATATTTTTGAAAAAAAAAAAAGGACCTCTTACTATACCACATAAGTAGTTTCCAAAAGCATATCTCATTCAAACTATAACTTACAGTGACTAATCATTACCAGTACACTTGACCATCACAAATCCGGCAATCAGTTATCCGGCACTAATTTCTATGAGAGACATTGCAGGTTTCCCAGGTCGCCGCACTGACCTACCACTATTGTTTGTTTAGCATTAGCTGTTGCATCCGCTGGCTTTGAGTGTTTTCAAACACTGGTAAGGCATTTTTCTTCTTCTTCTTCTGCGTTTGAGGTTGTTGGTCACTTCAGATCATGATCCCTGTCGACATGGCAAAGCCCACATTTCTAATTGTCTTTTGTGCATTTTTACTACAACCTGCTGACATTTAGCCCCTGTCATGGCTCTAATAAATACAAATGGTGCTTCTCGTGGTGTGACATGCAGACATCATACACTGTCCATAACAGATAACATAGAACTTCTTTAAAAAAAACCAAAAACTTGACAGCATCATGTCTGTGCGAAACTTGTGTGATTTACAGCACTGGCTCATCTACAGTTTATGACATAAAGAAACAGACAGAAAAATTACATGTACTTATAACCCTTATAGTATTTTACCTGTGTTTCATTAAAATTTCATTTGATTTACATTTAATTTTTCTTTTACCTTCATAAACCTACATGTGCTAACTTACAGGGTATTTTAAAGGTAGGGTGAAGTGGTTAACTGTTGGGTTAAGCGTATTCTAATGTAGCCATCAGTAATCAAGCAAATCACTTATCCGGCATTTAAAAGGTCCTGATGATGTCAGATTTGTGACAGTAAAGTGTAGGTCATTTGTATGGCTTAACTGAAAATTTAAATAAAATCACCATTATTCATTTGTTCAGTTGTTTGGAATCCGCAATTTTAAATGACTATAAATGCTAAAAATAGACACTGCATCTTTTTCTTGGAAAACCATAGAAGCAGTGTTTGCTTTGGAACCTTTTTTTTTTTTTTTCCTCCTCCATGATAAGACCAGAGTTAACCAAGCAATTTGCTTTTTCTTCAATTATTACCTTGCTCCTGCTGCTCTCATATCTTGATTATTTTACTCTTTTACCTCATGGTGACGATGACGGCAATCATGAAGGCCACTAAGGACTTTGTTGCAGCTTCTTTCATTCTCCAGCACCTTCATATCTACTTGCAATGCCAGGGCTTCTTTGCAAACTTCAACACAATGGAATTTACATTAATCCTTCCTTCACTCAGTGTTGTGGCACAGCCTTCTCCCAAGAACCACTTCGAGAATGAAAGCTTGAGTTTTTAACTGCTATGGTCTACCAGCAGCCTGGACACCACCTTCCATTCCAGTCTCCTCTTTTAAGCTAGCCCTGGCTTATGCTATTTTAACTGTTACACTTCTTTAATAGAGCCAAATCATTTGCTGGTCCAAGGACACCCAAAACTCCTTCCACTGACTCCCTGGGGGCCTGTGGATCCCAGGTTAAGAACCACTAATGTATATTTTATATGCTTTCTTTATATCTTACTCACTTTCAGAATGTCTATAATTTCCACACTTTCAAAATGTCTCTTTTATTTACATGCTTTCAGGAGATCTGTATATTTTCCATGCTATCAAATTGTCTCATTATAGTATCCATGCTATCAGCATGTCTCTACATTTTCCATATTGTCAGGCTGTTTCTATGTCTTCTTTAAACATTTTCTTCTTCTACTTCTCTTCTCATTAACTTATCCTGTAGTAGGCAGCTAAATGAGACTTTCAACCAACATAAGTAAACTAAGCAATTTAGTTAAGATTATCATCCATGAGATCTGAAGAAGTCCATAGGTGCTCTGATGTCCTCAATTGTTAAGCATCAACAGTTGACATTAGTTTTATGTCTATTTAGAGTTTTTTTTTTTAGTGCCCTTAACATGAGGTTTACATTCAACATCACCACACTTTACTACATGCTCTAACATCCTAAGCAAGGGATAATGTGTCCTAGAATGTCAAAACTTCTTGTCCTGTCAGATGGGTTCAATGAGGATGTTAACAAATTAACTCTGATAGTACTGGTAGACCTTGCACATGAATGGAACTCAATACTCAGAGTGATATTTAGGCAAAGTATAAATAACATGAAGAGTGTCACATTTCTAACCCACCCCATATTTTTAAATTACACAGTGACTTCCTTCTAGTTTCTTCCTACCAAAATTTCTCAAATGGAAAACAAATCAGGAATGAAATAGTTTAAACAGTAATTACAGACAACAACTAAAATGTAACAAACCACTTTGAGCCACTTTAGTTTTGGTGGCTGCATCTCTAGTGACATCACTCCCCCTACTGATTTTAGAACATTATGCTTTGTTTCATTGATGAAATTCGCTTCTGCTTCAGCCCTGTGGTCCATCCACATAATGATATTTTGGTCTTCTTCACCTAGAAGATATTAAATCAGCACATCTGGCCCAAATCAGAACAAGCTATAGTCCATAATCACTCAGTCAGAGCAGATAACTAGTGTAATACTGTGCTCACAAGTGAGCAATCAAATATACTGCAAAACTGTGGAAAGTAACTTCAATATAAAATATGGGAGGTGCAAGATTTATTTATTGTAAAAGCAGGGCCTTGGAGTCTGTCAGAATCATGGAATAGAATTGGAAGCAATTTTGGCTAGAGCTGAAAATATACCTTTTATGAAAGAGTAGGCAACTGTGCAGTGGAAATCAACAGAAGAATAGCAGTTTTACCACAAAAACTAGCACAAATGAAAAGTATGTGGCAAGGTACCAACAAGAAAACAAAGTTATGTTTACTAAGAGTTTACATATTCCCAGTGGCAACTTATGGATGCAAAACATGGAGACTTAACAAATAACTAGAAAAAGAGAATAACAGGATTTGAAATGAAATGTTACAAAAGGGCACTTAAAAATATCATAGATACAACAAAAATCAAATCAAGAGATACTGATGGAATTAGGTGTCACATACAGGTTTATCATACAGAAAACTGGCTTGTTAACACCATACAAGTTAGAACGCTGTGATATTTTGGCCACATCAAGAGACACAACAGCTTGGAGAGGTCGACAGTAGAAGGCATAGTGCCCGGCAAAAAGAGAAAAGGGATGACCTCACTGCAGGTGGACTGGGACATCATGGAGGGTCTTAACTGTGGCTGCTGTTGGTGAGATTCTTCAGCTGCCGTGCGTGGAGCGGTGCTCCTCCCGGCCAATGAAGAAAGGTGCAAATGGGGTTGCCACACAGCACCACTGCGGAAAAGGTGGTAGAAATGATAAAGCAAAGCAAACAGTCAAATCATGGCACCTCGGGTCTGGAGGTCGGCCACGTCCTGAGTGCAGTCATATCGGGTGAAATACAAGATCCGGCTTAACCCAGAGGTTAAGACACTGCTGGCGAGACTCTCTGAATGCTGCGCGTGGAGTGAAGCTCCTCCCGGTCAAGGAAGGAAATGCGGAAAAGAAATAAAGGTTGCTGTGTGGCGCCAATGTGAAAAGGTGGTGGAAATTTAATCGGTATGTCCAGTAGTATCGCTGTGAGAGCTACACATACCACGGCGCCTCTGCTCTAGAGGCCGGCCACGTCCAAAATACACCTACACTGGTGAAATCTGCCTAAACTGGCACACACCAGGGGTGGAACTTGATGGCTAGACATGTCATGCCACTTCCGCTCTAGAGGTTGGTCACGCCTGATATACACCCATAATGGTGAATTATGCCTAAACCGGCTTACACCAGGGGTGAATCTTGAAGGCTACACATGTCACAGTACCTCTGCTCTAGAGGTCGGTCACATCCCAAACACGCCCATACTGGGTTAATATGCCTAAATCCGGCTCAACCCAGGGGTGGAAGTCACTAGTGGCGAGGATTCGTCCTCCTGGACAAAAGCTCCATCCTGGTCACAACTAGGAAGGGCAGCAGCCACAACCACAAAATGCTGAAGTCGGAGACACTGGACCAGGGCAGTCTAGATAGGCAACCACCTCTCACCCGGCGGTGATACACAGGTATCTCAAAACACGTCGAGGTTTTCCGGTGAGAAGGTCCAACTCTGGCCTAGGTGGGCTACCACCTCTCACCCAGCGGGGATGCACTGATATCCTAAACACGTCGAGGTCTTCCGGTGAGAACGTCCAACTCTAGACTAAACTGGTGCAACGAAAACCACGGTGTCACGCAATCCGCTTCAGAGACCCACCAAGAATACAGGCTAAAGCCCTGCGATACTCTGAACCCCTTGTGGTCCTCTCGGGGATCTCATGTAGTCCTTTTGGGGACCACACAGGAGACGACAGGACCTAACGAGGACCACAGGCGTAAATTCAGTAGGATCACAGTGCGGTCTTGGTGGTAGAAGCGAACGAAGAAGAAGAAGAAGAAGAAGATGGAGGGTCTGACTGTGTCACTGTGAGATGCTGATCAACTTGCACAGGACCTAACTGCATTCGGGGAGACTGTGAAAGGGACAATGTTCTGAAAAGGACATGTCATATGATGATGATGATGAAAAAAAAAATGCTAGGATAGATAAAACTGAGCTAAATTTTTCATCTACTTCTCACTTCTATGAAAACATTTTGTATAACAAAGTACTGTCTCACACATATAGCAGTATATGGGTTACAAGGTGTATCGTGGCAATTAAGGCTTGGCACAAAACATGTTTAAAATTGGTCATGTGACTGAGTTGTTACTGAACTTGGTCATGACAGATGTTTTCTGGTGGGACTTTTTGAGAGAAGAACAGCTATGTAAAAGCCAGAGAATGAACATATGGAAGTATGTGAGGCCTTTATGTGTCTAAATGAGTACTGAGAAAGTCATATGTGACATCTTGAAGCTGGATTTATGCTCGGAACTGCTCTTCAATGTAGAAGTTGTTCTTGAGTCATGGTCAAAGTCAATATGAAGTGTTTGTGTGGATGATGTATAGTGAGCTGTCACTACTTACATCATGGATCATCACACACACACATACACATTCATCCACCACCAGATCATGCCGTACATGTATGTGGGACTAAAGTGTACAGACATTCAATTATAAATCTCAGACAGTACAGTACAAACCTTCTAAAGACACAGTGAGAGGTTTAAAATCATTGTCCAATACAACCAGAGAGCAGGTGGCATCAAACCCAATACCTTTAATGTTGTCTGACTTGACTCTGGACTCTGTGACTGCAGTCTATAATAGATATGAGATGAATAAACATGTTTTCTAATATTTACAAACACTGACTCAATGTGTGCATGTATATTTTGTAATCTGTTATATGAACTAATTATCAAAAGTAAATTAACACACTGTTTTTCATGGCAATAAAATTATATTTCATACATGATCATTTATAAAAACAAACAATAAAAATCTGCTCATTTTACAATCAAGAGTAAAGACACATGAAAGAAAATGAGATGACCTGAACATTTTATTATTCAGCAAAAAAAAAAAAAAATGAAAATGAATGAAAATTACCCGTATTTTTCACTTTCAAGAAAGCTGCAATGCCAGGCTTCTTAGAAAACTCCACTATGGCTGTTAGCACATAAATCCATACTTTTTTTTTTTGCCAGCTGTTGTCGAACAGCTTGTCTCCGGGGAGCACTTTGATAGTGTAAGGTGATTTCTTACCAACTATGGTTTCTAGCCTTGGTTTCTCAATTTTAGTTCTTCAGCCCTGATAATTTTTCAGACTTGATTTGCCAGTCATGGTTTGTCAGCCTTTGTCTACCAGTCATGGTTTGTCAGCCTTTGTCTGCCAGTCATGGTTTTTCAGCCCTGGTTTGCCAGTCATGGTTTGCCAGCCATAGTTTTTCAGCCTTAGTTTGTCAGTCATGGTTTATCAGCTCTGATTTGCCAGTCATGGTTTGTCAGCCTTTGTTTCCAGTCATGGTCTGTCACCCTCTGTTTGCCAGTCATGGTTTGTCAGCCTTTGTTTGCCGGTCACGGTTTGTCAGCCATGGTCTGCTAGTTATGGTTTGTCAGCCTTTGTTTGACAGTCATGGTTTATCAGCCCTGGTTTGCCAGTCACAATTTATCAGTCATGGTTTTCCAGTTATGGCTTGTCAGTAACAGTTCATCAGCCTTGATTTACTGTCATCATCTGCCTGCCTTGGTTTGCAAACATTGACTTGTCTGTCATGATTTACCATGTTGTTGTGTCTCTATTCTCCACAAACATAAAATCTCAAATGAATATAAAGTGGAAGCTTACAGAGTGGAAGCTTATAAAGCATGGAAACAAAAACACAAGGAACTAGAAAAGTGAAGTACATTTGTGGCAGAACAAAACAACCTGGTAACCAACCTTAACAGTATGAACAACAGCATCCCAGATATTATCTGATGACTGCTGATAGTGATTTGGCCTAGGATTCCATATGGTGATTTCTTTAACGCTCACGGATATGATTTTTCCATCTATGTCCACAACACATGCTCGTACACTGGCTGTGCCAACATCCACTCCAATAAAATATGATACGCTCATTTTCCTAAGAGAGATTTGAGTTACATTTTGTTACCTTCAATAGCAAGGTCAAATGTGATCCTACCATGCTGCAGAATTAGAAATTCACAAGGGAACGACTATGATTTGAACACAACGTAAGACAGACGAGTTGATTGTGCTTTGCCCTCTCATAGTTAGTCAGCTGACTGAAGTGTTGTTCAAGTTAACTAGTCATCCTCTTACTATTTTTCTTTCTTTGACATCTAGAAGTGCTGTGTCTAGTAATTTTTCAAGGTTAATCATACAGCACTGTGCTCTATCATTTCACTGTGCACATGCTTCATTGTTTCCAATTTGTAAGAGGCTCATATGGTAAAACTGTCTATACATGCATACACTACTCTCCCTTCTGCTTTCACTCTATTGTTGCCTACAGTACCTAAAACAAAACTCAGAAAATTATGGTATTAGATTCTGATTGCAAGAACAACCCCTCCCATTTAGCATATAATATGTATAGTTTTTTCACAATGATTTAATTACATTTTACATCCTTCCAATGCCATTAAATGTCACACAGGGCTCGCATAGCAGTTCATCAAGTTTTCTTTATTAAATAGTTACAATTCCTGCTTTGACTGGGCAAAAATGCCATGCTGCAAGGCAGAACTTTGAGTTGAGCTGCATTTTGTCTGGACTCCTGTCCTCATACCTCTTTGGCTTGGATGGCTCTACCAGAAGCTGTTGGTCCCACCATAGCTGTATCTCTTTGGGTCACTTACATCTTACATTCTTCCTGTACCGCGAAACATCACATAGGGCTCACATGGTACTTTGTCAAGTTTTCCTGTTTTCAGTGAGTTTTTCAACCTCATGAAGGGATTTTATGCCCACTAATTTGGCCTCACTCAACAATTTTCTCTTTAGAGTTTCACGTAGTTGACTTCTTTTTCTTCAGCCTATTGTGTTCCACTTGAAGGCTTGTTTTGGAATTCTCTGACTGTTTCTTGTCATCACATGGCTGATATATGCATATCTTCTTCTCTGATCGCCAATGAGATTGGTTGTTGTTCACTCATCTGTCTTATCTCTGCACTGATCTTGAATTTGTTCCACTGTATAAAGAATATTTTCCTTAGGCATTTGTTTTCAAAAGTATCTAATTTGTTGTCTGTTTCTTTAGTTGTTTTTCAGCTTTTGAATGCGTAAACAATAGTGGATAAATTCAATGATCTTAGCTTAGTTTTCATACTTAGAACTTTTGATTGCCATATTTCTCAAGATTTCTGGAGGTCAGTACTGCTTTTGCAATTCTAACTTTCCATCTGGTGTTACCATCCTGGTCTATGAAGCTGCCGAAGTATGCAAAATAGTTTACTTCTTCAACAGTTGTTCCTTCTATGTATATTTTTCCTTCTTGATTAATGGGAAGTTACATTATTTTCCTTGTTAATTTCAAGTCCTATCTTATTAGCCATCGAGTTCACATTGTCACTGATAAGAGCTACGTCACCTGCACAATCAAGGTCTTCTAGTTGAATCTCATGTTTTATCCCATCCTGTTTTACCTGTGCAACATTTCTTCATTATGGTGTCTATGGCAAATCCAAAAAAGCGAAGCAGATGTATACATCTTTGTTTCATGCCCATTTCAATCTGGAACCATTAGCTCATTCTTTCTTATGTGTTGACTGCACAAATATAGCCGTTGTAGAGATCCTAATGATGTTGACAATTTTAGATGGTATTATTTAGGATAAAGATAATTAGGTTGTTTTCTCTTGACTGTTCATCAGCTTTGGATCCTGTGATTTTAACATGTCCTATTCTCTTTTTTAATGTCTATTTAATAGAAAACAAATTAGACTCTTTTGAAAACAAATAAAAGGTAAAAGGTAAAGGTAAAATTCTCATTTCCATGACATTAAGGCATTGGGGAATACGGTGTTATGTCCATACAATTGGGGAATATGGTGTTATGTTCATACTTTCCATGACCTTTGGAACATGAAAGTGTGATGTGGTCATTATCATGCCTGGCTACTCTACCTTCATGGAAATCTCTGGTACTTATTTTTAGACGCTGAATGAACCCTGGGGCCTTTTCTACTGCTGGGACTGAAACCAATGCCACCAGATTAGTAAACTGAGTGCTTAACCACTCAGCTAACCAGGCTGCCCTTTGAAAACAAATGCCTAAGGAAAATATTCAGCATAAAGTGGAATGAATTCAAGGGATAAGGCAGATGAGCAAACAACAACCTGTCTCACTGGTGATTAGAAAACAGAGATGGACATATATCAGTCATGTGATGAGAAGAAACAGTCAGTGAATCCCAAAACAAGCTATCAAGTGGAACACAACAGGTTGAAGAAAAGAGGCTCACCACGAGAAACTCTAAAGAGAACATTGTTAACAGAGGCCAAACTAGTAAGCATAAAATCCTTGATTGCGGTTGAAAAGCTTGCTGATATAATAAGATTTTTGGCACTAATTATAATAGGATTTTGGTCTAGTCTTCTTCTTTCTGTCTGTACTAGTGGTGTGTACAGTGTGTTACTGGGCTTTACTTAGGCCGTATTGTATCGTAGTGGTCATGCTACACACGTGAATAACAGGGTAGACTTTCACCTTGACCTTCGAGAACTGAGGTTACTGGACTAGTTATACACATAATTCCAGCTCTCACTCTCACTTGCTGGATTAGTTAAACACTGTTCCAGATATCTTTCTCATCCAGGCTCTTTAAAACCTCATGTTGATGACAAATGGTACAGACAGTCAAGTAAATCCAGGGTAACGGTGACTTGGGACATTTATTGAGGAAAGGATGATAATGTTGATGAAAATAACATTAAATCTGACTGTTGGCTGGTTATCCCTGCCATGTGGCCAGTCCATTCATACTTACAACTGCAGTACAATTATATCATTCATATGTTCCACGAAGACATCACACCGCACAAAAACGTCCACACAGTTACACGTTTAAACCAAAAACTGACTCCACGCACTCAGCCTTGCCCCCACAGTTCCCTGTCACATGTTTTTTGCAGCCCACGTGACCTTCTTGAATAATCTCAGCACGAGAGAATTCACAAAGGAAAACCCATAATAATGCCCTTACTATCAAGCCAACCGTTTTTACATGAATACTGCTATACTGAAAACAGGAAAACTTGGTGAACTATGAGGGGTGATTGATAAGTTCTCGGCATTAGGTACAACGGATTATTTGTAGACAACTTTTTTGGGTTATTTCTCAAATAGTCCCCCTTGCAAGTTGAGCATAAGGATCCATTTTTTTGTGAAAGTCAGCATTTTGTGTCAGTAGAAAGTGGTCTACAGCACGAATGACATCATCATTTGAAGAATATTTGTCACCACTGAGGTCCTTTTTGAGTTTGGTAAACAGGTAATAGTCCGAAGGGAAAGATGACCCTCTCGCCAATTTCCCTTGACGCTTTTCCTTCAATTTGACCCACAGTTGCTTCACAAGATTAGCATAATTAGGACCCGGTGACCGTTCTCCCCTTTTGAAGATAGTCTACCAATAGCACACCTTCTGAATCCCAAAAGATGGAAGCCATCACTTTGCCTGCAGACAGAACCACCTTTGCTTTCTCTGGAGGTTCGGATCTATGATGTTTCCACTGCTTTGACTGTTCTTTGGTTTCTGGTTGAAAATGATGAACCCAAGTCTCATCCAGAGTCATAAATTGCTGAATAAACTTTTCAGGATCTGCATAAAAATGGCCAAGATTGTCTCTTGACATGTTAAGATACTGTCGTTTGTGATCAGCTCCATGAAGTTTCGGGACCCATCGAGCAGAGACTTTTGTCATTTGAAGATCATTGTGAATAATGGCATGAACAAGTTCCTGGGAGATCCCCAACTCAGCAGTAACGTACCACTCAGTTAGTCGTCGATCCTCCATTATCATGTCATGGATTCTGCCGATGGTTTCATTGGTGGTTAACGTTCTTGGTCTTTCTGGATGGGGATCATCTTCCAGACTCTCCCTTCTATGTTTGAATTGAGCTGCCCATTTCTTCACAGTGCTGTAAGAAGGGGCACTCTCCCATAGAGTTTCCACTGTATTCTCATGGATCTCCTTCGATGATAAGCCCTTGATGCAGAGGTAGCGAATGACTGGTCGATGAGAAATGTTATCCATTTTCTCGATTTCTGCCACCCCTTACCACTTCAGTAGCCTGTAAAAAAAATTGGTTGCAGTTAATTTCTTGAAACTTGGTGTTTAATCTTACATTAACCTGATCTACAAATGCATCTAACATCAACTGCTGTATTTCAAGTATTTGTACCTTATGTTGAGAATTTATCAATCACTCCTCGTACCATGAGAGCTCTATATGATGCTTAATGGCACATAAAGGATGTAAAATGTATTTTCTTTTTATGTGCTGAAAATATTGCTCCTATGAGGTCTTCCATTAATTATGAGATAACATCTGATAACTGTTGGGGGGGTGGGGTGGGTGGGCAGTGTTCCAGACAACAATTTGATTTTAATATTTTTATTTTTGTACAATCAATAAATAAATCATGAATAGAAAATTAATCACAAAATTATTATATATTTTCATTAGAATCAGTCAAATTTTTCTGATTTTAATTTTATTACTGGCCGGCCCGGGGGGGGGGGGGTGTCATTGAATTTTTGACAGTTGTTTATGAGGGAATGGGGTAAAAAAAACAGCTTATATTTGTTGATATAAAATGTATAGTCTATATAATTTTTTTTGGCTGTAAACTTTCATTGATAAGACAATCCACTGTATATTTTATACACAGATGAAACTTATTTACTGTATTTGTGTTTTTTTACTATGCACAGAAATAAATTGACAAAACGTTTCATAAATTCTGCAATAATCATCTGCTAACTAATGGATCTGGAAATCATATTTATCAGTTACAAAAGTTTCCACAAGTTAAAAGGCTTGTTATACATCTTCCTGTGACTGCGAGCTGGTGTTCTTTGCTGTCAGTGCTGTGAAGGTGGTGAGCACGGCATCGTACTGGCGTGGGTGCGGGTTATGGCAGCTGAAAAGGTGGGGGGTGTGCAATATTTCTTTAGCAGACTCCACTACCACTGGGACTATAGCGATCCATGCCCCATTTGCCAGGCTAGACCTGTTACTGGAGGTACCAAACGGAGAGGTGGGACAGGGTCTTTGCCGGCTATGCTTCGCTAACCCTGACGTTAGCATGTCTGCTATGGGTTACTGTTGTCAAAACGGGCAGTCTTCTCCTCCGCAAGTTAAAGTCCAATCCTTAAAGTCGTGGGGAAAAAGTAGGTCAAACAACAACAACACAAGAGAGAGATTCGCGTTAACTTTTGCAAATAACAGCTTAAGCACTAATTCTGGTTTGCCTGGAAAAAAAGATGTTACTTGCCTCTTGAGGACAGACTAGAATCAGCTTCACCGACCAGACAGAAGCGGTGACAGACGATAACAAATATTGCAGGAGTCGAAACTGAGCAGTAGAGATGATGAGTAAACTTGAGCAGTATAAAATATCATAACCGGAAGTCGCTTTTCAATAATAAATGTTATTAGTATTAGTATCAATCAGTCAGTTATTTGCACGTCTCTTGCGGAACTTTGCCTCCCAGACAGTCTCCTGTAGGCCTCTCGGTTGTAAGCAAGATGCCCTGCTGCTGATGCATCCATTTGCGCATTATCAACGATGTCTTTCAACCATCTTCGCCTTGGTCTTCCTCTCTTTCTTTTTCCTATTAATCCTCTTTACTAGCCAGTCATCTTTAATATTAAGTTCTTGTATTATGGATATATTTGTTCTTTTTTGTGTCCATGATATTTGAAGAACTCTTCTGTAGCATTTACATTCAAAGGCATTTATGTGTTTCTCAGCTGTTTTGTTAAATGTCCAGGTCTCATGGACAAATGTTGCGATGGGAAAGATGCATGCCCTTAAAAATCTTATTTTTGTAGTTCAGTCTGTTTATCTCCACAACTTCTTTAGTTGTTTTACTTTTTGAAGGGCAATATACGTCCCTGTTTTAATTTCCCTCATTGTATCTCCATTATTAGTTTATTACTATCAAGGTTATTGATTTTTTTCAATTCTCCCCAACCCCCCTTTTTTAAATGATGATAGAGTTGGAATTATCCATGACCAGTGTTAGCAAATCTTTCTTGTCTTTGGATCTGTTCTGTCTAGTTCTTTCACACCATGGTAAAAGCAGTTGTATGCTCCATTTTTAGGTCAGAATGGAGCATAATCCTGGACAGAAAAGTAAACAGAAGTATTCAATCAGTTAGATTTGAAAGACAAACAAAAAAATGCAGCACATGAATCAGGAATTTAAATGTTCTGGCTTCATCAAAAGGCATCAAATGAAAAGTGTACCTGAGGTTAAAGTTAGAAAAAAGCAAGGGAGCGACAACGCCAAACAATATCAAGAGATTACCAGAAATCGGCTGGACTGGATGCATAGTGAGAGTTAGCTGGAGACAAACTGCAGCTAACCTACATGGAGATAGCACAGGATGGTGACTGTTTATTTCTTCATGCAATATTGAATACTTCCCTTGCAATCATTCTTAGCTTGCTGTTTTATGAGATTGTTATCAATCTTCGAACACAGCCATATTCTCTTCCAAACCCTGGCATCCACCATGTGAATCATCAGTTTCTGCCTTCTCCACGATGAGGATGGGCAACAACAGATCTCCAGCTTGCAATGTCCCAAGCCACCATAGTGTAGAGATCCAGGTACCCCTTGCAGACTGGTATGAGTACACAGGATCAGCTTAAGTTCAAGTATACAATTTTAAGCATGGACAACAGATGCCTTTACCCAGATTCTGTTCTTAGTTACAAACTCCTCTTTCATACCATCTCCTTCAACACAGATGTATAATTATCAGTTTCCACATGAACAGTCAACAGAAATGCATAGAGTGATAGCAAATAGGTTCCAGTTCCGGCTTCACAGGATATACATGAACTTCTCTGAAGAATATTGCTAATACTCTTACTGTCCAGTTCACCAAATCAGCCAGCTGGTTGTTATCACAAATGTCCAGACAAGTAAAAAAAAACATACAGTACCCTTGCTGGACCATTGGACATGCATGCCATTAATATTGTTCCTAGCTCAAACATTTGCTACTTTTTCGATGAAAACAATCAACGTCTGTTTTATGTTCAATGAACAATGATTCTCAATCACTCTTTTTGCCTGAAACCATCAGGATCGTGCAGCTTTTCTCACATCTTTCCCCTGAGTGCTACACTCTTCCTGGCCCAACAGCAGCCTTCCCAGGGTTGAACATTACACATCTTCTTTACTCGTCTCTCCACAAGCTACATTCACTTGTGATTATTACTCATTAATGTGTTTCCTCCACTGTCTTCTTCCTCGTAGGCTTTTCCTCCATTATTTTTGTCTCATTATAGTTCACTGCCTTACAGCAGTGCATCTGAACAAATCTTATGTCGTATACCCTTGTTGTGTTCTTAGCCTTTTATGTCTCGAACTTGTCCATAAATGATCTTCCATATTATGTTATGTCTCAGCATATCTAAAATACGTTACCTGTATGGTAGTCATGTTCCTGAAAATATTTTTAACATATTGTTCCAAAGCTTCCATTATACTCTATTTCAGTCTAAGAATTATTCATACATCTTTTCATATCTTCCATTTCCTCTTCTCTTTCCAAATTCCTAATGTATCTTCTCTTTCCAAATTCCTAATTTTACCTGTGTAACCACATTTCTGGGGCTTATTTTTCCCCACCTACTTCATGCTTCAAACATGCAAGTTTTCCAAGGATGTTAGCAACCAAACTGATAGTTAAACTAGCTGAAGACAGCAGAATCTAACCTGGCTGTTATCCTGATAATTAAAAAATTCTGGGTATTTCCAGACATGCAGTGATCAAAGATGAGAATATGGGACAGAAAAAAAAAGAACAAATGTTTTAAAACAGGAACATTCAAGACATCCTGACCAAATTAATATGATGCCCTGGACAAAAAACAGGACTGTTGACCACTTTGTTGTCTGAGGACACTTTCCTCAGAAAGCAGAGTATAGTTTCTGTGTAGTGTGACATACTGGACCACACTGCCCAAATGGCTTTCAGAAATTGAAGGGATAATAAGGATACCATGTGTAACTCAATTTTGTGAATACAGAATTTCAACAGTTTGCTTTTTGTGGGCCTCTGGCTGATTAGTGAATTTTCTACTTGCTGGTGACTATAAAAACAGCCTCAGTCAGTCAGTCATTTGCATGTCTCTTGCAGAACTTTGCCTCCCTAACAGCACTCCTGTAAAAAGAGCTGCTATGAGGAATAGTGTATCACTGTGTAACTGTGTACTGTCCAGCAATGCTTCACAATCATTTCTTATGCAATCCCATCAGCTACCCTTAAGATTGAAGCAACATAAGAAAAAACAAAACAATTTTGATTCATAATAAAATCATTTTAATTGAAGTAAATTTGGAAACAAATGACAGTTTACCTAATATTGTGAACTTATCAAAATCTATCACAGCATTTATCTCTCCTCTCACAGCCGGTTTTATAACAAATATGAAAGATCACATTAAATTTCATCATAAATCCCTCACTATAAATCCCTCAACATAACTTCACTATCACAGTGAAACAAATATATTTTTCACGCTCACAAAAATGCACATTATGTAAATCTTTTATGTTATCCATATGATGCTCAAAATATCCATTATATATATAAACACGCACACTATAATTTCATATTTATGTTCCTGTATGACCTTTATGTCCCTTATAGAAAGCTTTAGCAAATTAATACTAAATCTATCAAAATCTGACTTTCTTAACAGTAAATAAAATCTGTCTCTGTTAACAGTAAACATTTTGTTATTTACATCATTTTGAAAAGATTACAAATTTGAAAACAATTATTAGAAAAAGGATGAAATAGATAACTAAAGTCTTTTTCTTTTCCCCTCGGTATGTGTTTCTATCTCTCTTACTTTTTGTATGAAAGCTTAATCACACTTAATCCTTTTTCAGATGTACAATCTGTTATTGGTAAAAGATAAAATCTCCATTTCCATGCTGTTAAGGCATATTGGGGATACTGTGTTAGGTCCACTTTCCAAGACCTTCGGTACATGAAAGTGTTACGTAGTCAGTATCACACCTGGCTGCATTTACTTTCCCAGATTTCTCTGGTACTCATTTTTAGAGGCTGGGCCTTTTTTGGTGTGGTCATACCAGAAAGAATCCCCAGTGCTGGGACTTGAGCTCCATACCACCAGATTAGTAGACCAAGTGCATAACCACTCAACCAGTCACGCCAATCTGTTATTGGAGATCATCAAAATTTTCCTTTTTCCTTGCAACAATAGACAAGTTTTAACCATCTATCTCCTTACACCGTCACTCATCATTTAAATATTTTTCTCTTTTATGATGAGTATAACTGGAGATTGCTGTTCCATAACTGAGCAAACTGTTAAATCTTTTTTAAATTTATGCTGCTGTTCAGTAAATTTAACCTTTATATTTTCTTCGTAATTAGCTGCTGCCTGATTCACTGCTTCTCTTTCTTTCACAGAATGTCTCTGCTGAATTCTTTTCATGAAACGCCATTGAGCTCTTAGAAACTTAGCTTATCATGAACCATTTAAAAGGACTTTAAAAAGGAATTTTTAAAATTTGAAATTAAATAACTGCAATCATATGGCTTTGTTCTATTTTTGGGAGTTGGCATTTATTTTTAATTCTAAAAATAGGCATTGCATCATTTCCTGGTAAAATATGGCATCAATGATCTTTAATTAGAAAGAAAGTTTTGTATCATGGATAATGTTCAGTGGGTTAACAGTTAACCTACTTTCTTTACATCCAAGTCAGTACTTTAACACTATTTAAACACTCTTCTATTGTCTATAATTTGAAAGATCTGAAATGTGAAAAATAGTTTTGTTTTCTCTTTGCTTGTCAGCTTGTTTAACTTGCCTGTTTTCTCTAGATGATATATTTGTATATAAATTATTCAACACAATTAAAGATCTTATCTTCAACTTCACATGATGTCAAAACCAAAATGAACTTCACAGGGCATACAAGTACAAACCAATTCTGTCTGGAGTTTGCTGTTTAATCTTCCTGTTTTCCTTAGTGTATGTCATTTAGCACTTTCTAATTTTTTGTTTTTTTTTTCCAATAATATACTGCTCATGCAGTCTTTCTGTTTTTCCCTGTAGTATTTTTTTTTCTTTCATTTAATTCAGCATAATTTTTAATCTCATATGTAATAATTATAACAACAGGGCATGTAAACAAATGTTATTACTCAAATATAAAATACTTCACATTGAACATACAATGAAAAAGTATGCATATCAAAATGCAACAGGCAGCTGTACACATCAAGCAGATTAGCAGCATCACAATAAGATAGATTTAAAACTCTCTTAGAGCATTGTTTTTCACAGATTTCTATATAACAATCATAAAAGATCCATCAGTCAAGATCTTGGAGTACCTATGACACATAAAGAACTTTGAGAACAGTTTTATATGGATGTCCACCATATCTCCTCAGTTCATATTTAAAAATATAAACTGTTTAACAACACTTCCACTGTGTACATACATATCTTTTGGTACTTAATTTGTCCTGCACTGTCCATCTCATGCAGCTTGTCTCCAGAGGTCTTTATGCATCCATAAGAACACTTAACAAGATCAGTTGGAAGTTTAACTCTATAAAAGCTTAAACTATGCACCTTCTCACTTTGATTGTAATATACAGTATTGCAGCCCAGCAAAAAGACTGTGCTATTGTCTCAAAGAAGTAACTGTAGTACATAAGAGAAAACACAAAATAATATAAAATGCACTGTCAAATTTATAATTCGTACAATACAGAATGTGCAAAACCTCAGCAGAATCAGATTTGTCTGTTATTTTATGATTATATCTTGTAGTTTTCTAACCCACTGTCTCGTGAGTGACTTGACAGAGTCAAAGATACAGATTCTGATACAAGAACTAGAGGGATGAACCCTAATGCAGCAGATAATGGGGTATTTTCTTTTATGCTGTCAAGCATCTCTCTTAAGCCTGATATTCAAACCTCATTCCTGAGCTAATAAACAAAGCTTGAAATGTGGGGATTTGGTGTAACTTGTTCTCTATTTCACTTGCACAACTCTAGCAGAAAAAATAACTATCTATTTTATTACCAGCTGCAAAGACAAGAAAGCCAAACTCCTGCATACATTTGCAGAATAAGTGTGATCATAATCTGGTATAAAGATCAGTAGTTCTAAACTTTTTTTTTCTCCTGATCACCAGCTATTAAAATCTTTCATACAGTAGACCTTCCTGAACCCCAGGTTGGAAACCTCTGATATAGACAATGACAGTTAAAAAATCATATTATGATTACACCACTTCTGGCTCCTTCATCTGTAGACTGATCCTGTAACATATGATTACACCACTTCTGGGTCCTGCATCTGTAGATTGATCCTGTAACATATGATTACACCACTTCTGGGTCCTGCATCTGTAGACTGATCCTGTAACATATGATTACACTACTTCTGGGTCCTGCATCTGTTGACTGATCCTGTAACATATGATTACACCACTTCTGGGTCCTGCATCTGTAGACTGATCCTGTAACATATAATTACACCACTTCTGGGTCCTGCATCTGTTGACTGATCCTGTAACATATTATGATATCACCACTTTGGGTCCTGCATATGTTGACTGATTCTGTAACATATTAAGACTACACCACTATGGGTCCTGCATCTGTAGACTGATCCTTTAACGTATTATGATTACACCACTTTGGGTCCTGCATCTGTAGATTGATCTTGTAACATATTATGCTTACACCACTCTGGGTCCTGCATCTGTTGATTAATCCTATAACAGAACACCTTTTCTGTGCTCATTCACATCATTAGACCATGACCTTTAAAATATGCGCTGGGAGAAGCCTTTATCATTTGAAGGACAAACATAATTTTAAGTTCATCCTGAAAGACTTCAAGACTGTGGAGCAAACTAATCATTCTGGTGCTGTTATTTTAGATATATATAATAATACTTTAAAAAAATATGACAACATCTAATACACAGTTATGAAGAAAAACGAATAACTTGTCATTTATAGTTACAACTGAGTATAACTGAATTTTGTTATATCATTATGTTAAGATCAGATTTCTTTCTCTTTTTTTTTTGTTAAAGAATGTCCAGTATCAGGCCTTACTTAATATATATCAAATTCTGGTACTTTGACAGAAACTCACAACATGGACATGACAATTCAACTTTTTTGTTTTTATTTGAAAAAAATAGATTTAACTTTTTTTTTTTTTAATGAGAAAAGTAGGTCTAGGCCATCTGATAAATTTAAAGAATAATGTTTAAATCCACAATGCTTCTGATTAAATCTACTGACATGCACAAAATATAGTTTATGATAACATGTTTTTAGTTCCATAAAGTGCTGCAGCTACCCATTAACAGAGATTTTCCTCATATAAAATTTCAGTCCAACAGCTAAAAAGTCTAAGGAAATCAATAAGACCCACTATATTTGACAGTGTTTGTTTTACCAAATCAGAGTTAAAGCAGTACCTTCATTCTATCTTTGCCAGTAAACTACTTTCATCATTAATACTATAATCAATAGCTCAGACAATGATGCTATAATCATGCACTTCTATAGTATTTCTAGTGGTACCGCTAATGATGAAACCCAGTCTCCCGTATATCCTGGCATTCACATTGTTTTTCATATGCATATTAACTCTTTACAGGCTTCTGACCAAAAATTTGGCCTTGCCACTCTCTAAGCGTGGTGCTTATGGCCAAAAATTTGGCCATGCTTCGTTTCACTTTAAACAACCGGTGTAACGTTTAGATTGTAAACATTTAGTGCGAATGCTCCATGACCCTTTTCATAATGGTGGAAGAGTGCTTAGTTACAACCAATTTTGAGTGTGAAAAATGAAGTTTTTGGCCAAGAAATTTTAATTTTTGCTGATGTAGATAGGGGTATGGATATGCCCTGTGACCAGACTACTGTTCTTGAATGTATCCCAAGTAGATCCAGACATATTAGATGACTGAAGAAGTAGTTAGAAGGTTATTTCAGACATTATTTTACTGGAGAATGGCCCATATGATCACAAGATGAGACTGACAAGTAGTTCTAAGCATCTCAGATGGTACATATTGTACATCTAGCCGATGGTAAGTAGGACACAATTTTTGTCTAAAAACATCACATTACTTCTTTTTTCCTAAAAAAACTCTGCATTTATGAAATCTTCATACATTTAGTTATATTTTGAAACATAATAAGTACACTTTTCACATGGAAAAACTGTGTTTTCATCCACTTTTACTAATATACCCCTATACATATCAAGACAATGCTTTTACTCCAGCACCCAACTGAACCTCCGTGTTTTGTCCCCCTGGCATGGAAAGAGTTAAGGAAACTTGTTAACATATTTTTTCATATACACACACAATGAAACTCTGTACATGCACTAAAAAAGTACTTAAAATATGAAAAATACCTGGTGCATTCTGTCCTATTTGAACCTATTTACTTCAACAACAAACAAAAAAATTACTTATTTTTGAAACTGGCAGGCTCAATATGGCTTTTGTTGTAAACAAGAATTACATACCTCTATAATTTTCTTAAAAACTTCATTTCAACTAAGTAAAAGGTGCCAGTTATATTATATGATGTGTCTTTTAATACAAAAACATATTTTCATACTGTATAAACAAATTTTTACAACAATTAGACCTAAATGAGAAGTTCTGTTTTATCTTTTTGCTAACTTTGATGAAAATAAGGCTTTGCCATGTATTAATATCACCCTCAGTTTTCATTTTAACTCCTTTTTTTTTCTACATGGCAGAGGCTCTAAACCAGTGGGGAATTCCCCACTCCCCACCACAGTGAGTTTTAGGATTTCAGGAATTTGGGACCAGAGATTTTAAAGGGAGAAACCAAGCGTGTATATTCTTGGCTCTAGGATAGAGGGAGGAGTGAAATTTATCTGGCTCAGCTTGGACGCCGACAACCATTGGCATGAAACTGCTTCGAGATCCATAACCTGAAAATAACTGAGAACCACTGCTCCATAACTTTAGCCCTTGTATTATCTACTATGACTTCTTTCCATGTTACATTTATTGTCCATCTCCTTTTCTATATATAATATTCATATTTCAATGTACAACTACCCACTTGTAAATGTTATGTTCATGAATTTTGTTTTTCTGATGATTAAAACTTCCAGAGAATACGAAATGTCCACAATAAACTTCACTTTCTGGGGGTTTTTTTTTTTCCTTTTTTTTTTTTCTCCTACCATCTACCAGATTTATTTCCTCGGTTTCAATTCCAATATTGCAATTTAGCACAGTTTATATAATCTTATGCTCTAGAACAATTATGATTTCAAAGAAGCTTTACTTTTTTGGGGTTTGTCTCCGAGACATGCTTGACATTTGAAAATTTCCCTTTTATACGAGTACTGATTCACTGAACTTCCATATATTAATAATAATAATAATAGATTGGTATGGATTCCCAAAGTATGAGCAGAAGCCCTGTGATGATTCAACATATCATTATGAGAACTGTGAAGGTATCATTAAAAACTAGACAAATGAAAAGCTGTAAAGAAACAGCGATCTCAGATTTTATTTTGTTATTTACAAGAACCAAATAAATTAGCTTCTCACTGGCCATGGAATTTGACAGCACATTGCACATTTCAAACTGGGCCACCAGAAGATGAACTGTCACAATTTTCAAACAAAATAAAAAGCTGTTAAGAACCTTTACCCGACAGTGCTTCTGCAGACGCAAACTTTTATTTCTGCAGTAAGTATGACTCATTCGGTGCATTTTCAATTCAACTATCAGTAATAAACTGTACAAAAAGTGCCAGTTTCTGAGTTCTACTGACATATATTGATAATTTTCATCACTCTGAAAAAAAAAAAGTGAGACTGGTATCTATGGATTATTCTCTTCATTTAAAAAAGAAATGGGATGTATCTATGGATTATTCTCTTCATTTAAAACAGAAAATGGGACATATCTATGAATTATTCTCTTCATTTAAAAAAAGAAATGGGATGTATCTATGGATTATTCTTTTCATTTAAAACAGAAAATGGGACATATCTATGGATTATTCTCTTCACTTAAAAAAAATCTGTGGGAATTCTCTTTATTTAGAAAAAAATAATGAAAATTCCCATCAATCAAAATGGAAAAATACACATAGAAGGGACAGATATTGAAGAAGTCAATCAATTTGCATACCTTGGCAGCTACATAGACCAGGATGGTGACACTAGAAAGGAAGTTAGGATCAGAATTGCAAAAGCAGCATCAATCTTCAAGAATCTTGAGAACATATGGAATTCAAAAGTTATAAGCACAAAAACCAAGTTAAGACTATTCAATTCAAATGTAATATCCACCCTCATTTATGCATGCGAAAGCTGGAAAACAACTAAAGAAATAGAAAAGAAATTAGACTCTTTTGAAAACAAATGCCTAAGGAAAATACTCGGCATCAAGTGGAATGAATTCAAGAACAATGCAGAGATAAGACAGATGACTGAACAACAACCAGTCTCACGGGTGATCAGGAAAAGGAGATGGACATATGTTGGCCACTTGATGAGAAGAAATGAGCAGAGAATCCCAAAACAAGCTATCAAGTGGAACACAACAGGCCGAAGAAAAAGGGGCAGACCGCGTGAAACTCTGAAGAGAACATTATTAAGAGAGGCCAAGTTAACAGGCATAAAATCCTTTGATGAGGTTGAAAGACTCGCCGAAGACAGGAAAAATTGGCGAACTACTTTGCGAGCCCTATGTGACGTCTAACGGCACGGGAAGGATATAAGATATAAGATAAGATAAGAAAAAAACACAAGAGCATAAATACGACAGCAAAAGGATGTATAAGCTAATTTATTTGAACTTTGGATCTGCATAAAACAATAAAGGCTATCTACAGCATGTCATATTTCTCAAGCTGCAAGCAGCTGAAGGTACTCATATGCATAAGCTGAGCTACTTGTTCGCCAATTTGTACTTAGATTCTGTGCCAACCAGTAAGTTTTTATTCAGCTGTTTTGGTTATGAAAAGAAGAGAGTCCTATCCTTGGCTGCACCATCCTGCCTGCTTTAATATCATTTACCATAATGTACCCGTTGAAGCAGATTTTTTCAGCACTGGCAGAAAACAAATCTGAGTACCACAGAAATATCAATGCACAAAATGCAATATATTTTGTACATACAAAAACATTTCAACATTTTAATGAATTATTTGACAGCAAGAATTTATGTCGTATTAAACAGCTAAATGAATGTTAAAAATACCAAACATTTAACGCTTTTCTAATTTATTTATATTTCATCTTTCACAATTTTCACTTTGCATTATAAAACTATCATTAATACCAGTGTATACCTCAGTAAAATGATATTCACAAGGAGCTTTCGGTTTTGACATCAGCCTGTTACTCTGCTTCAGTGGGGTCATATAAAGCATTTAAAACTGAAGGGGATATCTGAACCAAAATTTTTGGAACCACTGCATTGATGCACTTTTGTTTTTCCTTCCTTCAATACCCAGTGGAATTTTGACTGGAGACAGGCTTCATCAGTGATCTGATAGATTTGTGAAAACTTCGCTAAAATGCAATCGTCACTTCAGCACTGATATAACTAAATATTATCCCAGAGAGCTGAAAATATTCCAGTACTAACGCACAACCCTGGTCATTATCATCAAGTGCTCATCATTATCAAATCCCAAGTATTATAGCTGAGGATGAACATTCTTCTCCATTTTATGTTACACTCTGTATGTCTTTAATCTCATCTGTCACCGGTGCTTTCTTGTGCCACCTGGTCAGCACGTTGCAGTATTTCTCACCTGACCTGCTTCGTTTGTTGGAAATAATATGAAAAATATGTATTCTGAAATAGTGCAATACTTCCTAGTGGCAGAATCATACAGCTGTGAAATGATACTTGTAGCCTGCAAAACATGATACTAACAGCATCAATATGAAATAATACTTTATAAACTGTTGGTGTAGAATAATGTAAGCAGACAGTTATAGGTAGAACAAACCAGCGTACAAAAAAAAAAAAAAAAAGCTGTGCTATCACAAATGACAGCTTCATAAGAAATCCCAAAATAAATGTTGGTGCCATATTTAGCAGCTTGCAGATGTGGAGGTCTCTGAAATTGGTATAGCTTACTTCAGCATTTTTTTGTTTTTACAATGATATCATAATTGAAACAAGAAAAGCTGAACACTTGGCTCATTTAGAGTTCACTCCGCCTCCAGACACGCCCACATCACATCAACGCACACTTCCCCTTTAATTTGTCCCGCCTTTTCTGTGACTTGGATTTGTTTGTTTCAAGCTGTAGACTGATTGTTCTCCTCTTCTCTAGCTGAAGTAGTTCTTGAAACAGTTCCTTCACATTGTGATTGGTCTTTGCTGAAGTCTCCAAGAAAGCACAGTTCCATTTTTTGGCTAACTCCACCCCTTCCTGCACAGAACACTCCCTGTTTACATCATCACACTTATTCCCAACCAACATGACAGGAATACCCTCAATGTCACCCTTCAGTTCCACTATCTCATCTCTGATTGGTTTCAGTTCTTCCAATGACTGACGACTAGAAATAGAATATACTAAGATAAAAGCATGGCCTTTTGAGATTGACAGACGCTGCATGGCCGGGAACTGGTGGCTTCCTGTTGTATCTGTTATCTGAAGTGTGCATACTTGCTTATTGCAGCTGATCACCTGCGGATGACAGAAGAAACCTGATGATTAACACATGAGTCCATTTGAAAGTTACATTTGTTCATACTTATCAAGGAAAACAGATGCTTTTGTTAAGATCAGCTCAAATGATTTAAGGTGGCAGTACATGATACTGATAAAATTATATTTTTATTATAAATAAATACATGTTGATTTTAATTATACTTTGTACTTTAAATTAGCTTAAACTTTGCACTTTAAATTAGGTTTAACTTGAAATTACAGTCTGTGCTTTAATGTTGGTTAAACTTGAAATTACAGTTTGTCTTAAGCAAGGGAGTAGCACAGTTCATAGTGAAATGATATTTTCAGTAAATGGCATGGTAGATCTTCAGTCAACCAGCTACAAAACTGGGTACTTGGCACGTTTATGTAGAGGAAACTGCCCATGTAGTATGACAATGTTCATCTGCAGGGTGAGGCACACCAAATACACTGAATACATGACCATCATGGTATTATGGAATATGAACATATGACCACTTTGACATTACGGTATAATCAGATATTCACACAAAAATGACTCCCTGGTCTGACTGGCTTGGAGAAGGGTGACTGGCATTTTTGTCAGTTTCGATTCCATTGCATGTCCCTATTCATCTGAACACTACTGGATTCCAAATAGTACAGACCAGTATCACATCTAATAGCAGGATCAAAATAATGGTTTGTGATGGTTTTATCCATGTCACTGAGTCTATGTGGACACTGGGCTGGTGTACTGTGACAGGAGGTGTAAAGCTAGACTCTCATGCGGCACAAATCTTATGAAGACTGCACTCACTTCATCCACCCGTGTCCTTGGCTGACGATCAGCTAAGCAATCATTGCCCATTATGCCCTGTGGTGTCCTGCAGGGTAGCAACAAATTCTCTCTACCTCTCACAGTTTCCAGCTAGCAAGGGCGTCTCTATTATCTATTGTTTATGGCTAGTAACTATTTAAAATCTTACTGAGACAAGCTGTATGGAATGAAGATAATTTACCCATTTCCTTTTCAGTTGTTCTCCAGCATTCTGCTTCATAGAGAAGTATGGATAACATACAAGTCTGGGAACGGCTTTATTTTGTTTCTAGTACTGTACTGGGAGGACTTCCAGATGTTTCTAAGAGTAATGAAAGCTGTTCTCACTTTATTTATTCTACTCTTTATGTCTTTGTTGCTCCATCGGATGTTAGCATGTTTCCAAGGTATCTGTTTCTGTTCAGTACCGTGCGTTGGGTCGCTTTATCGATCCTTCCGGTTTCCCGATTTGTAGGTAGGGTCGATATAGCGACTCTTGGTTAGTTTCAATAAAACAACCGGTGTAACATTTAGATTGTACATATTTCGTCCGCATTTCCGGTGACAGTTTTCAAAATGGTGAAAGAGTGCTTAGTTACGAGCGATAAAAAGGAAGAGAAACAGAGACATTTTTCAATTCTTGATGATGTAGATAGGGGTATGGACATGGCCTGTGACCACCCCACTGCTCCTGAATGTATCCCAAGTAGATCTAGACATATTAGACGACTGGAGAAGTAGTTAGGATGTTACTTCAGACATTAATTTAGCGAGAATGTAACATAGAATCACAATATGAGATCGACAAGTAGATCTAGACATCTCAGATGGTAAGTAGTGTAGATATAGACCTAGCCTATGGTGAACTTGGCACAATCATTGTCTAAAAACATCACATTACTTCTTTTTCCCTAAAAAAACTCTGTATTTATGAAATTTTCATACATTTAGTTATACTTTAAAACATAATAAGTACACGGAAGTACATGGAAATACTGTTTTCCATTCCATTTTACAACTATACCCCCTAACATATCAAGACCCGCGCTTTTACTCTGGCGCCAACTGAACGTCTGCGTTTCTTCCTGTGGCATGGGAAGAGTTAGCATACCAATTTCTGCTGGATTTGCTAGTAATTAATCATATAAACATGTTATGAATGGACAAGCTAACGCAGCCTCTTTCGCTATTGTTTGTGCTTGTGTACGAGAAAACTATTACACAATGTAAGTTAGGTTACAAACCTGTCTGTACGTGTCCTCAATAGTCGGTATGTAGTTCTCCCTGAAAGTACCTTTGACAAATCTGAGCACCAATGAGCTCTTGCCAACTCCTCCTGCTCCAAAAACGACGACGCGGTAATCGTTAGACTGTTCTGGCATAACTCGTAGTCGCACTGAGCGATCTTTCGGTATCTGTGAACAAAGAGAATGATCTGTTTGTATCAATGAAGACAGAGAAATTTGTCACGTGGACTGATGGTCTGCCAGGGTGCGAGAAGAATGAAACATCTCTCATGAGACACACACGGACAATCTGTCGGGTGCAAATACAGATTAACAGTGCTGCAATATGAACATAAACAAACCACAGTATCCCACTATGTTAGTTATTTATCAAAAGATTATTTGATCAGAAAGAAAGAAAGAAACGGATATGGACAATCAGAATAAATGACGATGAGAAAGTGCGCCATTGTGATTGTACATTTCTCGGAACTACAGATATATATGTGTGTGTGTGTGTGTGTGTGCGCGCGCGCGCGCACTTCACACGCGACGATCAACGTCTATTTTATCTTCTTTCAGGAATGTCAACTAACGTTCATAAGCCAGCGTTGTCCTAAGTGTTGAAACGTAAGTGTTAAAAGAACGAAGGTAGATAGAGGTTTATGGAGCAGTTTTACAAAGCGAGGGAGGGAGTGAGTAAAGTGAGAGAAAAAAACGAATAGAAAGTATGAGAATGTATAAATGAAAAACATACAACATTCGATATTTCGGCGTGAGCCTTTTTCGTGGACTACATACACAACGAGACGAAAACGAAGAACTTATCTGAATGTGGCCTGCTCCAGGAGTAAAAATCAGAGAAGTGTGTGTCATAGAAGGAACACGCCGACCACACAAAGGATACCCGATAGAGCCAATCGTAAAGAAGAGGTGGAGAGAGAGGGGAGGAAAACAAGTGGTAGAAAGGAGTGGGGGGAAAGGCAATAGAAACAACCAGTCTGTACTATTTGGAATCCAGTAGTGTTCAGATGAAGAAGAAGAAGGTGTCGGGGGAGGGGGGGGGGGAGGCGAAGCGGAGAGATAATGAATGAAGAACATAAATACCTGCAGGGAGAAAATGTGAAACTGGTGAACAGGACAAGACTCTACACTGCAGTCGCCATCCCTTTTAAAAGAACGAAAGCTCTCCGTCTGTGATGAGAAATGTTTACCATTTTAGACTGGAAGTTATTTGGTGTATTTAACAAGAGTTTAAATCATTAACTCTTTGATTATCAAACAAAATCCAGAACGCATGATTTATTTATTTTTTTGAATCACATGAAGACAGAATTTTTAAAATAATAAATTTGCCGCAGTAAGCAGATAAGTGTTGTTTTACTGAATCTAGGATCTTCTTCAGCAAAGGGGTTAAGTATACGAACTCTTTCGTTCCTGGACTATTTTTCATGCTGTTCTAGAATAAATTTTGTTGAGAATTTTCGACAGAAATAAACTAGAAGGGAGTTACACGATAATTTTAAAAAAACATGGGTTGGATTTGAAATATGTCATTTTTAATTTCATTTCGATTTTGCCTACATTTCATTCTCAGCACTTAGCCGCATAGGCGAGCAAGACTCAACTCTGTCAGTGTTGTTTTGGAGCAAAAGAGTTAAATATATGGTAAAGAGGATTAAGTGAGAGAAAACTTAAATAATTTGGACACATTAAACGTCATGATAATCTAGAAAGAGACCGTCTTGGAAGGGTACATAATGGGAAAAAGAAAGAGTGGAAGACCAAGGCGAAGATGGCTGTAAGACATCGCTGATGATCTGCAAATGGATGCATCAGCAGCAGGCCATCTTTCTCACAACCGAGAGGCCTACAGGAGTGCTGTTAGGGAGGCAAAGTTCCACAAGGGACACGTAAATGAATGAATGAATATATATATATACATATATAGTCACAGAATGAGTAGAAACCTCCAACCCAGAGGAAAGATAAAATACTAAATACTAACTAAGCCGTCACAACAACAAAAACAAATAATAATAACAACAACAATAATAATAATAGGCTAGAGAGAGAGAGAGAGAGAGAGAGAGACGATGACCACAGAATATATCTTTTGTCTCCTTAGTCTTGCTATCTTTTGTTTCCTTCGTCTTGCTATCTTTTGCTTTCTTAGTCTTGCTGTCTTTTGCTTTCTTAGTCTTGCTATCTTTTGTTTCCTTCGTCTTGCTATCTTTTGTTTCCTTAGTCTTGCTATCTTTTGTTTCCTTAATCTTGCTATCTTTTGTTTCATTAGTCTGGCTATCTTTTGTTTCCTTAATCTTGCTATCTTTTGCTTCCTTAGTCTTGCTATCTTTTGTTTTCTTAGTCTTGCTATCTTTTGTTTTCTCAGTCTTGCTACATTTCTTTAACTTCTAGAACGCTCCATCCTCGCCCTATTATACGGTTAATGTAACGAACACTGTAAATACAGTGGGTTAGAAAAAGAGCTATGGAATTTGCATCGTTAACGCTTGTTATATAAACTGTCAGCTTCTAAGAAGTAATGATGCCACTTATGCATAGATTTATCACCCGGATTTTCTTTTTTTGACATTCAGCTTCTGCACGATCGTCAAGAATACTGTTTCTGTAAATCACATCCCGGATTTTCTTCTTCGGCGATGTCACAAACGAGTGATGTAATATATAACTGCAAGTGTATTGTTAGTGTACAGATACTGCCACCTGCTAATGTAACTGTAAATGTGCTGTTAGTCTACAGATACTTATCTTATATTGTATATCTTCCCCGTGCCGTCAAACGTCACATAGGGCTAGCAAGGTAGTTCGCCAATATTTCCTGTTTTCGGGGAGTTTTTCAACCTCATCAAAGGATTTTATGCCTATTAATTTGGCCTCTCTTAACAATGTCCTCTTCAGAGTTTCACGTGGTCTGCCTCTTTTTCTTCGGCCTGTTGTGTTCCACTTGATAGCTTGTTTCTGATTCTCTGATCGTTTCTTCTCATCACGTGACCAACATATATCCATCTCTTTTTCCTGATCACCCATGAGACTGGTTGTTATTCGGTCATCTGTATTATCTCTGCATTGTTCTTGAATTCGTTCCACTTGATCCCGAGTATTTTCCTTAGGCATTTTTTTTCGAAAGTCTAATTTCTTGTCTATTTCTTTAGTTGTTTTCCAGCTTTCGCATGCATAAATGATGGTGGATATTACATTTGAATTGAATAATCTTAACTTGGTTTTTGTGCTCATAACTTTTGAATTCCATATGTTCTCAAGATTCATGAAGATCGATGCTGCCTGCTTTCTTAAATCTAATTCTTTCTGGTGTCACCATCCTGGTCTATGTAGCTGCCAGAGTATGCAAATTGATTGACTTCTTCAACATCTGTCCCTTCTACGTGTATTTTGCCATTTTGATTAATGGGAATTTTCATTATTTTTATTTTGCCCTTGTTAATTCTGTCTTCTGCCGCCGAGTGCTGTAATGAGCGATCGAATATTTTGCATGATGCAGCCCATGAATTTAATACTCATTATTTCGCAACGGCAAAATTTGTATTAAAGTTTTATGCAATGCGATATTAGGACTTAACTCCAGACTGAGATACTGACAGAGCTAATAGAAAAATTCGCTGATTTACTGAACCTAGGAAACAGCAAGGATGGGTAACTGCTGGTGGTAGTTGGTTTTTTTTTGTGGGGGGGGGGAGGGTTGGTGGGGCATACACGTAGAATTTCTGTTGACGATGAGATTCTGGAGAAAACCCTTCTTCTTAACTAGATTAGTCTGCATATGAAACTGAACGCAGAAGATTTAGACCAGTGTTTCCCCCCACGTGGAGCGTTGGGGCAATATGAATATTGGGGAGGGGATGGGGGAGGGATTTAGAATATATTTATATTATATTTTTCAGAACTTGCCTGACTGTTATGCTGTAGGGGGGAGGGGGCATCAAAATGTCTGAGGCGCTGAGGTGGAGCATGATCCAGAAAAGGCTGAGAAACACTGATCTAGGGAACCCCCACTTGTGCCGACAAAGATTTTAAAAAATTAACGCTTAAATTATTAATTTAATTATTACTCAGTGTATACCTGAATTATTAATCTGATTATTATTTAATCAACGTAAAATCGTGAGTGAGGAAAATCAAAACATGAAAACAAATACTTCACTACTGATGTCGAAAGCTACCGAGTGCCATGTGTAATCAAAGCAACTGTACAATGCGGGTGCGTGGACATTAAAACAACACATTCATTTAAAGAAATTTAGGTCCCCAAGTGTGGCTGCTGTATGACATAATGTAGTGTATATTTCATGGACAATTCATAGGACACGTTATGAGAGAAGTTGGATTGGAATATCTGGTAACAGCATGGATGATTGTCGGCAAAATAGACCGAGGCAAACAGAGAGAGAAGATGACAGAGGGCAAAATAGACCGAGACAGACAAAGAGAGAAGATGACAGAGGGCAAAATAGACCGAGAAAGACAAAGAGAGAAGATGACAGAGGGCAAAATAGACCGAGACAGACAAAGAGAGAAGATGACAGAGGGCAAAATAGAACGAGGCAGACAAAGAGAGAAGATGACAGAGGGCAAAATAGAACGAGGCAGACAAAGAGAGAAGATGATAGATGGACTGATGAAGTGGCACTGAGAAAGAACACCAGGTCCAGCTCAAGCACGACCGTCAGTGTCTGTCGGAACTGCACTGGATAGATTTCATGGACGGAAAAGAATACAAAAAATTTTTTAAAATGTAACAACTGAAATCCGCAATAGAGAAGACGAAAACAGAAGGTGAATGGACACATCAAATGGCACAAGGATGTATTAAAAAGCTGCATCGTCCATCCAACCAAAGCTCCCTGCTCAGATTTCGCTGAAAGTAAGTCAAGTAGCTATGCCTTGTATCTGGACACCAAAGTTACAGCAAAGAAAAATGACATACCAAAATTGTGACAAATAAGACAAGGATAACAAAATCGTGACAAATAAGACCAGGATACCAAAACTGTCACAAATAAGATCAGGATACCAAAATTGTGACAAATTAGACCAGGATATCAAAATTGTGACAAATAAGACCAGGACACCAAAATTGTGACAAATAAGACCAGGACACCGTGGCAAATAATACCAGGATATCAAAACTGTGACAAATAAGACCAGGATACCAAAATCAAAATTGTGACAAATAAGACCAGGATATCAGAACTGTGACAAATAAGACCGGGATATCAAAATTGTGACAAATAAGACCAGGATACCAAAATTGTGACAATAAGACCAGGATACCAAAACTGTGACAAATAAGACCAGGATACAAAAATTGTGACAAATAAGACCAGGATACCAAAATTGTGACAAATAAGACCAGGATATCAGAACTATGACAAATAATAAAAGAGACCAGAACTGTGACAAATAAAACCAGGATACTAAAACTGTGACAAATAAGACCGAGGTACCAAACTTACGACAAACAAAAACAAGATACCAAATTGTGACGAACAAGACGGGGCACCGAAACTGTGATAAACAATACCAGAATAGCGACGTTATAACAAACAAAACGGGACACAGAAGTCGTGACAAACAAAACGGGATACTAAAATTGTGTCAAAAACAACGCATATAAAAACTGCGATATGTGAAACGGGATGCCAGATTTGTGACAAGCAAAACGAGATACCAAAAGTTATAACAGACAAAACAATAAATAACTTGAGCTTTAAAAACACGAATTTCGTGCGGATAGGAATAGTAACAGACGAAGGTTTCCAGTGTTGCATTACGCAGTTGGAAAGAAATTCCGTCAGTTACTGACATTACGAAAACTACTGGAATCAGTCGGTTAGTTTGGAAAGAACACAGAATATCAATGTTGCTTATGAAGCACAGATACGTTTTTTTTTCTTAATTTTTATTTCGAATGCCATCATTCATTCATCATTCATTTGCATGTTCCTTGTGGAACTTTGCCTCCCTAACAGCACTCCTGTGGGCTCTCGGTTGTGAGCATGATGGCCTGCTGCTGATGCATCCATTTGCATATCATCAATGATGTCTTGCAACCATTTTCGCCGTGGTCTTCCTCTCTTTCTTTTTCCCCATTATTTACCCTTCCAAGGCGGTCTTCTCTAGATTATCATGACGTTTAATGTGTCCAAAATATTTAAGTTTTCTCTCTTTAATCCTCTTTACTAGTCAACCTTCTTCAATATTAATTTCTTGTAGCATGGATATATTTGTTCTTTTTTTTTGCGTCCATGATATTTGAAGAAGTCTTCTGTAGCATTTATATTCAAAGGCATTTATGTGTTTCTCAGCTGTTTTGTTAAGTGTCCAGGTCTCACAGGCATATGTTGCGATGGGAAAGATGCATGCCCATCTTTCGAATGCCATTCTGGACGGAATTCTTTTGTTCTGTTTAATCAGTAATGAAGGGGTGATAATTTTCCTAGGGGCTGGAGTGTTAAACTCCATCTCAAAGAAGATCACATCGATCTATATCTCGTTGGGCAGACTTTTGTGGTAAAAGTCCTGTTTCCAAGCAACACGTCGAGGAAGTGATGCAGGATCTTAACCCGAACTGATCTCCTGCTTTGACGTCAGAACTTCAACCTTTTCGGAGATTCTGTCTAGAATAAACTAACCTTTTCGGAGATTCTGTCTAGAATAAACTAACCTTTTGGGAGATTCTGCCTAGAATAAACTAAAGTTCGCGTAATAAAAAAAGGGGGGGGGGCTTAGGGAGTTTAAAACTGAGAAATGATGAGATTTAGAATAAAGACTGATTTTGACTACACTGACGATTACTGTATGTCAAGATTCCGTGGAAGAAGCGGATTGCACAATCATTTATCTTCGCAGTTTTATAAAGCATTAATTTGTGCCATAAAATCAATGTAGAAAAAAGGCAAAATAACACGACCAGCCGTTACGCAACTCGCGGCTTTAACGAACTATTTATTATGTTATAATGATTAATAATGAACATATATACGAAAATACACGATAGCTAGTTAGAATGTGTAATATGTAATCATTTTGTGACAGTTGGTGTTGTGAGAACTGTAGTAAAAATAAAATCTCTTAGTTCAGTGAGAGTTTATGTGCTCTCTCTCCTCTCTCTCTCTCTCTCTCTTAAACTGCTCTTACAGACACCGAATACAATTAATTGTTTTCTGAATAGTCCCGAAAATTTTGTTTAGTAGATAGTCATTTATAACGTATGTAGTTACTTCTGTACTGAGTGAATGTTTAAGAGCGAAACGTAAATGTTATATTTTATTTTATGTCTCTCAGCTTCAATGTTAGTTATGTTTGTTATATGAACAGCATATTTGTAGAATGTCTGGAATAGAGTGAAAGATGTATGATAAAGGGCAGAATGTCAGACGGGCCTGCGTGCCCAATTCTTAACCCTTTTGAAATAAAGATCAATCAATCAATCAATCAATCAATCAATCAATCAATCACTCTTCTCTCTCTTTCCTTCGACATCTTCACCACAGTATCTTCTTGCACAGTTCGGTTCAGTGTATTACTGTTTCAAGTTGAAATCAGTATCTGAGGGAGAACGAAGAATTCAGTCCTTGGGTGCCTGTAAAATGTGAATCTTAGGCCTATCATGAAGGTCTTAGCAGAAGTTACTACGCCCAACCATAAGTGACCGAACGAATGATAATAAAACATAAGATTACGCAACACAACGCAACATAACGTAACACGACATCACATAACACAATATAACACACTGTATAGTGTAATACAATTCAACTCAATACAATACAATGTAATGTAATGTAGCATAATACAATATTGTTTGAACAATCTTGTCTTGTCTCGTCTCCCTATAACTACGAGCTGGTGTTCTTTGCAGCCGATGCTGTGAAGGTGTTGAGCTACAACATCGTATCGGCGTGGGAGCGGGTTATGACAGTTACTTTTTCAGTCCCGGAAGACAACTAAAAAGTAGGAGGTGTGCACTGCTTCTTTCGCAGACTCCACCACCATGGGGACTATGGCGATCCCTGTCCTGTTAGCCAGGCTATGCCTGTTACTGGGGGTACCAACGGAGAGGTGGTACAGGGTCTTGGTCAGCTATGGTTCGCTAACCCTGACGCTAACATACCAGCTATGGGTCGCTGATTGCCTACTCGGATGGCATCTTCAGTTTGAACAATAGCAGAAAGGATATTTCAGCCAAAACCGACTAAGAATCATAAGCATTATTTTTTTTCAGTAACCTTATATTTAATGTGCCTCGATATTAGAAGAAAAACTTTACACGTATGTTCTGAATTACTGGTTTTGACTGCCGTCCTAGCGTTTACTGAAGGCAAACCTGGACGTAAATGGCGGGTAAAAGACAAAGAAGGTTGTATGAAAAATCTTTAGAGCGAAAACTGTCCGAATGAATATACGATGGCCACAGTAAACGTGATTAATATAACCGGGCGTGTACATAATGAGCACATATTACGAATAAATAACGTTGGAAGTTACAGTTTATAAATAAGAAAAATACTCTGTACACAGTGGAACGAATTCAAGACTAAAGCAGAGATAAGAGAAATGCGCATGCAGCAAACAGTCTCAGCAGTGATCAAGAAAAGAAGGAAAGGGGGTGGGGTGGGGGTGGTGGCCACGTCGTGATGAGAAGAAACAATCAGAGAATCAATTGATTGCGGATGATGCCACTCCATTGACTGTCTTTTTGTCTCAGGTTCAAAATGATGTACCCAGGTTTCGTCACCTGTTACGATCTTAGCCAAAAAGTTCTCTCCCTCAGCACTGAAACTCTTCAACAGTTCAGAAGAAATTGCTTTCCTTTGCAATCAATGGTCATTTGTGAGACTTCGAGGAACCCATCTTGTGCAAACCTTAGAAAATCCGAGTTTTTATAACTGCATTTGCACTACCATTGCTGGCTGACAGCTTTAAGGCCAGTTGTTGAGTAGTGATACGCCTATCAGTAAGAATAATGCCCTCAGCGCATTTCAACATTTCTACCTTGGTGGCTGTGGCAGGACGTCCACAGCGCGGCCGATCATGCAACTCCTTATCTCCACTTATTGATTCTTTTATTCTCGGAATCCAGCGACTGACTGTACTTCTGTCGACCGCAAAACTTCCATACACATCACATAGACGCTTGTGAATGTTTGCACCAGTTTCATTCTCTGCAAAGAGAAATTCTATCACAATTCGCTGCTTATACCGAGAGTTGCTAACAGGCTCTATTTCAACGGTTAGGGCAGCCATATTCTTTGGCCCGTTGCGGTGCAATTTGGTTCACACAGTGGTCGGCACATGCCATATTTAAAATGTGCAAAATTTCATGCTTGTATCTTCATTATTAGCTGAAAAAAAAACAACGATGCGGTGATTTACTTTCTGAACACCCCTCGTATAAACAATTAATAAATAGTGTGCTCTATCTGACGCATGTTTCGTGAATTACCGGTGCTATGCTACCATTTCTACTACCATGAAATTTTTTCCACCCAGAATAAAGTCAGCCAATCATTACTAAGGAAAGGGCCTAAAGTTATATTCCTCAGTAATGTACACGTTTAACATGGTTTATACCGAACAAAAGAAAAAAATGTGATTAACATAGAAGAGATTTTTTTTTTAAAACAAGACAAGCAGATTTCCCATAAGTATTAACTCTTTCATTCCAAAACAACACTAGCAGTGTCAACAGATCTTCCATACCTACGTCAATCAATGCTCTAAGTGATATTTCGCCAAAAGTAGTATTCTAATCCAACCCTTAGTTCTGAATTATAGAAAAACTTCAGTCCAGTTTCTTTCTGCCAAAATTTCTCACCAGTATTTTACCTGGCGGAGTCTGGAAATTAATTCCAGAGTGGAAGAGTCAATTAAATGTTTTGGAAAATCACTGCCACTATCGGTTACAGTCATTCGAAACTAGATACTTCGCTTCAACGCTGGACTTAACTATCAACCAAACGTGTACTTCGCTTCAACGCTGGACTTAACTATCAACTAAACGTGTACTTCGCTTCAACGCTGGACTTAACTATCAACCAAACTTGTACTTCGCTTCAACGCTGGACTTAACTATCAACCAAACGTGTACTTCGCTTCAACGCTGGACTTAACTATCAACCAAACTTGTACTTCGCTTCAACGCTGGACTTAACTATCAACTAAACGTGTACTTCGCTTCAACGCTGGACTTAACTATCAACCAAACGTGTACTTCGCTTCAACGCTGGACTTAACTATCAACCAAACGTGTACTTCGCTTCAACGCTGGACTTAACTATCAACCAAACTTGTACTTCGCTTCAACGCTGGACTTAACTATCAACCAAACTTGTACTTCGCTTCAACGCTGGACTTAACTATCAACCAAACTTGTACTTCGCTTCAACGCTGGACTTAACTATCAACCAAACGTGTACTTCGCTTCAACGCTGGACTTAACTATCAACCAAACTTGTACTTCGCTTCAACGCTGGACTTAACTATCAACTAAACGTGTACTTCGCTTCAACGCTGGACTTAACTATCAACCAAACGTGTACTTCGCTTCAACGCTGGACTTAACTATCAACCAAACGTGTACTTCGCTTCAACGCTGGACTTAACTATCAACTAAACGTGTACTTCGCTTCAACGCTGGACTTAACTATCAACCAAACGTGTACTTCGCTTCAACGCTGGACTTAACTATCGACCAAACGTGTACTTCGCTTCAACGCTGGACTTAACTATCGACCAAACGTGTACTTCGCTTCAACGCTGGACTTAACTATCAACTAAAACGTTGTACAAGATGTACACATTTTACAAAGTCATAAACATTTGAACTCAAAACAGAAAAGAAACATTAAAAATCACCTATAAACTGAATAGAACTTGCCATTTATTCCTAAATACTTAGAAAAACTATTTCTTTAAAAGTACGTCAGAGAAATGATAACTATTTGAGTCTTCGCATGTTTGCACGAGTTTCTGAAAATCGCCGTGCACGCTTCTCCATAGCTCCTTACCAATGACAGCAACGTTGTCAGCAATGACTTGTCCAAGTTCTTGAACTGTCATCATAGTCTCCGATACACACGGTCTTTCGGGAATCCCCACAGGGAAAAGTTACAGACACTTAAAACTGGGAAACCGAGAAGCCACGCGATATCCTCGAAACGAGAGATAACCCACTTGAACAGTTGCCAAGCAACAGTTACATGGTTTCGTGAGGTGTTGGTTGTTGCCCCGTCCTGCTGAAAATGAAGACTTTTGATCCAATTCCAAGGATTCTTACGTGCGACAGGACACATGATTCCAACATGGCGATGTAACGATCTGAATTTACACTCACAATTTCTTCTTTGTTGTCACAAAGACCCTGATTCTATACTACACCGTCATTTTTGGAGCAAAGCAGCCTTTCTTGCAGTTCTTGAGACTCCACAGATGACCAGTATTTCATTTTCTGTTTATTGACAAACCTGGACAGATGAAAGTGAGCTTCATTGGTCATCAACTAACTGTTCAAGATTCCTGTTATTTCTGTAGCAAACCAAGCATGGAGATAAGAATTCAATCCTTGATTCTCTGCTTCCGTTTTAAAAGTTGTTCAGCAACTTGGATCTTGTATGGATGAAATCTGATTTCCTAGGCACGAGGCTTAAACTTTTTTTTTTTAATGTTTACACCTAAAATGCGAGAATGCTGACACGTCGAACGTGGTGGACTGCCTTGAGAAGCTTCTCTCACTATCCACAGGTTCTCGGGTGTGAGCACAGCTCCTGCAGCTCTATTTTTCACGTCCAACAACACACTTACTCGTATCCTGGAATTTTACTCACCCACGCCAAGATCGTACTCCCAGTCGAAGCCTGATTAGGGCGATCAACGCTAAAATGACGTCTAAATCGACGCGGCACTTCAGGTCATACATTTTGTTTAGTGCTAACACAAAAAACGAAGAGCGTTAGTCCGATGCCGCACCTTCCAACGATCCACTGTAAAGAAGTCAGCTACAATGGCGTCCATCTGCTCGTTCTGACACCATTCCAACAACTACTCTACGTTATCAACAGCCGAGCCATTTCGAGTTTAAAACATGTCGCTCCTCGGCCTGTCGACACTCTGTGACATTTAAAACAGTGTTTCCCAAGCTTGTTTGGGTTGCAAACCCCTTTTGTCCCAGGCCACATTCTCAACGACCCCCCCCCCCCCCCCAGCGTTTATGCACTATTCGAATAATGGCCCTTTTAAACTATGATATGCATCTCACACCTAAAAACCTCAGGTAGCAAAACCAGTTTATTTAACAACGTAAATGAGTACATTTATAACTCACCTACTGCATTATTTTCTCAACTTTTACTGTGATGGACGAGTTTCATGTAGGGACACAAGTTTCTCTATATCAGGTTGAAAAGTGATAAGGAGGAAAGTATTACTGCCCCCTCCCCCCCCCCCCCCTTTTTCTCCCACTGCCCCTTTTTTTCCTTCACCGCTCACCTGGTCCTTTCAAACGCCCGCGGGGGGTGGGGGGTGGGTGGGGTGGGAAACACTGATTTAGAACAACAGATTGAGATGGCTCGGACACTCGGAGAGGATGAACGAGAACATAGAGACCACAAAAAAAAGATCTATACAGAAGTGATAAACGGGGACAGACCAAGACGGGGAACCAAGACAAGATGGCGGGACAACCTGGAGGAAGACCTACGAGTCCTCGGGGTGGAGAACTGGGAGGAGAGGACTAAGAACAGAGAGGAAGGGAGACCAATTTTGTCTGCAGCAGTGAGCCGCAATGGCTCGGAGAGCTGAATGAAAAGAGAGAACAAGCAAAAATAATGAAGAGCAGGTGCGTACCTAGTGTCGAAATGTGCGTACCTACTGTCGAAATGTGCGTACCTAGTGTCGAAATGTGCGTACCTACTGTCGAAATGTGCATCTATTTGGGAAACAAGAAATCAAATAATGTGGAAAGGCATGGCGCTGCAGGTTCTTATTATCGAAAATAACACTTACCTCGATCACGAGAAATCAAGAAAATTAACGGGGCGCTGTAGGTATTTCTAAGCGAAAATGACACTTACCTCGATCACAAGAAATCAAGAAAATTAAAGGGGCGCTGTAGGTATTTCTAAGCGAAAATAACACTTACCTCGATCACAAGAAATCAAGAAAATTAACGGGGCGCTGTAGGTATTTCTAAGCGAAAAAGAAACTTACCTCGATCGAGAGAAATCAAGAAAATTAACGGGGGCGCTGTAGGTATTTCTAAGAGAAAATGACGCTTACCTCGATCACGAAAAATCAAGAAAATTAACGGGGCGCTGTAGGTATTTCTAAGAGAAAATGACGCTTACCTCGATCACGAAAAATCAAGAAAATTAACGCGGCGCTGTTAGGTATTTCTAAGCGAAAATGACACTTACCTTGATCACGAGAAATCAACTACAGTGGCAAAACGCTGTAATTACTTATCAGCGAAAATAACACGTCGATCACGAGAAATCACATTCAATGACAAGACATAAGTAGTATCAACGAAAATGACACGTGACTCGATCACGAGAAATCAAGTACAATGACAATCAGTCATTTGCATGTCCCTTGTGGAACTTTGCCTCCCTAACAGCTCTCCTGTAGGCCTCTCGGTTGTAAGCAAGTTACCCTGCCGCTGATGCATCCATTCGCAGATCCTCAACTATGTCTTTGCAGCCATCTTCGCCTTGGTCTTCCTCTCTTTCTTTTTCCCCATTATGTATCCTTCCAAGACTGTCTTCTCTAAACTCTCATGACGTTTAATACGTCCAAAATATTTAAAGTTTTCTCTGTACAATAACTAGACGCTGTAAAATACTTATCACCGAAAATGACACTTACCTCGATCACGAGAAATCAAGCGATAATGGCAGAGCGCGGAATGTTGCCTAATTATATGCAAAAAATAAATGACACCCACCATGGCCATAAGAAATCAAACTATAATAACAGCGCGCAGTGCATAGTTATTAGCACTAATGATACTAAGGTAAAACAAGTGCAAGATTCAGCTAACAGCAAAGTATACAGACCTGAAACACAGACACCCCACCCCCACCCTACCTTAGAGGCGAAAAGCTCTCTGTTTTCCGGTACTGAACCGACTTGGCACCGAGAGAAATACATTTTCCAGCAAATATCTTCTATCTCCAACAAGAAAAACCACGAGTCTTCTTGTATTCTGTGTAGTAAGTGTGACAAAGAAGTAGCCTCGTGTGTCTGAAGCTTCTTCTTCAGTCCAGTCCTTTTTATTTTCCTCTACGCTTTTTCTACTTCGCAATTTCCCGGCGGGCTTTCTTCAAAAGGCGACATATGTATAATTCACGCGGGAAATCTTGCGCAATGCGTGCGAGAAGCTGGCGGGGATGGCAGAAAATGGCACCAAAAAAAATTTTTTTTTTCGGACATTTTCTTCCAATTACTCAGACTTTGAGTATGCGATTCTGCAGGTATAAAACAGCATTACGAATTTTGCTACTTATAACACCAGGGGGCTGCCAGATAAGGCCATTGTTTTTCTGACTAAGTTTTTTTTTTTTTTAACAGTGGCAGCAACGGGGGGAAAATCTGCCACTGCGTTTGTTTGTTGTTGCGCTGTGACATTTTGGTCAGATTGCCGTTGTATATAATAGTGGTTTCCAAGTTTTTCTCCGAACTGAGGCACACTTAGTAACGCAAATTTCTGTCCCGGCACATCTGTGTTATTAATGCTGGACTCTCGTGCAGTTAACAATATATATATATATATATATATATATATATATATATATATATATATATATATATATATATATATTTAGCATTTTCAAAGACATTTCATTTATTACCTAATTACAAGATACTGGCATCTTGTGACCAAAAAGCTCAGAGGGCGGGAGAAGTAAAAGTTGACCATCGTGAAACGACATGTCGTCTGCTACGTGCTTTCATCTAGTGCCCACATTAAAAACTAAAACAACACAAGGGGGAACGGGAGAAGCAGAAGTTGACAACGGCGAAATGGAATTAAGGTACAGTAGAATGAACTAGATACTGACTGGAGTAATAGTTTGTGTTTTGTTTTTTTCATGTAACGAAATTTAACAGCACGTTTCCAAAATTTTGAGGCACACTAAAGTGGGTGCCGCGGCACAGCGTTTGGGAATCCCTGGTATTCAGTATATAAGTCTCATGCTCTGTCTTTGGAATGTTTCGAAGTTTGAAATGACCTCATTTGTCGCTCCGTTTGCTCAATACTCATTCGTGACAAGGACAACGGGAGCAAGTTATTTTCGTTGTATCCTCATTGTGCTGAAAGTTAATTCTGTATTTTAAAAAAAAAAAACCTGCGGGAGTGAAGATTCTTGTGCTAGAGATGATAAAGACCTTGCTCAATCTCTCCCCTGGTGCTGCCAACAAATGAAGTCCACATGTCAGTGTAGTCTTCTGAGAAGCATAGCACCTTTTACCTGAATTTTAACTTCACTTCGGATCTAAAACACGGCGTAACCCACTCACCATCCGACATAATGGTTGTGCTTCAACATCTTCACCGCAATGACCGCAAACAACCGCATGCTCAGATTTTCTGGGAGACAGAATGAGAAGACAAAAATAAAAGCTGTTTTAATCAGGGCCAAAGTTTGTTTTCACAGCGGGACTTAGGTGAGAATCAAGTATCAAGTTCAATGTTAAACGGGATTAATCAAAGTAACCAACAACAACAACAACAACAACAACCAGAATACATTTTTGTAGACAGTTACATAAGATCAGTTTTTTTTAGCTACAGTTTTTGTAGCCAATTAACATGAGATCAGCTTTTTAAAACTACAGTTTTTGTAGCCAATTAACATGAGATCAGCTTTTTAAAACTACAGTTTTTGTAGCCAATTAACATGAGATCAGCTTTTTAAAACTACAGTTTTTGTAGTCAATTAACATGAAATCAGCTTTTTAAAACTACAGTTTTTGTAGCCAATTAACATGAGATCAGCTTTTTAAACTACAGTTTTTGTAGCCAATTAACATGAGATCAGCTATTTTAAACTATGGGCACTAACACCATATCCCTATGTGCCTCTAAGGCATGAGAGGATTACCTTTACCTTTTTTTTTAAACATGAGATCAGCTTTTTTTAAACTACAGTTTTTTTTTTTTTGTTGTTTTTTTTTGCAGACAGTTAACATGAGATCAGCTATTTTAAAGTACAGATTTTGTAGACAGTTAACACGAGAAGAGCTTTTTTAAACTAAGTTTATGTAGCCAGTCAACATGAGATCAGTTTTTTTAAACTACAGTTTTTGTAGCCAGTCAACATGAGATCAGCTTGTTTACACTACAGTTTTTGTAGACAGTTAACATGAGATCACCTATTATAAAATACAGATTTTGTAGACAGTTAACATGAGAAGAGTTTTTTAAAACTACAGTTTATGTAGACAGTTAACATGAGATCAGTTTTTAAAAAAAATTTAAACTACAGTTTTTGTAGCCAGTTAACATTAGATCAGTTTTTGTAGCCAGTTAACATGAAATCAGCTTTTTAAATATGCAGTTTTTGTAGCCAGTTAACATGAAATCAGCTTTTTAAATATGCAGTTTTTGTAGCCAGTTAACATGAAATCAGCTTTTTAAATATGCAGTTTTTGTAGCCAGTTAACACGAGATCAGTTTTTTAAATCTGCAATTTTTTAGCCAGTTAGTATATGATTAACTTCAGTTTTTGTTGTTGTTTTGTTTTTAAATTAGTTTTTGTAGCCAGTTAACGTGAGATCAATTATTTTTTAAATCTACAGTTTTTGTAGCCAGTTAACGTGAGATCAATTTTTGTTTTGAAAATCTACAGTTTTTGTAGCCAGTTAAAACGAAATCTGTTTTTTAAATCTACAGTTTTTGTAGCCAGTTAACATGTGATTAATCTCAGCTTTTTTTTGTTTGGTTTTCTTTTGTTGCGTTTTTTATTAGGTTTTTGTAGCCAGTTAACGTGAGATCAATTTTTTTTAATCTACAGTTTTTGTAACCAGTTAACATGAAATCAGTTTTTGTAGCCAGTTAAAGTGTCATTTAACTTCAGTTTTGTTTTGTTTTTTAATTAGTTTTTGCAGCTAGTTAACATGAGATCAGTTTTTTAAATCTACAGTTTTTGTAGCCAGTTAACATCAGATCAGTTTTTTAAATCTACAGTTTTTATAGCCAATTAACATGAGATCAGTTTTTTAAATCAACAGTTTTTGTAGCCAGTTAACATGAGATCTGTTTTTTAAATCTACATTTTTTTGTAGCCAGTTAACATGAGATCAGTTTTTTAAATTTACAGTTTTTGTAGCAAATTAACATGTCATTTAACTTCAGTTTTTGTTTCGTTTTTTAATTAGTTTTTGTAAACAGTTAACATGAGATCAGTTTTTTAAATCAACAGTTTTTGTAACCAGTTAACATGAGATCAGTTTTTTAAATCAACAGTTTTTGTAACCAGTTAACATGAGATCAGTTTTTTAAATCAACAGTTTTTGTAGCCAGTTAAAATGTGATTATCTTCTTTTTTTTTAAATTACAGTTTTTGCAGCCAGCTAACACCGATTAATTAATGTCATTTTTTGAAACTATCAATTTCTGATTATTTTTTTTTTTTAGTCAAAGAGAAGATACATAATTTATGTCCAATGACAGACAGACATGCAGTTATCGACAGAAAGCAAAAGGGCAGACAGGCTGATAGAAACTCGGAGAAGATAGGTAAACACAGCCAAAAACAGGCAGGAAGGCAGACAAATGCAAACACACACACACACACATAAAGAAAATTATTTCCGCCTATTTACCTTCACACTGGACAAGAAACGAAATGGCAACGCGACCGAAGATTCTCTCTACTTGACAATGCTCTCGCGAAACTGTAAAAATATCCAAGTGATCACATTCCCCTTTATATAATTAACACTTTAATCCGAGAAACAAAACGTCACAACTTCAACTATAACAGTGCGCGGTTAAAATATACAACCAGCCTGCAAAGGTACAGAACAATAAAACTATGCGAGAGAAAGTTCTACAGAACGAGCACACTAGGCGAAGACTGCAGGGTAGCAGTGCTACTGTGGAACTAATGACGTTGGCGAGCCGTGGCATTAACAAAAGTAGTGCAACTGCTACGGGAAAATAACCGGAAAACTCAGTCTACAATAATAACCACATGAAATGTCAACTGTCATCATGATTCTTCCTTCCTGTTTTCCGTCAATACTTAGATTTTTTTCCCCCTCCCTTTCCATGCTATTCAGGCGCAGATTCCCGTTTTTTCAAAAGTCCTCGCAACAGGGCGTTGGCAAGGTTCCGGAAACTACACCCTACCTAACAAGACAGAAGGTTGAAATCTGAATACAATAATTAAAGAAGCTACCAATAGCTACTGTTACACCAATAGCTATGTTTTATAAGAGGAAATGCTGGCGAAATGTCTCCTTATCTACAAACAGTAATTTGATGAAACGCTACTGAGGAAAGTCCATTGCGTAAGCGCTCGTTTGTGTGTTTTTACTAGATATTGAACTGAAGGCAGACATGTGTACTCGTCAACTTAAATCGGTGGAAACATGCGTAGCAAGCATATACACGTACAGTATATAATTATGTTCGTGTTGCAAAGGGCAGTGTATAACAAAGTCGGGTATATCAATTAATATTTATAAACAGTATAACAGTATAACGATTAGCGCTCGCTACATCATCATCATCATCAGGTGCCGTGCTGACTGGCGTTGGCTATTATGCTTCGCCAGAGTACACGATCCTTCATGCAGGCCATCAGCTCAGTTGGTGATCTCTTCTCACACCATCCCATCAGACTGTCCAGTATCATTTCTCTTGGTCTTCCTCTTGATCTTCTTCCTTCTATTTTTCCTGTTGTTATAATATTTTCTATGCCCCCTCGTCACATTGCATGTCCTATGAAAGTACATTATCTCTCTCTCTCTCTCTCTTATCTTTTTGACAAGATTTTTTGTCTTTCCAGCTCTTCTCATACATTCTTCATTAGTTATTTTTGCTGTCCAGGGGATTCGCAACATTCTTCTAATAAACCACATTTCTGCTGCATCCAATGATTTTTGATCAGACCTGCCTATTGTCCATGATTCATTTCCATATAACAAGATGGGTTCAATATAGCATTTTAGGACTCGTTTTCTAATATTCATTGATAAAGATGTGTTGGCTAATATGTTTCTCATTCTCTGAAATGCAGTCTTTGCTTGGCCTATTCTGTTCCTAATTTCTGTTCCGCATTTCCCATCTGAAGTTATTAATGCCCCCAAGGTATTTAAATTTCTGCACCTGCTTTAGACTAGTTCTGTTTAATTTTATACTGCATGCTGGTGGATTCTGTTTCTTAGATATAACCATAGTCTCTGTCTTTTTGATGTTCAAAGTAAGGCCTTTCTGTTCACTTTCTTTGGCGATTTTATCCAAGAGATTTTGCAGGTCTTGTTGGTTCTACAGCGAACTCTGAAATGACATAGTGTCTAATCTAAAATGCTTGCCTTGTCTTATCTCTTTCTTCATATCCTCTTCGGTGCTGGATGGGGTAAATAGACGTCTTGATGAGGCCCGGCGATTTGCTTTATATAATGGGATATTTAAGGTTTCTGTCACTTCCTCTCTCCATTTCTTGCGTGGGTGTCTCTTCCCCTGTTTCCTACAATTCTTAGTGTAATTTTTTTTTGTTTTTGGTGGTATATTGTCTGGTGGCAGCTAAGTAAAGTGGCCAAAGCATCTCACTAGCTGGTTCTGTATATAGTGTAACACTATATTTTGGCCAAAAACCATAAGAAATAACATCTTGTTGGCAGAAATGCAGATGAAGCCACTGACAGCAATTATTGAGGAAAGACGCTGGCGATGGGTGGGACATGTGCTCCGAATGACTACCAAAAATAGCACTAAGATGGACAACACAGGGGAACAGAGGTAAGGGTAGATCAAAAGAGAAATGGAGAAGAACAACAGAGAGGATGTTGAGCAATAAAGGGTTCACCTGGGCAAGAGCGGGAAAAAAAAGGCAAAAGACAGGCATTTGTGGAAAACCCTTGTGGAAGCCCAATGTGCCATGGGCACTTAAAGTTCAGAGAGAGAGAGAAAGAGAGAGAGAGAGAGAGAAAGAGAGAGAGAGGGAGAGAGAGACAGTGTGTGTGTGTGTGTTATTCCAGCCTTTGCCCTGGAAGTGTCATTTCTTATTTCCTCTCTTCTTGTCACATATAGTGTTTTCCGTAAAGTCTCATTTTTGTCCTGATGATTTTCCTTCTGTCTGTAGCTCTTAGTGTCCTTTGTTCGATACTGGCAGCACAGAGTTTGGAGGAAAACTGAGACGTACAATGTTCTTTTTGTTTCGATTGTGATGTATTTGTTTTTCTGTCATTTGTCTAGCGAACTACTTTACTTTACTGTAATTGTTCTCAAGTTTGGTATTGATTTTCCCCAGATACTGTACTCTCTAAGTATTTGAAATGCTTCACTTGTTTCAAAGGCTGATTGTAAAGGATGATCTCTGCTGGGGTTTCACCTCTTCCATTGTTTTTTTTTTTAGCATTGATTTCCATGCTCTGCTGTGTGTGTGTTTACATGCAGTTGCTAAGATGTCCATGTTCTACTAGAGGTCTTTCCTCTGGTGTGACTATAAGTGCCCTGGTGTCTGAGTGGTGAAGTGGTTAGTGCACTGGTACCTCATGGCGAAGGTCGGGGTTCGAATCCGGCCGGAGGCAGCCCCCAGTCACCCAGCTATAGAAATAGGTACCCGACTTCTTCTGGAGTTAGAGAAGGAAAGGCGGCCAGGAATGATACTGACCATATCACCCTCTAGTGTGCTGACAGGTCAAGAAAAATATGGGCACTAACACCACATCCATATGCGCCTTCAAGGCATGACAGGATTAGCTGTACCCATCCTGTCTTACTATGAGTGCCTAGTCATCAGTTAATTCACGCTCCACCTGCTGGGTTTGTTTTCCGAGGAATACTGTGAGTTTATCAGCATCTCTCTGGAGCTGGGCAGTTCTGAAGTAGAGTTTGTACTAAGTATGTTAGCTACGCTGCAGATGTTGTCCCTGATATGAACAGCAAGGGACATAGTACACATCCCTTCATCACTCCAGATTTGATGATGAATATGTCAGTGGCCCGCATTTGTTCTAACTATACGCTGTTTTCTTTATAGATTTTTGCGTGGCTGCTTAGATGTACTACCTTCATAATGTTGTAAGATTTCCCACAGTTTATATCTATCTACTCTACTTAATGCTTTTTCTTGATCTATATAGGCAGAATCTGACTGTGTTCAACTGTTAATATTATTATTTTCTTTTATGTTAGTTGCCTTGGGGAGACGGTGGCATCTGTAGAGGCTCTATTTTGTTTTTCACATCCCATCTCAGTTTTAATCAATTATGGTTCAACTCAAAATACTTTAAAAATATATATACATTATATATTTTTAATTTAAACATTTTCCTTAAACTTGAAAAAAGTCACGAACAAGTGGGCTAGCCTCTTATTATAGAACATAAGCGATATAAAGTGTGAGTCTTTCTAACTTTACAACTCTGAAAATGACTATCGTGTATTTCTAAACTCTATAACTCAAAAATATAACGGTGAAATCTATCTGAAATTTATAACTCAGAAATTAACAGTGAAGCCTATCTAAACTTTATAATTCAGAAACTAGAGGGGGAGTCTGTCTCAACTCAGAAACCAACGGTGAAGTCTATCTAAATGTTATAACTCAGACACGAACAAGGAAGTCTATCTAAACTTTATAACTCGGACACGAACAACGAAGTCTATCTAAACTTTATAACTCAGACACGAACAAGGATGTCTATCTAAACTTTATAACTCGGACACAAACAACGAAGTCTATCTAAACTTTATAACTCGGACACGAACAACGAAGTCTATCTAAACTTTATAACTCGGAAACTAAGGGGCGAAGTTTTGACCAGAGATCCCTAATCAACTGTCTGTGATCCAAAGTTTAGTCTCCCACTTGAGTCAAAGTGTAGTCTCCCATTGTGAGCCGACGTTTAGTCTCTCACTGTGAGTCAAAGTTTAGACTCTCACTGTGAGTCAAAGTTTAGACTCTCACTGTGAGTCAAAGTTTAGACTCTCACTGTGAGTCAAAGTTTAGACTCTCACTGTGAGTCAAAGTTTAGTCTCCTACTGTAAGTCAAAGTTTAATCTCCTAATGTAAATCTTCTTCTTCTTCTTCTTCTTCATTGTCTGTCTATATCTGTAGTCCTGTCTCTTGGAAAAATTTCTCTCTCTCTCTCTCTCTCTCTCTCTCTCTCTCTCTGTGCGTGCTTGTGTGTGTGTGTGTGTGTGTAATCACTTCTCAGTGTCTCGTAGTTGATGCATTTCTGGAGGATATGTTCCACAGTTTGGGGCACCTGGGCACATGTACATAGATTAGTAGTACCAACCTTAAACTTTGTATACATATGACTTCGGAGTCGGCTGTGTCCAGTTCGGAGACGAAAAATGATGACTTGTTCCTTTCTGTTTAGCATATGATAGTCATCATGTGGTGGTATTTGTGGTTGCCTGTATGTTTTTATTATGTTTTTCTTCTGATTATAGGTGATCGGTATGTCTGGTTGCTCCATTTCAGTTCCCTCTTTGGCCATACAGCTTTCTCATTGCCTGGTATCTCACAGTGGGAGGGAATCCACTGCAAGATGACTCTATGCTGTGAACCAATTTTTGACAAGGGATTCTTCTGGTAGTTTGTTGCACTGAAGAACTTCCAGTACTGATCTTGCATCTGTGATAATTACTCTGGGACATGTATCAGTTCTGGAATCTGATAGTTTTTCAACCGCGGCAATATTTGCCCTAACTTCTGCATCATAGTTGTTGCAGTATTTTCCGGTAAGTATGGAAATCTTGTCAGTGGTGTTTGGATATTCAATATGTGCTCCTGCCTCTCCATTCTTTATGGCATTGTGTGCAGATCCATCTGTAATACACACGTATCCAGGTGTCACGTGGATATTTGTCAACTAGCAAACTAAGTGTTGCCGTTGATCTTACAAGACTGGTTTGCATCTCACCATTCTGCACACCTTTCACTTCAGTTTGAATAGTTATTTGTGTACAATTTGCTTCTTTCCATGGTGTATGCTCTGGTACAGATGATAATGGAGTGACTACAGTTGGGAGGTCAGGTATCAGCTTTCGCATACGCTTGGCCTGATGAATGAAGCTGCTTCTTTTAAGCCGTCTTAGTGCCAAGTTATTGAATCTCTCCTTCGGGGGATGGCTTACAGAGCTGAGGAATTTCTTTCCCAAGGTCATGACCTTTGCGTGTCTACGTTCTTTTAGCGTTTGAACACCAACTATTTTCTGCATTTCTACTACTGTAAGTCAAAGTTTACCTACTGTAGGTCAAAGTTTAGTCTCTCGTTGTAAGTCATAGTTTAGTCTCCTTCTGTAAGTCAAAGTTTAGTCCCTTAAAGTTAAAGTTTAGTCCCCCTAATGTAAGTTAAAAGTTTAATCCCCTACTGTAAGTTAAAGTTTAGTCCCCTACTGTAAATTAAAGTTTAGTCTCCTACTGTAAGTTCAAGTTTAGTTCCCTACTGTATGTTAAAGTTTAGACCCTACTGTGGTTCAAAGGACTGTTATTGCCGGAGGTGGGGTGGAGAATTCGCTCTCCGCTCCAACGGCGTGTGTCTCAAATAGCCTCTAGCAGTCAAGTCCAGCTCCTGGCCTTCTCGTGGCAGAACTGTTTAAAGTGACAGGAGAAGGGGCGAAGGCGAATATCTGGCGCCTGAAAACCAAACACTCAGAGTAGATGAGAGGCATGTTTGGTAGCTCATCCACCGCTGCTGGCGAGATTCTTAGGCTGCTATATGTGGAGCGGTGCTCCTCCCGGCCAGTGAAGAAAGGTGCAAATGGGGTTGCCGCGCGGCACCACTGCGGAAAAGGTGGTAGAAAGGATAAAGCGAAACAAACAGTCAAATCACGGCACCTCTGGTCTTGAGGTCGGTCACGTTCTAAGCGCACTCATATTGGGTGAAATGCCTGAACCGGCTTAACCCAGAGGTTAAGACACTGCTGGCGAGACTCTTTGGATGCCACGCGTGGAGTGAAGCTCCTCCCGGTCAAGGAAGAAACTGCGGAAAAGAAGTAAGGGTTGATGTGCGGCGCCGATGTGAAAATGTTAAGGAAAGGATAAAGTGAAGTTTAATCGGTATGTCCAGTAGTATCGCTGCGAGAGCTACACATACTACGTTTCCTCTGCTCTAGAGGCCGCCCACGTCCGAAATACACCTACACTGGTGAAATATGCCTAAACCGGCATACACCGGGGGTGAAATTTCATGGCTAAGCATGTCACGCCACCACCGCTCTAGAGGTTGGTCACGCCCGATATACACCCATACTGGTGACATCTGCCTAAACCGGCACACACCAGAGGTGAAACTTGAAGGCTACACATGTCACGGTACCTCTGCTCTAGAGGTCGGTCACATTCCAGACACGCCCATACTGGGATAATATGCCTAAACCGGCTCAATCCAGGGGTGGAGGTCACTAGTGGCGAGGATTCGTCCTCCTGGACAAAAGCTCCATCCTGGTCACAACTAGGAAGGGTAGCGGCCACGACCACAAAATGCTGAAGTCGGAGACACTGGACCAGGGCAGTCTAGATAGGCACCCACCTCTCACCCGGCGGGGATGTATGCGTATCCTAATCACGCTGAGGTTTTCCGGTGAGAAAATCCAACACTGGACTGGATGGGCAACCAACCACCTCTCATCCGGCGGTGATACACGGGTATTTCAAAACACGTCGAGGTTTTCCGGTGAGAAAGTCCAACTCTGGCCTAGTTGGGCCACCACCTCTCACCCAGCGGGGATATACTGATATCCAAAACACGTTGAGGTCTTTCCGTGAGAAAGTCCAACTCTAGACTAAACTGGTGCAACGAAAACCACGGTGTCACGCAGTCCCGCTTCTGAGACCCACCAAGAATACAGCCTTAAGCCCTGCGATACTCTGAACCTCTTGTGGTCCTCTCGGGGATCTCGTGGGGTCCTTTCGGAGATCACACGGGGGACCACGGGACTTAACGAGGACTACAGGCGTAAATTCAGTAGGATCACAGGGCGTCTTGGTGGTAGAAGCGAACGAAGAAGAAGTCCCCTACTGTAAGTTTAGTCTCCTACTGTAAGTCAAAGTTTAGTCTCCTACTGTAAGTCAAAGTTTAGTCTCCTACTGTAAGTCAGAGTTTAGTCTCCTACTGTAAGTCAAAGTTTACTTTTTTTTGCAATTCTTGCGGACTTCACTGTTTTGTTTTGTTTTGTTTTGTTTTAGTTTTAAATCAGACACTTCCAAGAAAGGTCGAGGAATTGTGAGCAACGTGAACTTTAGTGCTTTCCCTGCTGAAATGTCCCTGACAGTCACCTCAGTTACAATATCACAATTTTTTAAACTCGCTCGTAAGCTGACAGAATTTTTGCAAAATACTACAATTTTCAAACTCATAATCTGACACAGGTTTCCTTTTTTTTTCCCCAAAAATCAGAATTTACAAACCCCTAATTTGACACAGGTTTCAACTTTTATACGAAACATCAGAATTTACAAACTCATAATCTGACACAGATTTAAACTTTTTGCCATACATCATAATTTTAAAACTCATAATTTAAAGCTTTTCCAGTTATTTCCCAAGCAGCAGAACTTCAAAACTCAGAATTTCACGCAGGTTTCCACTTTCTTTCTTTACTAAATACAGAATTTACAAACTCAGAATTTGATGCAAGTTTTAACTTCCTTTTTTTAAAATAAAAACAAATATATCAGAATTTCAAAAGTCACAATTTAACACATTTTCACTCCTCACACACCCCCCCCCCCCCCCCGCCCAACCATATCAGAAATTTCAAACTCACAATCAGACATTACTTTCCACATTTTGCCAAATATCAGAATTTGCAAGCTCATAATTTGACACGGGTTTTCATATTTTGCCAAAGAGCAGAATTTACAAACTCATAATCTAACGCAAAATGTTTGTTGTTGTCTCCTGCTATGTACTAGATTACCCCAGGTAATTTTGGCTTACCATCTTGGGCCAGAAGACCTGGAAGTGCCACTGCTTGGTCTGGCTAAGTTATGATAGGCGATTTTTTTTAAAAATGTTCGCTCATTCCTCTTTTCTAAGTTATACAATATGCCATGCATCTGTTACTGAGGGACGATCAGATGGATACCCGTCAAGTTTCACAGCAAACTTGGACTAGAGTTCCTCCTGTGAACTCTTTATTCCCTGTGCTATCAAATCAGAGAACTACAGCTTTGTTTGCTTGTCTGTGTAGAAAGAAAATGTAGTTATCAGTCCTTATATCAATCCATATAGGCATTTAGGAGTGTGGCGTTAGTGTTCATATTTTCCTTGACCTGGCGGCGCACCAGAGCGTGATGTGGTCAGTACTTGGCCTGGCTGCCCTTTCTTTTTCACCTCCAGAAGCAGCCATGTAACAGTTTCTATGTACACTTGGGTAACTGGGGCGTCTCCGGTGTACACTTGGGTAACTGGGGCGTCTCCGGCCGGGGATCTTGGAAGTTTTGGCCGGCGTTGATTCGCCAGCCCGAATAACCTTAGCGTGACACTGAGGAAGAGGCGGGGACATGGTTTTGGCCAGGTCAGATTCGCCAGCCCAGATAACCATGAAGTCACTCATAGAGGCGGAGGCAGGGTCTTGGTCTGTTTATATCTGTGCAGTTCTGATAACCTTGGCATCACACAGGAAGAGGCAGGAACAGGGTCTTGGTCTGCTCAGATCTGCGCAGCCCCGATAATCTTGACATCACACAGAAAGAGGCAGGGACAAGGTCTTGGTCTGCTTAGATCTGCGCAGCCCTGATAATCTTGACATCACACAGAAAGAGGCAGGGACAAGGTCTTGGTCTGCTCAGATCTGCGCAGCCCTGATAATCTTGACATCACACAGAAAGAGGCACGGACAAGGTCTTGGTCTGCTCAGATCTGCGCAGCCTTGATAATCTTGACATCACACAGAAAGAGGCACGGACAAGGTCTTGGTCTGCTTAGATCTGCGCAGCCCTGATAATCTTGACATCACACAGAAAGAGGCACGGACAAGGTCTTGGTCTGCTCAGATCTGCGCAGCCCTGATAATCTTGACATCACACAGAAAGAGGCAGGGACAAGGTCTTGGTCTGCTTAGATCTGCGCAGCCCTGATAATCTTGACATCACACAGAAAGAGGCACGGACAAGGTCTTGGTCTGCTCAGATCTGCGCAGCCCTGATAATCTTGACATCACACAGAAAGAGGCACGGACAAGGTCTTGGTCTGCTCAGATCTGCGCAGCCCCGATAATCTTGACATCACACAGAAAGAGGCAGGGACAAGGTCTTGGTCTGCTTAGATCTGCGCAGCCCTGATAATCTTGACATCACACAGAAAGAGGCAGGGACAAGGTCTTGGTCTGCTCAGATCTGCGCAGCCCCGATAATCTTGACATCACACAGAAAGAGGCAGGGACAGGGTCTTGGTCTGCTTAGATCTGCGCAGCCCTGATAATCTTGACATTACACAGAAAGAGGCAGGGACAGGGTCTTGGTCTGCTTAGATCTGCGCAGCCCTGATAATCTTGACATTACACAGAAAGAGGCAGGGACAGGGTCTTGGTCTGCTTAGATCTGCGCAGCCCCGATAATCTTGACATTACACAGAAAGAGGCAGGGACAGGGTCTTGGTCTGCTTAGATCTGCGCAGCCCTGATAATCTTGACATCACACAGAAAGAGGCAGGGACAAAATCTTTTCCAACAATACAGGACTGGTGGACAACATAAAAAAAACCCCATTTGTACTGGATTCATTCTGGCCAAGTTCGCCATGAAAACTAAAGACAGACCAAGAAAGGAGACTACTGCAGCCAGTAGAAGAAGGCACATGATGATGGTGGTGATGATGATTCACGCGAGCTATAAAGGGGGCGGGGGGGGGGGGGGCTGGGAAGCTAGCGCTCCTACGAAAATTTAAAAAAAAATTCATTGCCATTCCTCAGTTGTTTAAAATAATTCTCAAAATATCATTTCAACACTGCCTTATTATTCTCATTTTGGTGGTTTCGACTGCTGTTTATTACAGACTTTCTGTGTTGGGTCAAAGGATATTTGACGCCTATTATTTGGAAAAGAAATTTAATACATTTTAGAACTAATATGGATTACTCATTCAATTCTCACACCTCGCTATTTCCCCCCCCCCCCCCCCCCCTTTCCATTTCTTTCCGAGCTTTTCTTAATTACAAGTTTCAAGAAAAAAGTATTATTCTTTTTAGATTCTATATTCCCATGCTCGCAGCATGTGGGAGTTGTGCTAGATACTAAAAATAGCTTGTGCAAACAAGGGTTTGAGATGCTTTAAACAGGGAAAAACTGTCCCTTTCATAAGGCAGAAGCCATTAAATAAATGTGTGGGCGATTTTCACCTGTTTTAGTCGCGGTATCGACTTGTTTATTTTCGTTCTCTTAACGACGCAAGAGACGTATTTCTCCGAGTACCGGCGCACAGAAATCCTCGGGTACCAGATTTCTCTGACGACACTTGGCAAGTCTACTTCAGTGTATCTCTTTTGGTCTCATCACACGAGAGGTTTCCTTTGTTTTTTTTTTTTTCTACACAACATTTTCTTGCACTTTCTAAACCTACTCTAAAACGCCTCATTCTATTAACAGAACTCTGAATCCCATATTCAGACAAGAATATGTATTCCACGTCCGCCTACTAATACATTTTACTTCTAAAGGTGGAAACCGGTGATTGTGATAGATAAGGTCTGACGTTAATTCGTGTTTATGTTTTAGTCTAAAATTCTAAATACAGAAAGAAAGGAAAAGACAAACCCTTCGGTTCTTGGCAGTCTGTTATTGAAATATGACCAGTAAATGGATAAAAACACGCTTATGGTTTCTGAACATCGATATTTTCATGTCTGGTTAAAAATGTAAACATTTTTTGTTTTGTTTTGTTATATTACTGTACACCATTGGTCCCCATGGTTCCCAACCTGTGGTACGTGGTAGGACATTCAGAGATACGCGAGAAGTTGGATAATGGCGGAAAGCAGATAAATATGTTGTCAACTTTAACAGTAACAAACAATTTTGCTAATATGAAGGGGGTACAGTTTATAGAAACAGGCTGCCAAGGGGTACGCAAGGGAAAGAAGGTTGAGAACCAATGCTGTACACAACTGTTCTCTAACGCTTTAAAAAAAATCTGCATACTTATACTTGAGAATAAACTTAACCTGAAACAGTTTTTTTTTAAATTTCTGACTCACGATCTACGCATTTATCTCTCTCTAGTTTGGTGAAAGATATGTCTGCCTGCTTGCTTCTCTGTCTATCTGTCTGTCTGTCTGTCCCTCTCTCTCCGTGTGTGTGTGTGTGTCTGTCTCCTTATCTCTCTCTCTCTCTCTCTCTCTCTCTTCGTGCTTGTCTCTCTCCTTGTCACTCCCTTTCCCGTTTTTTTTCTGTCTCTCTCTCCTTCATCTTTCTCTCCTGTCTCTCTCCTGTCTCCGTTCCCCCTCTCTCTCCTGTTCTCCATTTCCCTCGCCCTCTTTATTCTGTCTTCATTCCCCCCTCTCCATTTCTCTCTCTCTCCTGTCTCCATCCCCTTCTTCTCTCCTGTCTCCATTTCTCTCTCTCCTGTCTCCATCCCCCTCTCTCTCCTGTCTCCATTTCTCTCTCTCCTGTCTCCATCCCCCCTCTTCTCTCCTGTCTCCATTTCTCTCTCTCCTGTCTCCATCCCCCTCTCTCTTCTGTCTCCATTTCTCTCTCTCCTGTCTCCATCCCCCTCTCTCCTGTCTCTATCCCCCTCCTCTCTCCTGTCTCCATCCCCCTCCTCTCTCCTGTCTCCATCCCCCTCCTCTCTCCTGTCTCCATCCCCCTCCTCTCTCCTGTCTCCATCCCCCTCCTCTCTCCATCCCCCTCCTCTCTCCATCCCCCTCCTCTCTCCTGTCTCCATCCCCTTCCTCTCTCCTGTCTCTATCCCCCTCCTCTCTCCTGTCTCCATCCCCCTCCTCTCTCCTGTCTCTATCCCCCTCCTCTCTCCTGTCTCCATCCCCCTCCTCTCTCCTGTCTCCATCCCCCCTCCTCTCTCCTGTCGGCTTGGTCTTCCTCTCTTTCATTTTCCCTTCCAAGACTCGTCCCTAAACTCTCGTAATGTTTAATATGTCCAGAATATTTAAGTTTTCTCTCTTTAATCCTCTTTACTAGCCAGTCTTCTTCAATATTAAGTTCTTGTAGTATGGATATATTTGTTCTTTTTAGTGTCCATGATATTTGAAGGACTCTTCTGTAGCTTTTACATTCAAAGGCATTTATGTGTTTCTCAGCTGTTTTGTTAAGTGTCCAGGTCTCACTGGCATATGTTGTGATGGGAAAGATGCATGCCCTTAAAAATCGTATTTTTGTAGTTCTGTGTGTTCCTCTCCGCGGGCTTCTTTAGTTGTTTTACTTTTTGAAGAGCGATAGATGTCCTTTTAATTTCCCTCATTGTATCTCTATTATTTAATGATCCAAGATATTCAAAACTTTCCACCACTTCCAATTTCTCCTAACTGATATATATTCCACTTACCGTATTTGTTTTGTTAGCTGTCATCAATTTAGTTTTCTTCGCATTAAGATGAGGTTTTGCTCTTAGCTATTCTTACGGACTGACATAATTTCTCCATTCCTTTTTGTGTTGTGGACAGCAATATTGTGTCATCAGTATATCTAATCACTGGTATTTCATAGCCTCATCTTTCCACACAAATCTGTCATTTTGAAGCTTGGAGTCCTTAAGTTATTTACTGCAAAGTAGAGCTTTCAAGCATCTTCACATATCGCAGCCATCTTAGTCACAAGCCGTTCGCGGCAGGCCTTGTATATGGTCCATAATAAAAAGGCTAATGGGCTTCGTTCTAGCTGCGCTGCTTCGATTGTTTGGCCAGCTTTGTTGCCAGTACCCTCCGGCATCTAATGGCCAATTTCAAATTGGTGACGCATAAAGCACTAAATGTCTATTAATGGCACACACGCCAAACAGTAAATGTATTTTTGGCTGCCAATTTTTCAAATTTAGGAACAGCTCGAGTTAAAAACAAATAATATCGATCATGGCAGACAAGACTACTATATAAGGAAAGATTCAAATAAACCTACAGGTTTTAAGACCTTATTTTCGCTGTAAACACCAATAAGGTGTGGACGCACGAAAGTGGAACCTTTATGCTATGCAACATTACAGATGCCACGATGTATAGCTTACAGTGGTCTCTGAGTACACAAAACCCAGAATGTTTTCACGCTGTATTTTACAGTAATGGATGTCTTGAGTAATCACTACATTATCCGTTGCCGTTTGTGTTTTAGTCTGTAAACACTGACAAGGTTAACCACATTTGTACAAAATGTCATCGGTGCCGGAAAAAAGGAACTGTTTTCAAACACGTCTGCAATATGATGTCATGCCTAAAAACAGAATCATCCCAGCCAGTGACACATTAACTCTTTAGCTGCCAACCAAAATTTGAAGAGCACTTAAAAAAATGTATAATAGACACAGCTGGAATATTTTGCTGGGAAATGACCAGAGGTAATAAAACGATGAACGGTAACGTGTGTGAATGCACTCCCGAATTCATTTGTACGCTCTGCCAGAGTAAACTTTCATTTGGTAAGGGGAAACTAGCAGGAAGTCACTGTATAATTTATTGGTTAGGTTAAGCATATGCCACTTAATATGTAAATTTGGTCTAAATATAACTCGCATCATTGATGTGCGTAGTTGAGCAAGATCTATCAATCCTGTCAGTGCTTTCCTGGTGTGAAAGAGTTAAGAAAACAGCATTTATCGACACGGCATGCGAAACATTATTTTAAAAAAAAACATTTAGTGCCGCAAAATAACGGAAATGGGAGGTTTCTGCAGATTTCCTTAGAGAACTAATTGTGAGATGCTTCTGCGCATGTAATTAAATAATCTGTTTGCCACACTGTGTGTCAGCAAAGAGTTAAAGTGAACATGAGAGAAAATAAACAATAAACTGGCTGCTTACAAACTTACGAGCTCTATCAATTTCCCTTTTCTGAGAATGGTTCGGTGTCCCCCCCCCCCAAAAAAAAAAAAAAATTAAATTAATGTTTGAAATTTGTTGTAAATCTGGTCCCTAACTGGAGTAGTTGTTTTGCTCTGATGAGATAAAGGTTGCGTATCCGTGTGTGTCTTTGTGCGTGTAATGTTTACGAGAGTGGAGTAATTTTTGTTTAGTAATCATTGTGGAAATAGTCTCGAAATAGCCATGGTTAGGCTGGAAATATAGATAAATTTAGCTACTGGCTTATGTACAGAGCAATAAAGAATCTGAAAAAAAAATCAAGTGAAAAGTACATTTAATGTTTGGCGTTTCTAGCACTTCCAGAAATAACCCGGAGAATCAAGTCAGTAAAGCCGCAGAGTTATAAGGAACGTAGAAAACTGACAATCTGCTATACGCAAAAAGAGCCCAGAGAATCAAGCAAATAGTCTACAGAGCCACAATGAGCCCTCAGAATCAATCAAATAGTTTACAGAGCCATAAATAGCCCAGAGTGTTAAGCAAGTAGCCTACTGAACCACAAAGAGCCCAGAGAATCAAGCAAATTGTCTACAGTCACAAAGAGCCCAGAGAATCAAGCAAATTGTCTACAGTCACAAAGAGCCCAGAGAATCAAACAAATAGTCTTAAGAGTCACAAAGAGCCCTCAGAATCAAGAAAATAGTCTACAAAGCCATAAAGAACCCTCAGAATCAAGCAAATAATCTACAGAGCCACAAAGAGCCCTCAGAATCAAGCAAATAGCCAACAGAGCCACAAAGACCCCCCAGAATCAATCAAATAGTCCACAGAGCCATAAAAAGCCTAGATGTTTAGGCAGGTAGTCTAGATAGTCGCAATTAGCCCATATATTCAGGCAGGCAAGACTACAGAGCCAGGGGAAAAAAAACCGAAGAAACAGATCTACAGATTAGACGGCCACAATAAAAAAAAAAGCCCGTATCATAAACCTCCCTAGTATACGGCACTTAGAACTTGACGACAAGAATATGCTTAAAAATGCATTAAAACTCCCAGATCCCAGACATCGTGTCCTACTGCTTGTGCCATTTTCTCGTGGGGACAAAAAAAAGGGGGGGGGGGGTAGGGGATTAGGGAGGATAAAGAAGCTGATGTTGAACGCGATGATAATGAGGAGGGGTTTGGAAGGCTTGTGGGGGGGGGGGGAGAGAGAGAGAGAAAGGGGGGGGGGCAGAAAAATCTAACTCTGTGGAACCGTGAGAAAGCATCGTCAGGTGAAATGAGGTCGCTCTCAAAAACTAATCGATGATCATCGACAGCGCTGGCAAGCGCTCGTTCCCTCCCCTTATTCACTCATCCAATCACCGGCTGAATCTCCTACGCTCACTCTATCATATTACAGATGGATATTTAAAAAAAAGAAAAATAGCTATTACTACTGATCGCAGCTTTAGATAACTGGAGTTTTTTATTTGTTTGTTTGAATTTCTCTGCCAATGAGGTGAGGTAAATGATAGAGTAAAAAACAAAACAAAACAAAACAAAGGCCAACCGGCCACGTTAGCTGTGCAATAGTTCCAGCTCTGAGATCGAAACATTGATTTTGGCCAGAGATCCCCCCTCCCCAAAAAAAAAAAAGTAGCGTCCTTTTCTTCTTTAAAAAAAAAAAGTGAAGCGTTCTAAATACCGGACACATTTCTGGGGTTACTATGACATTTTCTAGACAGAACGACCTTGACATTTTATGATTTCGTCTGAGAGCCCCTTAATGCAGAGGGGCCGACGATCACTTGGCTAAGCTCGAGAGTAGGGCATACTTTAAAACGGTTCTCTGTTACAAGCAGAGCCAGCTGTATGTGGAACGCGAACTTGCCCCATCTAATCCACCCTGTGTGGCGAAACTAAATCAAAATCGAAGAGAAAGAAAAAAAACAATTCAAACAAATTTTTAGCATACCCAGTTTGGCACAGTAAACTTTTAGTAAGATGGAAACGGGCAGAGAATACCCAGTTTGGAACAGTAAACTTTTAATAAGATGTAAACAGGCAAAGAATACCCAGTTTGGCACAGTAAACTTTTAGTAAGAAGTAAACAGGCAGAGAATACTCAGTTTTGCACAGTAAACTTTTAGTAAGAAGGAAACAGGCAGAGATACCCTAGTTTGGATGTATTTGAAAGATGAAAACAAGGCAGACAAGACCCAGTCTGGATCTGTTTAAAGATGGAAACAGGCGGGCAATATCCAATTTGAATCTGCTCAAAAGATGGAAATAGAGAGGCGATACCGGCTTCGGATTTGTTTAAAAGATGGAAACAAATAGACAATACCCAGTTTGGCATAGTAAACTTCTGTTTAAAAGAGAGGAAATGGATAACTTCCGATTTATTTACAACAAATAATAAGTCACCCTCTGGTCTTCCGCATCCTTTGCCAATTACACTTTTTATAGTGTGGTGTAATCAGAACTCTCTCCCCTGAAGTCAAATCATGGCTCCTGGTATGTTACATGGCCCCTGGTATGCTACATGGCTTCTTGTATGCTACATGGCTCCTGGTATACTACATTGGTCCTGGTATGCTACATTGGTCCTGGTATGCTACATTGGTCCTGGTATGCTACATGGCTCCTAGTATGCTACATGTTACGAAGCTGATGGTTCTTATTATAAGAACAAACCTAAAAGAACGTACCAAAGTTCTACGTGCCTGGAAGATGGGGAAAAAAATAATCAGGCTGAAACATATTAAAAGAAAAAAAAAAGGCAAAACAAAATGAAACAAACCAAACAAAGAACAGCAATAACCCAGGCTGGCTCAGCCGTGACTGTAATGATTTCGACGCACAAAACGATCGATGGCTAAAACAAAATTCACAGGTTTCGTCATTAGCCTGGCCATTTTCATGGTCTTACGTAGAATTTATGTCGAGAACGTAGAGCAAACCCTCAGACAATTGATGACTCGGAAAAAAAACCCATAAAAATACAAAATATAAACTGGACAGCTCTCTCCATGACTCTTTCATAAAAACGCAGGAGGGCCAATCTGGGGGCCCGGGGGTCAGGTTCTATCGAGATCCCCATCCAAATATATAAAATCGTATAGGCGGAAAGATACAGTGCTTCCCTGAAATTTGTCCCTCATAAGAAAAGTTGAGGAAAACAGGGTACCGGATCCCCTCAGTATGTCAGGCTGGGGGTGGGGGGGGGGCCCCACACAGCCTCATTTTTCCCCTCTCTTTTCGGGGACCTGCACATACGCACAAAACACACAGACCACGCGAATGTTCCCAAAGGAAAGAGGAAAAAAAAAACGCTTAATACCCTCTCCAATATTCTTGGTTTCCGCTCTCCTGCTAGGATTTCATTACGAACACAATCTATGATCCAATAGAAAAAAAAAGTTGTAATCCCTTCCTTCATGAAAGTTCCAATCCTAACACTGATGTTATAAATTATTGTTTTCCAAAATACCCTCCCTCTGCCATTAATCTCCACATCATCCCATAATGATCTTGGAACTGGGTCATGAGTTCTTTCTGAATTATTACAAGAGTCGACAACAACAGAGTCCACCCACCCTTTTCATCATCGTCATAACCGCATCTATCCCATTGGGTTTAAATTTGAACAAAAATGTTTCTAAAAAAAAAAGGGGGGTGGTTCTGAAGAGTGAGAGGTGGACACAGGGAAAGAATATTTTAGATCAACTGCTGGGAATGCCATGTGTTGAAATGGAGAAATATAATTTGTTGAATGGAGGTCAGGAAAAGATAGCACCATGGTCTTAGTGTCCTTGGTGTGCCGGCACTCTATGGGGTTTGTGCCAGCTCTAGCAGGTACTAGGTACTAACTTTGTGTATGATGTTAGTGCCTCTATTTTCCTTGGTATGCCGGCACTCTAGGGGTTGTGCAGCTCTAGCAGGTACTAGGTACTCATTTTTTGTATGATGTTAGTGTCTCTATTTTCCTTGGTATGCAGGCAATCCAGCGGTTGTGCAAGCTCTAGTAGGTACTAGGTACTCATTTTTTGTATGATGTTAGTGTCTCCATTTTCCTTGGTATACCGGCACTCTAGGGGTTGTGCGAGCTCTTGTAGGTAATCTTATATCCTTCCTGTGCCGTTAAACGTCACATAGGGCTCGCAAAGTAGTTCGCCAATTTTTCCCGTCTTCGGCGAGACTTTCAACCTCATCAAAGGATTTTATGCCTGTTAATTTGGCCTCTCTTAACAATTTCCTCTTCAGAGTTTCACGCGGTCTGCCTCTTTTTCTTTGGCCTGTTGTGTTCCACTTGATAGCTTGTTTTTTCTGATCACTTCTTCTCATCAAGTGACCAACATATGTCCATCTCCTTTTCCTGATCACCCATGAGACTGGTTGTTGTTCAGTCATCTGTCGTACCTCTGCATTGTTCTTGAATTCATTCCACTTGATGCCGAGTATTTTCCATATGCATTTGTTTTCAAAAGAGTCTAATTTCTTGTCTATTTCTTTAGTTGTTTTCCAGCTTTTGCATCCATAAATGAGGGTGGATGTTACATTTGAATTGAATAGTCTTAACTTGGTTTTTGTGCTTATAACTTTTGAATTCCATATGTTCTCAAGATTCTTGAAGATTGATGCTGCCTTTGCAATTCTGATCCTAACTTCCTTTCTAGTGTCACCATCCTGGTCTATGTAGCTGCCAAGGTATGCAAATTGATTGACTTCTTCAATATCTGTCCCTTTTATGTGTATTCTTCCATTTTGATTAATGGGAAGTTTCATTATTTTTGTTTTGTCTTTGTTAATTTCAAGTCCTATTTTGCTAGCCATTGAAGACAGGCTATCTTGCATGGAATTCACATTATTACTGATAAGAGTTATGTCATCAGCAAAATGAAGATCTTATATATATATATATATATATATATATATATATATATATATATATATATATATATATTCACTTTTAACATCACATAAAGACCAAAAGCAAAAAATGGGCCGAACACTTCCAAGAATTACTTAATCGACCACATACAAAAGAATTGATATACCTTGGAACTGATTTGCCATTCCCACAACTAAATATAAACCTAGATGAAATTACATTGCATGAAATTGCAACAGCAGTGAATCTAATGGCGAACAACAAAGTTGTAGGTGAAGATGAAATAACAGCCGAAATGTTAAAAGCTATTAATATAGACAACATGAAACAGCTATAGAGAATTTTCAATAAAGTTTGGAAAGAAGAAAAATCCCTTCTAAATGGAAAAAAGGAATCATTGTTAAAATACCGAAAAAAGGCAGCTTTAGCGATTGCAACAACAGGAGAGGAGTAACCTCACTATCAGTTGTGTCAAAAATATTTTGCAAAGTTATTCTGAATAGAATTCAAGATATTGTGGATGCTGCAATGAGAGAAGAACAGGCAGGATTTCGAAAAGGGAGAAGCTGTCTTGACCAGATCTTTACTCTAAGAATAATTCTTGAAGAACATAATGAAAAGCAAAGACCGTTAATCCTGAACTTCATAGACTTTAAAAAGGCATTTGATAGCATACACAGAGAATCATTATGGAGGATTTTAAGAATATATGGAATACCATCTAAGATTGTCAACATCATTAGTGACCTCTACAATGGATATATTTGTGCAGTCAATACAGAGGAAGGATTGAGTGAATAGTTCCAGATTGAAACAGGCGTGAAACAAGGATGTATATTATCTCCCTTGTTTTTTGGAATTGCCATAGACTTCATAATGAAAAAAAAAATGTTACAACGGTAAAACGGGCATTGATTGGGTACGTGAGACCCAAATGGAAGATCTTGATTTTGCAAATGACATAACTCTTATCAGTGAAAATATGAAATCAATGCAAGTAAAAACAGATACCCCGTTTTCAATGGCTAGTAAAATAGGACTTGAAATTAACAAGGATAAAACAAAAATAATGAAGGTTCTCATTAACGACGAAGGACAAATATACGTAGAAGGAACAGTTGCTGAAGAAGAAACCATTCTGCATATTTCAGCAGCTATATAGACCACAATGGTGACACCAGAAAAGAAGTTAGAATTCAAATTGCCAAAGCAGCATTGACCTTCAAGAATCTTGAGAACATATGGCATTCAAAATTTATAAGCACAAAAACCAAGTTAAGATTATTCAATTCAAATGTAATATCCAGCCTCATTTATGCCTATGAAAGCCGGAAAACAACTAAAGAAATACACAAGAAATTAGATTCTTTCGAAAAAATATGCCTAAGGAAAATACTCGGTATACAGTGGAATGAATTCAAGACCAACGCAGAGATAAGACAGATGAGCAAACAACAACCTGTCTCATGGTTGATCAGAAAAAGAAGATGGACGTATGTCGGCCATGTGATGAGAAGAAACAATCAGAGAATACCAAAACAAGCTATCAAATGGAACACAACAGGCCGAAGAAAAAGAGGTCGGCCACATGAAACTCTAAAGAGGACATTGTTAGGAGAAGTCAATTCAGTGGGCATAACATCCTTTGATGAGGTTGAAAAATTCGCCGAAGACATGATATCTTGGCGAACTAACATGGGGGCCCAATGTAACGTTTAACGGCACGGGAAGGATGTAAGACGCAAGAAGATATATATATATATATATATATATATATATATATATATATATGATTCCAGTAATTTCCACTGCCTTGGACAAAAAAAACATCCCTATTTCAGTGGTCGAAATCAAGTACGACACTAGTCACACCAGAGCAGTGGTTCTCAACCTGGGGTTCACGGACCCCCAAGGGTCCACATAAGAATTTTTGGATATCCACGGGCCAGTGAACAAATATGTTTGATTTTTAAGAAATCTCAGTTTTCTTTACTGTTTTATTTTTAATGAAAGTTCCACAGCTGTTCTCATTCCATAAAAGGAGTCCATAGCTGTTCTCCTGTCAGAAAGGGGATCCACATCTATTCTCATGCCAGAAAATGGGTCCACAGTTGTTCTCATGCAAAAAAGGGGGTACACAGCTATTCTCAGGTCAGAAAGGTGTCCACAGCTGTTCTCATGCGAGAAAAGGATCCAAAGATGTTCTGAATCAAGAAAGAGGGTCCACAGCTGTTCTCATGCCAGAAAGGGAACCACAGTTGTTCTCAACAGGGGATCCACGGCTGCTCACAAAGCAGAAAGGTAGTCCATAACTGTTCTCATGCCAGAAAAGGAGTCCACAGTTCTTCTCATGCCAGAAAGGGAGTCCACAGCCCTTCTCATGTCAGAAAGAGAGTCTACAGCTGTTCTCATGTCAGAAAGAGAATCCACAGCTGTTCTTATGCCAGAAAGTTCACAAGGCAAAAAGGACGTCCACGGCTTTTTTCATACCAGAAAGGGAGTCCACATCTGTTCTCATACGAGAAAGAGGGTCCACAGCTGTCCTCATGTCAGAGAGAGAGAGTCCACAGCTGTCCTCATACCAGAAAGGGCGTCAACAGCTGTTCTCATGCTAGAAAGGGGATATAAGCTCTTCTTAGCCCTCACAACTTCTTGGGCTCTTCTTAGCCATGTCGGCTCTTTTTTCACTCTTTTTAGCTCTCAGGCCATGTCGGCTCTTCCTTGACTCTTTTTAGCTCTCAGGCCATGTCGGCTCTTCCTTGGCTCTTTTTAGCTCTCATGCCATGTCGGATCTTCCTTGGCTCTTTTCAGCTCTCATGTCATGTCGGCTCTTTTTAGCTATCATGTCATGTCGGCTCTTCTTGAAATAAATAAATAAATAAATCTCAGTTTCTGGGGAGTAAAAGAAAAAAAAAACAACTCCAGTGTCATCTTGCCATGGGTCATTCTCTTTTACAAGTTAATTTAACTAGACGTCCTTTCTGACAATTGTGCTTATGGGTGATAGGAGGTCGGGTGCGCATTTCTGGCAGTAAAATAATTAGGTTCTACAATTACACTTATACACATACGCCCACAAGTAATTTGAATTATATCCACATCTAGAATTATGCTGCGATTATCGCAGGCCCTGGGTGAAGATCACAAGAGGTTCAGAGTATCGCAGGGCTTGAGCCTGTATTCTTAGTGGGTCTCAGAAGCAGGATTGCGTGACACCGTGGTTTTCGTTGCACTAGCTTAATCTAGAGTTGGACTTTCTGACCGGAAAACCTCGACGTGTTTTGGATATGAGTATATCCCCGCTGGGTGAGAGGTGGTTGCCCATTCAGCCTAGAGGTGGACTTTCTCATCGGAAAATCTCAGCGTAATTAGGATACGCATACAATCCCCGCCGGGTGAGAGGTGGTTGATTATCTAGACTGCACTGGTCCATTGTCTCCGACTTCAGCATTTTGTGACCGTGGCAGCTATCCTTCCTAGTTGTGACCAGGACGGAGTTTTTGTCCAGGAGGACGAATCCTCACCACTAGTGAGTTTCACTCCTGGGCTGAGCCGGTTTAGGCATATTATCCCAGTGTGGGCGTGTTTAGGACGTGACCGACCTCTGGAGCGGAGGTACTGTGACATGCGTACCCATCGAGTTTCACCCCTAGTTTAGGCCGGTTTAGGCATATTTCACTAGTATTGGTGTAGAACGGACGTGGCCGGCCTCTAGAGCGGAGGTGCCGTGGTATGACTAGCTCTCGCCGCAAGACTACTGGATATACTGATTAAGCTTCACTTTATCATTTCCATCACCTTTTCACATCGGCGCCGCACGGCAACTCTGATTGCTTTTCTTCATTTTCTTCATTGGCCGGGAGGAGTTTCACTCCATGCGCAGCATACAAAGAGTCTCGCCAGCGGTGTCTTAACCCCTTGGTTAAGCCGGTTCAGGCAATTCGTCCGGTATGAGTGTACATGGGACATGGCCGACCTCCAGAGCAGAGGTGCCGTGATTTGAGCAGTCCTGACCTTGAGACTACTGATTACTTCACTTACTCCTTTCTTTCATCTTTTCCACAGTGCCGCACGGCAACCCATAATCGCACCTTTCTTCACTGGCCAGGAGGAACCCCACTCCACGCACGGTTGCTGAAGAATCTCGCCAGCAGCGGCAGATGATCTACCAAAAATGACTCTCATCTACCCGAAACGTCTGGTTTTCAGGAGCCAGATATTCGCCTTCGCCTCTTCTCCTGTCAGTTTAAACAGTTCAGCCACGAGAAGGCCAGGAGCTGGACTTGACTGCCAGAGGCTGTTTGAGACGCACGCCATTGGAGTGGAGAGCGTATCCTCCACCCCACCTCCGACAATAACAGTCCTTAGAACCAGTTCAAGACTAACTCATAGCAGATTTTACGTTTGCTGGTTGAGACAATCATTTCTGCACTCTTGAAAAATCCATAAATGCTTCTATCTTTTTTTTTATTACTTATATCACTGAATGTGCAATAGATGATGGCATCAATTCCACGTTGATTTACAATTGTTCTTGTGCCTTTAGCAAGAGATGCGCGTCTTACAAAAACAGCATTTTTATTCCCTACATTTTCAACATAGACAAAGATCTCCAAATATTCTGTCTTTTCAGTCTCCATGAGCGATGCTATACATGCTAACATCCTCATTTTAAACTTTTATCAAATTTTTACCTTTCAAATTTTGAATACACGAAACAACGAAACAACAACGAAAAACCACTAAGATGTGCAGGATCTAAGTCCGGAGAGGATCTTAACGCGAAGTTACATCTAGTTACGTTCCGTAACAACAATTATCACGTGATGTCAGCATCGAAGTTAGGCTTCAGAACACTACAATTATCACGTGACGATAATCAGTATCTCTGTTACACAACAAGGACTGTCACGTGACGTTTGTTGGGGTAAATGTAAAAACTGACTGCCCAGTTTGTTTGGTTTTTTTTTTTTCCACTCTCTATTTGGACGAAATCTGACAGCGAAACAGCAAAATCTCTACCGGCATCACTGACGTAATATCGTGCATGTGTCCACTAGCGTGCGCATGCGCATATATACACATCCGCTATTGTAAAGCTGTGGAAATTGATCATATTGAACGCCATTGGTGACGTCACTGAATATGCGCTTGATGATTAAAAAATATATTTACAATACCGTATTTGTACGCTCTGGTAGCCCAGCTGGCTGAGTAGATACGCACTCGGTTTACAAATCCGGTGGTACCGGGTTAAAGTCCCAGCAGTGGGGATTTTTTCCCCTGGTTCCACCATATCAAAAAGGGCCCAGGGGGCCACCCAGCCTCTAAAAACTGGTACCAGAGACATATGGGAAGGTAAACGCGTGATACTGGCCACATCACACTTTCCTGTGTCGATGGTTTCTGAAGTACAGGTCTAACAATGTATTCCCATTATGCTCTTAAGAGCATGGAAAAGGATATTTTTAAAAATTTATTTCAGTTTGTGCGTTTCAAGATGTGACTTCCGAAAATTTAAATTTTAGTGCCGAGATGCCACCAACAAATGTAGCATAATTCTCAGTAAGTTCTACAGAACTATTTGCAGGCATTTATACTGTAGCAATCTTAACAGTAGTATTCGGGGCAAGTCAGAAGGTAACAACAAATCAAGGGACGTAACCACTGAAAAATACATGAAAAGACTCGAAGGCAAATGAAAAAAAAGCTTTTTTAAACATACATTTTCAGTGGGTTACGTCTCCTGACATGCGGTTACTTTTTGACTCGTCCTCAGATTACTATTTCCAAAAGTGACAAAGAAAGCGGTTTTCTCATGGAATGAAAAAAAAACTGTCACTTTTATTCAGGGTTTGTTTGAATCTTTTTTTTTATTCTGCTCATTTCCACAAACTCAGAATACATGGTCAAGGGTGGTCAGCCCCAGCAGGTGGCCTACAGGGTTAAGTATGAGAGAAAGGAGTTAAATCTCTCAAGTAGGAGACGCGATTCTCCATCTCAAAACTAGTCCAGATACCTGGAGGACCTTCAACCCAGAGAAGTCTCAGAACGCTTGGGGGGGGGGGGGGGGGGCAGATCTTGCAGACATCTCATAATCAGGATTTAAAAAAACAAACAAACTTAGAAAAATCATGTATTCTGTACAACACTCATAACCCGGAGAAGTATTATAACTTAGAGAAATCTCATAATTTGGAGAAGTATTATAACTTAGAGAAATCTCATAACTTGGAGAAGTATTATAACTTAGAGAAATCTCATAACTTGGAGAAGTATTATAACTTAGAGAAATCTCATAACTTGGAGAAGTATTATAACAGAGAAATCTCATAATTTGGAGAAGTATTATAACTTAGAGAAATCTCATAATTTGGAGAAGTATTATAACTTAGAGAAATCTCATAACTTGGAGAAGTATTATAACTTAGAGAAATCTCATAATTTGGAGAAGTATTATAACTTAGAGAAATCTCATAACTTGGAGAAGTATTATAACCTAGAAACATCTCATAAACTGGAGAAATCTCATAACACGGGAAAAAAGCTCATAAGCTGGAGAAATCTCATTAACATGGGAAGAGTTCATAAAGTGAAGAAATCTCATAACATAGGGGAAAAAAACTCACAACCCAGAGAAAACCTTAGCTCTGTCAGGTAAGCTCTCGTATGATGCAAAACTCACCACCAAGAAGCTAGCCAGTTTAATAATCATTTTCCCTGTAACAACGTCAGAAAACATTTGAAAAAAAAAAGTCATCATAAACCTTCATACCAGCAAACACAATTAATCCTTTATAAGCCAATGGCAGTATATTTACTGTATACACAACGATACTGAGAGTCCTTGCAAAAAAAAAAAATATTATAAAGCAATAATAAATTCGGTAAGAATTGTGTGATCAACTTTATGACAAACACTACTGCTCGCAAATGAAGTTTAGTAAGGAAACAGATACAATTTATAGACGTTCAGAAATGTCCCGGTTTTTAAAAGATAAAAAAAGACAAGGAATAAAGAAGCTACTTCGTAGTTATAAGTACAGGGTACAATAATAACTTTCGGATCTGTAGTGATAGGAAACAGAGAGTAAAAGAGATGCAGAAGGAAAGATTGTGAGCGTAAAAAAAGGAGGGGAAAAGGAAGGGGATGTGGCAGGTATATTTAAACACGTGGCAGTATCTGCAAGAAAAGAAGTTGCAAAAGTTGGAAGGAGGCAATTATTAGAACTAGAAAATATCGTTTATATCCATAATTTATAACGTTTTCAAACAAAAAAGAGACACATCTAGAAAATATCGTTTATATCCATAATTTATAACGTTTTCAAACAAAAAAGAGGCACATCTAGAAAATATCGTTTATATCCATAATTTATAACGTTTTCAAACAACACGCGGGGGAAGATTTCACACTATTCCTATGACACTTCGCTCGCTCGTTCGACTGACTGACTGACTCACTCACTCACTCACTCACTCGCAAAAAATGAGAAGAAACCAACAAAGAATAACGATTAACACATTTAAACGCAACAAAGGTTTTTTTTAAAAATATGGAGCGATACCCAAAACACAGAAAACAAATATGCGAAATAATCAAGCAAAGGCTGAACGCAAATCAAAAAATCGAAATCAAGATTTGACGAAACGAAGCTAAGAACAATCTGGCAACTATTCCCGGCAGGAAAAAAAAAATATTGAACAAAGATCAATAAATCTCTCAGTAATAAGGGCAAATTAGCACAATCAGTTGTCAAAAAAAGGGACGATACTACGACTTTAAGAGATGTAATTATCCAGATAGGTGTATACACACCCACACACAGACGACCTTTGAACAATACTAGGCGGGTTTGAACTGCACAGGACCACTTACACGAGACATTTTTAAAAAAATATACTGGAAAAATTTCTTGAGATCTGTGATGATTGGGGGTGGGGGAAATCTCACAGACGAACTGCGCAAAAAAGTGACCTCTCGTGTATATTTGGCCTCTCATATATATTTGGCCGTATTTAGTTCAACACGGTAAACCAACAACATGGATCAATACAAACTGCCCCTAATGACGTTGGGGAAAAGTCATGACATTGCAGGAAAAAAACTGAATTGCTTTATATATTGATTTATATATATATATTATATTTATTTATTATATTTATTATATATATATATATTGCTATATATTGATTTACAGTCCGATATGACTGTACGTATAATGTCTACAGTGGCCGATGGCATGAGCTATATATTGATTTACAGTCCGATATGACTGTACGTATAATGTCTACAGTGGCTGGTGGCCTGAGCTATATATTGATTTACAGTCCGATATGATTGTATGTATAATGTCTACAGTGGCCGATGGCATGAGCTATATACTGATTTACAGTCCGATATGACTGTACGTATAATGTCTACAGTGCCTGGTGGCCTGAACTATATACTGATTTACAATTCACTGAACACGACGTTCAGGTCAGATATTGTCCTCACATGTTACTTCTACTTCCTTCATCCTAAACAGAGATGCATCACAACGTTGTCCAAATCCGCTGGCCCTACCAGCCTCCACAAAGATGTTACCAGTATCTGCATCTAAGTCCAGTATCTGCATCCAAGTCCAGTATCTGCATCCAAGTCCAGCATCCAAGTCCAGTATCTGCATCCAAGTCCAGTATCTGCATCCAAGTCCAGTATCTGCATCCGAGTCCAGTATCTGCATCCAAGTCCAGTATCTGTCCATCCTCTGCAATAGATGCAGGAAAACCCATAAACAGATTTACTCCTTCATTTCCTCGAAACACTAAATACACCATTACTCGCCATGTGACAGCAAGGCTGTCTGTAGTGATCTGTGACAGATTAACCCACCTCTCAGTCCTCTTAAGCTAAACTTAGAAAGGCTCCCCCTTTCCCCCCCCCCCCCCCCCCCGGCCTCCTCTGACTTGTAATGTTCATCACCTGGTACAACACTTATAATCTTTACTCTCTGGACCTCCTGCTTGTCTAGACCCCTTAGTCTAACAGATAATCCCTAGCTTGGAGCACTTCTACAAAATGCGATTTAGCCAAACGCAGGCGAAATTCTCATCTACTGACTTGCTTGTCCTTTATCTTTACTTATTTACAGCATATACTGTCACCTCTTTCTTTTTATTTGTTTTATGATGAAGGCTTTTGTGTCGAAATATCAATCACTTTTTTTTTATTACGGTAGTAACTATTGTTGGTCAATTTCTTATGAAAGTATAAGTATATATGTACGGTAAGAGCAGAAGACGAAGGATATGTTTTGGGGAAATTAAGTATAGGACATAGAAATGAGGCAGGTGACAGTCTAGTGGCGTTTTGCATGGAAAATGAGCTAATGATCGCTAACACGCTTTTTAGACAACACCCAAGAAAACTTTACACATGGACATCACCTGATGGGAAAACCAAGAATCAAGCAGATTACATTTTAGTGCAAAGACGGTGGAGATCAAGTATAATGTTAGCAAAAAACTTTATCAGGTGCTGATTGTAAAACGGATCATGAGTTATTAATAGCAGACATGAAGATAAAGATAAAAAAAAGACAGTTAGGGGATCAAGACCACTCCGCTTTGATCTTACAAAAATACCAGAACAATACGGTATAGAAGTGAAGAACCGTTTCGAAATCCTGATGGCTGTACAGGAGGAGATGACACCAGATGATTTGACTACACAGGACAGATATATCTTAATAACAACAGCTAAAGACATAGTTCCAGTAAAGAAAATACAAAAGAATGGATGGATTACATGAGACACACTAGAACTAATAAAACACTGTAAAGAAATGAAGACGAAATGGAAAATGACAAACAACAGCAAAGACGAATATAAATCCTTACCAAAGAAGTAAGAAGGATAAGAAAAGACCCAAAAAAATACATGCAAGATTGTTGTGCACGAATAGAAGGACATCTGAAGTGTGGAAGAGTGAAATGTTTAAAGAAATGAAGACATTGACGAGAAATGTCACACCTAAGCTAAATGTACGCTTGTAATTCGCGACGAGATGGGGAATACCTTGACAGAAACAGAGGAAATTCTAGAAAGATGGAAGGAATATTGCAGAGGAATGTATGAAAGAACTGACTGTGAAAGCAGAAATCAACAGTACGAATTATTATTGGAGGAGAAAGAACCCGAACCGACAAATTAAGAAGTTTTATGGGCAATAAAGAATCTGAAAAATGGTAAATCACCAAGATGTGATGAGACAGCAGCTGAACTTTTATTAAAGCAGGAAGAAAGGAATGTGCAACAATCTATCATGCAATATGTAAAAAGATATATCGCATTCAGGGTATCTGGCCAAAAGAATGGAGAAGAACTATATTCATACCATTGCCAAAAAAAAAAAAAAGGTAACATGCAATTATGCACAAACTACGAAACCATTGCCCTGATTAGTCAAGCTAGTAAAATTCTATTAAAAATCATAATGGGTAGACTTCGTAAGAAAATAGAAGAAGTCAGTATGGTTCAAGCTGGATTTAGACAAGGAAGAGGAACAAGAGATCATATACTCAATATAAGATTAATAATAGAGAACAGTACAGAATTTAATGTGAATCTATATTTACCTTTTATAGACTATTCAGAGGCATTTGATTGTACACAACACCAGAAACTTTGGGAAATAATGGAAGAAATGGGATTTCCAAAACATTTTATACAATTAACATCACTGCTGTATCTAGACCAACAAGCAGCAGTGAGAATAAATAGTGAAACAACAACTTGGTTTGACATAAAACAAGGGGTCGGTCAAGGGTGCATATTGTCGCCTTACTTATTTAACTTGTATACTGAAAATATAATGAGGAATGTTAGAGAAGATGTAGACAAATAATATTACGATGCCATAAAAATTTGAGGTTATGAAACACCAGAGATCAGATATGCTGATAACATAGTATTACTGTCCACAACACAAAAAGGAATGGAAAAACTAATTATGTCAGTCCCGTAAGAATAGCGAAGAGCGAAACCTCTATCTTAATGTGAAGAAAACTAAATTGATGACAACTGACAAAACAAATAAGGCAGTTGGAATATGTATCAATGGGGGAAAATTGTAAGAAGTGGTGAGTTTTGAATATCTTGGATCACTACTAAATAATAATAATAGAGATACAATGAGGGAAATTAAAACGGGGACATATATCGCTCTTCAGAAAGTAAAACAACTAAAGAAGCTGTGTAGAGGAACAGACAGAATTACAAAAATAAGGTTTCTAAGGGCACGCATCTTTCCAATCGCAACATATGCCTGTGGGACCTGGACACTTAACAAAACAACTGAGACACACATAAATGCCTTTGAATGTAAATGCTACAGAAGAGTTCTTCAAATATAATGGACACACAAAAAAAGAACAAATATATCCATACAACAAGAACTTAATACTGAAGAAGGCTGGCTAGTAAAGAGGGTTCAACAGATAAAACTTTAATATTTTAGACACATTAAACGTCATGAGAATTTAGAGAAGACAGTCTTGGAAGGGTACATAATTGGAAAAGAAAGAGAGGAAGACCAAGGCGAAGATGGCTGCAAGACATTGTTCATAATCTGCAAATGGATGCATCAGCAGCAAGGGCATCTTGCTTAAAACCGAGAGGCCTACAGGAGATCTGTTAGGGAGGTAAAGTTCCGCAAGGGGTATGCAAATGACTGGCTGATGTAAGTATATGATCTAAACGAAGTTTTATAATCTCAACATTATTGGTTATGAGGAGTGGGACATATATGATCTGAATGAAGTTTTTATTGATGTCAAAGATGTTTACAAATATATATGCGAGCGTGATCTACGTGTCAGTGTTTATTAATGATGTTTGTGAAGATTATTAACAAGTAATATGGTCATAATTTTTAATCTCGTACACTTTCTGTTCCCTGGTTCCCATTCTACAAGGCTCTTTGCTGCTACATTTGACATAATTATATCTACCCCTTCTTGATGTTTCCCGTCGTCTCTACCAGAATGTATTATTAACTTATCGTTTTCCGCCGATCTTTTACCTGCTTCTGGCCATCGCATTTCACTGATGCCCAGTACGTCTAGGTGGTATCTCTCCATTTTCTGAGTAGTTTTTGTTGGTGCTGCCATCGTTCTTACATTTCAGAATCCAATCTTTGTCACATGTTTGGGGCCAACGAATGAGCTCTTCGGAGTTGGCATCCCTGATGCTCGCTTGGTTTCTCGGCTAGTTTCCATAACGAATTCTTTTTTTCGCACCTAGAGTCGCCTCTAGATAGGTCCTAGGATAAGGTTGTTAGCCTTAAGCCCAACTCCCGATACAGGATATGTGACAGATCAAGCGGAATTCCGCTGATTTCTGCATGCCGGCGAGAACTTCATAGACTTTAAAAAGGCAAATGATAGCATACATACAGATTCATTGTGGAGAATTTTGAGTCTATATGAAACATCATCTAAAATTCTCAACATCATTAAGGATCTCTACAATGGATATGTTTGTGCAATCAAAACAGAAGAAGGGATTAGTGAATGGTTCCAGATTGAAACAGGCGTGAAACACAGATATATACTGTCTCCTTTGCTTTATGGAATTGCAATATACTTTATAATGAAAAAAATACTGTAAAGGTAACACAGGTACATGGAACCCAACAAGAAGATCTTGATTTTGCTGATCCATGCAAGAAAAAACAGATAGCCTGTCTTCACTGGCTAGCAAAATAGGACTTGAAATTAACAAGGACAAAACAAAAATAATGAAACTTCCCATTAATCAAAATGGAAAAATACACGTAGAAGGGACAGATGTTGAAGAAGTCAATCAATTTGCATACCTTTGCAGCTACACAGACCAGGATGGTGATACCAGAAAGAAAGTTGCAAAAGCAGCATCGATCTTCAAGAATCTTGAGAACATAAGGCATTCAAAAGTTATAAGCACAAAAAAACAAGTTAAGACCATTTAATTAAAAATGTAACATCCACCCTCATTTATACATGCGAAAGCTGGAAAACAACTAAAGAAACAGACAAGAAATTAGACTTTTTTTAAAACAAATGCCTAAGGAAAATACTCGGCATCAAGTGGAACAAATTCAAGAACAATGCAGAGATAAGACAGATGATTGAACAACCACCAGTCTCATGAGTGATCAGGAAAAGGAGATGGACACATGTTGGTCACGTGATGAGAACAAAAGATCAGAGAATCCCAAAAAAACAAGCTATCAAGTGGAACATAACAGGCCGAAGAAAAAGAGGCAGACCACGTGAAACTCTAATGAGGACACTGTTAAAAGAGGCCAAATTAACAGGCATAAAATCCCTTGATGCGGTTGAAAAGCTCGCCGAAAACAGGAAAACTTGGCGAACTACCTTGCCAGTCCTATGTGACGTTTAACGGCACGGGAAGGATATAAGATAAGACACTTCCTGCCAGTGTAAGAAACAAACAAACAAACAAAGCACCAACACGCAAGTCATTAAATTTCCACACAGTTCCCCCATCTTTTGGCAGCTGAAGACGTGCGTGTGAGAACACAATACAAGTAGACCTTAGAATAAATCGAACGACTGACTGGATGCTGCAGATGAAAGCAACAAGCTATTCAATCATCTTTCCTCCGCCCACGCAACCAAGCGCAATACTTCAACGTAATTAGTTTCTGCCTACGTTTGCTGCAATTGGCATCTTCTGGGAACTGGAAATTCTCTATACCGAGGGACTACTCTCACGAAGGCCCCTATATTTAGCAACTAAACGAACTTTACATTAGTGAAACTATTGTCACGAATCCCATACTATTATCTTGGGCAAAGGCGGCTGATATGCGCGTTGGTTCACTGAGTATTTCCACTTTCATTATTGCCTGTCGTATGTCTTTGTCTCGAACTGTTCTTGTTGGTTTAGACCAATGTTTCCCAGGTTTCTTCGGGCTGCCGCCCCCTTTTATCTTAGGCCACATCCTCAAGCGCCCCCCCCCCCCCGTATCCACGTATACATTACTCGTACAATGACCTATTAAATTAGGATATGCATTACACAACTAAAAACTTCAGCTAGCAAAACCAGTTTATTTAACAATACGAAGGAGTACATTTATAACTCACCTACTGCATTATTTTCTCAACTTTTACTGTGATGGACGAGTTTCATGTAGGGACACTCAGTTTCTCAATATCAGGTTGAAAAGTGATAAGAAGGAAAGTATTACTGCCCCCGTCTGCTGCTTCGTTTTCTACCAACGCCCTCCTACTGCCCCATTTTCTTCCATTGCCCTCCTACTGCCCCATTTTCTTCCACTGCCCTCATACTGCCCCATTTTCTTCCACTGCCCTCCTACTGCCCCATTTTCTTCCACTGCCCTCCTACTGCCCCATTTTCTTCCACTGCCCTCCTGCTGCCCCATTTTCTTCCACTGCCCTCCTACTGCCCCATTTTCTTTCACTGCCCTCCTATTAATCTTTTTTTTTACCGCTCCCCTGTAGTCCTTTAAAACGCCCACGGGGGGGGGGGCGTTATCGCTCTGCTTGGGAAACACTGGTTTAGAACGAGTTTCGTGTCACTGGTAAAACCACTCAAAGCGTAGGGGCTTTCTATGTAAGAAAAATAAAACGACTTTATCATCGAGTCATATATTACAGAAATGAAAAACCTCAATACGAACATTTAAAAAAATTTTTTACACTTGTAGATCTAGATCAGTGTTTCCCAAGCTTTTTTTGTGCTACCGCCCGCCCTTTCTCCCAGGCCACATGCTCAACATTCCCCTCTCTCTTTCACAACTCTCCCCCCCCCCTCCACCTCGTTATATACTAATCGTACAGTGGCCTATTAAATTAGGATACGCAATACACACTTAAGTTCTTCAGCCAGCAAACCAGTTCATTTAACAGTATGAAGGAGTACATTTATAACTCATCTACTGCATTGTTTTCTCAGCTTTTAATGTGATGGATGAGTTTTATGTAGGGACACCCAGTTTCTCAATATCAGGTTGAAACTGATAAGAAGAAGGTATTGCTGCCCCCGTCTCATTCATTCATTTGCATGTCCCTTGTGGAACTTTGCCTCCCAAACAGCACCCCCACCCCATCCTCCCTTTTCTTCCATTACCCCCTACTGATCCTTTTTCTTTCACCGCCCCCCCCCCTCCGGTCCTTTCCAACGCCTACAGGGGGCGTTGACATACACTTTGGGAAACACTGAAGCAGACTAAAGCTCAAAGCCTGTTCTTTTCTCTACCCCGCCCCCCCCCCAGCCCCCAGTCTTCCTTCAGTTCTTAAAACTATTTGTTCTTCTAAACGACCTGGCAATAGCTTTAAGAAATATCCGTGCCTGTTTTTGTTTTTTGTTTTGTTCTGTTTTCTGGTGTGCGTGTATGTGCGTGTATGTGCGTGTTTTTTTTTTCCTTTCAAGAAGCAATAAACTGTTAATGTGTCTTTTGAGATTTATCAGCGCTAGATCCTTGCAGATTGATTATTTTGAGAAAATCCATGGGGCATACACTGTAAGAATTGAATGAACACTCTGCTTCTATCATTTTTTTTCAACACAGCACATCGAAGTTTTAAAAATTCTGTGAATTAAATTGATTGTACGAGGGCTACACAAAAAGTAACGAAAATTTTGCTCTTAAAAATTCCAAATTTAGTAGTATATATGTATATGTTTGTAGTACAGATATTTTATGGTCTCCTTCTTTATATATATATATATATGGGCGGGGGCACATCGGCCTTTTGGAAATACCTTCACTATCCAAGAATCGAATAACTGCATGCTGTTCCTCTCTTGTGCATGCTTCCAAAGGAAATACCATGTTGGATCTGGTTTAGGTAAAGGTAAGGTAAAGGTAACTCTGTCATGCCTTTAGAAGCACACAGGGCTATAGTGTTAGTGGCCATATTTCCTTTGACCTATCAGCACTCTAGAAGGTGATGTGGTCAGCATCATGCCTGGCCGCCTTTCCTTCCCCAACTCGAGAAGAAGTCAGGTACCCATTTCTACAGCTGGCTGACTGAGGCGCCTCAGGCCGGACTCGAACGCGCGACCTTCGTCATGAGAGACTAGTGCACTAACCACTTCGCCACTGATTACGTCATATTTCCAAAATAGTTGACGTGCCTTCGTGTATATGCATCTAAAGAGTGAAGACATAATAGCATAATAACAGCAGGGCATGGCCGTTCTTCAAGTTCAATAATTGAAAAAAAAAACGTATTTCTCTAATGATTGATATATATTCTTATATACATAAAATAAATAACATGTTTACTACTGTAATGCTTGTATTTATGTACATACAATAAAAATCATGTTTACTACTGTAATGCTTGTATTTATGTACATACAATAAATAACAAGTTTACTACTGTAATGCTTGTATTTATGTATATACAATAGATAACAAGTTTACTACTGTAATGCTTGTATTTATGTATATACAATAGATAACAAGTTTACTACTGTAATGCTTGTATTTATGTACATACAATAAATAACAAGTTTACTACTCTAATGTTTCACGTTATAGAAATAACTCAATATATATATATATAGCTCAACTGCTATTTTTTTAAAGAAGAAGAAGAAAAAAAGAAAACTAAAAACACCCCCCCCCCACCTCTATTTTCATGCCATCTAATTCCGGTCTCCCCGCTTCAAAACACAACACTCTGTACAGCCCTTTTCTCAACACCCCCCCCCCCCCCTTTCCTCTGAAGTGGCACAGACTGTTCAGAATTTCTATTGACTTCTAAATATAGATTATCTCCCCCTCCCCTCTTCCACCTTATGCGAATTCTGTGATTAGCGATTTTTAAAAACTTCATAAAGCAATGCTGGCTTTTCTTATCCGGAAAAAGGTTTGGCAGAATAAAATCTGTTATCTGGCTTCAGGACACCTCCGACAAGTAAACAAAATATCTTCTGACATCTCATTGGTTAAAGAAGAATCCCTCCCCCCCCCCCCCCCCCAAAGTGAGCGTATGATAAGACTACACAGGATCGTCACTGCTTGTTAACGTTGGTCTGGACATGCCTAAAGAATGAGCAAGGTTCCCTCACCTCAGTTCCTCCATTCTGCGGAAAATAACCCAGCCAGGGAAAAAAGGACAACGGCCAAAACCATATAAGGAATGCTGTAAGAATGTCTTAATACCATCATCACTTCATTTCAGAGAAGTTCGCGTGTACTCCGTTCTCTTCCTTCGAAGGTACATCTCAAGACAAATGTACTAAATAGCACTGATAGTAACCTCATCGACTGCAGTAGAATTTATCGTCTTCGATCATAAAAACCGCATCGTTATTGATTCGGCGACTTCCATCCCATGGGAAGTTCTCTAAAACAGTGGTTCCATATAACAGTTATCTCACACAAATAGAAGTAGCCACAATAAAATTCACTGATTCATTAGATGTTATGAGGATATGATCAATTTCTACAATTTATGCTGCTCCTTGCATTTCTAATACGGCTTTCCAGCCTTTCTTTTCTTGTATTACTTGCGCAAACCGTTTTGATGTCTTTTGCTTTTCTCTTGGTCTCCCTCTGTATTTTCCCTGTGAGTTTGCCGAATGATTGCACGGTTCCTTAACTTTTTTATCTTCTCACAAATTCGTACTCTCTTTTCTGTATATATTTAATTAATTGCTCTAAAAGCTTCTTCACTTGTTTCTCTGATCGTTCTGGAAATACACTGCATCGTTGAAGAATGATCTCTGTTGATTCCATTTTCTATTTCATCTTTTTTTTTCATTGCTAACATCCTGCAAATAACTGATCAATAATGGTTCTATACAAAACAGTTGTACGCTGTTAAGGACATTTTTTTTTTATTTGTTGATATCTTCATGCAGTGAAAAGCCGCTTTCGCCTAATCTTTTTCTTTCACTTCAGCTTTGCATTAGCCAAATACAGCTACTGTTGTCCTGTGGAAAGCGAATTTCAAAGAAAACGTTGAGAGAAAATAAAAAAAAAAACAGAATAATACAGAGACCATTCCTTCAGTGGCAATGGAAGGGGAAATCACTGTACAGCAAGCTACAGGCCAAAGAGATTTGGCAATGAAGTTGTCTGCCCTTTCTGTCTTTTAAAATATATTTTCAAAGAACTAAACCTATCTGACTGATCAATATCCGTTCCACAACAAATCCTTACGAAGACTGTGGCGTAAGCTCGTGGAATCTGGACGTAGCAGCCAGAGAATATAAACCCAGTTACAATACTAGCTTTAATAGCACTGAACACTCTTTATTTCCGCACGAGATATATATGGTAAGGTTTGTGATGCATGAAATCTAATAAGATCGCAAATAACACACATGAACTATTCTGCCTCAGAGAGATTTTGTGTTTCCCAAATCTCATCAGAGTTTTTCATCAAGAATAATAACCCACGTGACATTCCAACACAGGATTGCCATTTTAAATAAAAATTACATCTTATATTCAAAATAATGAAGAAAAAAAAAACAAGTGTCTTACTTCTAGAATAAGAATGGTATTATGTTATACTGTACTAAGAGACACGTTCTACGCTGTGAGGGTATAAGAGGTAGAGTTTTATGGTGCAGTTTTACAAGGTGGCAGAGGGAGTGAGCAAAGTGAGAAAAAAAAAAGAATAGAAAGTATGAGAGTGAGATGAGAATGTATAAATGAAAAACATACAGCATCCGATATTTCAGGCATCCGATATTTCAGGCATCCGATATTTCGTTGACTTGTGCCGTACTACCTATCCCTCTGTTCCTTTCCAGACGCTGTACCTCTATCTATCCCACTATTCCTTTTCAGTAACTGTACCTTTTCCTGATAAATGTTTCACCTCCCTCAGATGTGGCTCCGCGTGGTCTCTAAGCCTCATCTAGTAGACACGCATTTCTCTGTGTTTCCTACTTTTGGAGGATGCCACATTAAGATAACTTTTTCGTTTAGTTATACATTTTTGTCTCGTTTGTGTATGTAATCCTCGAAAAAAAAATCACGCCGAAATATCGGATGTTGTATGTTTTTCATTTATACATTCTGATCTCGCTCTCATACTTTCTATTCGTTTTTTTTTTTAATCACTTTTCTCACTCCCTCTGCCACCTTGTAAAACTACACCACACACCTCTATCTACCTTTATTATGTAAACCAGTTTTACTGCAGTCGCCTCCCTTTTATCTGAGGGTAAAAGAAGTGGAGGTAGACACGGAGAGAAAACGCTAGGCGGACTAACAAGAAGGCGCAGACAGAGAACGCGATCACATCTTATACTCGGCACTCAGGACAGAGAGTTGTGGACAAGCATGATCACCAACGCCCACGCGGAAGGGCAATAATCAGAAATATACTAAAATTCATCATCATCATCATCATCATGTGCCGTGCCGACTGGCGTTGTCTATTATGCTTCTCCAGAGTACCCGATCCTTCATGCAGGCCATCAGTTCAGTTGGTGATCTCCTCTCACACCATCCCGTCAGACTGTCCAGTATCATTTCTCTTGGTCTTCCTCTCGATCTTCTTCCTTCTATTTTTCCTGTTGTTATAATATTTTCAATGCCCCCTCTTCTCATTGCAAATTGAACAAAGTTAACCTGGTAATTTTTCATATACACTTTTGAGTTTCAGAAGAGCCGTGCTGAAGAATGTGTGCTATACACGTTATTCTTTTGAAACTCAAGTCTCGAACGAGAGGCATTTACAAGAACTAACTTTTCACTGTCTTCACAAATACGTGCAAGGATAAATCCATTTAGACCAATGCCAAGTCTGTTTACCAACTACCACCAGTTTTACAGATGGTAGCTAAAGTAAAGGCCACGGGTATTCAGCTATCCAGACTTTCAGCACCGGTGTAGCACAAAGCCCGAAAAGAAAAAGAAAAAAAAAACAAACATTTAAAAGTCATTCTTCACACATATCAGATATCTGGTCAGTCAGTCAATCAGTCATTTGCATGTCCCTTGCGGAATTTTGCCTCCTTAACAGTTCTCCTGTAAACCTCTCGGTTGTAAGCAAGATGGCCTCCTGCTGCTGATGGTAAATTTCCGCAGATTATCAACGTTAGATATGTGCTACATTCTTTAATATTATTAAAAATCTCTCCCTTCTTTGGAAGGGGGGGGGGGATTTGGGGGTTGGGGGGGATATGAGTATGCTGTACTCACTTTCAAATCTTTGAGTAGGACATTTTTACAGGACAAAAGCTGATACCGAAGCTCAAGGCCAGCAAGTCCAGACGTCAGGAAGTATGTGATAATATGATTGACACTTCCGCTCTCAGTGAAATCTTTCAGCTATCCTGTCCTCTAAATCAGTGGTTCTTTTTTTCAAGTTGTACCAAAAGACACAAAAAAGAACAAATATATCTATACTACAAGAGCTTAATATTGAAGAAGGCTGGCTAGTGAAGAGGATTAAAGAGAGAAAACTGAAATATTTTGGACACATTAAACGTCATGATAATTTAGAGAAGACCGTATTGGAAGGATACATAATGGGAAAAAGAAAAAGAGGAAGACCAAGACGAAGATGGCTGCAAGACATCGTTGACGATCTGGAAATGGTGCAACAGCAGCAGGCCATCTTGCTCACAACCGAGAGGCCTACAGGAGTGCTGTTTGGGAGGCAAAGTTCCGCAAGGGACATGCAAATGAATGAATGAATGAACCAAAAGACTAAAGCTAATATGATTTGCATTCGCCGTCCTTTCCCTCGCACTCCTCCGATGTCCTCCTACTCTAACCCCTCCTCGTACGTTTTACCACTACAGGGAAATAGTCCCCCCACCCACCCCCCGCTTATGGTTTCCGGGACCTTGGGGTACGAGGTACGACACAGAAAAATAAATAAAAAAACTGCCCCTATAGCTTGTGAACCGAGAGTGGAAGGGAAGAGACAAATAGGAGGTTACAGAGCATGTTCTAGCCTGTCACTTTAAGACTAGGCTCAACTCCATCGCTGTACTCAGCACCGGGGGGCGCGTGTTCAAATACGAGACGTGTGTATACACTCGGTCGGAAAACAGTACGATACAAACGGAACAGCGAGTTTCTTGTGAAGCTGAAGAAATCGGCGATGGAGAATTTTCAATTACTGGCACTGGCTTACAGTGATAAGTGCCTGTCTCGTGCATGCATTTCTGAATGGCACAAGCGATTTTCAGAAGGCAGACAAAGCGCTAAAGATGATGACCGTCGGTTCAATTTTGCACCAAGACAATGCGCCAGTCATAACGCTTTGTCTGCGAGGCAGTTTTTAGCAAATCACAACGCCACTGTGCACGAGAACTCACCATATTCGCCAGATCTGGCTCCCTGTGGCTTCTGCCTATTCCAGAAGATCAAGCTGATGCTCAAAGGAACCCATTTTTTTGGTCAGTAGTAGATATGAAAGTAAAAAAGACGGAGGTCCTCAACAGTCTTTCGAAAAAAATGATCTGCAGAATTGCTATGAACGTTGGCAGCATCGTGTGCAGATTTGTGTCAACTCAGATGGGAACTAATCTGAAGGAGATTGCGTTTGATTTTCTAAACTTTCTCAGTAAAATGAGATACGGGTACAGTCTTGTATTTTGTGAGGTGTTTTTTTTTGTGTGAGTGTGTGTCGCACTTAGTACGCATGGGGAGCGAAGAACAGGAATACTGTACCCTACCAAGAATGATCGTAGAAGGCGACTAAGGAGGGTTCGGCATAGGGCCAGCAACTCTATCCAGTGAAATAACATCAGACTGATACTTAAAACGGAAGCAAGGGGGAAAAAAAACAAAAAACAAATGCAGGTGAAAATAGAGGTGCATATCACGGAAACTGAGCTCATGAAACAGCAGAGAGAATGATGAATAATAGATGGCTCACCTGAGCAGGAGTTGTTGGGGGGGGGGGGGGTGAAAGACAGGGCTTGTTGAAAACCCTTGCGGAAGCCCAATACGCCTAGGGCAACTAAAGGTTCAGAGAGAGAGAGAGAGGGGGGGGGGGAGGGGAATAATTCAAATCTTCCAATATCTCTGCTACTCCATATAACATACACTTCCGCTATGACTCTTTTTAAGCCTGACTGTTCGTGTTTTCCGGTGGCCAGAGGAAGAAAATATCTTTAGAACTACTGTTTTACATCAAGGTCTCTCAGAACAAAAAGTGTCTTTACATTTGGTCCACGTGCAATCAATCTGAGATATGGCCAAGTGGATTTCTCATTAGACAGGCGTATGTGGCAAAGAGTTCTGCCATCTTGGATCCAGTCTGTAATTCAATCCCTGATCTTTTTTTTCTGCTTAAAACATAAATTCTTAATTCTCATTTATGTGTCCGTGCAGACCGTGGGATACCTCAATCAGAATTCTGACTTAGTGCAGTAAGCCAACCAGACACTGCCATTAATTTTTAAAGGGGTAGAGCAGACGAGGCATCACCTTGTATTACTGAGAGTTAACATCCCTGTATTGAGAGTTAACATCCGTGCACTGATAGTTGTGCACTGAGAGTTAACATCCGTGTACTGAGAGCTGTGTACTGAGAATTAACATCCGTGTACTGAGAGTTATCCATATACTGAGTTAACATCCGTGTACTGAGAGTTAACATCCGTGTACTGAGAGTTAACATCCGCGTACTGAGAGCTAACATCCGCGTACTGAGAGTTAACATCCGCGTACTGAGAGCTAACATCCGTGCACTGAGAGTTAACGTCCGTGCACGGCCTTTGGTGCTTTGATGAAACTTGAAAAAAAAAAAAGCACATTTCTAAACCAGCCCATGTTTTTAAAGTACAGAGCAGCTTCCTTTCGATTACAGAGCAGTTTCCGTTCGATTTCTGTTCACTAAAACTTCTAAATAAACAAAAATATGGAAAATAACTCAGAAGAAAAAAAAAGTTAACAAGCAAAACAGATTAAGAGTACAATGATGCTGATTAAAAAAGCAAATTAAAAAGCAGAGAGAAATTTAGTTACGCGACCACACACACAAACACACACAAATCTGAATACGACAAGCTAAGAACAGAGACATCTGGTTAAAACACGCTGAGAACTTAGAGGAATTTAGCTGAAATGAGCTAATTAGAATTTTCATTACAACAAGCTACGAACAGAGTAAACGTAATGGGACTAAGAACAGAGAAATTTGGCTAAACAAAGAGAAATTTTGTGAAAACAAAGTAAGAACAAAGAGAAATTTGACATAAATGAGCTAAAAATAGTGAGAAATTTGGTTAAAACAAGCTAAGAAGAGAGAGAAATCTGGTTAAAAAAAAAAAAAAAAGCTAAGAAGAAAATGTAGTTTTTTTTTTTAAAGGCTTATAAGAGAGTGAATTTTTTTTTTTAATAAAAAGCTAAGAAGAGAGAGAAATTTGGTTAAAACAAACTAAGAACAGAGAGAAATTTGGTTAAGACGAGCTAAGAACAGGGAGAAATTTAGTTAAAACAAGCTAAGAACAAATAATTCAAAGAACAGGTATGACAGGAGAGCCTTTATCCGTGGCCTATGGTCTCAAGAGAGTGAAAGGCGATGATGATGAAGCTAAGAACAGAGAGAAATTTAGTTTAAACGAGCTAAGAACAGAGAGAAATTTAGTTTAAGAAAGCTAAGAACAGAGAGAAATTTAGTTTAAACATGCTAAGAACAGATAGAAATTAGTTAAAACCACCTAAGAGCAGAGAAATTTCGTGAAACAAGCAAAGAATAGACAGAACTCTGGTGAAAACTAGTACTTGTACTTGTACAAAGTCCCTGTAACTGCGAGCTGTTGTTCTTTGCGGCCGATGCTGTAGAGACGTTGAGGCACAGCATCGCATCGGCGTGGGAGCGGGTTATGGCGGCTACTTTTTTAAATCCCGGAATACAGCTAAAAAGCAGAGGGTGTGCAATGCTCCTTTAGCAGACTCCACCACCATGGGGACTATGGCGATCCCTGCCCCGTTAGCCAGGCTATGCCTGCTACTAGGGGTAACACAGAGAGGTGGGACAGGGTCATGGTCAGCTATGGGTTGCTAACCTTGACGCTGGCATATCAGCTATGTATCGCTGACTAACTTATCGAGCGTCTTAACCCCTTGAGAACTAGTAAAGCGAAGTGAAAATTTTGATTAAAACAAGCTACGAACAAAGAGAACCTGAGCTATAAACCGGAGAAGATAATCTGGAGAGAACGGGGTTAAAAACACGCTTAGCGGAGAACATGGCCGAAATCATACCAAGGGCAGAGAGAACGTGTGAAAACAAGTTAACAACTTGGAAAACTTTGAGGAAAAATACGACAAGAACTTAAATCTGATGCAAAAGAAAATAAGATATAAATACAAAATACTGTACTTTATTTGAAGAGTTTCATATTCTATTCGTTTATTCTGCTGTTCACTGTGTAATTTATATATATATATATATATAACATTTTCTTAACTCTTTGGAGACTTTTAAATTTTCAACTTCTTCATGACATTAATGGACATGTATTTTGTTAATGGTCTTATGCAAAGTGCTGATAACACCTTTTATTATATATCATTCTGGTTTGAAACTGGATGTAGTTTGATATTTTTTTAGCTTAAAATGACATTTCATCATTTCTATTAATCCACGAGTATTTCATACATTTCTCGCTATCTTTCCCCTCCCCCTCCCCCTCTCCCCACCCACAATCTCTCCAGTGCAAACGAGGTGACCTGCGTAGCTAATGAAGATAATGTATCGGCATTTATCTTTTACGATGCGTGTAAATATTATTTTAAAAAATATCTTCATTCTTAAATAATTCATAACATACATATTTCATAAAATGCATGTAAATGAAAATCTTTCCGCGTATTTTTTTTTTTTTTTGTTTTCTTTTCTTTTTGTTGCTTAAAAATTTCTATCTTTAGCTGACATTTATCAAAGAAGAAACTGTAGACATTTTTTCTATGAAAAATATCAGCTAAAGATACAATCACAGTTTGAAAACACTCCCCTCGCGCACCCCCCCCCCCCCCCCCCCCCGTATTCCGCGCGTTTCTTCTATGATTATTTATGACATAAAAATCTGTTCTGTCTTTTTTCTCCTGCGCTCAGCTATATCTCTGACCTTTCCGCCTCACCTTCTCCTGCCTCGCAAAACTCATCACAAACAACGCCCACCTACAACAAGATCAAAAATAGAACGACATTTATTTGTCCCCTTTCTCGGACTTCACAATTCGCGCTGATAGTTATCACTCAAATTATCCAAGGCCATGCGCGGGCCGCCAAGTCGACTTCGTTAAATGCGAACGTCCTCTATAAAAAGTCATCCCAAGATGCGCGGTAATGTGTTACACGCAGATAACGCGCAAGCCAGTCCTCATCATATTGAAATAAACAATCAAATATAGAAATTCTAAAATATTTTAGGAATGCACCGAGAACCGAGTCCAAGAATTCAATGAAATATAAATAATACGTTTTAAAACAAGCTAAGAATAAATCATTCCAAGAACAGGTATGACTGGTGAGCCTTTATCAGTGGCCTATGCTCTCAAGGAAGTGAAAGGCGATGATGATGAAGCTAAGAACAGAGAGAAATTTGGTTTAAACAAGCTAAGAACAGAGAGAAATTTAGTTTCAACAAGATAAAAACAGAGATAAATTAGTTAAAACTAGCTAAGGGCAGAGAAACAATCAAATATAGAAATATTGAAATCTTTTCTGGAATGCACTGAGACTCGGGTCCAAGAATTCAATGAAATATGTATGAATAATGTGCTTTCCTTTTGATCCAATACGAATAAATGACATTCAGAAGTACTCCCTGAAAGCATATTTATGAAAATGGTAACATAATTATCTTTAAAAATATTTAATTTCCGTGCTTTGTTGGGGCAATGAGACAGACACTATCATGCTTTGTTGGAGCAATGAGATAGATACTATCACGCTTTGTTGGAACAATGAGACAGACACCATCATGCTTTGTTGGAACAATGAGACAGATTCTATCATGCTTTATTGGAACAATGAGATAGATACTATCACGCTTTGTTGGAACAATGAGACAGACACCATCATGCTTTGTTGGAACAATGAGACAGATACTATCATGCTTGGTTGGAACAATGAGATAGATACTATCATGCTTTGTTGGAACAATGAGACAGACACTATCATGCTTTGTTGAAGCAATGAGATAGACACTATTATGCTTTGTTGGAACAACGAGACAGACACCATCATGCTTTGTTGGAGTAATGAAATAGACACCATCATGGTTTGTTGGAACAATGAGACAGACACCATTATGGTTTGTTGGAACAATGAGACAGACACCATCATGGTTTGTTGGAGCAATGAGACAGACACCATCATGGTTTGTTGGAGCAATGAGATAGACGCTATCATGCTTTGTTGGAGTAATGAGACAAGAACCATCATGTTTTATTGGAGCAATGAGTTTATCTCCTATATGGTCACAGATTGTAGTAAAACTCCTCGATGTGGCATTGATACTAATAATATAATACTAGTTTAAACTCAATTAACAAACTGAAACATTTAAAACCGTTTTAAACGTTAAATTTATTACAAACAAAATTAAAATGATTATACTTTCTGTTGCTACTCCAAAATCTTTCCAAACAAAAATATTCACATTGCACGGCTATCTGATCGAATACCAACTAGAATGTAATATTCGACATATTTATAGTTTTTCAAAGATCGAACAATAGCTATGAAAGGCTATTGTGACAAGGATCAAACCATAGCTATAAGAGGCTATTGTGACAATGACTGAACCACAGCTATGAGAGGCTATTGTGACAAGGACTGAACCACAGCTATGAGAGACTATTGTGACAAGGAATGAACCACAGCTATGAGAGGCTACTGTGACAAGGAATGAACCACAGCTATGAGAATCTATTGTGACAATGACTGAACCACAGCTATGAGAGGTTATTGTGACAAGGAATGAACCACAGCTATAAGAGGTTATTGTGACAAGGAATGAACCACAGCTATGAGAGGTTATTGCGACAAGGACTAAATCACAGCTGTGAGAGTCTATTGTGACAAGGGCTAAACCACAGCTATGGGAGGCTATTGTGACAAGGGCTAAACCACAGCTATGGGAGGCTATTGTGACAAGGACTGAACCACAGCTGTGAGAGTCTATTGTGACAAGGGCTAAACCACAGCTATGGGAGGCTATTGTGACAAGGGCTAAACCACAGCTATGGGAGGCTATTGTGACAAGGGCTGAACCACAGCTTGAAGAAGAAGAAGAAGAAAAAGAAGAAGAAGAAGAAGAAGAATGTGGCAGATTAGGAAGTAACGTCATAACTTCTAAGACGATGAGTCGCATATCGACCTCTCCTGAACTCATTTTTTTAATCACACAAGAAGATGACATGAATTAGTGCTGAATTTAGTTTTCAGATAAATCTAGACAAAAGGTACCATTTAAAAAGTAGCCTATTTGCTGTCTCTTTCTGTCTGGCTCGCTTTTGGGAAATTGGTTATTTTTATATTTGGCTTGTCTCAGCGCAGCACTCTCTTTTTCAGTCTAAATATCCTAGTTGTAACCCAACAAACGTGACGTAAGGAGAAGAAAAAAAAGTATCTTTGCTGAAAACAATGCGGAACGAAACCTGTCTCCAAACTTTCCTTGACGATAGACATGGCTGCCACTTCAAGCACAGTATCGATTCTGAAAACCATGCTTCGTCACCTTTCACTGCTGCAATGAAAACCTGAAACTTAAGCAAATGCAGAACAAGATCACAAGTATTCGATTACACAAGAAGAAGTTTGAATACAAATTCTAGCACGATCAGATTTCCTAAACAACGTGCAGAACGAAACATATTATACATTACGATACCTCGATATCGGTGTTGACGTTCGAGATGGATCGTATAGGCCGGCCTGAGGCGGCCATCTTGTAAATCTCCTCCTTATAGTAAAACTGCAAAATGAACAATATCCCTTGTGTTTCCGCACAGGTAAAGCCTGATATCCTGCACACGTGTCTCCAGGTGACTGATTAACACCTTATGTAGGAAATCCGTCTGTATTTAGACATGCAGGGTGGCCTTACATGGTCACAGGCGACGGTTTACCTGTAGAGAATACAACCCAAAAAAAAATTAACCACTGATAATCGTATATGTCTTTCAGAAGACCTAGCCATTTGATGCAAGGAATTATCTGCGCTTTAACTATACTCCATTTCCGACATTTTGATATACTCATATCCAAATACTGAATTTATGGCATCGTGGCATTCGTGTATTTCTTATAAGAACATACTGTTTCTACAATTACAGATTTCTATAAACAGATACTGTTTATATTATTTTCAAATTCTGGTTTTTATCTTTTCCAGAATTTAATGAGGAACACCTCGAAAAATCGGGAGTGGGAATCACTGTTTTAGAGACCTATAATCTGTAATCAGAGACCGACATCCCCCCTCCCCATACTCTAGGCATTCCCTTATGGCGCTCCGCCTTCTGTTCCAACACCCACTGGAGCATGCGTCTGTTTCCAAATAGCCAATGACGCGTGTTTTAGAGACCTGTCAGTATTCAGCTGGTCTGCTTGTGTCCAAAGCCGCTGTGCAAATGATACGGATAAGTATGGGGAGGTAATCACGGTTTCAAAGAATGGCGTCGGACTCTTTCGCTTAACAGACTAAATTGTCATACTGCCATCTTATAATGTGCTTAACAGTACCTTAATCTTAATGTCACGAGAAGGCAAAGGTGTGAGAACCTGACAATCGCTAGAAAATTCAAGAACAACAAAGAACATCTGAAATGACTGACAAGGTAGCACAAAAACAAAAAAACAAAAAAAAGAGATGGCACAACAATCTGCCACGGAATACCAAGAATCACGGACACATAAGAGAGAAGGGCCAGTAACTATCGGCCGGCGCCTAATATATAAATACATAAAGTCTTAAGCCATCAGATCAAATACTACCATGCCAAAAGGCGTAGGCGGTCATCTCTCCTTCTCGTCCGATCTTTCCTGTCTCGAATCAAGTCGATTACTGTTTTCCTGCCAAACCATGCAGTCAGCCCAACCAGGTATTTATGACTTCTCCGCCCTCTCTGTCTTGACATTTATCTTTCCTGTCATGAGCACTTTTTCGAGACATTCAAGTCTGCTGAAGTGTCTGAGACTGTCTTTTTTCCTTCGTGCGACAGTAGTTTGAGATATTCCTTTGCATGTCGTAATACTTCTTCTTGTGTGTCTCCCTGGCTGTCGATGACTTTGCCTGCCGTAATACTTCTTCTTGTGTGTCTCCCTGGCTGTCGTGTCTTTTTTCCTTCGTGCGACAGTAGTTTGAGATATTCCTTTGCATGTCGTAATACTTCTTCTTGTGTGTCTCCCTGGCTGTCGATGACTTTGCCTGCCATAATACTTCTTCTTGTGTGTCTCCCTGGCTGTCGATGACTTTGCCTGCCGTAGTACTTCTTCTTGTGTGTCTCTCTGGCTGTCGATGACTTTGCCTGCCGTGACACTTCTTCTTGTGTGCCTCCCTGGCTGTCGATGACTATGCCTGCTGTAATACTTCTTCTTGTGTGTCTCCCTGGCTGTCGATGACTTTGCCTGCTGTAATACTTCTTCTTGTGTGTCCCTCTGGCTGTCGATGACTTTGCCTGCCGTGACACTTCTTCTTGTGTGTCTCCCTGGCTGTTGATGACTTTGCCTGCCGTAATACTTCTTCTTGTGTGTCTCCCTGGCTGTCGATGACTTTGCCTGCTGTAATACTTCTTCTTGTGTGTCTCCCTGGCTGTCGATGACTTTGCCTGCCGTGACACTTCTTCTTGTGTGTCTCTCTGGCTGTCGATGACTTTGCCTGCCGTAATATTTCTTCTTGTGTCTCCCTGGCTGTCGATGATATCCGAAGCATCCTTCTTAAGAACTTACATTTCAGCAGTTTTTATTCTTCATTCTCATTGTTTATTCACAGTTCATGCTTCATTTACATAAAGTAGAATAGGTTCTATACAGCATAATGTAGAATAGGTTCAATATAGCATAACGTAAAATAGGTTCTATATAGCATAAAGCAGAATAGGTTCTATATAGCATAAAGCAAAATAGGTTCTATATAGTATCTTAGAACTTGCTTTCTTATTGCCATTGGCTGTTTTTAATTTGTTAATGTGCTCTTCGTTTTTTTTTTCAAAAGTTGTCTCTGCCATCTTAAGTGAGCCGCATTTTTTTTAGATAATGATAAAAAGAAAGAACCAAAAGAAAGATAATCTAGAAAGAAGAGAGAGAGAGAAAGAGAGAGAGAGAGAGAGAGAGTGAGTGAAAACTGACTTGGCCTATGATATAATGCCAAGCGCTGTAAAAAGATGCATTACTCACACAGCGATGACGTAACTTTGGCCCACGTCAATGGTGGTACAGTAAGAGATGTGGGAGACAACAACAAAAAAATGTCACAACAAGTCACGAGGTCATGATGAGGGGCTGATGGCAGCTTCCTGACCCCCTCAACCTGAAATCAATACCTTCTCTCAAATGCCACGGGCAAAAAAAGCATTGGCACAATAAAAATAAAAATCTGCCAAAGATCTGAACACAAACATCTACTCGTTCTTCTCTGTTTCGGCGCCGGTTCCATCTTCACGCTGACGGTTACTACAAAAGGTAAAAAAAAATGTTGTTGTTGTTGTTGTTGTTGATTTTTTAAAAAGTTGGTACAATACCTGAAAGAGATTACCGGAAATGTTCGGACACGTCATTTGCATAAAACAATGTCTAGACGTGCAATACAGTTTACATTAGTCTCAGAATATAAATATCATTCCACTATTCCCAAATAGCTCACAGAGAAACCAGCAACTTTTTTTTGTTTTATGACCCTGTCTCAAACTGCTAATAACAAAAACATCAAATATAAGATACCTAGTACCGCGGTGGTTCTTATCGCTTTCTCAATAACGCAGGATATCAACAGGAAGCAGTAAAATAAAATATAATATTCCGTGTCAGACAGTCATAGGGGGGATATTCAGGTAATAAATGCAGAAGGATATTCAGTATGATATAATCGGTAGCGGGAAATATTCAACATAATACAATCAGCAGCGGGGGATATCTAACATAATACAATCAGTAGCGGAAGATATCCAACATAATACAATCAGTAGCGGAAGATATCCAACATAATACAATCAGTAGCGGAAGATATCCAACATAATACAATCAGTAGCGGAAGATATCCAACATAATACAATCAGTAGCTGAAGATATCTAACATGATACAATCAGTAGCGGAAGATATCTAACATAATACAATCAGTAGCGGAAGATACCCAACATGACACAATCAGCAACGGAAGATATCCAGCATAATACAATCAGCAACGGAAGATATCCAACAATCAGTAGCGGAAGATATCCGAAATGATACAGTCGATAGCAGAAAATATACAGCGTGAGGTAACTGATATCAGAAAATATATCCAAAGTTAGACAGTCAAAAACAGAAAACATCAAACCTGACGCAGAGTGGAAGATATCCAACATGAGGCTGTCAGTACAGGGACAGATTCTCTAAACAACGGAAGACAATACGTGGACAGATTCTCTAAACAACGGAAGACAATACGGGGACAGATTCTCTAAACAACGGAAGACAATATAGGGACAGATTCTCTAAACAACGGAAGACAATACAGGGACAGATTCTCTAAACAACGGAAGACAATACGTGGACAGATTCTCTAAACAACGGAAGACAATACGGGGACAGATTCTCTAAACAACGGAAGACAATATAGGGACAGATTCTCTAAACAACGGAAGACAATACAGGGACAGATTCTCTAAACAACGGAAGACAATACGGGGACAGATTCTCTAAACAACGGAAGACAATACGGGGACAGATTCTCTAAACAACGGAAGACAATACAGGGACAGATTCTCTAAACAACGGAAGACAATACAGGGACAGATTCTCTAAACAATGGAAGACAATACAGGGACAGATTCTCTAAACAATGGAAGACAATACGGGGACAGATTCTCTAAACAACGGAAGACAATACGAGGACAGATTCTCTAAACAACGGAAGACAATCTCTCGTGGATAAGATCAGATACCCCGCTCGATACAGTCAATTTTGGAAACTAAGCACTAGGCATCTATCAGTAATATAAGACTGTATAACGCTACGATAAATGGATTAAACGTAAATTCTATTCTATAAACCGTACATTCTATTCCATATACCGTACACTCTCTTCTGTATACCATACACTATTTTTTAGTATACCGTACACTCTCTTCTATATACTGTACACTCACTTCTATATACCGTACACCCTCTCCTTAACACTGTGCGCTCTCTTCTATATACCGTACACTCTCTTCTATATACTGTATACTCACTTCTATATACCGTACACTCTCTTCTATATACTGTACACTCACTTCTATATACTGTACATTCTCTTCTATATACCGTACACTCTCTTCTATATACCGTGCTCCCTCTTCTAGATACTGCACATTCTCTATATTACCAGTGATCACGTTAACGGGCAGTTACTGGTAAAATACTGATTAAGAGAGAGGGGGCGGGGGAGAGTGGGGAAGAGAGAGACTTTTTGAGATTATCAATGACCGTGACCTGTTTATATTATCAAAACCTAGCAAAACGCAACCAGCGAGACCGGCCGGAGGATAACCGGATCAGCAAACTGATGATGGCGCTTAATCTGCTTGGAGAAGAATCAGCCAGTTTTGACTTCGGTTAAGCATATAAGCATTCTGTAAACATTAAATCTCGCTGCTAGTGAAGATTCACAAGAACATTAAACTCCCGCTGCATGGGACCTCGAGATACCCTAAAGAGAACACTGAACAGAGAGGTTAAAATAGCAGGCATCAAATCCCTTGATGATGAGAAGCTCGCTGAGAGCAGAGACTCATGGTTAAACTCACTGCGAGCCCTGTGTGACGTGTGGCGGCACGGGAAGGATATAAGACGTAAGATATTTATAAAGTATTTTTTAATTTACATTTTAAAAAGTATAAAGTACAGAAAGTTATCTGGGCAAACAGGTATTTTAGAAAGTATGTCACGCAAAGAAGGAAAAAAAACAAATATAGTTGCATCGGTTTAAAAACAAAAATCGTGCTGTTATTACTAAGACAAAACATCCAGTCTGTGTACCTGATACGACCAGTCACGAAAGACAAACTTCGGTCACTCTATACAAGAATCTTCCCAAGATTTAGGATTCAGAAATAAGAATTCTCTGACAAATAAAGATTCAAAACAAATATCAAACTGATCACGCCAGAAACTCTAAACGTATTCCTGTTTGGTTATACGACATTTTTACAGCTTCCATCTTCGAATATTAATCTAAAGCAACATCAATATTTATTAAAATATTGAAAACTATTATATCAAATTTAAAATAAAAGGTAAAAGCGGCCAGACGTGATACTGACCGCATCGCACTTTCATGTATCGAAGGCCTAGAAAATACGGGCCTAACAAAGTATCCCCATTATGCCTTATTTGGGCACGGAAACGGGGGGTTTTTAACCTTTTACCTTTACATCAGAATTATGAATACTTGTTAACAATTCTCGTGAAAAGGAAAATAATAAATTTACCTGTTGCCACGTGATTCTCTGAAATGCCACTCTCCTGCTTCAAAAAAAAGATGGATTGGAAAACCAATGGAGCTCGCTTAGTTTGTACACAGACTTGCCTACACGGCACATCTCCACACCAACTGTTCTAAGTTTACCTGGCCACATCTCAGGTAAATGTAACTAAATCTCACCTGAAGGAAGTAACCGCGACCTGGATTTTTAGGGTGCGGTCCCCCACTATAGACAAATAATAAATACGGAAAAGTCCCACCCAAAGCTGTCGACCATCGTGCGATCTCCGTTCACTAATTTTCCACAAATAGATCACTAGAACACACCCTGAAGAATCTCAGGTATGTACCCTGCTTTGTTATCGGTGACAGTACGGGTTGCCAACACCTGCGAAGTAGCCGTTTCCTGTCCGGAAAAGTTACCTGTACCTGACGCAATTTTTGGGGGGTAAAAGGTGCTTTGCTATATATAAAAATAGGGAAACCCCGAAGAACTCTCTCTCTCTCTCTCTCTCTCTCTCTCTCTCTCTCTCTCTCTCTCTGTGTGTGGTTGTTGTTGGTGGTGGTGCTGCTGCTGCTGCTGTTTTTACTTTCACTTTTGATGTTCCTTGTATCGTAACTGATGACTTAGTTTCAATATTTAAGTTTAACACCACGGAAAACAAACAAAAAGGCCACAGACTGATCATTTTATGAACAGAAAATACCAAATACAAAAAAAAACCCCACATCTAAAATATTTTTTAAACAAAAGAAGGAAACAATATTTTATTAAAGAAAAAAAAACATATATAAGGCCTACTGAAAAGCAGCCTGAGGTTTATTATGACACGGTTTGAGCAGGCAAGACAAATCATAAGACAAATTACGATGTTCTTTACTACACTGAGCATGCTGTAACTGAACGTTCCTCCCCCCGCCCCCCCCCCCCCCCCCCACCGTAGCACCGGTTGCAGCTTCCATTAGTCCGTGAGTTCTGCCGGGCGTAACAGATAGCAGAGCACAGAGGAGAAGTATTGCAAGATGGCTTCACTCACATAATCTAAAGCAAAATAAAAACAAAACGAAGAATTTCTGTGAGGTTCTTCTTATCTTATCTTATATCTTTCCCGCGCCGTTAAACGTCACATGGGGCTCGCAAAGTAGTTCGTCAATTTTTCCTGTCTTCGGCGAGTCTTTCAACCTCATCAAAGGATTTTATGCCTATTAATTTGGCCTCTCTTAACAATGTCCTCTTCAGAGTTTCAAGCGGTCTGCCCCTTTTTCTTTGGCCTGTTGTGTTCCAATTGATAGCTTGTTTTGGGATTCTCTGGCCGTTTCTTCTCATCATGTGACCAACATTGTCCATCTCCTTTTCCTGATCATCCATGAGACTGGTTGTTGTTCAGTCATCTGTCTTATCTCTGCATTGTTCTTGAATTCGTTCCACTTGATGCCGAGTATTTTCCTTAGGCATTTGTTTTCAAAAGAGTCTAATTTCTTTTCTATTTCTTTATTTCTTTTTTTTTTCTATTTCTGTGAGGTTACAGTTAGAATAATGGGCCCGTTTCAAAACACAGCAGTAGTTTAACAATATAAAACACAGACAATAATAATACAGTCATACACCGAGTTACGACTCTTCATATTTACGGCCGACAGCCCGCAGGTGTATTTTATTAAATGAAGAGTGAAAAACAGCGTCAACTAAATATGTAGTAAAACAGCTTCGCTCCGGAAAGAAATTGCTTTACCACATATTTATCATTTATCATCAAAATCTACAGTCTCTATATGAGCTCAATTGGTGAGTACAGAATGCAAGCATGTGAGTGTGTATGAAGTATGTATGTACATTTTTGTGAGTAGCTGAAAAGTTATTACACTGTGATTTTTTAACTACATCTCTCTCTCTCTCTCTCTCTCTCTCTCTCTCTCTCTCTGAACCTTAAGTGCCCAGGGCACATGGGGCTTCCGCAAGGGTTTTCCATAAATGCCTGTCCTTTGCCTTTTTTTCTGCTCTTGCCCAGGTGAGCCCTCTATTGCTCAACATCCTTTCTGTTGTTCTTCTCCATGTCTCTTTTGGTCTACCCTTACTTCTGTTCCCTTGTGGTGTCCATCTTAGTGCTATTTTTGGTAGTGAGTTGTCAGTCATTCGGAGCACATGTCCCAACCATCGCCAGCGTCTTTCCTCAATAATTGTTGTCAGTGGCTTCATCTGCATTTCTGCCAACAAGATGTTATTTCTTATGGTGTTTGGCCAAAATATTTTTCTAATTCTTCGTAAACATTTAGTCTAGAAAGAATTCAACTTGTTTCCTATGGTTTTGGTGATTTTCCAGCATTCACTTCCATAGAGTAGTACACTTAGAACATTACTCTTAAATATCCTGATTTTCATCTTCACGCTTAGTTTTTTTTTAAATATTTCCATATAGTCTGCAGCATAGCAAAAGCCTGGTTTACTCTAGTAAGTCTACTGTTGATGTCCTCTGTGCTGTCTCCATTTTCTACTACTTTACTGCCAAGGTATACAAATTCATTGACCTCCTCCACTAACTTGCTATCTGCTCTGAGTACATTTCTGTTGTTCACATTTTGCTTCATTAACTTTGTCTTTCCTACGTTGATCTTTAGTCCTATGTTGTTTGCATTCTGAGTTAGCTTGTTTATTTTATCTTGCATATCTTTGTGGCTGCTTGATAATAGACAAATGTCGTCCGCAAAGTCAAGGTCCTCCAGCACTGTGTCAAGGGTCCACTGTAATCCTCTGCGTTTATCTGATGTTGCCTCCTTCATTAACCAGTCCACTGCTAAGATAAATAATGTTGGTGATAGTAAACATCCCAGCTTCACTCCTGTTTGTACCCTAAAGCTGCTGGAGGTATGTTCTCCACAGATCACTTTGCACTGAAAACCTTCATATAGGGCTTTGATTACATTCACTATCTTATGGGGGAGGCCATGGCATCTTAGGATTTTCCACAGTGCATCTCTGTTGACACTGTCAAAGGCTTTCTCAAAATCTTTAAATAATGCATATGTTGTGCTATGCCACTCATTTGCCTGTTGTAATATTTGTCTAAGTACAAATATATATCTCTGAGGTCACCCTTCTTTCATAGTTTTACTGTAAGACCAGTTTTCCACTCCTCTGGAGCTTTTTCTAGATCCCAAATTTGTTGTAGTATCCGGCAGAGTTGCTTTTTACTACATGTACTGTGATTAATATTTTATGATTAATTTCCTCGTAGTTAACATAATAATTTACGCCCTGTTAGTATTTTATGTTAGACATGTTGAGCAATAGAGGGCTCGCTTGAGTGAGAGCGGGGGGGGGGGGGGGGGGGAAGGCAAAGGACAGGCGTTTGTGGAAAACCCTTGCGGAAGCCCCATGTGCCCTGGGCACTTAAGGTTCACAGACAGACAGACAGACAAACAGACAGACAGAGACAGTATTTTAAAATGAAGGTTTATCTGTTTATCTTGTAACAAGTTATAGTAGTGAAGTGTACTTGGTGTCTGACTTACCCTCCTGTAACGAACTTCTTCTTCTTCTTCGTTCACTTCTACCACCAAAAACCGCACTGTGAATCTACTGAATTCACACATGTGGTCCTCGTTAGGTCCGGTGGTCCCCTGTGTGGTCCAAAATAGACCACATGAGTTCCACGAAGGACCACAAGGGGTTCAGAGTATCACAGTGCTTTAGCCTGTATTCTTGGTGGGTCTCGGAAGCGGGATTGCGTGACACCGTGGTTTTCATTGCACCAGTTTGGTCTAGGGTTGGACTTTCTCACCGGAAGACCTCGACGTGTTTGGAATATCAGTGCATCCCCGCTGGGTGAGAGGCGTTAGCCCACCCAGGACAGAGTTGGACTTTCTCACCGGAAAACCTCGACGTGTTATGAGATACCCGTGTATCACCGCCGGGTGAGAGGTGGTTGCCCATCCAGTCCAGGGTTGGACTTTCTCACCGGAAAACCTCAGCGTGATTAGGATACGCAGACATCCCCGCCGGGTGAGAGGTGGTTGCCTATCTAGACTTCCCTGGTCCAGTGTCTCCGACTTCAGCATTTTGCGGTCGTGGCCGCTACCCTTCCTAGTTGTGACCAGGATGGAGCTTTTGTCCAGGAGGACGAATCCTCGCCACTAGTGACTTCTACCCCTGGGTTGAGCCGGTTTAGGCATTTCCCAGTATGGGCATGTTTGGGACGGGACCGACCTCTAGGGCAGAGGTACTGTGACATTCATAGCCTTCAAGATTCACCCCTGGTATGAGCCGGTTTAGGCAAAATTCACCAGTATGGGTGTTTATCAGGCGTTACCGACCTCTAGAGCGGAGGTGGCATGACATGTCTAGCCATCGAGTTCCACCCCTGGTGTGTGCCGGTTTAGGCATATTTCACCAGTGTAGGTGTATTTCGGACGTAGGCGGCCTCTAGAGCAGAGGTGCCGTGGTATAGCTCTCGTAGCGATACTACTGGACATACCAGGTTAAACTTCACTTTCCACCACCTTTTCCCATCGGCGCCGCACAGCAACCTTTATTTCCGCATTTACTTCCTTAACCGGGAGGAGCTTCACTCCACGCGCGGCATTTGAAAAGTCAAGCCAGCAGTGACTTAACCTCTGGGACAAGCCGGTTCATGCATTTCACACGATATGACTGCACTCAGGACGTGGCCGACCTCCAGACCAGAGGTGCCGTGATTTGACTGTTTGCTTCGCTTTATCCTTTCAACCACCTTTTCCGCAGTGATGCTGCGCGGCAACCTCATTTGCAAATTTCTTCATTGGCCGGGAAGAGCACCGCTCCACGCACGGCAGCTGAAGATCTCGCCAACAGCGGCAGATGAGCTACCAAACGTGACACTCATCTACCCTAAGTAACTGGTTTTCAGGCGCCAGATATTCGCCCTCGCCCCTTCTCCTGTCAGTTTAAACAGTTCTGCCACGGGAAGGCCAGGAGCTGGACTTGACTGCCAGAGGCTGTTTGTGGCGCGTTTGCAGTCCTTAGAACCTGTAACGAACAACAAAGCAGCCAAAATTCTGACTTACAGCAAGACGGGCAGTCCCAAATGTGGACGTAAATCGGAGCGTGACTTGTAACATAAACGCCACGATCAGACATAAATCAGAAAGCCTGGTAGTCACCTTAGGAAACTCACGGGTACAAGAATGAAAGGGAAGCCATGAGGAAAACATACAGAATGAGCTGTTCTGACTGGCAAACACCAGCGCAAGCGCTGAATACAGAAACCTGATCGACAACGAGTACACGAACAACACAATCAATCAAATCAATTTTTAAAATATATATATATTCCATGTTTATACTTCTTCCTGGAAGAAAGAAGAGATATTTAAAAACAAAAGTCTTTCGTGAAAATAACAATAAAAACCCCTTACAAACCCTAAGATCATTAACACATAAGTGGAAACCCCCCCCCCCCCCCGCCCTCCTAAAAAAATTCTGGGTCTTCGAGAAGAATTGTTAAGGCGGTACAAAATTATCCTCCTTCCTCCCTCTCTCCCTCCCTCCCTCTCTCTCTCCCTCTCTCTCTCCCTCTCTCTCCCTCCCTCTCTCTCCCTCTCTCTCTCCCTCTCTCTCTCCCTCTCTCTCCCTCCCTCTCCCTCTCCCTCCCTCTCCCTCTCTCCCTCTCCCTCTCTCTCAGTATCTCCCTCTCTCTCTCCCTCTCTCTCTCTTCCTCTCTCTCTCCCTCTCTCTTCCTCTCTCTCCCTCTCTCTTCCTCTCTCTCTCCCCTCTCCCTCTCTCTCAGTCTATCTCCCTCTCTTTCTCCCTCTCTCTTCCTCTCTCTCCCTCTCTCTCTCTCTCCCTCTCCCTCTACCAGGTCTGGTACAAAATTATCCCCCTTCCCCCTCTCTCTCTCACTCTCCCTCTCTCTCTTCTTCTCTCTCCCTCTCTCTCCCTCCCTCTCCCTCTCTCTCCCTCTCTCTCTTCCTCTCTTCCTCTCTCTCCCTCTCTCTCTCTCCCTCTCTCTCTCTCTCATACCGATTAGCTATTATGCTTCATAGAATAGCCCACCTCCCCCGCCAAAACCTTTCAGATCCAGTTTTAAAACGGAAAAGGCATCGCAGCTCCTGGCCGTCGCACCAGTTGCTCCCCCCCCCCCCCCCCCCCCCCCCCCCGAGCCTGTAAAGAGGAGCCATATAAAAAAAAAACTGCATGATATAAAATGCTGGATTAACATTGGAAACATTAACATTAACCCGTATGGAACACAACCCCCCCCCCCCCCAAATCTTCAATACACAAGCCACATCCTTGACAGCACATAACAACAATGTCAGAACACGACACACTGATAGAAACTGGTGGAACTAACAAAGAAATACACAAGACTGACTATTTATTTCCCATGTAGAAATGAAACTGGCGTGATCGATGACATGCCTGACCTGAGGGCTTAAACTGAACTTTCCCTCCACACAGTTTAACGGCAGACGTGGTGGGACAGAGTAAAGTGAACACATAAAACGTGTACTCTCTTATGTATACAGATTAACAACATGTGAAGGCCATATGCCGTGTGATGTCATGGGAAGCTGTATGTCAAGGCCATATCCCGTGTGATGTCATGGGAAGCTGTATATGAAGACTATACGTCCTGGGAAGTTGTATGAGAAGGCCATATATCGTGTGATGTTATAGAAGCTGTATGTGAAGGTCATATATCGTGTGATGTTATAGAAGCTGTATGAGAAGGCCATATATCGTGTGATGTTATAGAAGCTGTATGAGAAGGCCATATATCGTGTGATGTTATAGAAGCTGTATGTGAAGGCCATACGTTGTGTGATGTTATGGGAAGCTGTATGTGAAAGCCATATGTTGTGTGATGTTATGGGAAGCTATATGTGAAGGGCATATGTTGTGTGATGCTATGGGAAGCTGTATGTGAAGGGCATATGTTGTGTGATGTTATGAGAAGCTGTATGCGAAGATCCTATTACCTGATGTTCGGGAAGCAATATGGGAAGGCCATGTCATCCGTTGTCAACTATAGCTATGTGAGATGGTCATATCATCCGATACCACTGCAAGACATGGGGGCTATTTCGTTCTCTGTTTGAGAAGCTCCTGACAACGTAAACAGAGAAAATATCATGGTAGCTTTTCATTTTCGTAAGTTCGCTGAGATCTATATCTGCAGGCTCCACTGAAGCACGAAATCGCCATCAATGGCCATGACACGTGACATCTCATTACCTGGCCGGGTAGCTTCGTATTTCGCGGTCATCACGCTACGCTCAAAGATACTCTGAAGCACTGACAGAATCTAAAGTGAGGAGAGTTCAATACAAGGAGCTGGATAAATAAAGATCTTTCTTCCTTCTTCTTCTTCTGAATTTAAGCGCCAGGTCATGCTAAACCGGAAGTGGAGCGGAAGGACGGAGCTCACAGCTCTCTTCAAGTTCTCGCACCAGCTCTTCAGCTTCTGCCTCAGGTCCATCCTCTGTGTCCAGTGTCCCTGTTGTTTGTGCTCCGTCTCCACAGCCCCATGCATCCGCGAGAGAGACGTTGCAGGTGGCTCGGCAGTCTGCAGTGGTCCGTTCTTTACCGGAACAGGATGGTCTGCTGGCGTGTCTGCAGCTAATGGATTGAATGAGCATCAGGAACCCTGGCTATATTCAGCCTCTTTGCTCACTGCTGTCTGTATTGGTATTTTATTATGGTCTTGGCCTATTTGCAAGTGACTTAGTGGTTGCGTTGTTCCATTTTACTGCCTTGTCTTTCTTCCAAAACTGCATCTATCATCATCATCATCATCATCATCGTCTTTCACTCCCTTGAGAGCATAGGCCGCGGATAAAGGCTTTACAGTCATCCCTGTTCTTGGAATTATTCTCTGCTTCCTTCCGTGTGCATCCCTTGTCTCTGAGCACTGTCATAATATCTCTTCTATAAGTAAGTCTAGGTCTTCCTTGTTTTCTATTTCCTTGAGGATTCCATGTCAATGCCTGTCTTGCTATGCTGGTGTCGGGTTTCCTCAGAGTGTGGCCAATCCACCTCCACTTCCTAGACATGATTTCTAGGTTCATAGGTTCTTGTGCTGCCCTTTCCCAGATCTCCTCGTTCCTGATCTTGCCCCGCCATTTAATGTTAAAAATCCTCCTCAGGCAGTAGTTCATGAATGTTTGTATTCTCTGTTTTATTGTCTTGGCCATAACCCATAAAACTGCAATCTATGACATGTGGTAAATTTTCATCACAGATTTTCTGATAATCATCATATGATGGTGGATCACAACTTTTAAAAGACGCAAATGTGGGAAAACCGAAGAGATTATGGAGATATGTTGCTTTTTTTAAAATTATTTGTTTTATTTTGTGAGACATGTAGGGCCCCTTCTTCCCCTCATTCTTCTTCCCTCCTCCAGCAACACAGTCTCCTGACAGCGTCACAAAGCTGCAGGTTTGGAGAAGAGGTATGGACAGCCACATTATAAAAGTCTGAACGATGAAAAGAGAAACGAGATTTTAAGCCGGGTAAAGTGATATCAACAGCGGGCCTGATTTTAAAATATACCAGTGTAAGGAAATTAGAAGATTATACCGACCAGTCACGAGATTTTCTTAAGGGACAGAAAGTTTCCTTTTCACGCTAAGGCGCAGACGCGTTTAACAACCAGCAAAGCTCTTTGGGGGGGGGGGGGGGCGGATGTCTCCAAATAGAAGAAAACGTCACACGTATTTACCATCTTTTGGGAGCTTAACTCGCTACAAGACTTTAACCACATCAGCCGACCGAGCTCAGACTTGTTCCTCTATAACGGCCATGTCTAATCCGCTGTTTTGTAACACTATAATGGCCATGTCTAATCCGCTGTTCTGTAACACTATAATGGCCATGTCTAACTCGCTGTTCTGTAACATTCGGTCGATTCTGTACCTAGGAGGAGGGATGCCACAAAGCTAAGTTTTTCATTTTTAAAAATTTTTCTTCTTTTTATTTATGTGTTGTGCTGTTCTTGTATGTAATCCTTGAAGAAGGCTGACGCCAAAATATTGGATGTTGTATGTTTTTCGTTTATACATTCTCAACTTACTTTCTTACTTTCTGTCGTTTGCTTTTCTCATTTTCCTCATTCCCTCTGTCGTTTTATAAAACTAAACCATACACCTCTGTCTACCTTTATTACTAGAATTAATTTTACCGCAGTCGTTATTTCTTTTTTTCTGTAACACTATAACGCCCATGTCTAATCCGCTGATTTGTAACAATATAACGGCCATGTCTAATCCGCTCATCTGTAACACTATAACGGCCATGTCTAATCCGTTGATCTGTGACACTATAACGGCCATGTCTAATCCGCTGATCTGTAACAATTAGATCACTCAGTCTCCTAAGCGTGGGAGTGAGGTAGGCAAGGTTTTTTCCTTGTCTTTTTTGTTTCATTCCTGGTTCAGCTTCTTCGTCTGTGTGTACTCTCTCTCTCTCTCTCTCTCTTAACCCTTTGGAAATAAAAATCAATCAATCAATCAATTTCCCTCCCTTTCCCCCCTCTCTCTCCCTCCTTCTTTCTCCCTTCTTCCCTCCATCTCTATTTCCCCCCTCTCTCCCTTCCTGTCTATTTCCCTCCCTCTCTCTTTCCCTCCTCCCTCTGTGTGTGTGAATGAACAAATACAAAATGGTGCCCCTTAAGGGAAAAGAAAGAAAATAAAGTGCCAAAATGACTCCATTTTATATAAATCATACATCTTACATCATTCCGTGCCGTTAAACGTCACATAAGGCCTGCATGGTAGTTCGCCAAGATGTCTTGTCTTTGGCGAGTTTTTCAATCTCATCAAGGGATGCTATGCCTACTGAATTGGCTTCTCTTAACAATGTCCTCATTAGACTTTCACAATGTCGATCTATTCTTTCTTCGGCCTGTTGTGTCCATTTGATAACTTGTTTGGGGATTCTCTGATTGTTTCTTGTCATCACATGATCGACATTTGTCCATCTTCTTTTTCTGATCAACCATGAGACAGGTTGTTGTTTGTTCATCTGTCTGATATCTGCGTTGTTCTTGAATTCATTCCACTTTATACCGAGTATTTTCCTTAGGCATTTGTTTTCGAAAAGTCTAATTTCTTGTATATTTCTCTAGTTGTTTTCCGGCTTTCATATGCATAAATGAGGGTGGATATTACATTTGAACTGAATAATCTTAACTTAGTTTTTGTGCTTATAACTTTTGAATGCCATATGTTCTCATGATTCTTGAAGGTCAATGCTGCTTTGGCAATTCAAATTCTAACTTCTTTCATGTTTCACCATTGTGCTATAAATAGCTGCCGAGATGTACAAAATGATTTGCTTCTTCAACAACTGTTCCTTCTACGTATATCTGTCCCTCGTCGTTAATGAGAACCTTCATTATTTTTGTTTTATCCTTGTTTATTTCAAGTCCTATTTTACTAGCCATTGAAGACAGAGTATCTGTTTTTAATTGCATTGATTTCATATTGTCACTGATAAGAGTTATGTCATCTGGAAAATCAAGATCTTCCATTTGGGTCTCACGTACCCAATCAATGCCCGTTTTACCTTTGCAACATTTTTTCATTATGAAATCTATGGCAATTCCAAAAAGCAGTTCCTTGTTTCACGTCTGTTTCAATCTGGAACCATTCACTCATTCCTTCGTCTGTACTGACTGCACAAACATATCCATTGTAGAGGTCACTAATGATGTTGACAATCTCAGATGGTATTCCATATATTCTTAAAATCCTCCATAATGATTCTCAAATTCCTTTTTAAAGTCTATGAAGTTCAGGATTAACGGTCTTTGATTTTCAATATGTTCAAGTATTATTCTTAGAGTAAAGATCTGGTTGAGACAGCTTCTCCCTTTTCGAAATCCTGCCTGTTCTTCTCTCATTTCAGCATCCATAATATCTTGAATTCTATTCAGAATAACATTGCAAAACACTTTTCACACAACTGATAGTAAGGTTACTCCTCTCCAGTTGTTGCAATTGCTAAGGTTGCCTTTTTTTCAGTATTTTAACAATGATTCCTTCTTTCCATTTAGAAGGGATTTTTCTTCTTTCCAAACTTTATTGAACATTCTCTGTAGTTATTTCATGTTGTCTATATTAATAGCTTTTAACATTTCGGGTGTTATTTCATCTTCACCTGCAGCTTTGTTGTTAGCCATTAGATTCACTGCTGTTGCAATTTCATGCAATGTAATTTCATCTAAGTGTACATTTAGTTGTGGGAATTGTAAATCAGTTCCAAGGTCTATCAGTTCTCTTGCATGTGGTCGATTAAGTAATTCTTGGAAGTGTTCGGCCCATCTTTGCTTTTGGTCTTTACTTGATGTTAAAAGTGTGCCAATTTTGCTAAGGATTGGTCTTTCTTTGAATGTAATAGTACCTGTTAGCCTCTTTTGTATGCTATATATAGTTTTGCTGTCTCCTGTTTTTGCTGCCTTCTCCACTTCTTTCGCCATATTGTCCATGTATTCTTTTATCCTTTCTAGCTGAACTTTTTACTTTATTGTCTAGTATTGTACATAAACACACAATAAAAATTGTGTCCGAACCCAAACACCCCAGTCTGACGTCCCGTGAACGTGCCTTCGCTTACCGGACACCCCCCCCCCCCCCTTTAAAAAAAAAACCCAAAGCCGTCTCTGTGGATCAAACTAAAATGTGTAAACTTAACTGATTTTTGCACTGAATTAATAATCACAAAACATAACCCGCGCGTCCGCGCCCGAGATTCTGTTAAATATTTGTTAATATTATGTTAACTCTCACACTCTGAACAGCTCCGTGCCGCGCCATTAATTAACATTCAATTATTTCATGAAAAACGATACCGAAAACCCGGACATGAATATTCCAACGCGGCCGTAACAGTGAACTGCGCTGGAGATGTTAACACTTTAAACTACGTCCATGTCCTATCAAAAGCTTTTATTTTATGTTGTTGTTTTTTTTTAATGCATGTTTTTATTGGGTTTTTTTTTCATGTCTCATATCCGTGCAATAAAAATATTAAGTTACAATTTTTAAAAAAAACATCTTAAATAGACTCCGCATTAAAAAAAAAATTATAAACTCAGAGAGTTAAATCTTATAAAATCTGTATTACTTTGAATTTTACAACATATTAAACTGTATATTTTCAATAGTAAAATAGAGAAATAATATTTCTTCTTCTTTTCTGCGTTCAATTTCGTATGCTGAGCTTTCTAAACAGAGTCGGGTTGCCTCCATGAATCTTGCTATCAGCAGGAGGTCTTCATAGGAACCCCTGAGTTTCTCCTCCGTGTTCCTCTCTCGGGGCCATACATGGTCTCTGCATATGGTGCAGGTCTGTAGTATGTGTTCTGGAGTCTGGGGAACCCTGGCGCAGCCTTTATCTTGTGGAGGACAGCAGCCTTTATCTTGTGGAGGACAGCAGCCTTTATCTTGTGGAGGACAGCAGCCTTTATCTTGTGGAGGAGAGCAGCCTTTATCTTGTGGAGGAGAGCAGACTTTGAGTCTGCAGTGTTCGGGTCACAACCTGAAGACTGTAGTTCGCTGTTGTCTGTTTAGTCTTAGTATGGGTTCGTGTGGGTATCTGTTATTTGTTCTCTGCCTCCAAGTCTTATGCTTATTTCCTTTTAATTAGCGTTTTCACATCCTATTGCGACGTTATGGGCCTGAAATGTTCTTTGTTTGTGCCTTTCTTTGCTAATTTATCGACTGTTTCATTTCCTTCATACTTTCAATATTACAATATAGAAACTGTATACTTTAATTCTAATATATAGAAACTGTATTATTTTCATTTTACTATACGGAAATTGTATATTTTTAATTGTACAACACAGAAAGTCTTTATTTTTCATTTTACAATATAGAAACTGTATTATTTTCAGTTTTACAAAGTCAGATATGAATATTTAAGACGGTTGTCACGAAAAATTTATCAACCAAAGGCAGTTCAAAATCGTTCTGGAGAGAAACGAAAGCCGCATCAGTAAATAAACTGTTCATAAAATATGGTTTAGTTTCTTAGCAAATCTGGTCTTGTCTCCTACCTCATGTAACTTGCAGAGTCCCAGGGGCGAGGGGGGGGGGGGGACAACAACAGCAACAACAACAAAGAACTGAAGAGATCATTAAAAAACTGAAGAGATCATTTTTTAAAAACTGAAGAGATCATTAAAAAACTGAAGAGATCATTTAAAAAATTGAAGAGATAATTAAAAAACTGAAGAGATCATTAAAAAAAAACTGAAGAGATCATTTAAAAAACTGAAGAGATCATTAAAAAATGAAGAGATCATTTTAAAAAACTGAAGAGATCATTTAAAAAAAACTGAAGAGATCATTTAAAAAACTGAAAAGATCATTTAAAAAATGAAGAGATCATTTTAAAAAACTGAAGAGATCATTAAAAAGAAAAAAAACCCAGACGAAAACAAAAACAAAAGCAAAAACGACGGAGTACAAGAGTTTAAAAAAAACAAATCACACAGACCGAAAACAGATTCCCCCGATTTGTTCTGATATGCGATCTAAGCTCTTTAACTCTTGGCCCGCCGATCAGCATCCACGATATATGTACCCAATTTTTTTTAAACCAAACATCACAGCCGGCATCATGTTTCATCTTATTTCTAGCCAAATACGACACCTTAAACTTATAAACCCTTCAAATACGAGTACATAACAAATGCGTATGTTTACGGTGATTTTATTCTTAGTTTTTAAAGTCGTTTAAACGTATCATGGCCGTCTTAGAGTTTAAAAGAACCAAATATATAGATCACGACAGTCTTAGAGTTAAAAATTTTAATGAATCATATCTATCTACGAGAATACAACAGAATGTTATGACACCTTTGTATAATACTGTTATTCATGATTATTATTTTCTTGAATGGTGTCACGGAAATCAATCTATTTCTTATCCTCTTACACCGAAAAAAAAAACCGTCCACACACCGCTGTGTTGATTTGCCACACTTAAGCTGCCATACTTACCTATGTTGACTTTGCGAGTTCAAAAATGGAACAAGTAAATCCGTCGAAGGGAAGAGCTTTTTGTGCACTCTTTTAACTTTTAACTCTTCCCCACGTCTCCTGAATATATTATCCCTAAATCAACCAGGAAATACATCTCCCCCCCCCCCTCCTGCTTATCTTATCCACTTGAAGAAAGCACGGAGCTCAACTGTCATACGAGTAGTCATGTGACCGACAATTTAGTAATCTTAAGGGATATTATCACTAACTCCTGGCTGAAGGTGATAAATGCCTTGGTTTCTACTTATCAGTACAAAGGAGGTATCCTTTTTTTTTTTTTTAAATCCGGATGGCAATTTGGACATATCTAGAAATGGCTTGAGTTTTTATCTTCACATAAAGCGTATGAGTTGTGAAGCAGTTAGCATACTCCTCTCTTATAATGGAAGTTGGTGCATGGAATTGGGTGAATAGCTGTATAGTGAACCAGTTATAACAATGAGTAACTTGGTCTTTCTGGACGCCACGGGCCCCCCCCCCCCCACCCATAAACACACACACATAAAGGCTGGCTGGATACAGAACACGCCATCCTTCTGCATGCTGGCAGATCAAGGGAAGTCGCCGACTAGGTTGTCTTTTGAACGGGACTAGAGTTAGTTGTTTTAAGAGAGGCCAGTCGGTCGGTCTTTTGTGTGTGGGATCGGAGTCATGCTGTTGTTGGGTGTGATAAGTTGGTGAGTGGGTTAGTTCTGGGACGAAATAAGGGTCGTCGAGTGGGTTTGTGTTTGGATGAAGTAGTAGTTGTTGCAAGATTCTGCTCATGCCGCGACTGAAATGTTTCAATAAAAAAAAAGGCAATGGTAACCCTGTCATGCCTTAGAGGCACATAGGGATATGGTGTTAGTGCTCATATTTTCCTTGACCTGTCAGCACACTAGAGGGGGATGTGGTCAGAATCACGTCTGACCGTCTTTCCTTCCCCAAACCAGAAAAAGTCGGGTACACATTTCTATAGCTGGGTGACTGGGATGCCTCCGGCTGGATTCGAACCCCCGACCTTCGCCACGAGAGACTAATGAAGGGGTGAAGAAACTACCGATTTGGCACTCAATGACCCACAGCTGTAAGGGTTGGCGAACCGTAGTAGACCAAGATCCTGCCACCACCTCTTCGCTGATACCCCCTACTAACAGGTCTAGCCTGGCTAACCGGGGGGGGGGGAGCAGGGATCGCCGTAGTCCCCATATCGGTGGAGCCTGATAAAAATAAGTACTCCACACTCCTTGCTTTTTTTTTTAGACCCACTTGGAAACTGAAGAAAAAAAAATAGCCGCCATATCAACCCCCCAAGCCTACACGACATTGTGCCTCAACATCTTCGCGGCATGAGCTGAAAAGAACACCAGCTCACAGTGAAAAGAAGAAGAAGTAGAAGGAGAAGACTGTGCTAAAGTGTGCCACTAAAGCTGCAATGTATGCTGTACGACAAGAATTTCTTTTAATGCTTTCACCAGTTTACATCGGTTTGTTATGTTTACACGTCTCCATGGAAACAGAAAATTTATTCCGTGATACAGCGTGGCGTTTTTTCTCCTAAACTTTACAAAGTCGAGTTCACAAATCAAGTCAAAAAACCAGAAATCGTCTTCTCCAGTCGTAGTGCTGTGTGTATATTTTTGGAAGAGCGTCGTGTTTACTTTAGCTGACGTTTTAACTCTTTCACTGCCAAACAAAAATCTCACGCCCACACAAAAAATTATAATAAATATAACTACCATATATGCAAGACGGCATGGAAAGTGGACACCAGAACAACTCATAGCGGCAACACAAAAAGAAAGAATTGTGGAGCGTTATGGCTGCCAACTCTAGCACTCACTTGATAGACAGACCATATTTTTTGCTGGAAAAATAACCAGAAGATCTAATTATTATACCAATTTAACACTTGAATCTTTAAAGTCAGATAGACACCGCTTTTTGTTTGTTTGTTTGTTTGTTTGCAATTTACTACAAAGCACGGCTTTGTACCTCCTTTTCCTGTTACACTGAACATTTGTTGTTGTTGTTGTTGTTGTTGTTGCTGCTGCTGCTGTTGTTGTTGTTAATGTGTAAAACAGAATGGCTACCTCGGAAAGGTTTGAGAATGTGTGTAAGGGAAAAAATACATGGACAGCAGTCAGCACCGCCTTGTAATGGCCTGGACGGTATCGACTACACGCAATCAATCTTCTCGGGTGATCAGTTGAAAAATTGCTTTAACCTTGTTTTCCTAGTTTGTCCGACCTTGCAACGTTCGCGGTGGCAGGTCACCGATACAATTATGCCTGGGTTTTACAGGCCGACAGGGGACCTGGGGCCTGTGAGCCAAAGTCGTTCCGATGTGGCCGTGTTTGTGGCATCGGTAAATCAATAACACTTCCGCGTCTGGCACGCAATATTCCCCTATCAGGTTTGACGACTGCTTTAGTGCTGAAGTATGTGTACACCAGCATATTCCACGCGGTCATGGTCATGAAAATAATGGGGCGAATACACGCGGTCACGAAGTCACGAATATATTGGGGCGAATACACGCGGTCACGAAGTCAAGAATATATTGGAGCGAATACACGCGGTCACGAAGTCAAGAATATATTGGGGCGAATACACACGGTCACGAAGTCAAGAATATATTGGGACGAATACACGCGGTCACGAAGTCAAGAATATATTGGGGCGAATACACGCTGTCACAAAGTCAAGAATATATTGGGGCGAATACACGCGGTCACGAAATCAAGAATATATTGGGGCGAATATACACGGTCACGAAGTCAAGAATATATTGGGGCGAATACACGCTGTCACAAAGTCAAGAATATATTGGGGCGAATACACGCTGTCACGAAGTCAAGAATATATTGGGGCGAATACACGCTGTCACAAAGTCAAGAATATATTGGAGCGAATACACGCGGTCACGAAGTCAAGAATTATTGGGGCGAATACACACGGTCACGAAGTCAAGAATATATTGGGACGAATACACGCGGTCACGAAGTCAAGAATATATTGGGGCGAATACACGCTGTCACAAAGTCAAGAATATATTGGGGCGAATACACGCGGTCACGAAGTCAAGAATATATTGGGGCGAATATACACGGTCACGAAGTCAAGAATATATTGGGGCGAATACACGCTGTCACAAAGTCAAGAACATACTAGGGCGAATACACACGGTCACGAAGTCAAGAATATACTAGGGCGAATACACGCGGTCATGAAGTCAAGAATATATTGGAGCGAATACACGCGGTCACGAAGTCAAGAATATATTGGGGCGAATACACACGGTCACAAAGTCAAGATTATATTAGGGCGAATACACGCGGTCACGAAGTCAAGAATATATTGGAGTGAATACACGCGGTCACGAAGTCAAGAATATATTGAGGCGAATACATGCGGTCACGAAGTCAAGAACATATTGGAGCGAATACACGCGGTCACGAAGTCAAGAATATATTGGGGCGAATACACGCGGTCACGAAGTCAAGAATATATTGGAGCGAATACACGCTGTCACGAAGTCAAGAATATATTGGGGCGAATACACGCTGTCACGAAGTCAAGAATATATTGGGGCGAATACACACGGTCACGAAGTCAAGAATATATTGGGGCGAATACACGCAGTCACGAAGTCAAGAATATATTGGGGCGAATACACGCGGTCACGAAGTCAAGAACATACTGGGGCGAATACACGCGGTCATGAAGTCAAGAATATATTGGGGCGAATACACGCGGTCACGAAGTCAACAACATACTGGGACGAATACACGCGGTCACAAAGTCAAGATTATATTAGGGCGAATACACGCGGTCACGAAATCAAGAATATATTGGGGCGAATACACGCGATCACAAAGTCAAGATTATATTAGGGCGAATACACGAAGTGAAGAACATACTGGGGCGAATACACGCGATCACGAAGTCAAGAACATATTGGAGCGAATACACGCGGTCACGAAGTCAAGAACATATTGGAGCGAATACATGTCATCGAAGTCATGTTATTTATTTCAATGTTTTCAGCATGTACCAAAATTACAAAGAGACCCCTGAGAGTCATGGCCCAGATAGGGTCACCACCACCCAACCCCTTTTTCCAGATCGCTAGAAGGCCAAAAGTAAAGGAAAGGCTGGGGGTACTTCTCTGATGATATCTGGAGTTGTTTAACTCTCTACAACAAAGAGTCTCCTGCCTTAGGAAAATGGAGACCACTATTTTATGTTAAATATTTCGGTGTCACAAACCAGTGTTCTATTCAATTTAATGCCAAACTGATAACGCAGCCACGGTTGAGAACCACTGATGTAGATGGTTTTACAGCAAAAATAAAATATGAGAACCACCGACTTATACGTTTATTATGTTCTGTGGGTTAAATGAGCCCCAGTCACTTCGGGTCATACAGTAGGCTATCTTTTATCCAACATCAAAGATCTTGTAGGATCGTCCTGTAGAGAATGAACAACCGCCATCTTTTATCCAGGACCAAAGATCTTGTAGGATCGTTCTGTAGGGCATGGACAGTCGCCATCTCTTATCCAGGACCTAAGATCTTGTAGGATCGTTCCGTAGAGCACAGACAACCGCAATCTCTTATCTAGGACCTAAGATTTTCTATGATCGTCCTGTAGAGCATGGACAACCGCAATCTCGTATCTAGGACCTAAGATCTTGTCGGATCGTTCCGTAGACCATGGACAATCACCATCTTTTATACAGGACTTAAGATATTGTAGGATCGTTCCGTAGAGCATGGACAACCGCCATCTCTTGTCCAGGATATAAGATCTTGTATGATCTTCCTGCGCAGTGATTATTATAGCATGGGCAACAACCAGCATCTCTTATCCAGGATCTAAGATCTTGTATGATCTTCCTGCGCAGTGATTATTATAGCATGGGCAACAACCAGCATCTCATATTCAGGACCTAAGATCTTGTAGGATCGTCCTGTAGAGCATGGACAACTGTCACCTCTTATCTAGGATCTAAGATCTTGTAGGATCTTCCTACGCAGTGATTATTATAGCATGGCAACAACCAGCATCTCTTATCCAGAATCGAGGATCTTGTAGGATTTTCCTGCGCAGTGATTATTATAGCAAGGGCTACAACCAGCATCTCTTATCCAGGATCTAGGATCTTGTAGGATCTTCCTGCGCAGTGATTATTATAGCAAGGGCAACAACCAGCATCTCTTCTTCAGGATCTAAGATCTTGTAGGATCTTCCTGCGCAGTGATTATTATAGCATAGGCAACAGCGAGCATCTCATATTCAGGACCTAAGATCTTGTAGGATTGTCCTGTAGAGCATGGGCAACAACCAGCATCTCTTATCCAGGATCTAGGATCTTGTAGGATCTTCCTACGCAGTGATTATTATAGCATGGGCAACAACCAGCATCTCTTATCCAGGATCTAAGATCTTGTAGGATCTTCCTGCGCAGTGATTATTATAGCAAGGACAACAACCAACATTTCTTATCCATGATTTAAGATCTTGTAGGATCTTCATGCGCAGTGATTATTATAGCAAGGGCAACAACTAGCATCTCTTATCCAGGATCTAAGATCTTGTATGAACTTCCTGAGCAATGATTATTATAGCAAGAGCAACAACCAGCATCCCTTATCCAGGATCGTGGCTGGGATATACATTCAGCCTCAGTCAGGCTATTCAGTCGCAAAATCTGATAATCACCATTCTCAAGGATACAAAAACTTCATTGAACGCATCTACATGAGACACGAGAGTTAACAGTTCATGACGCCTCCTTTGTTGGACCATACAAACGTCCACATTGGAATAAATGTGGGTCCACTAACTGCCCACTTCACACGGTGGCCAATGGCTACTGCCCACGACCACGAAATGAGCGCGGAAATGAATACACTCCACTTGCCCGCCAAATGGAATATCCACTGTTACCTTGTTAGCAGCTCAACCAAGTCTCTGAAAAACTCAATTCATGACGAAGAACTCGCATCATACTCTATTGCTCTGTCGACAGCACAGCTTCCCAGGTGTCAGTTTTCCCGATAACCTTCTCCCCTATCTTAATGAAGATATATCCACCTTCTCCCCTATCTTAACAATGATATATCCGATTCCACCTTTCCCAGTCTGCGCCAATCATTCGATTAACGTTCACTATCTATCTATTTGCCAGCTACATAGACCAGGATGGTGACACTAGAAAGGAAGTTAGGATCAGAATTGCAAAAGCAGCATCAATCTTCAAGAATCTTGAGAACATATGGAATTCAAAAGTTATAAGCACAAAAACCAAGTTAAGACTATTCAATTCAAATGTAATATCCACCCTCATTTATGCATGCGAAAGCTGGAAAACAACTAAAGAAATAGAAAAGAAATTAGACTCTTTTGAAAACAAATGCCTAAGGAAAATACTCGGCATCAAGTGGAATGAATTCAAGAACAATGCAGAGATAAGACAGATGACTGAACAACAACCAGTTTCATGGGTGATCAGGAAAAGGAGATGGACATATGTTGGTCACTTGATGAGAAGAAATGATCAGAGAATCCCAAAACAAGCTATCAAGTGGAACACAACAGGCCGAAGAAAAAGAGGCAGACAGCGTGAAACTCTGAAGAGGACATTATTAAGAGAGGCCAAATTAACAGGCATAAAATCCTTTGATGAGGTTGAAAGACTCGCCGCAGACAGGAAAAATTGGCGAACTACTTTGCGAGCCCTATGTGACGTTTAACGGCACGGGAAGGATATAAGATAAGATCTATCTTAACTCTCCAAACTGTGCAGTATCTCTTTCTCTCCTAGTGTTTTTAACACATTTCCTCTCCCTAATTTCTCTCTTCCTCTCTCCTTATTTACTGCTCATTCCCCCCCCCCCCCGGTCCCTCCCGCTTCCCTTTTCTCTATTGTCTTGTCTTGTCTCCTTCCTCATATACCTTTCAGTATTGAGGGAAGAAATAGACGTCTTGATAGGGCTCGACGATTTGCTTCATATAATGGGATATTTAATGCTGCTGTAATTTCCTCTCTCCATCTCTTGCGTGGGCGGCCTCTTCCTCTGTTACCTAAAAATCTTAATCTTTTCTCTGTTTTCCTTCCATAATCAGCAGTCACTATCGTTAGCTTCCTTATCCAGACAGTTTCTGTGTTACGATCGAGTTCCCTTCCTGCGCCTGTTCGCAAATCGAATCTGTACGTATATCGGAACACTCAGCCACGGTTCGTATCTAGCGTTAGTTGGTCAAATATTTGTCGCAGTGTAACTGACAGCAGTGTACTCTTCCACGCATTAAAAAGCATTAAAGAAACCAACGAACCGTTGTAGACGTAACATGTTTTGATGTGGGCCCGTTTGTTATTACAAACCACTGTCTGTTACCTGAATTAACGGGCTTTACGGTTTCTAAGTAGGAGTTGTAGGTAAGTCGGACTTTCGCAGCCAGAGGTTGCCTATAGTTTGCTGGATAAGTCGGACGTTCGCAGCCAGGGGTGGCCTATAGTTTGCTGGATAAGTCGGACGTTCGCAGCCAGGGGTGGCCTATAGTTTGCTGGATAAGTCGGACGTTCGCAGCCAGGGGTTGCCTATAGTTTGCTGGATCGCTATAACCTACTATCTGACATTATAAAAAGAGGCTTGTAAACCTGATCTGACGGTAACTCTTTATCTCACTTCTCTGATAAATTCAAAAGAAAATAATTAACACACATAAGGATTCTAGATCAGTGTTTCCCAAACTTGGCGATAGCGCTCACCTGGCGTTGGAAAGGACCAGGAAGCGGTGAAAGAAAAAGGATCAATAGAGGACAGTGTAAGAAAAGAAGGCAGCAGGGGCGCTGAAGGAAAAACAGGGGGCAGTAGGTGGGCGCTGAAGGAAAAGAGGGGGCAGTAGGTGGGCGCTGAAGGAAAAAGAGGGGGCAGTAGGTGGGCGCTGAAGGAAAAAGAGGGGGCAGTAGGTGGGCGCTGAAGGAAAAAGAGGGGGCAGTAGGTGGGCGCTGAAGGAAAAAGAGGGGGCAGTAGGTGGGCGTTGAGGGAAAACGAAGTGGGGGGAGGGCAATAGGTGTTGAGGAAAACGAATGGTCTGTAGGTGGAAGTTGAGGGAAAACGAAGGGGTAGTAGGTGGAAGTTGAGGGAAAACGAGGAGGGCAGTAGGTTGGCGTTGAGGGAAAACGAGGATGGTAGTAGGTTGGCGTTGAGGGAAAACGAGGATGGTAGTAGGTTGGCGTTGAGGGAAAACGAGGATGGCAGTAGGTTGGCGTTGAGGGAAAACGAGGAGGGTAGTAGGTTGGCGTTGAGGGAAAACGAGGATGGTAGTAGGTGGAAGTTGAGGGAAAACGAGGATGGCAGTAGGCGGAAGTTGAGGGAAAACAAGGATGGCAGTAGGTGGAAGTTGAGGGAAAACGAGGATGGCAGTAGGTTGGCGTTGAGGGAAAACGAGGATGGTAGTAGGTTGGCGTTGAGGGAAAACGAGGATGGCAGTAGGTTGGCGTTGAGGGAAAACGAGGATGGTAGTAGGTTGGCGTTGAGGGAAAACGAGGAGGGTAGTAGGTTGGCGTTGAGGGAAAACGAGGATGGCAGTAGGTTGGCGTTGAGGGAAAACGAGGATGGCAGTAGGTGGAAGTTGAGGGAAAACGAGGATGGCAGTAGGTTGGCGTTGAGGGAAAACGAGGATGGCAGTAGGTTGGCGTTGAGGGAAAACGAGGATGGCAGTAGGTTGGCGTTGAGGGAAAACGAGGATGGTAGTAGGTTGGCGTTGAGGGAAAACGAGGAGGGTAGTAGGTGGAAGTTGAGGGAAAACGAGGATGGCAGTAGGTTGGCGTTGAGGGAAAACGAGGATGGTAGTAGGTTGGCGTTGAGGGAAAACGAGGATGGTAGTAGGTTGGCGTTGAGGGAAAACGAGGATGGCAGTAGGTTGGCGTTGAGGGAAAACGAGGAGGGTAGTAGGTTGGCGTTGAGGGAAAACGAGGATGGTAGTAGGTGGAAGTTGAGGGAAAACGAGGATGGCAGTAGGCGGAAGTTGAGGGAAAACAAGGATGGCAGTAGGTGGAAGTTGAGGGAAAACGAGGATGGCAGTAGGTTGGCGTTGAGGGAAAACGAGGATGGTAGTAGGTTGGCGTTGAGGGAAAACGAGGATGGCAGTAGGTTGGCGTTGAGGGAAAACGAGGATGGTAGTAGGTTGGCGTTGAGGGAAAACGAGGGGGCAGTAGGTTGGCGTTGAGGGAAAACGAGGATGGCAGTAGGTTGGCGTTGAGGGAAAACGAGGATGGCAGTAGGTGGAAGTTGAGGGAAAACGAGGATGGCAGTAGGTTGGCGTTGAGGGAAAACGAGGATGGCAGTAGGTTGGCGTTGAGGGAAAACGAGGATGGCAGTAGGTTGGCGTTGAGGGAAAACGAGGATGGTAGTAGGTTGGCGTTGAGGGAAAACGAGGAGGGTAGTAGGTTGGCGTTGAGGGAAAACGAGGATGGCAGTAGGTGGAAGTTGAGGGAAAACGAGGGGGCAGTAGGTGGGCGTTGAGGGAAAACGAGGAGGGCAGTAAGTGGGCGTTGAGGGAAAACGAGGGGGCAGTAAGTGGGCGTTGAGGGAAAACGAGGGGGCAGTAGGTTGGCGTTGAGGGAAAACGAGGAGGGCAGTAAGTGGGCGTTGCGGGAAAACGAGGGGGCAGTAGGTGGGCGTTGCGGGAAAACGAGGGGGCAGTAAGTGGGCGTTGAGGGAAAACGAGGATGGCAGTAGGTTGGCGTTGAGGGAAAACGAGGGGGCAGTAGGTGGGCGTTGAGGGAAAACGAGGATGGCAGTAGGTTGGCGTTGAGGGAAAACGAGGGGGCAGTAGATGGGCGTTGCGGGAAAACGAGGGGGCAGTAGGTGGGCGTTGCGGGAAAACGAGGGGGCAGTAGATGGGCGTTGCGGGAAAACGAGGGGGCAGTAGGTGGGCGTTGCGGGAAAACGAGGGGGCAGTAAGTGGGCGTTGTGGGAAAACGAGGGGGCAGTAAGTGGGCGTTGCGGGAAAACGAGGGGGCAGTAGGTGAGCGTTGAAGGAAAACGAAACAGTAGGCGGGGTCAGACCTTCCTTCTTAGTACTTTTCAGCCTGATATAGAGAAACGTGTGTCCCTACATTAAACTTATCCACCACATTAAAAAGTTAAGAAAATAATGAGTTAGGTGAGGTTGTTAGAACATCCAACAGACTCGGCACATTGGCCGAGGAAAAAAAAGCAAAGCACAAAGGGACATACACGAACAGACTGGGTTACTAGCTGAAGTTATTAGTTGTGTAAAGCATATTCTAGATTCAGAAGTCATTGTACGAGTGGTACATAAGGAGGGAGGGGGTGGGAGAAAAGGGGGCGGCAGCCCGAACAAATCTGGGAAACACTGGTCAAGACGGTGGCTGGGAACAGTGTGAACAAATGAAAATGAGATAGAGAGAGAGAGAGAGAGAAGAACGAATGCAGGCAAAGTAAACTTTACAAGCAGCATGAGATATACTGACCGACAAAGCAAATAAAGAGAAATTCAAGAAGGAAAGAGAGAGCCTGGAAAAAAAAGACATGAAATACTGAAAACAGGACATATATTTCACTTCCAAATCACCGAAATATTCTACGTCTACTGCTAGAAGGCATCAATGTCATTTCCATATATATCGAAAGCAACATTATTTTTTTTTTTTTTGGCCCCAAACATCATTCAACTCTGACCGATTCCCTCCACTTGTTGTTCTGACAGCGCGCCATAATTTCTGGCCCAAAACAATGTCATTTCCTATCAGGATATATCATCATACCAGTAATTCCACTCAAGCCATTTTTTTTTAAATGCTGCAGCACCATACACAAAGCCCGGAAAGCTGGGAACGAGAGTTTGGGTGAATAATAGCACTGGGGAACTCCAGGTCTAATGCAAAACAGCAAAGAACTCCAATAGTTCTGTAACAAAGGCCAACCGCAGTATGTGGATTACAGCCAAAGTGAATGTAGTCAGCCCTTCCAGAATGGTGATCAGGAACAATGTGTAAATTACAGGCCACGATAACTGTGCCAGAAAGAATGACTCATTAAACTATGATAACGCAGAGATGGAGATACGTAAACACACACAGGTTTATAATGTCGGTAGGCCGGGCTGAATAGCGTGTATGGGAAGAGCAGAGCGGTATAGCAAGTCTAAAGTGCAGAGCTATTGAGACTTGGATTTTTATCACTGTCTGATTGGATTATGATCGCTGCTTGGCTGGGTGTGACCACTGTCTGACTGCTTTAGAATCGATGTTTGATTGGATTATGATCGCTGATTTAACTGGATTATGATAGCCGCTTGGCTGGATATGACCACTGTCTGACTGGATTGTGATCGTTGACTGACTGGATTATGATCACTCTTTGACTGGGTATGACCACTGTCTGACTGGATTATGATCGCGGTTTGACTGGGTAATACCACTGCCTGACTGGGTTATGATGGCTGACTAACTGGATAATGATGGCGGTCTGATTGGGCTATGACTGAGTTAAGATGATTGTAATCTGACTTGATTATGATCGTTGACCGACAGGGCTATGATATGATCGTTGTCTGATTGGATTATGATTGCTATTTGAGTGAGTTACAATCATTGTCTGATTGGATTATGATTGCTGTTTGAGTGAGTTACAATCGTTGTCTGATTGGATTATGATTGCTGTCTGAGTGAGTTACAATCGTTGTCTGATTGGATTATGATTGCTGTCTGAGTGAGTTACAATCGTTGTCTGATTGGATTATGATTGCTGTCTGAGTGAGTTACAATCGTTGTCTGACTGGATTATGATTGCTGTCTGAGTGAGTTACAATCGTTGTCTGATTGGATTATGATTGCTGTTTGAGTGAGTTACAATCGTTGTCTGATTGGATTATGATTGCTGTCTGAGTGAGTTAAATCGTTGTCTGACTGGATTATGATTGCTGTCTGAGTGAGTTACAATCGTTGTCTGATTGGATTATGATTGCTGTCTGAGTGAGTTACAATCGTTGTCTGACTGGATTATGATTGCTGTTTGAGTGAGTTACAATCGTTGTCTGACTGGATTATGATTGCTGTTTGAGTGAGTTACAATCGTTGTCTGACTGGATTATGATTGCTGTTTGAGTGAGTTACAATCGTTGTCTGACTGGATTATGATTGCTGTTTGAGTGAGTTACAATCGTTGTCTGACTGGATTATGATTGCTGTTTGAGTGAGTTACAATCGTTGTCTGACTGGATTATGATTGCTATTTGAGTGAGTTACAATCGTTGTCTGACTGGATTATGATTGCTATTTGAATGAGTTACAATCGTTGTCTGACTGGATTATGATTGCTATTTGAATGAGTTACAATCGTTGTCTGACTGGATTATGATTGCTATTTGAATGAGTTACAATCGTTGTCTGACTGGATTATGATTGCTATTTGAGTGAGTTACAATCGTTGTCTGACTGGATTATGATTGCTATTTGAATGAGTTACAATCGTTGTCTGACTGGATTATGATTGCTATTTGAGTGAGTTACAATCGTTGTCTGACTGGATTATGATTGCTATTTGAGTGAGTTACAATCATTGTCTGACTGGATTATGATTGCTATTTGAGTGAGTTACAATCGTTGTCTGACTGGATTATGATTGCTATTTGAGTGAGTTACAATCATTGTCTGACAGGATTATGATTGCTGTTTGAGTGAGTTATGATCACTGTCTGACAGGATTATGATTGCTATTTGAATGAGTTACAATCATTGTCTGACTGGATTATGATTGCTATTTGAGTAAATTTCGATCATTGTCTGACTGGATTATGATTGCTATTTGAGTCTTCTTCTTCTTCTTCGTTCGCTTCTACCACCAAAACCGCACTGTGATCCTACTGAATTTACGCCTGTGGTCCTCGTTAGGTCCCGTGGTCTCCTGTGTGGACCCCGAAAGGACCACACGAGATCCACGAGAGGACCACGAGGGGTTCAGAGTATCACAGGGCTTTAGCCTGTATTCTTGGTGGGTCTCTGAAGCGGGATTGCGTGACACCGTGGTTTTCATTGCACCAGTTTAGTCTAGGGTTGGACTTTCTCACCGGAAGACCTCGACGTGTTTAGGATATCAGTGCATCCCCGCTGGGTGAGAGGCGGTAGCCCACCCAGGCCAGAGTTGGACCTTCTCACCGGAAAACCTCGACGTGTTTTGAGATACCCGTGTATCACCGCCGGGTGAGAGGTGGTTGCCTATCCAGTCCAGAGTTGGTATATATCAGGCGTGACCGACCTCTAGAGCGGAGGTGGCATGACATGTCTAGCCATCAAGTTCCACCCCTGGTGTGTGCCGGTGTAGGCATATTTCACCAGTGTAGGTGTATTTCGGACGTAGGCGGCCTCTAGAGCAGAGGTGCCGTGGTATGTATAGCTCTCGTAGCGATACTACTGGACATACCGATTAAACTTCACTTTATCCTTTCCACCACCTTTTCCATCGGCGCCGCACAGCAACCTTTATTTCTTTTCCGCATTTTCTTCCTTGACTGGGAGGAGCTTCGCCCCACGCGCGGCATTTGAAGAGTCTCGCCAGCAGTGTCTTAACCTCTGGGACAAGCCGGTTCATGCATTTCACCCGATATGACTGCACTCAGGACGTGGCTGACCTCCAGACCAGAGGTGACGTGATTTCACTGTTTGCTTCGCTTTATCCTTTCTACCACCTTTTCCGCAGTGATGCTGCGCGGCAACCTCATTTGCGCCTTTCTTCATTGGCCGGGAGGAGCACCGCTCCACGCACGGCAACTGAAAAATCTCGCCAACAGCAGCAGATGAGCTACCAAACGTGCCACTCATCTATCCTAAGTATCTGGTTTTCAAGCGCCAGATATTCGCCCTCGCCCCTTCTCCTGTCAGTTTAAACAGTTCTGCCACGGGAAGGCCAGGAGCTGGACTTGACTGCCAGAGGCTGTTTGAGACGCATTTACAGTCCTTAGAACCGCTATTTGAGTGAGTTATGATCATTGTCTGACAGGATTATGATTGCTGTTTGAGTGAGTTATGATCATTGTCTGACAGGATTATGATTGCTATTTGAGTGAGTTATGATCATTGTCTGACAGGATTATGATTGCTGTTTGAGTGAGTTACAATCGTTGTCTGACTGGATTATGATTGCTGTTTGAGTGAGTTACAATCATTGTCTGACTGGATTATGATTGCTGTTTGAGTGAGTTACAATCGTTGTCTGACAGGATTATGATTGCTGTTTGAGTGAGTTACAATCGTTGTCTGACAGGATTATGATTGCTGTTTGAGTGGTTTAAGATCCTTGTCTGAATGAGTTACGATCGTTGTCTGACTCAGTTATGGCTGCTGTTAGACTGGGATATGATCGTTGTAAGACTGGATTATGATCTTTATTTGGAGTATGATCGTTATCTCACTGGTCTGTGACCGCTGTTTCCTCTGGTTATGATTGTCGCCTGACAGTCATATGATCTTTGTCTAACTCAGATATAATCACTGTTTGATTATTTCTTTTCCCTTTGTGCATTAAAAAAAAACAACAACAAAACCCATCTATACTGTTCAAAACAAAACAAAACAAAAAACATAACACACTACTGTAGTCGTAATGGACACAAAATTTCAAACTTGTATCAACATTTTATTTTACATAATTAATATTTCAATCTTGGCAAGAAGAAACTTTAAGACTTTAACAATGAAATGATGTTCATTAAATCTGGTTTGGATTTTTATTCTCTGCGACTGAGGCCTCTGTTTCAGTAAAGTGTATGGCCTCCTCTGGTCTGTATCAGAGAACGACATCTCCTTGACATGGATCCGATTAGCCGTTGGATCTGTTCTTATGGGATGGCTGCCCACTCTTCCCGCAGTGCAAGATACAACTGTCAGAGATTGGTTGGCGCCACGTTTCCCTAGCGGATTTTGTCTGTTGAGTTCATCCCACAAATGTTCTATTGGGTTCATGTCTGATGACATGGATGGCCGCGGAATGGTCTGGACGTTGTTGTCAGCGAGGAAGTGGGTGGTGAGTTGTGCCACATGAGGTCGAGCGTTTTCCTGCTGAAAAATCGACCCTAGTGCAGTCTAAAGTGGAAGGACGTGAGGATGAAGAATTTCAGCGACGTAACGTTGGGCATTCAGGCGTCCTTCAATTTGCACCAGGTCACTTCTTCCCATGAAGTTGATCGTCTCCCACACTAGTACACCTCCACCATCATGTGGAGGAGACTCATCCACGCACTTCTGGGCGTAGCACTCATAACCTCTGCGGTAAACTCTTCTCCGTCTATCGTGTCGCTTGAGCAGAATGAATGATTCGTCACTAAACCAGACCCTTCTACAATCACTCGCAACGATCCACTGATGATGCTGGTTCGCCCACTGCAGTCGGTTCTGGTGATGCCGGTCCGTAAGAACAGGACCTCTGTAGCGTCTTCTAGCCCAAAGACTAGCGTCGTGCAGCCGGTTCCTGACCATTTGATCTGAAATTCGACGAAGTGCTGTCATTGACTGGACTGTTGAGGAGCAGATGCACATCGATTCCTGAGGTGACGCAGACGTATGAAGCGGTCTTCGGTAGGATTTGAGGCTATGGGTCTTCCACTGCACTGCCGGTTTGCAACTGAGCCAGTTTCTTGAAATCGTCTCCAAAGGCGACTAATGGTGCTTCTAACCACATTAAATTGTCTGGCCACTACATTTTGTGACTGTCCAGTATGTAAACTTCTAATGATGATGAGTTGTTTTTCTGTAGTGAGATAAGCCATACCTGCGCATTGAGTTTTCAAATGAATTGATTCGAGGAGCATCAATCTTTTATAGGCACTCAATAACACTGTCAGTGAGTTTTGTGTTCAGTAAGTTTCATAGGATTCTCGTGAACCTATCATGGGTAACTGTCAAAAATGCTGTTTTAACTAATGTCGCTTTTCTGTGCTCATGAATCATCTCCTGAGTACAATTCAGGTCAGCACGCGAAGTTGGTGTCCAAAGTGAATGTTTCAGGCAATATGCGCTTGTCTGATCAGCAAACTTCAGTTTAATTAGCAACATCCTATTTGATGTGTTTTTTTAAACAGTATAATAATTTCGTCATACAGTAGCATTCTGAAGCCTTTAAACTTAATGCCCAGCTGCGGAAGAGGGGGTGAGTGGATGGAAAGAGTGAACGCAATGCTGTATTACCGGATCTAACAGGCCTATGTGAGCGAACACATGACCAGGAACGCTTGGACACTCAGATACATTAGATTTGTTTTTCTTTTTAAATGTTAATAAGGCGCTTGGGACTTTGCAGACTGACAGAAGTATGTATAGAAGCACAAGGACACTAAGATCAGTCCCAGCAGATGAACGGAAGAAAGACTCGGCAGACTGGCTGAGGGTAAAAAAAAAAGCACAAAAGGATATACACAGACAGACAAATGCGCACATAAACACGTCATCTATTTATACTGGTAAGAAACAGGACATGTCTGGATCCGCTGCAAGAACCGTAATTCTGTGGTTGGAATGTACTGAACATATTTTTTACTAGATATGATCGCATTTTTACGTATACCGAAGCAGTCTCTGCGTTACTTTGAGCTAATTCCAAGAGAGTTATGGAGCAGCCATATAACGGAATTACGCTATGAGAGCAGGGCGTCTATATTAGAATCGGTCCCTCTGTACGCAGTTCATAAGTGATTTTTTTAAAAAATTTGTTTAACGAGGAAGGAGCTAATAATGACACTTTTTATACTTGATGATGATTCTAAAGCAGTTGTCTGCCTGCCGTTTTGGTGATGATTCTGAAACAGTTCCGTCTGCCGTTTTGATGATTCTGCATGATTGTCTGTCGTCTTGGATCTTCTTAGCATTATTTTGCAGCACAGCTTCTTCCATGCTTGATTCTACCATTAGTGGGTTTGCATAATCGGACCAGGGCTTGTATTACAGGATCCAGTTCACCCCCCCCCCCAACCCCTCTTTTTCACATTTGGCACTGTTCCAACATGACGCTGCATCTTTAACGCACAGTTGTTCTCCATATGATTCGGTTTTTCGCCAGTTCTTCTCAGTTCTCGTGACTGAAAAATCTCTCATGGATGTCAGTTTTGGCCACCTTCCACCACACAATATGGCCGTGGTGGTGGGGGGGGGGGGGATAAACAGACTATAGGAAAAAAAACGCAACAACAAAAAAAAAAAAGCAAGCTGACAAGTCCCACAGCTTTACTCAAATCTATTACATGTAAGTGAACATATCACCAGCTTTACTCAGATCTATTATATGTAAGTGAACAGATCACCAGCTTTACTCAGATCTATTACATGTAAGTGAACAGATCACAGGAAAAATTGGCGAACTACTTTGCGAGCCCTATGTGACGTTTAACGGCACGGGAAGGATATAAGATATAAGATAAGATAAGAACAGATCACCAGCTTTACTCAAATCTATTACATGTAAGTGAACATATCACCAGCTTTACTCAGATCTATTATATGTAAGTGAACAGATCACCAGCTTTACTCAGATCTATTACATGTAAGTGAACCGATCACCAGCTCACCCTGTGCCTAGTCTTGATAACGGGTCTCAAGAAACGACTGTTATCACCGCCACGTGATACTTTTTTTTATCTGTCAATATCGTCATTTTCGTCTTCTTTTTCATCACTTACGCTGGGGGGGGGGGGGGGGGGGCTTCGATGGCCACTTTTTTAAGGCGGTCCAAAACTTATCACCCTTCTCCCCCCTCCCCTCAAATCATAACTCCCCATCCTTTATCCCCCACCTCAGCGCAACCCACTGATTTTGTTTTCATCCACTACCCCCCCCCCCACACCACCTCAACCCTTAGGGACACCACTTTATAACAGAAGAAGCTATTCGGGGCCCTGACCCTTTCTCATTAGTCCTGACCTGAACAACAGACCCAACAAGCATAAACATCGACGCTATGAATCCAACAACATCCACGCTATGAATCCAACAACATCCACGCTATGAATCCAACAACATCCACGCTATGAATCCAGCAAGCTGCACTATAAATCAACTGATCAATTCAAAATGAATCGCACAAAACGGCTATCCGACACGCATACACAAGCGCATATGCTTTCGTTTACAAACACCAAGTACTTGTATATAAACAACAGCAAAAGGCGCTCTTGTTAGAGCGTGAGACACGGTTATTACCGCCAGCAAACCAAGCCTAGCTCTAGCCGCTGCTCCACTGGTGCTCTTAGTAACAGGCTGAGCCTGGGTAACTGGCCAGGGATGAGTTTGGTCGCCAAGGTTACGGCTTCTGCCAAAAAGCTTGCCTTTTTTTTTTTTTTTTAAAGATCCACCACAGATCTTCAAGCCACAGTAACCCACTCCCATTCCGACACGATGCTTATGTTTCGACATCTTAACGACGTCAGCAGCTAAAGAACATGACCCCAAACAGACACCGCATAGGCATATACACGCTATATCCAATGCATATGTAAGCATGTTAAAGAATTTTGAACTATATGGTCATCTTACATATATTTTCAAATTACCACCCCAAAAATAAAAGAAATGTATAACATGCCGCTGCTCATAAACAGAAAGTACTCACAAATCATCTAACATAATACACCTCACTCACACACACACACACACACTGCAGACATATCGAACAGATGTAAGAGAAACGAGACATGTAATACTCAAATTGTTAACGCAACCAACAAGTGTAAGGGAAACTAAACGTACAATACACACACTGTTAGCGTAACCTACAGATGTAGGAGAATGTAAAACTAAAAGATATAAGGGAAACGAAAAATGTAATACTCACACTGTTAAAGCAATCAACCGATATAAGAGAAATGAAAAATGTAATACTCACACTGTTAAAGCAATCAACCGATATAAGAGAAATGAAAAATGTAATACTCACACTGTTAAAGCAATCAACCGATGTAAGAGAAATGAAAAATGTAATACTCATACTGTTAAAACAATCAACCGATGTAAGAGAAATAAAAAAAATGTAATACTCACACTGTTAAAGCACTCAACCGATGTAAGAGAAATGAAAAATGTAATACTCACACTGTTAAAGCAATCAACCGATGTAAGAGAAATAAAAAAAAATGTAATACTCACACTGTTAAACCAATCAACCGATGTAAGAGATAGAAACATGCAACGCTCGCAATGTTAACGGAACCAACAGATGAAACTAAACATACACTACGTACACTGGAAACGCAACCAACCGATGTAAGAGACAGAAACATGTAATACTCACAATGTTAGCGTAGCCAACAGATGTAAGAGAAAAGAAACATGTAATACCCACTCTGTTAACGTAACAAACAGATGTAAGAAAACTGAAACACGTAATACTGACACTGTCACAGTAGCCAACAGATGTGAGAGAAATGAAACATAAAATACACCTGTTAACGTAAGCAACCGACGTAAGAGAAGTGAAACATGCAATATTCACACTGTTAACGTAACCAAATGATGTAAGAGAAATGAAATAAGTAATATACCATTAACGTAACCAACAGATGTAAGAGAAATGAGTCACGCAATACGCCGCTGACGTAATCAACGGATGTAAGAGAAACGAAACACGCGCTACACTGTTAAAAACAGATGTAAGAAAAACTAAACCTGTCATGCTCGCACTGTGTGACGCAACAGACAGGTGTAAGAGAAACGAAACATGATAATACAATGCCACCGTAAACGAGCAGATGTAAGAGACATAACACGTGTAATGCTCGCACTGCTAAACGCAATTAACTGATGGTAACAATAACGCTAATACTTACGCTAACGCGACCAGCAGCTGCAGTCCTACGTAAATTGCTTACTTCCATTACGTAATGAGTCTAGTGATGTCTCTCTTTGGCTGTAGGCAATTTCAGCGCCATAGTTAATCACCAAAGAGCTCTTGACCCCAATCTGTCTGTAAATACCACATCCTGCTTCTGAGAATGGTGACTTTTGAAGATCAAACTTTCGGGTACACTTTGGGTAAATACGCAGAACTTAATCAGCATTGCCAGAAAGTCTCTGTATTCAGTACCTTGGCCTGTAGTTTTATTTTTATTTAATACAGGAATGTTGAAAGGTAACAATAATATGGTTTTTTTGTTTTTTTTTTTACTCAAATGAAGCCAATATTACTTTTGTGACCACTCGGTTACAATGTTAATTTAATAAGAGTGATACCTTTTTATACGTTTTATTGCCTTTCGATGTTTCTTTCAAAGAAAACTTCTTTGCTGCAGGTCAAATTCCGAACTGGTGTCCCGAAGCAGTCGATACAGAGTTCGCACGCACTGGCCTAGAAATCACATGTAACTGACGCCAGGAATAGTTGGTTGAAAAGAATTCACAAGTTAATCTGCTATTGTTTTATTCTTTTTTTTTCACGCTCGCTTCATTCACGACAGAAATCGTTGTCCTTCTACAAACAGAAGTTTTGTTGTTGGAGAGACTAAGGTCAAATGAATGTACATAATCCCAACATAACTTACACGCCCTTCATAGCACGAGGAATTCACTTCCAAATCTACTGAACTGAAATGCGCAAGCTGGGACGGCCTTCCCCAACACACATCTGTCCCATCTGCACTAAAGCTCGGATGGGGAGCAATGCTGGAATATAAGGCACAACACTTACTACGACCTACCAGAGGCCCCCTGTTATGAAGCGCGCTCCGAATGATGTAAAACTGATAATATTTCACTGGCACTTGTGTACGGATCTATCATGTTCTGTGGGCGAGATGGAGGAATCCGATTAACTGTAGGGGGAGGAGGGGGTGGATTTTTCACAGGAGCCCAACCGTTGGGCAGGCGAGCCATGGAGGTGGGCGAGGAGACAGGAAGTAGGCCTCAGCAGACGACCATTCAGTCGATAGCAGGCACGAACGTTCCTGGTATCGATGCCAAACGTTGGCTGCAGTTCCTCCAGCTGTAGGAGAGTGCCGATACCAAGGGCCCTATGTACATATCGATTCCTATCTTGCTAGTGGTTCTCACAGTTAACCCCTGTCTCCGCCAAAGTGATGTTTTTATTTCTTTACTTATGTTATGTGTGTTGTTGTCGTTTTACCAGAACAGCTCTCACTCACATGGTGGTTAAAACTATAATGACCACGGCAGAGAACTGCTGATCGATATCTTGATAAAGTGACCTCTTTCTGCTGGGACGCCTTGATGTTCCTCATTTTAAAACTCGTGCCTCATTCTGTCCCGTATTTTCATTTTTGGCTGGAGCATGTTCGGAAAATATTACGATGCCATAACAATTGGAGGTTATGAAATACCAGAGATTAGATATGCTGATGACACAGTATTACTGTCCACAACACAAAAAGGAATGGGAAAACTAATTATGTCAGTCCGTAAGAACAGCGAAGAGCAGAACCTCTATCTTAATGCAAAGAAAACTAAATTGATGACAACAGACAAAACAAACAAGGCAGCTGAAATATATATCAATGAGGAAAAATTGGAAGAAGTGGAGAGTTTTGAATATCTTGGATCACTACTAACTAATAATGGAGATACAATGAGGGAAATTAAAAGGAGGACATCTATCGCTCTTCAGAAAGTAAAACAAATAAAGAATCTGTGGAGAGGAACAGACAGAACCACAAAAATAAGATTTAAGGGCATGCATCTTTCCCATCGCAAAATATACCTGTGAGACCTGGACACTTAACAAAACAGCTGAGAAACATATAAATGCCTTTGAATGTAAATGCTGCAGAAGAGTTCTTTAAATATCATGGACACAAAAAAGAACGAGTATATCTATACTACAATAACTTAATATTGAAGAAGGCTGACCAGTAAAGAAGATTAAAGAGAGAAAACTTAATATTTTGGACACATTAAACGTCATGATAATCTAGAGAAGACCATCTTGGAAGGGTACATAATAGAAAAAAGAGAGGAAGACCAAAGCGAAGATGGCTGCAAGACATCGTTGATAATCTGCAAATGGACGCATCAGCAGCAGGCCATCTTGTTTACAACCGAGAGGCCTACAGGAGTGCTGTTAGGGAGGCAAAGTTCCACAAGGGACATGCAAATGAATGAATGAATAAAAGGGAAGCACAAGAAATAGACCTGACTGCCTCATTTATAAGTTAAGCTATTCAATTAAGCTAGACTACTGGTTAAAATGTAAATTTAAACTCACCCCTCCCCCCACCAGTGTCTTATATTTGAATTTGATGGCCCGGTTATTAGATGAAAACATTTAGTTACTTAATTTCTTTCCAGTTGGCTTCACTATCACTTCTCTATGTCACAGCACTTTCTTGATTTAAAAACGATTGTATTGTTTATAATGAGGAGAGGGAGGGAGAGAAAGAGGGAGAGAGAGAGAGAGATAATGAATGAATGAATAATCTTTATTTTTAAAGGGTAAAGAATTGGGCACGCAGGCCCGTCTTACATTCTGCCCTTCTGAGAAAGAGGGAGAAAGGGAGAGAGAGGAGGGAGAGAGAAAGAGAGGGGAAGAGAGAGAGAGAGGAGAGAGAGGGGAAGAGAGAGAGGAGAGAGGGGGAGAGAGAGATAGAGAGAGAGAGAGAGGGAGAAGAGAAAGAATCCATTCTACGCCATGGTCTGTATCATAAAGCACACAAAATTATTTATATAACAGCTTGTTTCAAAGAGATACAGCATGTCGAACGTCCCATGCATATTTTGTATATAATAAAACTTTATATTCGTTTTCAATAAAACTCATTAATACATTAAAAAGTCATTATAGTAACTTGAACAATCCATAAAAAAGAGGTCACAGAAAGCTAAAGTTTGCAGTGTACTACATATAAAGAGGTTTTAAAAAAACGCTTATCATTTTAAACATGGCCTGGTTGGCTGAACGATTATGTGCTCTATATACTAATCCGGTGGTATTCAAGTCCCAGCAGTGGGGATTTTTTTTTTCCTGATACCACTACACCAAGAAGCTCCCCAGAGTCCACCTGGCCTCTAAAATTGGGGTACCAGAGAAATCTGGGAAGGTAAATGCGGCCAGGTGCGATACTGACCTCATCAAACTTTCATGTGCCCACGGTCTTGGAAATACTCCAATATGCCTTAATGGCATGGAAACGGGGATTTTATCTTTTACCTTTAAGTCGTTTAAAAAAAGCACTGCGCGACGCATCTGCTTATTCTGTACAAACGGACAAATTTATCACAGTTCTAAACGGATAACATGCAAGAAGGTTTGGCTAAACCAAAACTAACGAAAGAAGTACCCTGCGGCAGTCAACAAGCACGCACAATGTTGCATCTATGATACAACTAGCGAGCACAAAAGAGTGTTCGTAACAGAATACAAGTTACGAACGCTCGACTTACGTATAGCCCATAGCTACGAACGATCTTCGTGGAGCCTGCTATATTCAAAATTCGAGTTATAAAACGGATGCCACTTTGCGGCGCGCATCGAAACATTGAGCGTCTGCAACAATTCGTCAGTTTCTTTCATGTTTTGTTTTTGTTTTTACGCATAGAAAGTTTATACTATATGCTAAATAACTTACGCTAGATACGAACCCTGTCTTAACTATTTCGACTTACGTACACACTTAAGAACGGAACTTCCTCGTAACTGTATAAGTAGCTGACCAACCCACTCAAAACTCCCCTCCGACCACAGAACCGGCCGGGGGGGGGGGGGTGAGGATCTGAAAGAAAAGGCCACGAGACTCTCACTCTAAGCCTGAAGAAGTCGGCAGACGTCGCCATGTCGAGGGGCTGCAGATATAGCACAACTAATCAATACTCGAACGCAGAAGTACGCTTTGGTAAACTAATTACACATTTTGAAACTCGAAACGGCAGTATGTGACACATCTGACCTAAATGAGATCAGATAAATGATCTCGCACGGACCCATAACACGAGAGAATGAAAGCATTCAGAATGCGATGGACATTTCAGGTAAAAGACGACATTCACAAGAGATCAAATATGAAGACACGTGAGCTAGCACGTTTTCTATCTGACTGGAGACAAGTCCTCGCAAAATATAATGTCTCACATGAGCAGCAAAAGAAAGAAAGAAAGAAAGAAAGAAAGAAAAAAAAAGAAAGAAAGAAAGCAGCAAAAGAAATAAAGAAAGAAAGAAAGAAAGAAAGCAGCAAAAGAAAGAAAGAAACCAAACTGTAGTTTGCTGATCAAACAAGGGCGAATTGCCTGAAACATTCACTTGGACATCAGCTTCACGTGCTAACCTGAATTGTACTCAGCAGATGATTCATGAGCACAGAAAAGCAACATTAGTCAAAACAGTATTTTTGACAAAAACTCATAACAAGTTCACGAGAATCTCATGAAACTTACTGAACACAAAACTCACTAGCCATGTTATTGAATGCCTATGAAAGATTGACGCTCCTCGATTCAATTCATTTGAAAACTCAGTGCGAAAGTATGACTTATCTCAGACAACGACTGATCATCATTGGACGTTTACAGACTGGACAGTCACAAAGTGTAGTGGTCAGACAATTTAATGTGGTTAGAAGCACCATTAGTTGCCTTTGGAGACGATTTTAAGAAACTGGCGCAGTTGCAGACCGGCTGCGCAGTGGAAGACCCATAGTCACAACTCCTACCGAAAACCGCTTCATACGGCTGCGTCACCTCAGGAATCGACTTGCATCTGCGTCCTCAACAGTCCAGGCAATGACAGCAGCTCGTCGAATTTCAGATCAAATGATCAAGAACCGGCTACACAGCGCTGGTCGTGGTATGCGAATGATTGGAGAAGGGTTTGGTTTAGTAATGAATCATTCTTTCTGCTCCAGCGACGCGATAGAGGGAGAAGAGTTTACCGTAGAGTCTATGAGCGCTACTCCCAGAAGTGCGTGGATGAGGCTCCTCCACATGGTGGTGGAGGTGTACTAGTGTGGGGGACGATCAACTTCATGGGAAGAAGTGACCTAGTGCAAATTGAAGGACGCCTGAATGCCCAACGATACGTCGCTGAAATTCTTCGTCCTCTTCTTCCACTTCTGGGTGCACCAGGGTTGATTTTTCAGCAGGATAAACCTCGACCTCATGTGGCACAAATCACTACCCACTTCCTCGCTGACAACAAAGTCCAGACCATTCCGTGGCCATCCATGTCATTAGACATGAACCCAATAGAACATTAATGGGATGAACTCAACAGACATGTCCACCAGAGAGACGTGGCGCCAAACAATCTCCGACAGTTGTATCTTGCACTGCGGGAAGAGTGGGCAGCCATCCCACAACAACAGATCCAACGGCTAATCGGATCCATGTCAATGAGATGTCGTTCTCTGATGCAGGCCAGAGAAGGCCATACACCTTATTGAAACAGAGGTTCAGTCGCAAAGAATAAAAGTCCAAACCAAATTTAATGAACATCATTTCATTGTTAAAGTCTTAAAATTTCTTCATGCCAAGACTGGGACATTAAAATTCCGTAAAATAGAATTTTGATACAAGTTTGAAATTTGGTGTCCATTACAGCTACAGTAGTGCTGCGTTTCTTTTGTTTGAATAGTATATTATTGCTGTCCCAACACGTTATGCTATTCAAAAGACAATGACGTGTTTGCGTACGGACGGTTTGTGCACTACAAATGTGTGGTGATGTTCGAGATACTAGTTAGACGGGAATCAGCCATATATCAGGAGGTGGGCGGTATTGATCGATGGGGGTGGAAAGCCTTAGTTTAGCCTTGAGGCCTGTGGAACACGTCCATGGGAGCCTAGAAGTCAGTGTGTGGCGTGCGATCTCGTGTCAGCACTGCACCATTTATTTTTATCTTGAACGCGAATATTTTGATGACACTGTATTTTGCGCATAGATAAGACGAAAATTTGCGTTACTGTACTTCGTACATAGATAAGATTGAAAACTGAGTTGCTGTACTTAGTACATAGATGAGATTGAAAACTGAGTTGCTGTACTTAGTACATAGATAAGATTGAAAACTGAGCTGCTGTACTTAGTACATAGATAAGATTGAAAAATGAGTTCCTGTACTTAGTACATAGATAAGATTGAAAACTGAGTTGCTGTACTTAGTACATAGATAAAATTGAAAACTGAGCTGCTGTACTTAGTACATAGATAAGATTGAAAACTGAGCTGCTGTACTTAGTACATAGATAAGATTGAACAATGAGTTCCTGTACTTGGTACATAGATAAGATTGAAAACTGAGTTGCTGTACTTAGTACATAGATAAGATGGAAAACTCTGTTTTCACAAGATAGCCAACATCTTTGGCTTACTTTTTCTAATGATGTGGAGTGGAGCCATAGCCAGTAATCTGGCATTGTATGGCACTGCACTCAAAGACAGTTTCTCTGGACCATAGGTCAACAATGGCAGGCCCGTCAAACAGCTTCAGCGAGGCCGTTGTTTGAAATCGATGGACTTGTCTTTTTTTTTTTTTATTCTTCTAGGGCTACATGATCGACACTGTTTACGCTGATAAATAAACTGGAGGCTTTTTAGTCAGATCACAGTTTTTATGTTACACCCTGGCATTGCAGATTTAACGTTCATCTCCACAAGATAAAGGCTGTGCCAAGAGTCATGTGACAACTCCCCTCCCCCACACTCCTGAACCCATACTACAGACCTGCATTATATACAGAGATCTCAGAGCACAGGTACGGCCCCTGTGAGAGAAGCACGGAGGAAAAACTCTGGAGTTCCTACGAAGTCCTCCTGCTGACAGTAGGATTCTTAGGGGCAGCCCGACTCCTTGTTTAGAAAGCTGAGCATACAAAACTGAACGCAGAAGAAGAAGATCAGATTTGTCTACGTAATATAGCAGCTAACCCTGCGACGTATATAGATGTGCTTACTAGCGTGTGGAAAAATCTTGCTTTAATGTCTGTAGGTGATGAAGCCACTGACAGCAATTACTGAAGAAAGACGCTGGCGATGGCTGGAACACGTGCTCCAGATGACTGACAACTCACTGCCAAAAATAGCACTAAGATGGACATCACAAGGAAGAAGAAGTAAAGGTAGACCAAAGGAGACATGGAGAAGAACAACCGAGAGGATGTTGAGTAATAGAGGGCTCGCCTGGGCAAGACCAACAGAGAAGATGTTGAGAAATAACGGGCTCGCCTGGGCAAGAGTGGAAAAAAGGGCAAAGGACAGGCGTTTGTGGAAAACCCTTGTGGAAGCCCCATCTGCCCTGGGCACTAAGATTCACAGAGAGAGAGAGAGAGAGAGAGAGAGAGAGAGAGAATTCTGTAGGTTAGTGAAAGACGTTCGTAATGAGTTAACTCTTTACCTCCTGAATTAGTTTCCATGCTCTCCATTCATTCATTCATTCATTCATGTGACATGTCCTGTTCAGAACGTTGTCCCTCTCACATGAATGCAACACGGTCTTGCGCAAGTTGGCAGGTCTGACGCATTCGGACTTTCAGTGTCTTAAGTCCACCTGCGGCGAGGAAACCCCTTTTCTCTTCTGCCGGGCACTATGTCTTCTACTATCAACCTCTCCAAGCTGTTATGTCTCTTGATGTGGCCGGGCACTATGCCTTCTACTATCAACCTCTCCAAGCTGTTGTATCTCTTGATGTGGCCGGGCACTATGCCTTCTGCTATCAACCTCTCCAAGCTGTTATGTCTCTTGATGTGGCCGGGCACTATGCCTTCTGCTATCAACCTCTCCAAGCTGTTATGTCTCTTGATGTGGCCGGGCACTATGCCTTCTACTATCAACCTCTCCAAGGTGTTGTATCTCTTGATGTGGCCGGGCACTATGCCTTCTACTATCAACCTCTCTAAGCTGTTGTGTCTCTTGATGTGGCCGGGCACTATACCTTCTACTATCAACCTCTCTAAGCTGTTGTGTCTCTTGATGTGGCCGGGCACTATGCCTTCTACTATCAACCTCTCCAAGCTGTTGTGTCTCTTGATGTGGCCGGGCACTATGCCTTCTACTATCAACCTCTCTAAGCTGTTGTGTCTCTTGATGTGGCCGGGCACTATGCCTTCTACTATCAACCTCTCCAAGCTGTTGTGTCTTTTGATGTGGCCGGGCACTATGCCTTCTACTATCAGCCTCTCCAACCTGTTGTGTCTCTTGATGTGGCCGGGCACTATGCCTTCTACTATCAACCTCTCCAAGCTGTTGTGTCTCTTGATGTGGCCGGGCACTATGCCCTCTACTATCAGCCTCTCCAAGCTGTTGTGTCTCTTGATGTGGCCGAAGTATCTCAGCTTTCTAATTCTTCTGGTGTTAACGAGCCAGGTTTATGCGATATCTAATCCCGTTATTTAAATTCCCTTCTGTAACAATTCATTGCAAACGCTGTTATTATTTTTTTTTCTATCGATTTGTTACATGTCTATGTTTCACATCCACGATCTTCCAGAATAATTTCTGGTGAAAAATGCTGGTAGGAAGAAACTGGAAGTTATTTTATAATTTTTTTTTAAAAAAAGTTGGATTAGAAATGTGCTACTTTTAATTTTATTTAGACTTTTGTATAAAAGGGCAAAATACAGGCGTTTGTGGAAAACCCACGTGGAAGCCCCATCTGCCCTTGGCACTAAGATTCACAGAGAGAGAGAGAGAGAGAGAGAGAGAGAGAGAGAGAGAGAGAGAGAGAGAATTCTGTAGGTTAGTGAAAGATGTTCGTAATGAGTTAACTCTTTTGACTTGCATATGTGTGCAAGATCTACCAATACTGCCAGTGTTGTTCTGGAGTAAAAGAGTTAAAGTCAGGTGTATGGTTGAGTTTTATAAAATAAAAAAAAAAAAGAAAGAGAGAGAGAGAGAAGAAGAAGAAGAAGAAGAAGAAGAAAGAAGAAGAAGAAACGTAATAATGACTTTTTGTGGACAACGTGAAGAATAGTGTATAGTAAAACAGTAATGAAAAATAACAGTCCAGCATTTCGATAATGAGATTTTATCAGGACAACACAGATGACAGAGCATCAGACTTACACAACGCGCGTGATTTCTGCCAAAGGTTCGTCGAGTATATCTCCCAAAAGGTGTATAATGGAAGTTTCTGTGTTTACAGATAGCAGTCATTAGTCCTTTCTCTAACACTATTTTAAAGATGCCGCAGGTAACTAGCTAAACACTTTGCTTGTGTGTGAGTTGCAGAGCATAGTAACACAATACTGTGAGAAAAGCCGTTTACATTTGAAAAAGTGTATACAGAGCACGAAGGTTGTACTTTCGGTCAAAGGGATGCAACCGAAATAAACCATCCAAAGGATGCAATGCTTCACTAACAACGCAAGCGTTACCTTTTCCCATATTTCATTAATTCCAACACTATTCAGGTCCAGCCCCTAGAAATTTTGTCTCTCACCGCATTAGCATACTTTGTCACCCCCAGCAAGTTCTCAAATTAACGTTTAATAGTTTAAAAACTATTAAATTGGAGGATACAATATTAACAACCTTCGGTATGCTGACGACACAGTACTGATAGCTGAGAACCAACAACACCTGCAAAATCTCTTGGATAAAGTCGCAAAAGAAAGTGAACAGAAAGGCCTTACTTTGAACATCAAAAAGACAGAGACTATGGTTATATCTAAGAAACAGAATCACCAGCATGCAGTATTAAATTAAACGGAAATATTCTAAAGCAGGTGCAGAAATTCAAATACCTTGGAGCAGTAATAACTTCAGATGGGAAATGCAGAACAGAAATTAGGAACAGAATAGGCCAAGCAAAGACTGCATTTCAGAGAATGAGAAACATATTAACCAACACATCCTTATCAATGAATGTTAGAAAACGAGTCCTAAAATGCTATATTGAACCTATCTTGTTATATGGAAGTGAATCATGGACAATAGGCAAGTCTGCACAAAAATCATTGGAAGCACCAGAAATGTGGTTTATTAGAAGAATGTTGCGAATCCCCTGGACAGCAAAAATAACTAATGAAGAATGTAGGAGAAGAGCTGGAGAGACAAAAAACCTTGTCAAAAAGATAAGAGAGAGACAGTGTACTTTCATAGGACATGCAATGAGAAGAGGGGGCATTGAAAATATTATAACAACAGGAAAAATAGAAGGAAGAAGATCAAGAGGAAGACCAAGAGAAATGATACTGGACAGTCTGACGGGATGGTGTGAGAGAAGATCACCAACTGAGCTGATGGCCTACATGATGGATCGTGTACTCTGGAGAAGCATAATAGCCAACGCCAGTCGGCACGGCACATGATGATGATGATGATGAGTTTAAAAAATCGAGTATGTTAAGTTAAGTTTTACATGTCCGGACAATCTATTAAGCTTTAACAAAAACCTTATAAATCAATGAAAGAAAAAAAAATCATGATAAACTATAAATTCATTATCATCATCATTGCCGACATCGTAATCATTATTATCGCCATCATCATCATCATCATCATCATAGAGATGATGTATAATGTTTCTAGACGTTGCAAACACTGGGGAGAAATATTTGAAAGATTCCTGCGACTTGCGGAAGTAAATTTTGTTTTTCCGGTTGTGCAAAAACTTTCTCTAGTTATTTCGACTTTGAAGATGGGAAGCTTATATATAAAATTCCAATTCTGTTATGTTAGTATGAACGAGAGAGAGAGTAGACTTTATATGATGAATAAAATTCATGTTGCATTTACCTTTATTTTATACCATAAATTTCTTTTTTTTTTAAGGAAAAAAATTAAACTGAGGTTCTCTGAGACTATAGATGCAATATTTTAATATCACAGACTTTCTTTTCATAAAGATTGTGTGGAAAAATTGTTACTGTTGCCGTCATAATTTTAACATTAAAGAAAGAAAGCAGAGGTTTTTTAATTCTTGGTTGAAAGAAACATTGCGTAGTTTAGCCTTTCGTATTATCGAAATGTTTCTATTTCGTTCATATTTATTGGTAATGGCAAAATTTTGACGTAAAGGACAGAGAACTAAGGCTATGGCTGATTATAAAAAAGTTTTACTGCTGTTATTGAAAGTGTATCATCATCAGTCCTCTGTACTCCCAGTGAAGCATAAGGCATCAACAAAGGTTCCCCAGACAGTCCTGTCATGCTGGGATACCTCAAACAATGTCTTTCCCGCTTCCTTTAGTTCTTCCTGTATTGTGCGTCGCTGTCCCCAATGACCTGCCCCTCTTTCTTTTTTCCTTGAAGTGTCCAGGTCAAGGCGGTATAGGAGTGTCTATTGAAAGCGTAAAAGTACTGAAAACAAATCTCAGCGTCATAACTTTATTGGAGGTTTATTTGGTTTTATTTTCGCAAAAATCAAAAAGAGGTCAGTATAGTCTAACCTTTGACCGATTTCATGCTCAACTGAAACCATGGCAAGACCTTCCAGTCGAGTTTCGGCCATTGCTGAGCGTAAAATGTTCCAGCCAGCATTAATTTGATCTAAAACATAGCGCCATATAGCAAGTACCATTTTATCCGCTGACTAATCATCATCACTTTCTATCAAAACATCGTAAAATTCGTCAACAGAATATCTTAAAGGACGAATGGCTTCCTAATTCTAGATTCCCAGCAGGTGGCAGTCAATGGCTTGAGCGCTAGAGTTGTGATATATACGTATAGGGGTTCTCCAGCTAAGTGTTCACACCGAAGGAAAGAAAAAAAAACATACCGTTTCTGAACTTGTTTCGTTGACTTCTTCTTTAGGTGAGACCAAGAGGCATCATTAGCAACTAAGCTGAGAGAACGAGAATAACAGGGATAACAAAAACAACAACACCCCCCCCCCCTCTCCAAAAACAAAAAAAAAACACAAAAAAAAACAAAAACTCAAGGTTGCAAATCTCTAATTCATTGTTGAACTTCTGAATGGTTTCCTTTCATATACGATTTATTGTCGTACCATGACCACGCATACTTGCCATTGGAATATTCATGTCTGACAGTTTTCTAAGAACACATACAATATTTAGCTTCTTTACCGTAGAAGCTATTTCCTTTTGTAATGTCCCCAGAGAAGAGAGAAATTAAATAATTTAGAATCCTTTCCGCCCAAGCTGGGCCTGATCTACGAGCAAGCATGGTCAATGAAAACGTTTTTTTTTTCGAAATTTTATCTCACTTTCCCTATTTTTTTTTTCATCACTTACCAAAACTTGCCGCCCCGTGCAAATGCTTATGTTGCACTATAGATATAGCGGGCCCTGATGTTATGAATATATAGAGTATGACTTTTATTGCAGAAATATTAAAGTTTTAATGCTAAATTAAAATAATATGAGAAATTCAAGGATAAAGACGAATATAAATTCTGTGTAAAAGAAGTGTTCCGGCTTCATTTCATCGAAGACCATCCTGTTTCGTTTATGGTTATCGGTTGTACCGGATTAATCAGGTTAATGTGTCAGTTTAATCAGTTTAGCCAGGTTAATGTATCAGTTTAATCAGGTTAACCAGGTCAGTGTATCAGTTTAATCAGCTCAACCAGGTTAATGTATCAGTTTTTAATCAGGTTAGCCAGGTTAGTGTATCAGTTTAATCAGGTTAACCAGGTTATCAACAACTGTACATTAACTTATCGTGTTAGCACCTTCTACATGGAGTCTTGGCCAACTTTATGTTACAGCCTGTAATGACAGTATCATCTGTAATAGAATAAAAATGAAATACGATGCCCCATGCTCTTGGATGGATGATGCGGCTTACGGCGGAGCATGTATGGATTATCCCGAATGCAATCAAGCCTGAATTTTGAATCTTTGAACCTTTGGAAATGGCCTCTATCGAAATCATCCGCTTTCCTGCAGACTAGCGAACACCAGGCACGTTGCTCTCGCTGTACAAAGAGAAGTTGACAGAAACATTCTGCTGAAGTATGGGTCTAGATAAAGACGGAAACATCACACTTTCTCATCTATCTCATCTACCCACTACTACATCTGCCACTGTCGCCAAGCGAGTATCAAAGATAATGAAAGGATTTCCTTTGGTAAAACGTACATAACACATCACACTTTCTCATCTATCTCATCTACCCACTACTACATCTGCCACTGTCGCCAAGCGAGTATCAAAGATAATGAAAGGATTTCCTTTGGTAAAACGTACATAACACATCACACTTTCTCATCTATCTCATCTACCCACTACTACATCTGCCACTGTCGCCAAGCGAGTATCAAAGATAATGAAAGGATTTCCTTTGGTAAAATGTACATAACACATCACACTTTCGTATGCCGAAGGTCGTGGAAACACGGTCTTAACACTGTAGTTCCAATATGCCTTAACAGCATGGAAACGGGAATTCTATCCCTCTCCTCCTCCCTTTTTTTTAACCTTTAAAATGTACATAACAAATTCAATCATTCATTCATTCATTTGCAGGTCCCTTATGGAACTTTGCCTCCCTAACAGCACTCCTGTAGGCCTCTCGGTTGTGAGCAAGACGCCCTGCTACTGATGCATCCATTTGCAGATCATCAACGATGTCTTGCAGCCATCTTCGCCTTGGTCTTCCTCTCTTTCTTTTTCCCATTATGTACCCTTCCAAGATGGTCTTCTCTAGATTATCATGTTTAATGTGTCCAAAATATTTACGTTTTCTCTGTTTAATACTCTTTACTAGCCAGCCTTCTTCAATGTTAAGTTCCTGTAGTATGGATATATTTGTTCTTTTTTGTGTCCATGATATTTGAAGAACTCTTCTGTAGCATTTACATTCAAACACATTTATGTGTTTCTCAGCTGTTTTGTTAAGTGTCCAGGTCTCACAGGCATATGTTGTGATGGGAAAGACGCATGCCCTTAAATCTTATTTTTGTAGTTCTGTCTGTTCCTCTCCACATTCAAAACATAACAAAACAAACGCTAAAAACCCTGCAAATAAGTGACTACATTTTGCAGGCAGTACGAAAAGCAAACTTAAAGCACTCGAAGAAGATAGTAAGAGAAGTGTTTTAGAATTGCGTGTATGTGGGAGGGGGGGGGGGGGAAGAGAATTTCACTAAAAGGTAATTTAAACTGTTAATTTTCACTGCCTCAGAAACGGTGTACAGATTAACTGAATGTTTCTAAACACTCAGTCCCGGTGCACGGATTCGACGCGACACGATCCTTCATTTCATTCACTTGATGTAACCTGTTGTTCCTGCGGATAATAGAGATACAAGAAATGACGACTGTGGCAAAAATGGTCCTAGTAATGAAATTAGTTGGAGGCGTATGGTTTAGTTTTACAAGAAGACAGAACGAGCAAGGAAAGTGGGCAGAAAGCAAGATGAGTACATTACAAATGAAGAACATAACACCCCCCCCCCCCACCCCAAATCTCGTAATTTATACAATAACTATTTTTCTTTTTTCTATTTCATATAAATGAACAAAAGCATTTTGTGCCCGTCTATCTTACTAGGAGAAGATAAAAAAAAACATACTAGGAGGAGACCAAAAACGTACTAGGAGAAGACCAAAAATTTACAGGAAGAAACCAAAAACTTATTAGGAGAAGACCAAAATCTATATTATTCATCTTTTTTTTCGTATATTTATCCGTTGTGATTTTTTGTTTGTTTGTATAAACTTGATAAAAGTTTTTGCCGAAACGTTGGATTTTCATATCAACTTTCATGTGCCGGAAGTCTTGGAACTACGGACCTAAAACCGTATTCCCCAGTAATTTTTATACTTCATAGACTTGTTTTATTGCATGATAGCAGATACGGAAACATTGTTTCATTGTCTTTATTGAACGTTCATGTTTTTTAAAAATGTAACATTCTCGTTTCCACGCCATTAAGGCATATTGGGGAACACGGTTTCAGGCCCTTATTTTCAATGACCTTCGGCACACGAAAGTGGGATGCTGTCAGTATCACCCCCTGGCCGCATTACCTTCCCAGATTTCTCTGGTGCCCAGGTTTTAGAGGTCAGGTGAACCCCGGGGCTCCAGTATGTACTTCTTTTAGGGAAGACTGGCTTCTTTTTCCAGATTACCATACGTGACAGAAGCCATTAATTTATCTGTTGAGGCTACCAGAGAAAAGTATTCTACACACTATCTGCTAAATAAACTTATCTTATATGTCTTATATCCTTCCCGTGCCGTTAAACGTCACATAGGGCTCGCAAAGTAGTTCGCCAATTCTTCCTGTCTTCGGCGAGTCTTTCAACCTCATCAAGAGATTTTATGCCTGTTAATTTGGCCTCTCTTAATAATGTCATCTTCAGAGTTTCACGCGGTCTGCCTCTTTTTCTTCGGCTAAATAAACTACACATATTTTATTACATTGCCCGATGAATGATAGAACGAAAGAACGAACACAAATTAAAAAAAAACACAGAAAAATTGTTTTAAAAAAGTTAATTATTAATAGAACAAAAGCAAACAAACAAAACCCCCGCGTTCTACAATTAATTAACATTTCCCCCCCCCCCCCCAAGCGGTACAGTAGTACACACTGGGTCATTGAATCCTTTTTTTTTAAGATCGAGGTTCTGTCCTCTCCTCCCCCCCCCCCCTTCTTCTGGCAGCACAAGTTACTTGGTACAAAAGTTAAACACAACCTATGAATATTCATACTTAAATTTTTACCGCCAGTCCATTTATACCTAAATGGGGGGTCCCCACGGGACATTGTGTGTGTGTGTGTGTGTTGGGGGTGGAGAGTGGGAACCGAATTAAGTGTGGATTTTAAAATGATTATTTACTTATTGTAAGAACATCACAGAGCGACAAGAGGCAGGAAGTGCTTAATTCTGTTGAGCATTATTCTTTATCGTGGTCTTTCTTTCTTTCTTTCTTTCTTTCGTAATATAGCTCTCTTGAAGTTAAGCTCTTTTTAAAAGTTGTGTTGGTAGCGAGGTTTTCACTAATGTGCTGTCTTATAAAACATTTTATAAAAATGAACAGTTTGTGATTAATTTTTTTTTAATAGTAGGAGCGGTGTTAGTTTATGATAAAATGCAAGATTTACTACGACATATTGTTAAAAACTAAGCCCTTCCTACTATTTTGTAAATAGCTACTTTTAGCTTTCTTAGTCCAGTTCAGTCCGCAGTGACATTTACAGAGATCATTATGTGTACACACATACCTTTTATACACTTTGAAAAGTAGCATTGTTTTATTATTGTGGGGGAATGCCTTTTTATTTCAGTTGTAAAATAACGGAGCGAACTTAGATGAAACACTTGTCCGCGACTTTCCTTGATGATCCGAGGGAGTTGTGTAGCTGTTGTTCTGCTCTCTACAGCAGAGAGTTTCTTGCATAAAGAACGGAGTGAAATTCACAAAATAGCAAAAGAAAAATAATTATTGTGTAAATTACGAGATTGGGGAGGGGGGTCTAGGGGGTGAGGAATCTAAAAATAGCTTCATAGCCCAGGAAAACAATTCAGCATACAACAGCAGCAACAACAACAACAACAAGTCCAACAAACAAAACATTCCGCACATATGAACTAACAGAAAGTACAATATCTCTTGTGCTAGCTAGCTGCAGACGCAATGATGTGATTAAAGATAATATGTTTGAATAATAATATAATAATAATAATAATAATAATAATAGAGGCGTGTGTTGTTCGGTAACTCTAGGAACTAGTTTGTCAACTTTATGACATACGAACTAAAATTAATGAAAGCCGCGTCTAGTTTAAGATATACCATTATCTAGCCTTCCGTGTCATGAACTAATTCCTTATTGCCTAGATACTCTATTTATCAGAATCAAATGCCTTGAGGGTCTTCATTGTATCAGATTCTCTGAAGCTAACAGTTGTTTCGTCACTTATACATAGAGAAATTATTATACGTAAATATGTTGTTTTTTTTTTCACCTCGCGCTGGGTATTAAAATATCCATCATAGCTGGCTTTGTGCGAATGTTGACATTTAGACAACCCACATGTGAAACGTGATTAATGGCAACAGATACATTATGCATGTTCAAGACAGCTGCGTTAGTTCATTCAATTTTTAGGGATTTCCCGTCGGGAAATTCCTTAGGCCAGGAACATGTATGGCCAACGAATTTAAAGGACTGAGCATGCGTAAGCCTATCCTTCAATTTAAGTACTAGCGCTCTGCGCATGTGTAGAGGAAAGCTTCCTGTGGGTAGCAGAAGTATCAGATGGGTTCTCATGGCGGCTGCGGTAAGACATTGTCCGTCCCGCTCTCATAATTGCATTAATAAGGGGGAAGGCGGACCTGGAGTGTCCAGCCGAAAACAGCTGAAACAAGTGGATAGTTTACAAGATATTTCAGCGAAAATTGTGGCGGAAAATATCCCGTTTCAACGTATAGAACAGCAATATGACCGTATACCGGAGCCTGTTCAGAGCAAGATTGTGTTCTGGTCGTTCCCCCGAAATGAACGCGACATTTATATGTATTCGTCCTATGCAAACTGTTCAAGAGAACACTCTGAAAATCATAAGCTTCCTTTCCACCAAGGCGTCCGTCTGCTGGATAACAATGCTGTTGGAAATGTGCTTCAGATAGGTGAGTTATCAATGTTTCTTTATTCCTCCATTTCACTTGACTGCTCGAGATTGGTTCAGGCTTCGTGGTGAACGTGTAATCCAATCTTTCACATCAGAGTAGCCGGAAAAGCGAAGAAAAAAATTGATAGGCCGCTGGTTTCTTGCATTCTTTGAATATTTGTGTTTTGTTTGAACAACAAGTGAAGATGTTCTTTACTAATCAAAGACTTAATTGTGCCACGCCCCCACCCACATTTGTATCCGATTGTTGTTGATATAGTAGGTAGGGTCGCTGACCTGTACTGACGGGTAGTGGAAATCATCCACATAGGAGGCATAGGACCGCTGCATTAGCTTAAAAAATAAGTCATTTGTTAATCACCAGGCGATTAGAACGAAGTGAAGGCTGCTAATACTTTTCACAGTAGAGCTGCACCTTGTCATTTTGTGTGGTATTTCCCCATGTCTGTATTTAGGGTAAAATAATTCTATTGCTGTTGTATTGTTAATCTTCCTGTTTCCAAGTTGGGGAAGATGATGACAAAATTTCATAACAACCCTACCAGTGTGTCTTTCTCACATTTTGTTTGATGAGTTCAGTTTATCCATAACTTTTTTTGCTATCCTTGACATTGCTTTTTACAACATAATATGGATTCATTTTGGAAAGATATAAATAGAACATCAGATGTGTATATGTATGTATCTGTGCAGAGGATAGCAATGAGACTACTGATGTACATAATTGCAGACCATCATCTCATATACTGTGGTACAAAAATGAAAAACACCAGAATATACAAAGTAGATTATGATGTATGATTTGTTAAAGGATTACCAGGAGGCAGCCAAGCAGTTTTTATTTCAGAAAGAACTGATCAACAGTAACTGGGATGGTCCTGTTGGTACAAAAGGCTGGGAATATGAATAAGAAATGCATAAACACATTCACTGACTTTAAGAAAACGTATATACACATTAATAGCCACTAAAAAATTATGCAATAATTTGGCATGCCAGCAAAGATAATGAATTTGACCAGGTTATTCTGTAGAAGACACATGCAAGAAAATCTGTCCATGTTATTAAATCAAGAAGATAACTTGTCAAAGACATTCTTTAATTTAGTTCTGGAAAATATTAAGAACAGTAGAAGGAAATGGCATTACATTATGCAGATGACATTAATCAAGTTTACAGAACAGCTCAGGACATATCAGGTTTCTTTCTGCGTGTACAAAACATGTTATACTAGGAGACTAGAATACCAAAGGAAAAAAAAATCACTATAAATATACCAAGTCCTTTATGGCTCAGAAACTTGGAGTTCAAGAAAGGTTGACGGAAAACAAGTACAGTGCTTTGATAATAGAATTTTGAGCATTTTTGGCCTTAGCAGAGAATACAATATAGAATAGTTGGAAATATTCTGTCTTTGGTTGAGCAGCTACATGCTTTTTTTTTTCTTTTTCTTCTTCCTTTTTAAAAATTTAGAATTCAGTTCTTTCCATTGGTTAGAAAAGTGAGTGCCATAATATAAAGAAAGCATTGTTCTGAATGCTGTTTCAATCAATCAGTCAAGTGCCATGCCGATCATTTCCCTCCACAATTCCCTGTCTTTAGACTTGATTATGAGATCTGCGGATGACATTCTTCCTAGCCACACTGACAGCTGACAGCCCATCCAGTAACTTCTCTCTCTGTCCTCCTCTGTCTCTTCTTCCCACAATTTTTCCATTTGCCACAATGTGTTCCAGTTTTCCTATTCTCAGAAAATTCTTTGTAACATTTTTTTTTTTTTCCCACCTAATAATGATGGTGGAATGATTAATGGTGTCAGTAATGTTCAGGGGCCTATAGAACATTGTTGTGATGTCCTCCCCATGAGCTGCAGCGGTAATGTTCTTATTAAGCCTCATTACTGTATTGATGGGGACCCTTTCACAACACAGTTGTAGCATAGCCTGGTTTCAAAGAGCATTTTGGAGATATGAGATAGGATGTTGACTGGTGATGTATATGAGATAGAATGATGACTGATGATGTATAATGAGATAGGATGTTGACTGATGATGGTTTGCCACCCATGGTTTTGGTTTGATGCACTGAGGATAAAGACTGAGACAGTAGTTGACAAACTCTGTGACCAGCCACAGACACTGTTGGAAATTGTTTGACATCTCACTGGTGTTGTCTTTGTTGTTTTCTAAAATGCTGTTTTATACACAGAAATCTTTTCATTTCTTTCTTTTTTTTTTTAAAAAACTTAAAGTGTAAAATATAAAGTGTAATGCAATAAACAAATAAAATTTATGTTACGTGTAATGTTATAAAGAAGTAAAATTTATGTTAAGTGTAATGGTATAAAGAAGTAAAATTTATGTTAAGTATAATGCTATAAAGAAGTAAAATTTATGTTAAGTGTAATGCTGTAAACAAATGAAATTTTTAAGTATATATTATATATAGTAAAATTTATGTTAAACGTAACACTATAAACAAATAAAATTCATGTTAAGCATAATACTATAGACAAATAAAATTTATGTTAAGTGTAACACTATAAGCAAGTAAAATTTGAGTGTTTAATAAAACTATCTTTCAACTACCTAAGATCCATTTCATTTTGTGGGAAGATAATTTTGTTAATTCCTCACATGGAATCCTCTTGGATATGTATATTCCTTGCAAACTTTCACCTCAACTTGTGATAGAAGGTTGAGAGCAAATTTTTTTTCTCTGTTATATGTTTTTTTTTCTTTCTATGTTTAAAAGCATTTTATTCAAAGATAATGTCTTGTGTGGCTTCAATATTGGTTGTGTTTGTTCTTTTGTTTTATTTTCACCATCTCTCCTTCTATCATTTGTGAAACTTGCTCACATGCATTCACCCTTTTTATTTCATTGTTTTTTCTCAGCAGCTGTTCTGTTGGGCATTATGAGTATCTGCAGGAGCCCTTTGTTATATTAGTTGAGTGGTGACTACTCATGTAAATCTTGTTTTTTTACACTGAGTGATCCTTTCCTGGGGCACAGATATGTCTTTATTATGATGTTGTGATGTATAAACAAAATGTGCTAGAAGCAAGATTTACTCACATTAAGAAGACAGCAGTGTAGTATTTTGGTTTGCACCTTCAGACAAAAAAAAAAGAGGAAGAAAAAAGTTAGATACTTTAAACATCTGGCTCTTAACCTGGGGTCCATGGAAGAATCGGGGGGGGGGGGGGTGTCCATAGACCAGCAAATGGATTGGTTTGATTAAAAAAAAAATCTTAGCCTCATCTGGGTTCTGTTTTATTGCTTTATTTTTAATAAAGGGTCCATGACTGTTCTCAGAATGTGTAAACTAGGAAAAAAATAGGAGCAGCTTTATTACTTAATGACTACAAAGTTGTGATGTTTTGCCGTGAGCCTTAATCATACAAAAACATACAGGACAAAGAAGTAGAGAGAGATTAGATAAAGCATAGATTCCCATGAATGCTATATTACAACAACAACAAAAATTTAAATAGAGCACTTAGCTGTAACTTGTACTTGTAAGAAGATGTGGCTTGTCTGACGCTGTGTGTCAGAAATGGGCATGGTAGAGCGTACAGACTGTTTAAATAGAGACCTGTGATGTGTGGTCGGTGGGTTGTAACTAGTGGTGGTGAGTGGGGAAACCGTTGAGGGGAGAGAGAGTGATAAAATGTTAACCTAGCAAGAAGGTGAAATAGATGATTATAGTTGACCGACAGCCGCACCTTTTACTTTACACTTCCTCCCATCCTGAAGCCTGTAAAAACTCCACCCCATACTCTCACTCTCAACTCCTCTGTCTTCACTGCATATGTCAGGATAATTTGGACTTTATAGATCAGTCCAACAAGTTGGAATTTTTCCATCATCGCCACTACCCAGAAAATGTCCTTCATGAAGCCTTCAACCATATCCAACTAGTGAGCCACAAAGAAGCTTTCAGAAAAAGCCTGTTACTCCATCTGACAGAGTTAAGTTAGTACTGCCTTTCCGCCCGCATGGTCAGATGATTAAGAAAATTCTTTATCGTCATCTGCCACCAATCCAACTTGACCCAAACACTTACAACATTTTCTCAAATCCATCCCTATTAGCATACAAACATGAGCCAGACCTTAAGGACACCCTCGTCCACAGCCACTTGAAGCGGAGCCTTACATATGTTGGCACCAGAAAATGTAACCGCCCCTGCTGCGTTACCCGCCTGGTAGCCTGAGAAACGAAAACAATCACCTTTCCCAAAGCTATCCTCGCTCTTTATGAGGGATTCACATATGAGTCCCGTAATGTGATATATGTTATCATATGCAAAAAGATGCAGATAACTTATATAAGTGAGACTGGCCTCAGATTAGGGGACTGCATGCAGAAACACCTGTATAATATCGCTCACCATGCTTCGAAACCAGCCCTTAATCATTTCAGTAGCCCTAACCACATAGGAAAATCTGATTTTCTGGTAACAGCCATCAAACAATGTCATGCAGATGACACAAGCTGCCTAGCACTTGAGAACTGCTGCATTCAGGATTATGGGATGCTGGAACCACACAAGTTAAACTTGCTATTCGTCTACGCCGAACATTCTCCTCTTCAACAATTATAATCCCTCCCCACGAAGCTCCACTCCCTTCTTACTTGTTACATAGTTCAGAACCTCCTCACAGCATCACGTTACAACCCCTCTACCCTAACTATAATCATCTATTTCATCTTCTCCTTTCTAGGTTAACATCGTATCACTCTCTCTCCCCTCCATGGTTTCCCCGCTCACCACCTCTAGTTATGACCCACCGACCACACATCACAGGTCTCCATTTAAACAGTCTGTACACTCTAACATCCCCTTTTCTGACACACATAGTTGGACAAGTCACATCTTCTTACAAGTACAAGTTACAGCTAAGTGCTCTGTTTAATTTGTTGTTGTTGTTGTAATATAGCATTCATGGGAATCTATACTTTTATCTCCTCTCTCTATTTCTTCATCTTGTATGTTTTTGTATGAGTAAGGCTCACGCTGAAATTTCACAACTTTGTAGTCATTAAGTAATAAAGCTTCTCCTACTTTTTTCCTAGTTTATACATTCTGGTATCACAGCTTTACTGCAGTACTTCGTGTATAGTTGTATACTTATACACTAATTATTGCATGACTGTTTTCAAGCTAGAAAGGGGATTCACAGCTGTTCTCATTCCAGAAATTGGTCCACAGGTGGCTGGCCTCATTCCAGAAATGGGTCCACAGCTGTTCTTATGCCAGAAGTGGGTCCACATCTGTTTTTATGCTAGAAGTGGGCCCACAGCTGTTCACAGGCCAAAAAGGGGATCCATAGCTAAAAGATTAAGAAGCTGCTCTGAACTGAAGCTTGTTCCTTTAACCTTTAATTTATATTGTACAAACCTTTATAACAGTTTATAGTTACACAGTAACAGCTACAGAATTTTACAATATAAATTTGTTTTGTACATTTGTGGACATGAACTGTAGTATACTTGATATGTTATGGTAGATTATACTGTCAGGTGGTTTGGTTTCATTATGCCTAAATGGCCAGTGCTTTCCATATTTTGACTGCCTGCATGATATTTTTTATTTTGTTGGTTATCTGACTCAGTTTGGACAATTTCCCACTTTAATATCACTAAGCCTGTGTCACTGATAGAGCTTAAAATGGATGCAGAAAGTTTTACAGTATGCTTTTTTTGCCATGATGTCAGGAGGCTCTTTGACATGAATATTTAAAGAAATAATTCCTTTCTTTGTCACTAAATCTGCCAAGCCAGCTGCAGATTAATCGAAGTAATTAATACTAGATGTCTATGAACTGCAAAATAAATGGACAAATAAAAATTGCAAGGAATGGGAAAGCAGAATCCTAACATGTTAGATTGTTGTTTGATGAGATCAGAGAAAACATGGCACATGAACATCTTGAACAATTGTAACAGAAGCATGCAAACCATTGTTGTTGGAAACCTTCAGGTTATAAAAAAATTGAACATGGATATATTTGTTTTTATGGAGAAGATAAATTATGTGTCTTTGTAGAAAAGACAGATAGATAAGATAATTTGCCCCCAGAAATGTTCATTGCATAGGAAACATTCATCATGCACCATACCAGTCTTCTTGAAAGAAACTGAATAAATTCAAGGGATGCTGAGCAGTTTTTCCACATTTCTAAGATTTGAATATTAAAGTGAATCTAACACCTGCATTTTTTAATGTAGCCATAGACGTAAAGAAAACAAGTACAGTCCCTCCCTCCCCATGTAGCAATGCATAACCGGTAAATAAATGATTGTCATTTGGTTTGGTGGCATTATTACTTGACATAGGGGGCATTCATGTACCTGATGATACAACTGAGTAGTGCCAGATCATCTGGACTGAGCAGAGCAGGAGCCCCTCGCAGGCCTGCTCTTGTCTCACAAAACCAGGGGTGAATCAATATAATTGACAGGTCTGGCTACTGATGCTGCTACTAGGCTGCTGGGACACGGGAGCTAGCCTGGATTGCCTGAAGGATTATGGATTGTTCCAGGACTGTTCCTTTTATCTCCCTTTATTGGAGACATTAGCTCTGTGTAGTGGAGTTTTTTTTTTTTTCCCCTAATTTTCCCTTCCTTTCTTTGCATTCATCTTTGTGTGTGCATGAGAGAGAAAGAGAGCGAGCGTGTTGTGTGTTTTTGTGAGTGTGAGATTTTATAATGAGCATAAGGCAGTTTGTCATAATGGGGAAGAGCAAAGAGGAGGAGCAACAGGGTCATAATATTTGAGGGGGGGGGGGGGCAGCGGTCATGAAACATAAACCAGTTTCTTGACACTTCACATATATGTAAATGTAAAGATATTTTACTTCATCATCTTCTTCTTGTGGTGCCATTTTATGCAGTCCTTGGCATTTCTAATCAGATTCGGTAGCTCTCTTTTCTTTTGATGCCGGGTAGACCTGTCTTAAATATTTCTCCATCTCCACAGTTTTGTTTTGCCTTGAGTTTTCCAAAAATGAAATAAATTTACCCTACTCAAACCTAGAAGTTTCCGTTTTACTGACAGCGTAGAATCAGGAAGCATTCTTGTGTTTGGTATTAATAGTGTGGAATCAAGATGTTTTACTTGTGTCTGTCACTGACAGTTTTAGACAAGTGTTTCTTAATCTTTTTTGGATCATATCCCACCTCAGCCCCTCAAAGATTTTGATACACCCCCTCAGTATAATAGCCAATCAAGTTCTGAAAAAAGTATAATATAAATAGGTGCTTCAAATAAGAAAAGAATATAGGTAAAACTGATTTTAATTTGACTTTCTTCAGTGACTATACATTTTATATTACACTTTTTGTATATAACATAAATGGAACTGAACTTAGGGAAAATAAAATCCAGATTAATGTGATCCTTGAGCTTGATGTCTGCTGCAAAGTTTATATTTGGGGTACTAATTTAGACAGTTTCAATCTCAAATCCCTATGGTTTGTGATATCCAGATGATTTTTTTTTTTTCAGTAACAAGTCATTTACAGCATTAGCCACATTCAGCTAAATATGATGATGGGAAAAGACAACAGTAATTTTCTTCCAAAACTAGTTGAAATTGGGTATCTTGTTTCTGTCTCATCACAAAACCATGCAGTTTGTTCCTTTTTATGCTGAATAAAGTTCTAATAGACTCATCATTTTGCATTTCTGAGAGTTCTTCTTGATACTGCAGTTAAGTCCACTAGCATCAGCTGAATTATCCAAAATGGGAAATCAGTTTCTTTTAAATCAGAGAATCTGTCATGTAAATCACAGGCCATTTTGCTCATGTGATCTGCAATAACAAGTACAACAGCATCACTTAGCTCACACTTATTTGGCCAGTAAAAGTGGTCAAATTCTTTAGGTTGAACATTCTTTCTGCATGATTCCAGAAAAAAAAAAAACTTAAACTTTTCCTTTAGAGATTTAAATTTGTTCAAATTATTGTTCACTTAAATGCTATGTTTCACCTTCAAATGTGCTTCGAGACAACCTTTTTTTTTTTCTCATTCATTTCTTGATCAGTGTTGGTATAATAGACAGAATGATGACTTCAGCCTAAGGAGCAGGTATGAATCTGAACTTCGAATACTCATTTGAACGCAGACTTTGTTTTCTTGCTTGCACTACTCATTTTACATGTGGAGTTAGCAGCTGAAATGGAAAAAAAAAGGACTTATAAAGTATACTGTATGCATGTCAGTCAGTCAGTCATTTGCGTGTCCCTTGCAGAACTTTGCCTTCCTAACAGCTCTCTTGTAGGCCTCTTGGTTGTGAGAAAGATGCCCTGCTGCTGATGCATCCATTTACAGATTACCAACGATGTCTTGCAGCCATCCCCACATTGGTCTTCCTCTCTTTCTTTTTCCGTTATGTACCCTTCCGTATTGGAAGGATACATAATGGGAAAAAGAAAAAGAGGAAGACCAAGACGAAGATGGCTGCAAGACATCGTTGACGATCTGGAAATGGATGCAACAGCAGCAGGCCATCTTGCTCACAACCGAGAGGCCTACAGGAGTGCTGTTTGGGAGGCAAAGTTCCGCAAGGGACATGCAAATGAATGAATGAATGAATGACCCTTCCAAGACTGTCTTCTCTAAATTCTCATGCTGTTTAATGTGTCCAAAATATTTAAGTTTTCTCTGCTTAATCCTCTTTACTGGCCAGCCTTCTTCAATATTAAGTTCTTGTAGTATTCTTGTAGCTATTAACAGTGGCAACATGAGCCAACTACAAAGAATATTTAGTAAAATTTGGAAAGAAGAAAAAGTCCCTTCTAAATGGAAAAAGGGAATCATTATTAAAATACCCAAAAAAGGCAACCTCAGTGACTGCAATAACTGGAGGGGTGTAACCTTACTATCAGTTGTGTCATAAGTGTTTTGTAGAGTGATTCTGAATAGAATTAAGGATGTAGTGGATACTGCAATGAGAGAATAACAGGCAGGATTTCAGAAAGGGAGAAGCTGTCTCGACCAGATCTTTACTCTAAGAATAATACTTGAAGAACATATTGAAAAGCAGAAACCATTAATCCTGAACTTCATAGACTTTAAAAAAGGATTTGATAGCATACACAGAGATTCATTGTGGAGAATGTTAAGACTATATGGAATACCATCTAAAATTGTCAACATCATTAGAGATCCCTACAATGGATATGTTTGTGCAGTCGAGACAAAAGAAGGAATGAGCGAATGGTTTCAGATTGAAACAGGTGTGAAACAAGGATGTGTATTATCTCCATTGCTTTTTGGAATTGCCATAGAGGAACAGAATAGGCCAAGCAAAGACTGCATTTCAGAGAATGAGAAACATATTGACCAACACATCCTTATCAATGAATGTTAGAAAACGAGTCCTAAAATGCTATATTGAACCTATCTTGTTATATGGAAGTGAATCATGGACAATAGGCAAGTCTGCACAAAAATCATTGGAAGCAGCAGAAATGTGGTTTATTAGAAGAATGTTGCGAATCCCCTGGACAGCAAAAATAACTAATGAAGAGTGTAGGAGAAGAGCTGGAGAGACAAAAAACCTTGTCAAAAAGATAAGAGAGAGACAATGTACTTTCATAGGACATGCAATGAGAAGAGGGGGCATTGAAAATATTATAAGAACAGGAAAAATAGAAGGAAGAAGATCAAGAGGAAGACCAAGAGAAATGATACTGGACAGTCTGACGGGATGGTGTGAGAGGAGATCACCAACTGAGCTGATGGCCTGCATGAAGGATCGTGTACTCTGGAGAAGCATAATAGCCAACGCCAGTCGGCACGGCACATGATGATGATGATGATGATGATAGACTTTATCATGAAAAGATGCTGTACAGGTAAAACTGGCATTGATTGGGTACATGGGACCCAAATAGAAGATCTTGATTTTGCAGATGACATAACTCTTATCAGTGACAATGCGAAATTGATGCAGGAAAAAACAGATTCCCTGTCTTCCTTGGCTAGAGAAATAGGTCTTGAAATTAACAAAGACAAAACAAAAATAATGAAACTTCTCATTAATCAAGAAGGAAGAGTATACGTAGAAGGAACAGTTGTTGATGAAGTAAACCAATTTGCATACCTTGGCAGCTACATAGACCAGGTTGGTGACACCAGGAAGGAAGTTAGAATTTGAATTGCAAAAGCAGCATTGTCCTTCAACAATCTTGAGAGCATATGGAATTCAAAAGTTATAAGCACAAAAACTGAGTTAAGATTATTCAATTCAAATGGGATATCCACCTTCATTTGTGCATGCGAAAGCTGGAAATCAACTAAAGAAATAGACAAGAAATTAGACTTAAAGTGGAACAAATTCAAGAACAATGCAGAGATAAGACAGATGAACAAACAGCAACCTGTCTCATGGGTGATCAGAAAAAGAAGATGGACATGTGTGATGAAAAGAAACAATCAGAGAATACCAAAACAAGCTATCAGGTGGAGCACAACAGGTCAAAGAAAAAGAGGTCGACATGTGAAACTCTAAAGAGGACATTGTTAAGAGAAGCCAGTTTAGTGGGCATAACATCTCTTGATGAAGTAGAAAGACTCACTGAGAACAGGAAAACTTGGCAAACAACTATGCGAGCCCTATGTGACGTTTAATGGCATGGGAAGGATGTAAGATGTAAGTATGAGTATATTTGTTCTTTTTTTTTTTGTGTCCATGATATTTGAAGAACTCTTCTGTAGAATTTTCATTCAAAGGCATTTATGTATTTCTCTGCTGTTTTGTTAAGTGTCCAGGTCTAACGGGCATAAGTTGTGATGGGAAAGATGCATGCCCTTAGAAATCTTATTTTTTGTAGTCGTGTCTGTTCCTCTCCACAGCTTCTTTAGTTGTTTTACGTTTTGAAGAGCGATACATGTCCTCCTTTTAATTTCCCTCATTGTATCTCCAGTATAAGTTAGTAATGATCCAAGATATTCAAAACTCTCCACCTCTTCCAATTTTTCCTCATTGATACATATTTCAGCTGCCTTATTTGTTTTGTCATTTGTCAGCAATTTAGTTTTCCACATATTAAGATAGAGGTTTTGCCCTTCACTATTCTTACAGACTGATATAATTAGTTCTTCCATTCCTTTTTGTATTGTGGACAGTAATACTGTGTCATCAGCATATCTAATCTCTGGTATATCTCTAACCTTCTGGAAATATACCAAGAAACCTAAACACCAAGTGTACGCATGTGTGGATTATATAAGGAAAGTAATGGCGTATAATTACTACAAACACATAGTAAATAAAAAGTTAAAATAATTGAAAAAAAAAGTAAATTTTAAAAGTGCTGTAACAAGCAGAGAAAAAGAAACATCAAAATATGAGAGATTATATTTTCACCTGTCAAATGAACCTACTACAATTGTGGCAAAGTGTTCATTTTAGTTAAATTGATAGCACAACTTTTGGGTAAGCAGAAAACTAACAAATTGTAAAAATTTTACATAAAAAAAATTTTAAACAAACATGCCCCCATTGTTTCTACAACGGAGACCGCACAAAGTTAAATTGGCACTGTTTATTTTCCAGAAGTGAAAGAAGCTATAATCTAACCGTAACACAAGTTACAAAGTACACCACCAAGTATTTATGTTCAGCAGCTCTACTTGTGTTGCCAGTTTTTTTTCTTCTTTGAAAGTCAGTGTTGCAACATCAGTTATTTGTTTGGGACGGTAGTGATTTTTCCAGTATATTGGTGACAAGGTGAAAAATGCAACATCATTTCTAATTGTGCGCCCCCCCCCCCCCAAATATTCAAGGTGCCCTTATGTAGGACATATGCCCCACATTGGGAAACTCTATTTTCAAGATGTCTGTTAATTATAGTGTAGAACCAAGGAGTGGTAATTATAGTGTAGAACTTTTGTCTGTTTCTGATGATGTAGAATCAAGAAGTTTCTTTGTGTTTGCTGCTGATAGTGTGGAATCAAGAAACCTTCTTATGTCTGTTATAGAAAGTAGAGAATCAAGAAGCTTCCTTGTGTCTGTTATAGATAGTGTAGAATCAAGAAGCTTTCTTGTATCTGTTATAGAAAATAGAGAATCAAGAAGCTTCCTTGTATCAGTTATAGATAGTGTAGAATCAAGAAGCTTTCTTGTATCTGTTATAGATAGTGTAGAATCAAGAAGCTTTCTTGTATCTGTTATAGAAAATAGAGAATCAAGAAGCTTCCTTTTATCAGTTATAGATAGTGTAGAATTAAGAAGCTTCCTTATATCTGTTATAGATAGTGTAGAATCAAGAAACTTTCTTTTGTCTGTTATAAATTGTGTAGAATCAAGAAGCTTTCTTGTGTCTGTTATAGATAGTGCAGAATCAAGAAGCTTTCTTGTGTCTGTTATAGATAGTGTAGAATCAAGAAACTTTCTTGTGTCTGTTACAGACAGTGTAGAACCAAAGATGTAAACGTTTCTACTTGGCAAAGTCCAGCATGACTAACCAACTGGTTAAATACTTGGTGCTGGAAAGAATGATTTAATTTTATTTAATTTCTGAATAATATTTCATTTCTGGGCGCCATAGTCCCCATGGTGGTGGAGTCTGCTAAAGAAGCCTTTCACACCACCTGCCTTTTAGCTGTACTCCAGGACTGTAAAAATAGCTGCCATAACCCGCTCCCACGCCGATACAATGCTATGCCTCAACATCTCTACAGCATCGGCTGCAAAGAACACCAGCTCGCTGTTACAGGGAGTTTGTACAAGTACAAGTTCTGGGGGAGGGATAAAAAAAACAGTTTAAGAAAAAAAGACTTTAAAACAAAAAAGGTAGTTTGTTTCTTATGCCTGGTTGTAAGAGGGAATAAGTATGACAGTATTTCCTATGCCTGAGTACATCAGAACCATTCTTATAAATTCAGGTTTTATTGTATAAGTATATGAGTTGACAGTTTCTTCCTTTACCTCATTCCATTTTTCTTTCCTTGTCTGTATTATGGGATGATTTCACATGCCTCATATTCATTTTAGTTCTTGTATGATTTCACATCCTCTCCTTCTCAGTCTCTCTTTTCAAGAAGTGGGACATGTGTTTTTTGTTCTGTTTTTTTTTTTTGCCAGTATCATTTTTTTGGGTCATTTATGTGTCATTTTCCTTAATTTCTCAATTTGTGTTGGCAAGTTGTGCCATTATTTTTTCCCTTGTGAAAGTCCTTAAGGCAGTTTTATTTTTGTTTTATGTGAACTGTTTCATTAGTTCAGTTTGCTTCTGTGATGTGTTTTGTTTTATGTGCACTGTTTCATTAGTTCAGTGTGCTTCTGTGATGTGTTTTGTTTTATGTGAACTGTTTCATTAGTTCAATGTGCTTCTGTGATGTGTTTTGTTTTATGTGCACTGTTTCATTAGTTCAATGTGCTTCTGTGATGTGTTTTGTTTTATGTGCACTGTTTCATTAGTTCAATGTGCTTCTGTGATGTGTTTTGTTTTATGTGCACTGTTTCATTAGTTCAATGTGCTTCTGTGATGTGTTTTGTTTTATGTGCACTGTTTCATTAGTTCAATGTGCTTCTGTGATGTGTTTTGTTTTATGTGAACTGTTTCATTAGTTCAATGTGCTTCTGTGATGTGTTTTGTTTTATGTGAACTGTTTCATTAGTTCAGTGTGCTTCTGTGATGTTTTATGTGAGCTGTTTCATTAGCTCAATGTGCTTCTGTGATGTGTTTTGTTTTATGTGAACTGTTTCATTAGTTCAATGTGCTTCTGTGATGTTTTATGTGAGCTGTTTCATTAGTTCAGTGTGCTTCTGTGATGTGTTTTGTTTTATGTGAACTGTTTCATTAGTTCAATGTGCTTCTGTGATGTGTTTTGTTTTATGTGAACTGTTTCATTAGTTCAGTGTGCTTCTGTGATGTTTTGTTTTATGTGAGCTGTTTCATTAGTTCAGTGTGCTTCTGTGATGTTTTATGTGAGCTGTTTCATTAGTTCAATGTGCTTCTGTGATGTGTTTTGTTTTATGTGAACTGTTTCATTAGTTCAGTGTGCTTCTGTGATGTTTTGTTTTATGTGAACTGTTTCATTAGTTCAATGTGCTTCTGTGATGTTTTGTTTTATGTGAACTGTTTCATTAGTTCAATGTGCTTCTGTGATGTTTTATGTGAGCTGTTTCATTAGTTCAGTGTGCTTCTGTGATGTGTTTTGTTTTATGTGAACTGTTTCATTAGTTCAATGTGCTTCTGTGATGTGTTTTGTTTTATGTGAACTGTTTCATTAGTTCAGTGTGCTTCTGTGATGTTTTATGTGAGCTGTTTCATTAGCTCAATGTGCTTCTGTGATGTGTTTTGTTTTATGTGAACTGTTTCATTAGTTCAGTGTGCTTCTGTGATGTTTTGTTTTATGTGAGCTGTTTCATTAGTTCAGTGTGCTTCTGTGATGTTTTATGTGAGCTGTTTCATTAGTTCAATGTGCTTCTGTGATGTGTTTTGTTTTATGTGAACTGTTTCATTAGTTCAATGTGCTTCTGTGATGTTTTATGTGAGCTGTTTCATTAGTTCAATGTGCTTCTGTGATGTTTTATGTGAGCTGTTTCATTAGTTCAATGTGCTTCTGTGATGTTTTATGTGAGCTGTTTCATTAGTTCAGTGTGCTTCTGTGATGTGTTTTGTTTTATTCTTATGTAGATGTCTTCTGTAATTTTGTCTTCCTGTGTGTTTCAATATTTTGTATTTTTTCCCTCCATTTTATACCCTAGTTTTCTTCTTGTGTGTTTCAGCGTTTTGTATTTTTTTTTATTCCAGTGTATACCCTGTTTTCTTCCTGTGAGTTTCAGTGTTTAGTATTCTTTACTTCAGTTTATATCCTTTTTTTTTATTTTTCTTCCTGTGTGTTTCAATGTTTTGCATTGTCCTGAGTATTCTTGTGTTAGAGCTAAACTGCTGTAATAGCATCTCAGTTTGTAGTCTCAAGAAGTAACTGGTTTAGTCATAATCCTTGACTTTTAAGCACATATGTCACACATTTTTTTTATTTATGAAATGTGCAGGAACTTTGTATGTTACATGTACCATACATTTACATCAAATCATTATGTGTGCATGTTTGTTTATTTGTATTAAACCTTGTAAATGTTACAATTCATTTACATTATAGAGTAATAGATGTGCATTTATCTGAGTAAATTGTGAGATATAGTTACAGATATTGAGTTTACCTGTATGACCTAGCTTAAATTCATCTCTAAATTGCCCATGAAAACATGTGGATCCCATTATTGTTTTATTAGTCAGAATGGAGGTAATTGCTCCTGTATTGTGACTTTGTTAAGCTTTGAATAGCACCTCGAAACATTTCCACCATCGCAGATTGTTGCCCCGAGTTAACCAAGCATTAACTTGTCTTCAGTTTCAGACTTGACTGGTCGAGTATTTGCCACTATAGAGCAGGACTTGACTGATTGACTGCCTGCCACTATAGAACATTATTTGACTAATTGAATATTTGCAATTACAGGGCATGACTTGACTGATTGAATATTTGCCAGTGTAGAGCATGGTTTGACCATTAAATATTTGGCATTGTAGAGCATGACTAACTGACTGATTGAATACTTGCCACTGTAGAGCATGACTAACTGACTGGTTGAATACTTACCGCTGTAGAGCATGACTAACTGACTGGTCCAGTACTTACCACTGTAGAGCATGACTGTAACTGACTGATTGAATACTTACCGCTGTAGCGCATGACTAACTGACTGATTGAATACTTGCCACTGTAGAGCATGACTAACTGACTGGTTGAATACTTACCGCTGTAGAGCATGACTAACTGACTGGTCCAGTACTTACCACTGTAGAGCATGACTGTAACTGACTGATTGAATACTTACCGCTGTAGCGCATGACTAACTGACTGATTGAATACTTGCCACTGTAGAGCATGACTAACTGACTGATTGAATACTTGCCACTGTAGAGCATGACTAACTGACTGATTGAATACTTGCCACTGTAGAGCATGACTAACTGACTGGTTGAATACTTACCGCTGTAGATCATGACTAACTGACTGGTCCAGTACTTACCACTGTAGAGCATGACTGTAACTGACTGATTGAATACTTACCGCTGTAGCGCATGACTAACTGACTGATTGAATACTTACCGCTGTAGAGCATGACTAACTGACTGATTGAATACTTTGTAGAGCATGACTAACTGACTGATTGAATACTTACCGCTGTAGAGCATAACTAACTGACTGGTTGAATACTTACCACTGTAGAGCATATCTTGACTGTCTGGATCCTTGGGTCTAAATCATTAGAGCATGTCGCGTGACGTGTCTCTTACGCGTATTCATCGCCACTCCTGGAATGTTTCCCTCATGTTTTGTGCCCATGGTCCGCTGTTATGGACACTCGTGCTTGTTCTCTCAGATTCGTTAAGCACCGCAGATGTTTGCAAGGACAGTACAGTAAAGAACTTTCAGATAGTTGTTGGTAATAAATATATCAAACTATATATTTAAATATACACAAAGCTAACTTCTTCATCCGGTATGTGTTTGTATGCATTAGATGTAAGCCAGAACTTTACAGTATGTTCCGTTAAATGAATAAAACTTTTTTTGTTTTGTTTAGTTCAGTTATTTGATAGAGAACTTTGTCGGAACCATTGTAAAGGTCTTTTCAGTTTAATACATTAATAATTTATGTTCGTTTAGGGATGAAAACGATGTGTGATATTTTTTAGTGAAATAATATATTCAGATGTTAACATTTTTAATAGAAAATAGTTGTGTATCAACATGGCTGCCATCTTTATGGATCTCTCTCTCTCTCTCTCTCTCTCTCTCTGAGCCTTAAGTGCCCAGGGCACATGGGGCTTCCGCAAGGGTTTTCCACAAATGCCTGTCCTTCGCCTTTTTTTCTGCTCTTGCCCAGGTGAGCCCTCTATTGCTCAACATCCTTTCTGTTGTTCTTCTCCATGTCTCTTTTGGTCTACCCTTACTTCTGCTCCCCTGCGGTGTCCATCTTAGTGCTATTTTTGGTAGTGAGTTGTCAGTCATTCGGAGCATGTGTCCCAACCATCGCCAGCGTCTTTCCTCAATAATTGTTGTCAGTGGTTTCATCTGCATTTCTGCTAATAAGATGTTATTTCTTATAGTGTTTGGCCAAAATATTTGTCTAATTCTTCGTAAACATTTAGTCTGGAAAGAATTCAACTTGTTTTCTAATGTTTTGGTGATTTTCCAGCATTCACTTCCATAGAGTAGTACACTTAGAACATTACTCTTAAATATCCTGATTTTCATATTTATGCTTAGTTTTTTTTTAATTTCCATATAGTCTGCAGCATTGCAAAAGCCTGGTTTGCTCTAGTAAGTCTACTGTTGATGTCCTCTGTGCTGTCTCCATTTTCTACTACTCTGCTGCCAAGGTATACAAATTCGTTGACCTCCTCCACTAACTTGTTATCTACTCTGAGTACATTTCTGTTGTTCACATTTTGCTTCATTAACTTTGTCTTTCCTACGTTGATCTTTAGTCCTATGTTGTTTGCATTCTGAGTTAGCTTGTTTATTTTATCTTGCATATCTTTGTGACTGCTTGATAACAGACAAATGTCGTCCGCAAAGTCAAGGTCCTCCAGCACTGTGTCAAGGGTCCATTGTAATCCTCTGCGTTTGTCTGATGTTGCCTCCTTCATTAACCAGTCTACTGCCAAGATAAATAATGTTGGTGATAGTACACATCCCTGTTTCACTCCTGTTTGTACCCTAAAGCTGCTGGAGGTATGTTCTCCACAGATAACTTTGCACTGAAAACCCTCGTATAGGGCTTTGATTACATTAACTATTTTATGGGGGAGGCCATGCCATCTTAGGATTTTCCACAGTGCATCTCTGTTGACACTGTCAAAGGCTTTCTCAAAATCTATGAATAATGCATATGTTGTGCTATGCCACTCATTTGGCTGTTTTAATATTTGTCTAAGTACAAATATGTGGTCTGTGCATGATCTTCCTTTCCTAAATCCTGCCTGCTCTTTCCGAAGTTTTTCTTCAAGTGTTGGTACAATTCTGTTGATGATTAATCTGCAAAATACTTTACTGGTGAGTGGCAGTAGGGTAATGCCTCTCCAGTTCCCGCAGTCTCCGAGGTCACCCTTCTTTGGTAGTTTTACTATAAGCCCAGTTTTCCACTCCTCTGGGGCTTTTTCTAGATCCCAAATTTGTTGTAATATCCGGCAAAGTTTTTTTGGTGTTTCTGTTTCTTCTGCTTTCAACATCTCCGCAGTCACTTCATCTTCACCTGGTGCCCTGTCTGATTTTAGCTTCTTTATCGCCTCCTTTACTTCATTTATTGTTATTGGTCCTGTATTGATGTTTAGTTCCGTTTTTGCTTACGTGGGTATTATTCCGACAGAGAGAAATTGGTAATAAATGTGTCAGGTATGTAGAGATCATTATGTAACAAATATTAGAGTGATATGGAGTTTATGTGGAGGTGATTATACAGAGACGTTAGTGATGAATGTGGGAAGCACACGGAGATCATATAGCAAATTAAGTTAGAGCGATGAATGTGGGAAGCACGCGGAGATCATATAGCAAAAAAGTTAGAGGGATGAATGTGGGAAGCACGTGAAGATCATATAGCAAAAAAAGTTAGAGTGATGAATGTGGGAAGCACGTGGAGATCATATAGCAAAAAAAGTTAGAGTGATGAATATGGGAAGCACGTGGAGATCATATAGCAAAAAAAGTTAGAGTGATGAATGTGGGAAGCATGCGGAGATCATATAGCAAAAAAGTTAGAGTGATGAATGTGGGAAGCATGCGGAGATCATATAGCAAAAAAGTTAGAGTGATGGATGTGGGAAGCATGCGGAGATCATATAGCAAAAAAGTTAGAGTGATGGATGTACGAGATAATGCTAATGGAGATCATTATTACATCGAGTCTCCCAGTATGTGGAGGCCGTGTTGTGTTTGCTGTCGTGCTTTGCTCTGTGTTTTGTTTTGTTGCTGTTTGAGCTGATTGATGTGGGGTCTTGTCATCTATCCGTCGTGATATTTGATAATGCCTACAGTAGTTGGGCGATCATCATAGGACAGGATAGTTGCACAGTGGTTTGTGGCCATAAATGAGAAGTTGATATGAGTTTTTGTTTCAGTCGTCAAGGGCATAGCCTATGTAAGTCACTCGTGCAGTAATTTGTCTGGAAATTGCGAGAAAGTATGTGAAAATATTATTTGTTTGCCTAGAAAATGATGAGACTTGACCACACACTGTTGCGAGTTGATTCTCAGGGAACAAAGTGATTGGTAGGCGACCATCTGCTACAACAGATGATAAGTTTGCCTCCGAGGGGACGTTTATCATACATGATTTGTCTCACAACGTTAACTGTTACTGTTGTTCCTTCCTTCAATCCTAAGTAGATGATTGTCTTTCCTGTGTAGTCTTTATTACTACGTGTATACACGTCAAGGCCTCGAAAATGTCACTTGAGACCGCTTTAAAAAAACGTAGCCTCAGTAGATATCTCGTAAGAGCACCCATAATCGCAGGTCTGGGTTAAAAAGGACAAGAAAGTTACACGCACACAAACAAGCATATCGCAAGAGATGGAGCACGTGAAGTCAACTATAGATTTCGTTACATCGACGCTTGAGGACTATGCGGACGGAGGTCACGACAGAGGAAAGTAGTGCGCTCGCGCGCGCGCGTGTGTGTGTTTACTGCATCTACTTACATTATATTTCAGGATGCTTTAAAAGTTTAAGAGTGCAGTTTATGTCAAAGGCAGCCATGCCACATTGTCACTTATTGTTAAAATTTAGAGTGTCTGCCTGCCTGTCTCTGTCTTTCTGAGTCTTTGTCTCCCCCTCCCCCTCTTTTTTTGTTTGTTTTTGTTTACACCGGTTATGATCAAGTAGGAGGGGGGATAGACCATGCAGACACAAGGAGCTGGAGCTTCATTCACACACGATTCAGTCCTTTTAGAAATCACAGACTCGAATAAAGTTTGTCGTTGTCGTCGTCGTCGTCGTAGTGTTTCGATGAGGACCAAAACTGAAATCTGTGCCAGTAAAATAATAATACACTATACGAGAAAGAATCTTGCTTTATGAAATTGGCTCCGCAGGTCACATGATTAATGTTTTTACTTTATATTATATGTGGAGACAGTAGGTGATTATAGCTGTGTGTACAGGAGATGAGGGGAACAAGACCAAGGGGTAGACCATGACAGAGATAGAAAGACAGCCTAGAAGAGGACATACAGGAGATAAATTGGTGTCACCAACTGGAGAGAGAAGATTAGGAATAGAGAGGAATGGAGCAATGAGCCTTGGAAAGCTTAAAAAGAAGAAGAAGATGATGATGATGATGATAGCTGGTTCCACAAATCTGTCTTTTGAAGAAATTGTGAGAGAAAGAAGCGTAAGGAAAGCAGTTCGGTACATGAAAGTGGGATGTAGTCAACACCAGAGAAGCGTGCCTTGAGGTTGTTTTAGTAAGAGGTCTAGAATACATCATCGGTCGATTAATTTTATGTATTAGTTATAGACTACAAGATCCTGCTGTACTTAGTAGTTTATTTATAGTCACAGAAAAAAAAAATAGCGAAGTCACAAAGACAGGTCACGCGTGACAACAAGAAGAACAAAAAATCATTCATGGTTATTATAAGTTCATGTATTCAGTTGTGTTTTATAAGGCAACAAGCAATAAGAAAGCATAGATTTGTAGCACTAAGGAGTGAATAAACTGAATTTCATAAGTTTATTCTATTGTGAAAAAATGAACAGGAAACGTTTAGTGTTCATTTGTACTGTTGTATGGTCGTAATGCTGTTAAAAAAAACTCGTGTCTACGAAGAGACAGCATATTTAAATCAGCGTTGTGCTGCCATGTCCTCGAAGAGACAGCATATTTATACCAGCGTTGGTGCTGCCATGTCCTCGAAGAGACAGCATATTTATACCAGCGTTGTGCTGCCATGTCTTCGAAGAGACAGCATATTTATACCAGCGTTGTGCTGCCATGTCTTCGAAGAGACAGCATATTTATACCAGCGTTGTGCTGCCATGTCTTCGAAGAGACAGCATATTTATACCAGCGTTGTGCTGCCATGTCTTCGAAGAGACAGCATATTTATACCAGCGTTGTGCTGCCATGTCTTCGAAGAGACAGCATATTTATACCAGCGTTGTGCTGCCATGTCTTCGAAGAGACAGCATATTTATACCAGCGTTGTGCTACCAATGTCCTCGAAGAGACATCATATTTATACCAGCGTTGTGCTACCAATGTCCTCGAAGAGACAGCATATTTATACCAGCGTTGTGCTGCCATGTCTTCGAAGAGACAGCATATTTATACCAGCGTTGTGCTGCCATGTCTTCGAAGAGACAGCATATTTATACCAGCGTTGTGCTGCCTAGAAAATGATGAGACTTGACCACACACTGTTGCGAGTTGATTCTCAGGGAACAAAGTGATTGGTAGGCGACCATCTGCTACAACAGATGATAAGTTTGCCTCCGAGGGGACGTTTATCATACATGATTTGTCTCACAACGTTAACTGTTACTGTTGTTCCTTCCTTCAATCCTAAGTAGATGATTGTCTTTCCTGTGTAGTCTTTATTACTACGTGTATACACGTCAAGGCCTCGAAAATGTCACTTGAGACCGCTTTAAAAAAACGTAGCCTCAGTAGATATCTCGTAAGAGCACCCATAATCGCAGGTCTGGGTTAAAAAGGACAAGAAAGTTACACGCACACAAACAAGCATATCGCAAGAGATGGAGCACGTGAAGTCAACTATAGATTTCGTTACATCGACGCTTGAGGACTATGCGGACGGAGGTCACGACAGAGGAAAGTAGTGCGCTCGCGCGCGCGCGTGTGTGTGTTTACTGCATCTACTTACATTATATTTCAGGATGCTTTAAAAGTTTAAGAGTGCAGTTTATGTCAAAGGCAGCCATGCCACATTGTCACTTATTGTTAAAATTTAGAGTGTCTGCCTGCCTGTCTCTGTCTTTCTGAGTCTTTGTCTCCCCCTCCCCCTCTTTTTTGTTTGTTTTTGTTTACACCGGTTATGATCAAGTAGGAGGGGGGATAGACCATGCAGACACAAGGAGCTGGAGCTTCATTCACACACGATTCAGTCCTTTTAGAAATCACAGACTCGAATAAAGTTTGTCGTTGTCGTCGTCGTCGTCGTAGTGTTTCGATGAGGACCAAAACTGAAATCTGTGCCAGTAAAATAATAATACACTATACGAGAAAGAATCTTGCTTTATGAAATTGGCTCCGCAGGTCACATGATTAATGTTTTTACTTTATATTATATGTGGAGACAGTAGGTGATTATAGCTGTGTGTACAGGAGATGAGGGGAACAAGACCAAGGGGTAGACCATGACAGAGATAGAAAGACAGCCTAGAAGAGGACATACAGGAGATAAATTGGTGTCACCAACTGGAGAGAGAAGATTAGGAATAGAGAGGAATGGAGCAATGAGCCTTGGAAAGCTTAAAAAGAAGAAGAAGATGATGATGATGATGATAGCTGGTTCCACAAATCTGTCTTTTGAAGAAATTGTGAGAGAAAGAAGCGTAAGGAAAGCAGTTCGGTACATGAAAGTGGGATGTAGTCAACACCAGAGAAGCGTGCCTTGAGGTTGTTTTAGTAAGAGGTCTAGAATACATCATCGGTCGATTAATTTTATGTATTAGTTATAGACTACAAGATCCTGCTGTACTTAGTAGTTTATTTATAGTCACAGAAAAAAAAAATAGCGAAGTCACAAAGACAGGTCACGCGTGACAACAAGAAGAACAAAAAATCATTCATGGTTATTATAAGTTCATGTATTCAGTTGTGTTTTATAAGGCAACAAGCAATAAGAAAGCATAGATTTGTAGCACTAAGGAGTGAATAAACTGAATTTCATAAGTTTATTCTATTGTGAAAAAATGAACAGGAAACGTTTAGTGTTCATTTGTACTGTTGTATGGTCGTAATGCTGTTAAAAAAAACTCGTGTCTACGAAGAGACAGCATATTTAAATCAGCGTTGTGCTGCCATGTCCTCGAAGAGACAGCATATTTATACCAGCGTTGGTGCTGCCATGTCCTCGAAGAGACAGCATATTTATACCAGCGTTGTGCTGCCATGTCTTCGAAGAGACAGCATATTTATACCAGCGTTGTGCTGCCATGTCTTCGAAGAGACAGCATATTTATACCAGCGTTGTGCTGCCATGTCTTCGAAGAGACAGCATATTATACCAGCGTTGTGCTGCCATGTCTTCGAAGAGACAGCATATTTATACCAGCGTTGTGCTGCCATGTCTTCGAAGAGACAGCATATTTATACCAGCGTTGTGCTGCCATGTCTTCGAAGAGACAGCATATTTATACCAGCGTTGTGCTACCAATGTCCTTGAAGAGACAGCATATTTATACCAGCGTTGTGCTACCAATGTCCTCGAAGAGACAGCATATTTATACCAGCGTTGTGCTGCCATGTCTTCGAAGAGACAGCATATTTATACCAGCGTTGTGCTGCCATGTCTCGAAGAGACAGCATATTTATACCAGCGTTGTGCTGCCATGTCTTCGAAGAGACAGCATATTTATACCAGCGTTGTGCTACCAATGTCCTTGAAGAGACAGCATATTTATACCAGCGTTGTGCTACCAATGTCCTCGAAGAGACAGCATATTTATACCAGCGTTGTGCTGCCATGTCTTCGAAGAGACAGCATATTTATACCAGCGTTGTGCTGCCATGTCTTCGAAGAGACAGCATATTTATACCAGCGTTGTGCTGCCATGTCTTCGAAGAGACAGCATATTTATACCAGCGTTGTGCTACCAATGTCCTTGAAGAGACAGCATATTTATACCAGCGTTGTGCTACCAATGTCCTCGAAGAGACAGCATATTTATACCAGCGTTGTGCTACCAATGTCAGACATGGGCACTAACCAAGAAACAGCAAAATAAGTGATCTACATGTGAAATGAGATGCATGAGAAAAACATCAAACGTCAGTAAGAGGGATCAGCTAAGAAATGACGACATAGGACAATTGGTACGAACTACACCATGCCTACAATGCTTAGATAAACAAAGAATTAAGTGCTTTGGCCACTTAATGAGAATGACGCACATACAGCCAGCCGCGAGGGCCTCCGGCCAAAGAACTACATGATACAGATCAAGAGGAAGACCCCGGAAGAGATGGATAGATGGAGTTAAAGAAGCACTCACGAATTACGCCATGAACACCACCCAGGTCACTCATTTGACCCGAAAACGCTAATTGCTTCTCCCGTCGACGCCTGGCGGTACAAGACGGATTAAGTAAGTTGAAAAGTTATTACAGTAATATTCTTTATTTAATGTGCTGTGATTAATATTTTGTGATTCATTTCCACACACTTAATGTGATAATATGCGCTCTGTTCGTATTTGAAAGTGATGGTAAGCATGTTTAGTGCTCTTGTAACAAGTTGTAGTAGTGGACTGTACGTAGTGTTTGACCTTCCTCCCCCGTGTAGTGGCCAACTTCACGGCCGTGAGTCGTCACCCATAACATTGTTCCGGGCTGTAGAACTCTGTAATGTATCCTTTTTATTTTCGCGTATGGGCGTGTTTTAAATAGCGCGTGAATTTTATTGAACAAACGATACTTCTTGCGTTGTTTCTCATCATTCTAAACTAGCAAATTTAGTGCTGAAGGTGGAGTAAAATGTTGAGTTTGACAGTAATTCTAAGGAAAGTGGCATAGAAGCGTTGGAGTTGATAAAGAAAGTGAAGGGGGAAATAGTTATTTTCTAATGGGTCGCAGAACTTGTAGGAGTAAAATCCGTATTATTATTTTTTTTTCCATTTCTCGCCATATTTTGACGGTTTGCAGGTAGTAGTGGTAGTGGTAGTGTAAGAAACAGCAGCAGCACCTTACATCCTTGGCGCGACTGTCAAACTCGTGTGACACCCCAAAGATACTGTCACACTTACTGCTGCTAGCTTTGTTTCCCCACTGCTGTTCTCAAAGAAAGACAGCGAGAAATATACCCCCCCCCCCAAAAAAAAAAAAAACGAAACTGTTTTCTGGCTGGCTGGTGCAGTAGATAAACGATGTGCGTATGTTTCTTGGTTGTGGATCGTCGGTGCACGGGCCTACCCGTCAAAGTTTAAAGTACACATGACCCCAACATATGTGGATCCAGACAAAATCTGTAGTATTTTGCTGAACTGACGGGTGTCTTAACTCTTTCACTTCAGAATTAATTTCCATACTTTGCTAGAATAAGTTTTCACACGAAAATGTGATTTAACAAACAAGAAGGAAACTACAATATAATTTAAAAATAAGGGCTTGATTAGACATGTAATGTTTTTCATTTCAAAAACTTTGCCTGAATATAACTCTGAGCATTGATTTGCAAGATCTATCAGCACTGCCAGTGTTGTTTTGGACTGGAAGAGTTGAAATACCCCGAGATTGGTATATAACAAAACCTGGCTCAGAAATACTTACGCATAGAGTTGTGGAAAGATCCGTTGACGTAAGTCAGGGACTTTCCTGTAATTACCGTTTCTCGCCTGATGATTATTCCATCGTTATATTTGAGAATGTGCTCATTTAACTCCCCCTTTCTTGTCAGTTAATATTCTTGTGATTAATTTCAACACATTACATAATACGTTTCCTGCCTGTATCCTGCTTATCTGAAGCAATGACTTACATAGAAAACTCACAACGTGAATGCTGTCCTATGAAACAAAAGTAGAAATACCTGCGCGCAGTATGTTATCCTTTTAGATGAGTGTAAATAGCGTTGTGTTATTTCTGGTGACTGCCGGACTATATTTGGCGGAGTAATATAAAGGCAAACAAAATTAACTATGCTGTATTTCGTCAGCGCGTGAGCTTTGTGCGGATTATATGTTAACATTCACAATCGCTGCTCATTTCGTGATCCCGTGCTTGTCGTAATCATGATCATCATCAGGTGCCGTGCCAGTAGGCGGAAATTAATGAGGTGTATTACCCTTTCTCTCTGTCTCTCTCTGTCCCTCTCTCTCTCTCTCTGTGCCCCTCTGTCTTTCTCTCTCTCTCTCTCTGTCCCTCTTTCTCTCTCTCTGTCTGTCTCTCTCTCTCTGTCTGTCTTCCCAGAATTTCTTCCTTCGTTGGCCTTATGTTAATTTTTCTATTTTCTTTGCGGTAAAATTGTTCGGTGATTACCAGGTGCTGTCCTTTCACGACAGGATGATAGTCTTCAGAGTGAAGTTATTCATTGAAGATTTCTGCTTATGTCTTTGCTGAGGCTGCTGTAAAGCACGACTTTGACGACTGTATCGTTAAAAAAAAAAATCCGACTGCTGTCAGTTACAGAATGTGATTTCTTTTGTCTTGCCAAATTTTACTGGTCGTGGTACATGTCCATATTTTGGACACATTAAACGTCATGATAAGCTAGAGAAGACCGTCTTGGAATTGTACATAATGGGGGGAAAAAAGAGAGGAAGACCAAGGCGAAGATGGCGTCAAGACATCGTTGATAATCTGCAAATGGATGCACCAGCAGCAGGGCACCCTTGCATACAACCGAGAGGCCTACAGGAGAGCTGTTAGGGAAGCAAAATTCCACAAGGGACATGCAAATGAGTGAATGAATGAATGGTACATGTCCAGACTCCTTGATGCACGTGTCGTTCCCCCCCCCCATTCTTTTATGTTAGTGGTTCTTAATCGAAGGTCCATGGATTCCATGGGGGCTCCGCGGACCTGCAAATGGATTAGCTGGATTGAAAAAAAAGATCTTAGCATCACGTGAGTTCTGTTTATAGCTTTATTTTTAATATACAGCCAGTCAGTTAAACTGAAAGTCGCGCAAAGCAAGATTAATACAGAGAGTCCACAGCTGTTCTCAGGCCGGAAAGGGGATTCGTGACCGTGTATTCTGTGTGCTGATAATTTTTCTTTCTTATCTTTTTATACCTCCGCGAAAATATAAAAGTGTTCTGGTTTAGATGAAGTAAGGTTTAAAAGTTTAAAAGCTCTCTTTTGACTTTTAATCCGCTATGGGGGGACTTTGATATTACAAGAACGCAGCGTTGTGTTGTGCATGCCATTCCGTTAATGCACAGTAGCACAGGTACCTGGAATGTCTTTCGCCTACAAATGGGGGTCGACGTGGATTGTAGTTTGATCTGATTATAAACGATGTGCTGAGGTCAAGACAGTGCGTTACCTCGTTCTTCCAGAGTACAGGCTCTGCCCTGTAGTCAGTCTCATGAGGTTTGTTCTCTCCTCTACCTCTATATGATCGTGTCTGGATTCTTTGAAGTTCTTTTACATGACTCATTTTTCCTTATAACCGGGTATTAGGTTAGCAGAAATATGTGCTGTTTTTGTTTGTTTGTTTGTTTGTTCATTGTGGTAATTGTTGCTGGTAGGTATGTGAGTTGGTCATGGAGAGTCATGGTAACTTGATATAGTTGTGAGCCCGCGCGGGTGTGTATGTGTGTGTAAGAGAGATAGAGAGAATGAGAGAGTAGGAGAGGGAGAGCATGAGAAAATATAATTTTAAAGACCACCGGACATGCGAGAGAGAGAGAGAGAGAGTGTGTGATAATTATATACCTCCCAACAAACTATGTTTTTGTGCCTGAAAATAGTGCCTTAAGATTGCCTTTTGGGTGTGTGCGCGCGCATGTCTGAATGCGTTTACACGCCTTAATGTCTTGACGTCTTGGCATTGTGTATGTTTATTTACGTGAAGTCACAGCGTGTTAAGACTTGACATTGTGTTGTAAAGCAATAGAACACACTGTTGTATGGTTACACCTCCGGAAAAAAAATCATAAACAAAGCACTTTTAGACATGAGAGGAAGATAACAAAAGAGTTACCTGGGACTCGAACCTCGGGACTCGGGTAGGACGGACAGAGGTATAGCCACTAGAGAACAACGCATTAATAAACTTTGCTATCTCCCACCCAAATCAAAAGCATTACTAGGCTAAAACCCAGTTAGTAATAGAATCCTTACTACCCGACTTAAAAGCACTCGTAGAAATGTAACAATTATCCAGATTTATACACCTGCATCAGCAGCAGAAGAAGAGGAAGTAGAAGACTTTTATAACAAACTACAAAAGACCATATACGAAAAAATTATATTGTATTAATAATGGGCGATTTGAATGCAAGGATTGGTATAGAAAGAGCAGAAGACAAGGATATGTTTTGGGGAAATTTAGTATAGTACATAGAAGTGAGGCAGGTGACAGTCTAGCGGCGTTTTTCATGGAAAATGAGCTAATGGTCGTTAACACACTTTTTAGACAGCATCCAAGAAGACTACACATGGACATGACCTGATGAAAAAACCAAGAATCAGACATTACATTTTAGTGCACAGAAGGTGAAGATCAAGCATAACTTTGTAAAAGCTCTACCAGATGCCTATTGTGACAAGAACCACGAGTTATTAACAGCAGACATGATGATAAAGATAACAGAGACAATTAGAGGATCAAGACCACTCCGCTTTGATCTTACAAGAATACCAGAACAATATAGTATAGAAGTGAAGAACAGTTTTGAGATAGTGTACAGGAGGAGATTACACCTGATGAATTGGCTACGCAGACCAGAGATATCTTAATAACAGCAGCTAAAGATATAGTTCCAGTAAAGAAAATACAAAAGAAAGAATGGATTATACAGGCACATTATAACTAATAAAACAACGCAGAGAAATGCAGACGGAGTGGAAAGTGACAAATAACAACAGGGAGGAATATAAATCTTTATCAAAAAAAAAAAAAGAAACATATCTAAAGACAAAAAAATACATACAAGATTGTTGTGAAAGAATAGAAGGACATGAGAAGTATGAAGAGATAGTGAAATGTTTAAAGAAATGAAGACATTGACGAGAAATGTCACACCTGAGCTAAATGTAGTTTGTGACGAGATATGGAAGACCTTGATAGAGACAGAGGACATAAAGATGGAAGGAATATTGCAGAGGAATGTATGATACAGCTGACTGTGAAGGCAGAAATCAACAGTGTGAATTGTTATTGGAGGAGAAAGAACCCGAATCGAAAAATGAAGAATTTTTATGGGTAATAAGGACTATGAAAAATAGCAAATCACCAGGATGCTATGAGATAACAGCTGAACTTACTAAGGCAGGAGGAAAGGAATGTGCAACAATCTTTATGCACTGTGTAAAAAGATATGGCATTCAGGTATTTTACCAAAGGAATGGAAAAAAAAACTATATTCGTTCCACTACCAAAAAATGAACAGAAAGGCCTTACTTTGAACATCAAAAAGACGGAGACTATGGTTATATCTAAGAAACAGAATCCACCAGCATGCAGTATTAAATTAAACGGAACTATTCTAAAGCAGGTGCAGAAATTCAAATACCCTGGAGCAGTAATAACTTCAGATGGGAAATGCAGAACAGAAATTAGGAACAGAATAGGCCAAGCAAAGACTGCATTTCAGAGAATGAGAAACATATTAGCTAACACATCTTTATCAATGAATGTTAGAAAACGAGTCCTAAAATGCTATATTGAACCTATCTTGTTATATGGAAGTGAATCATGGACAATAGGCAAGTCTGCACAAAAATCATTGGAAGCAGCAGAAATGTGGTTTATTAGAAGAATGTTGCGAATCCCCTGAACAGCAAAAATAACTAATGAAGAATGTAGGAGAAGAGCTGGAGAGACAAAAAAACCTTGTCAAAAAGATAAGAGAGAGACAATGTAGGTAGACTTCGTAAGAAAACAGAAGAAGAAATCAATATGGTCTAAACTGGTTTTAGACAAGAGATCATATGTAAGATTAATAATAGAGAAATGCAGAGAATTTAACCTGAATCCATATTTATCTTTTATAGACTATCCAAAGGCATTTGATTGTGTGCAGCACCAGAAACTTTGGGGAATAATTGAAAATGGGATTTCCAACACGTGTGATACAATTAATATCATTGCTGTATCTAGACCAACAGGCAGCAGTAAGAATAAATGGCGAAACAACTTGGTTTGACATAAAACAAGGGGTCCGTCAGGACTGTCGCTTTACTTATTTAACTTGTATACTGAAAATATAATGAGGAATGTTAGAGAAGATGTAGACAAAGAATATTATGATGCCATAACAAGTTGAGGTTATGAAATACCAGAGATTAGATATGCTGATGACACAGTATTACTGTCCAGAGCACACATGCACAAAAAAGGAATGGAAAAACTAATTATGTCAGTCTGTAAGAATAGTGAAGAGCAAAACTTTTATCTTAATGCAGCGAAAACTTAAATTGATGACAACTGACAAAACAGATAAAGCAGCTGAAATATATATCAGTGAGGAAAAATTGGAAGAAGTGGAGAGTTTTCATTATCTTGGATCATTCATTCATTCATTCATTCATTCATTCATTCATTCATTCATTCATTCATATGTCCCTTGCGGAAATTTGCTTCCCTGACAGCTCTCCTGTAGGCCTCTCTGGTGTAAGCAAGATGCCCTGCTGCTGATGCATCCATTTGCAGATCATAAACGATGTCTTGCAGCCATCTTTGCCTTGGTCGTCCTCTCTTTCTTTTTCCCATTCTGTACCCTTTCAAAACGGTCTTCTTTCGATTATCATGACATTTAATGTGTCCAAAATGTTTAAGTTTTCTTTGTTTAATCGTCTTTACTTGCCAGCCTTCTCCAATATTAAGTTCTTGTAGTATGGATATATTTGTTCTTTTTTTTGTGTCCATGATATTTGAAGAACTCTTCTGTAGCATTTACATTCAAAGGCATTTATTTATTTACTAACTAGTAATGGAGATACAATGAGAGAAATTAAAACGGGGACATATATCGCTCTTCAGAAAGTAAAACAACTAAAGAAGCTGTGGAGAGGAACGCACAGAATTACAAAAATAAGATTTTCAAGGGCATGGATCTTTCCCTATCGCAATATGTGATTGTGAGACCTGGACACTTAACAAAACAGCTGAGAAACACATAAATGCCTGTGAATGTAAATACTACAGAAGAGTCCTTCAAATATCATGGACACAAAAAAAAACCCATCCATACTACAAGAACATAATATTGAAGAAGATTGGCTAGTAAAAAGGATTAAACAAAGAGAACTTAAATATTCTGGACACATTAAACGTCATGATAATTTAGAGAAGACAGTCTTGGAAGGGTACATAATGGAAGAAAAGAAAGCGAAGAAGACAAGGCAAAGATGGCTGCAAGACATCGTTGACAGTCATCAAATGGATGCATCAGCAGCAGGACTTCTTGTTGACAACCGAGAGTCCTACAGAAGAGCTGGTAGGGAGTCAGTTCCGCAGGGACATGCAAATGACTGACTGATTGATCTCCCACCCCAAAGAAAAGATGTTTGCTAGCGAAGCCGCTAATGCCTGTATGGTCGAAAAATCGTGACACCTGGAAAGGGAACAAGGTCATGACACAGAAATTTCTTCCCTTAGATTCCATTTCCTGCACTGTTTTAAGAGACGAACTAGCACATTGTTCGCAAGTGACAACGTGTTTAATAGCCATAATCACGTGTTCTGACCTCCTAACTTTTTATGTCCATGTTTATTTACATGATGTGATGTTGTGTTCTGACCTCCTGACTTTGTGTGTCCATGTTTATTTGCATGATGTGATGTTGTGTTCTGACCTCCTGACTTTGTGTGTCCATGTTTATTTGCATGATGTGATGTTGTGTTCTGACCTCCTGACTTTGTGTGTCCATGTTTATTTGCATGATGTGATGTTGTGTTCTGACCTCCTGACTTTGTGTGTCCATGTTTATTTGCATGATGTGATGGTGTGTTCTGACCTTCTGACTTTGCGTGTCCATGTTTATTTGCATGATGTGATGATGTGTTCTGACCTCCTAACTTTTTATGTGCATGTTTATGTGCGTGATGTCATGGTGTGTTTAGATTTTCTGACACTGCATGTGTCCTGACTTTAAAAAAAATGTCCATGTTTATTTGCATGATGTCATGATGTGTTATGACATCCTGACTTTGTATGTATAGTTTATGTGTCCGTAATCATAGCATGTTGGGATCTGACATTGTGTGTGTGTTTGCGTATAGTCATGGAGTTTAAGAAATCCAGTCATTTGCATGAAGTCACGACACGTTAGGACCTCCTGACTTTGTGTGTTTACGTCTGTTTGCATGATGTCATGGCGTGTTAAGATCTGACACTGTGTAACCAGTAGCGAGTAGCAAGAAAAGCCACTGCCTCGTTGTGAGCTGTGATCATTATGATGGTAGCATTGATCAGTTCACGTCTACTCGACTGCAGCGTTTTCCTGTGTGTGGCGGCCGGTCGCCCTTGCCAGATTTTAGGTGTTGTTGTGTCGCTTTCTTTCTTTCTTTGCCTGCCCCATCTGCCTCCCTACCTCCTCATCTTTTTGCCTGCCTGCCTGTTCTGTATGCCTGTCTGCCTGATCTGTATGCCTGTCCTATATTGACAGCTCAGTTATATAATGTTGCTTGTTGTATTGGTCACCCTTACATCACAGTCCACTCCTCACTTGTACTCACATACAGCAGCAACACGAAGACGACGAGTTGTGTAAGGTACTTTCATCCAGCGGATACTATATCTCCTTGTCTGTCAGTGCATGGAGTATCCGTCGCATGTCCTACTTCCAGTGGTTGCTGCGACCCTAATACCACCATAACCATCCTAACAAAGACGTGGCGCTTTCTTCTTGAGTATGGATTGGGGCTCCATGATGGAAGATATTGATCGCTGAAAGAAAAGCTGTCAAGTGCAATCAGGGGATTCTGTTTATTTCCACTCCCCAACCCCCTAACTTTCGGCATTTTCTTTCCTGATTGGGCAAAATGGTGATTAGAACGCGGCAATGTGTGTGTGGTAGGGCTGGTTGGCCCAGGCGGTGATTGTGATGTGATTTGATTGTGTATTTTGTAATAGAACTGTCATTAGAAGGGATATTTTATTGGGGGAGGGGGCGGTGAGTTAAAGGATTTCTTTGAATTCGTCCTCCTTTACCCTTTCTGCTGTTAATAAAGTTTTGTTATTACGGGTGTGGGAGCGGGGTTCTTTTGATGGGACGGTGTCCCAGAGAGATAATTGTTAGAGGAAGACGCGAGAGAGAAATTCTGCGACTTTTGTCATTGTGTGGGTTATAATTTGTAGTAATCGCTGTGCAGACTTGAACTCGCCCCGTCTGTCAAGTGTGAAAAGTTTATGAATAGGCGATTATGGGTAATTGAATTATGTACGTGCGGTAAAGACTCTGTGGGAATAGTATCTGAATACCGTATTGAGAAAGTAACGGCAGTAGACAAATACTTGTATTCGAATAGCGTCCCGAGTTAAAGTATCGTGCTTAGAGTGGCCGCGGCAGAAAGTGCAGCGGACGTGCGAAAATCTGTAATCGTTCTTATTTATAACAGCTTCGTCACTTTATATTTAAATCTATAATCTGTTGTGTAACAACAGAACTAGATCTATAGGGGTTATGGGGCTAAGGCGGTGGACCTGAAGCTAACAGAGAAACTGCTGGGCGACGTGATTTACATGTTTTGTCATATTTTGTACATGGGCCAATCCAACACAAAGCTATCGTCACGTGACATGTGGTTAGATAGGCACGCGGTGACGTTTAAGGCCTCAGCTTATGGAACAGTATACTACATAAGCAGGAATCCTGATTATGTCTGTGGCTATTTACTTTTATCCGGTTTCTCGTGAATTTTTACGCGTCTGTATTTTAGCAAGTTGGAAACAATGATGCACAGAGAAGTGTTAAAGCAGTGCTTTAAAAAAATGTAGATATAGCACATCGGATGTGAGAGAATGAGAAGTTGTAAAGAGAGTTGGCTATGATTCGAATCCTGGACCTTGATAGGACGAGCAGCCGCCCAGGGCAGAGAGAGGGCAGCACACTGTCTTTATCTGCAGGCGTCTTTGTTTGCTTTTGGTAGTATAAGTCCTTGTGCCCATGATCAGAAATAAGATTTTTAAGGGCTTGCATCTTTCCCAGCGCAACATATGCGTGTGAGACCTGGGCACTTAACAAAACAGCTGAGAAACACATGCATGCCTTTGAATGTAAATGCTACAGAAGAGTTCTTCAGATATCATGGACACAAAAAAAGAACAAATATATCCATACTCATTTATTCATTCATTCATTCCTTCATTCATTTGCATGTCCCTTGCGGAACTTTGCCTCCCTAACAACACTCCCATATGCCTCTCGGTTGTGAGCAAGATGGCCTGCTGCTGATGCATCCATTTGCAAATCATTAACGATGTCTTGCAGCCATCTTAGCCTTGGTCTTCCTCTCTTTCTTTTTCCCATTATGTACCCTTTCAAGACGATCTTCTCTAAATTATCATAACGTTTAATGTGTCCAAAATATTTAAGTTTTCTCTGTTTAATCCTCTTTACTAGCCAAGCTTCTACAATATTAAGTTCTTGTAGTATGGATATATTTGTTCTTTTTTTTGTGTCCAAGATATTCGAAGAACTCTTCTGTAGCATTTACATTCAAAGGCATGCATGTGTTTCTCAGGTGTTTTGTTAAGTGTCCAGGTCTCACAGGCTTATGTTGCAATGGGAAAGATCCATCAATAGCAGCAGCAGACCATCTTGCTCACAACCGAGAGGACTACAGGAAAGCTGTTAGGGAGGCAAAGTTCTGCAAGGGACATGCAGATGACTGACTGACTGCCTGTGATCAGAAAACTGATACGAGGGAGTGGTTTGGGGGGGGGGGGGATAATAGCGTCAGAGGTAACGTCTGAGTTTCTATATTGACTTGTCATCCCACTCTGTGACCTAGGTAGGACAGAGAATGAAATACAGTTTGTGTGTGTGTGTGTGGGGTGGAGGGGGAAAAACCACCCATCGAAGATCCAGTTGAAGGTCTTTAAAGATGAGGGGAAGCACTATGATGCTAGAAAAGAACTAAATGTCCAGCCAACACTATGAGCAATTGACCAGCCTACACAATGAGCAATTGGTCAAGAAAAGATAATTCACTAATTAGATTTCGATGATCCATCTGCATTTGTCAGCGACCTCTTACCAAACTGGTCCATGAAATTTGTCTCTGAGATATTGAAGGTATTATGGGTTCTAGTTCCTAATGTCGTCATCATCTCATCATCATCATCATCATTATTTGTATACTTGTCTCGGAGTATCCTCAAATATGTGTCATGTTCCCCCTTTACTCCAGCGAGCTCCAATTAGCGTTGCCAGACCTACGCTTCTTATATCCAAACTTAGTGCTTATATCCAAACTTAGACTTAGTGCTTATATCCTGACTTAGACCTAGTGTAAGGATTAAATACACCTCCTTAGGGTGGATCTTCGAAGATTTCTGCCCACCTCATTCAGATGATGTCTTGGAAAAAAAATCCAGGGGAACCAAAGATATAACATATAATAAAAGTTAGGAAGGGATAATAGTCAGAGATCCTGCCAGGCAGAAGGCAGAACTTTTACCAAATCACGAAGAGTAGAGTTTAGATGAGACTGAAATCGATTCTACTTGGTTCTTCGTCGAAATCAGGGCAGTGTAAATTGCCCTCATTTCTTCGATGGTTCTATCCTGGTGGTGTAGTAAGTTAAATAACCAATTATGCAAACAGCAACTATTTGGAAACACGATCCGGCTCCTGCACTTGTTCCGGTATCTTGATACAGGGTTGTATAGGCGCTGCATTTTGTCTGGGAGGTGGGGGCGTGTTATTGCGGAAATGCGTATTTTACCACGAGCATGAGATACGGTTTCGCTTGTTTTGCTCACCAGCTCCGAATGTGTCTTTATTAAGCAACATTTGCTTCTGAATTGATGTTGTCAGGGGCATTTGAATTACCAGTCGAGCGAAAGACAGGAAAGTAAACATATTGCCATTCAGCCATTGGGGGACTTTGGCTGGTGGTAACAGTCCCGTTTTGATGTATTATGCTGTGTTCGTTGTTGATGAAGAAGATCCATTATTACATAACTGTCAGGAATGAGACAGTTGCTTCTAAAAGCGCTGACCTAGTGGCAGTATTGATTATCTCGCTGATCAGATTTGAAGTGTCAGAGTAAAATGTGTTATTGAACTTGGTTTATTGGCGGGGCTGCCGTTTATCGGGAATGCGCGTAGGCTTTGAGTAAGTGTTCCTAGAAGACCCCTTTCTGATTAAAAACAGCAACGTTAATCTCTTTTACCCTGACTCTGGGCTTATAGTTAGATTTCCTTTGGTGTTTGATTCATCCTTGGCGAAATCTGAAGAGAAGTTGTCTTGAAACTGTAGAGCTATTTTGAAAGGAATTTGTTTTTAAAACTGTGGAGCTGTTTTGAAGATAATTTGTTTCTAAAACTGTGGAGCTGTTTTGAAGAGAATTTGTCCTGAAACTTTGGAGCTGTTTTTACGGGAATTTATCTTGGAGCTGTTTTGAAGAGAATTTGTCTTGAAACTTTGGAACTCAGCTGAAGAGAATTTATCACGAAACATTAGAACTAGTGAAGAGTATTTGTTTTGCAGCTGTGAAACTTTATTGACGAGAGTGTATGTTGAAAATGGTTGCCATGACCTGCTGGTTTTAACCCCTTGTTCACCTCTTGCCTGTGAAGGTGTTTTTAGTAAAGCAGTGATAATGAACTTCAAGCGTTGTTAAACGTTAATAGAAGGAAGTGAAATACATGAATGTAAGATGTAAGATTCGACGAACGATTATTGCATGCAAGCGAAGGCTACTTCTGAATGATTAATAATTCACATTAGCTTAATTTATTATTCCTTCTAGGTATTGTGGTTTTCCTCAGATAGTGAAGGCCGTAATAAGTATCACCAGAAAAAAAGTATTAATATAATCATTAGTACTATCTTAACATGAACAGTTAAGAGTGGTGAACGGTGGCATGAAACACTTTCTGTACGTGAACAGTTAAGAGTGGTGAACGATGGCATGAAACACTTTCTGTACGTGAACAGTTAAGAGTGGTGAACGATGGCATGAAACACTTTCTGTACGTGAACAGTTAAGAGTGGTGAACGATGGCATGAAACACTTTCTGTACGTGAACATTTAACAGTGGTAAACGATGGCATGAAACACTTTCTGTACGTGAACAGTTAAGAGTGGTGAACGATGGCATGAAACACTTTCTGTACGTGAACAGTTAACAGTGGTAAACGATGGCATGAAACACTTTCTGTACGTGAACAGTTAAGAGTGGTGAACGGTGGCATGAAACACTTTCTGTACGTGAACAGTTAACAGTGGTAAACGATGGCATGAAACACTTTCTGTACGTGAACAGTTAAGAATGGTAAACGATGGCATGAAACACTTTCTGTACGTGAACATTTAACAGTGGTAAACGATGGCATGAAACACTTTCTGTACGTGAACATTTAACAGTGGTGAACGATGGCATGAAACACTTTCTGTACGTGAACAGTTAAGAGTGGTGAACGATGGCATGAAACACTTTCTGTACGTGAACAGTTAAGAGTGGTGAACGATGGCATGAAACACTTTCTGTACGTGAACAGTTAAGAGTGGTGAACGATGGCATGAAACACTTATGTGATAAGGGTAGGGGTTTACAAGTTAAACATTTTGGGAAAACATGTCCCAGATCCACCCATTTTTCAGCAGTTTTTTTTTTAAAATTAAAAATACAACAGTTTAAATGAAAACATGAACAGATTGGGTTACAAACTAAACATTTTGGAAATCCTGTCCTAGACCTTTTCGTTTCTTAAGCGGTTAAAAAATGAAAATATGAATAGATTGAGAGATTCCATGTATAGCTTTACTCACCTAAAAGACTTCATCATCTAATATCAGGCTCTGAGATTTAAAAGTAAAACTGCATTCACATTTTAAAACCTCACGCAGACGGCATTCATATTTTAAAACCTCTCACAGACAACATTCATATTTTAAAGCCTCTCGCAGACAGCATTCATATTTTAAAGCCTTTCGCAGACAACATTCATATTTTAGAGCCTCTCGCAGACAGCATTCATAATTTAGAGCCTCTCGCAGACAGCAATCATATTTTAACGCCTCTCGCAGACAGCATTCATACGAGGGGTGATTGATAAGTTCGCGGCATAAGGTACAACAGATTATTTGTGGACAACTTTTTTGGGTTATATCTCAACATAGCCCCCTTGCAAGTTTATGCATTTAGTACAGCGATTCTAGAGCATACAGATCCTTTCTTTGTAAAAGTCAGCATCTTGTGCCAGTAGAAAGTGATCTACAGCATGAATGTCATCATCTGAAGCAAATTTGCGACCACTGAGCTCCTTTTTGAGTTTGGTAAACATGTAATAGTCTAAAAGGGCCAAATCTGGGGAATAAGGCGGATGTTCAAGAAGCTGGAAGCTGCATTCATGAATGGCAGCCATTGCCACTGCCGACTTGTGAACTGGAGCATTGTCTTGATGAAAGATGACCCCTCTCGTCAATTTCCCTTGACGATTTTCCTTCATTTTGACCTGCAGTTGCTTCACAAGATTAGCGTAATAGGCCCCAGTGACAGTTCTGCCCTTTTGAAGATAGTCTACCAATAGCACACCTTCTGAATCCCAAAAGATGGAAGTCATCACTTTGCCTACCGATAGCACACCTTCTGAATCCCAAAAGATGGAAGCCATCACTTTGCCTGCAGACAGAACCATCTTTGCTTTCTTTGGAGGTGGGGGTCTATGATGTTTCCACTGCTTTGACTGTTCTTTGCTTTCTGGTTGAAAATGATGAACCCAAGTCTCATCCATTGTCACAAGTTGCTGAAGAAACTTTTCAGAATCTGCAGAAAAATGGCCAAAGGTTGTCTCTTGACATATTGAGACGCTGTCGTTTGTGATCAGCCCCAAGAAGTTTCGGGACCCATCGACCAAAGACCTTTGTCATTTGAAGATCATTGTGAATAATTGCATGAACACGTTCCTGGGATATGCCCAACTCAGTAGCAATGTACCGCTCAGTTAGTCGTCGATCCTCCATTATCATGTCATGGATTCTGCCGGTGGTATCATCGGTGGTTACTGTTCTTGGTCTTCCTGGACGGTGATCATCTTCCAGACTCTCCCTTCCATGTTTGAACTGAGCTGCCCATTTCTTCACTGTGCTGTAAAGAAGGGCACTCTCCACTAGAGTCTCTACCATATCATCATGGATCTCCTTCATTGATAACCCCTTGATGCAGAAGTAGCGAATGACTGCTCGATGAGAAATATTATCCATTTTCTCAATTTCTGCCATCTCCCTATACACTTTAGTACCCTGTAAAAAAAAATTGGTTACAGTTAATTTCTTGAAACTTTGTGTTTATTCTTACATTAACCTGATCTACAAATGCACCTAATATCAGCGGTGTGTTTCAAGGATTTGTACCTTAGGCCGAGAACTTATCAATCACCCCTCGTATTTTAAAGCCTCTTGTAGGCAGCAGTAATGCCCCCCCCCCCTTTCTCTCTCGGTCTCGCTCTCTCTCATGGCTGCGCATTTTTTAAGTTCTAAGCGCCATACCGCGTGGTGTAAGCGATCATTTCTCTCCACAAATTCCCCGTCTTTTGCGTTATGAGATCCGCCTGTGATTTTCTTTCTAGCCACACTGACAGCCCATCCAGTAACTTCTCTCTCTGACTTCCTCTGTCTCTTCTTCCCTCAGTTTTTCCAGTTGGCACAGTGTGTTCCAGTTTTCCTGTTCTCAAGAAATTTTCTATAAATCTCGCTTGTCTGCCTCTGATCTTTGCTATAATTTGCTTTTTAACTCCAGCCTCTCTTAAGACTTCTTCATTAGTTTTCTTGGCTGTCCAAGGTACCTTCAACATCCTTCTTATACATCACATTTCCATGGCCTCCATTTCTCGTTGTACTCTCTTATTCACAGAGCATGCCGCACGCCCATAAAACAGAATTGGCTCGATGTAAAATTTAAGTACTCGGAATCTTGTTTCCATTGATGTGGATCTGTTGTACAAGATGTGTCTCATTTTCTGGAATGCTGACTTGGCCTGAGCACGTCTGTTTTTTTTTTTTTTTAAATTTCATTGTGACATTTCCCATCAGTTGTTATAATCATTCCTAAGTACTTGAATTTATCAACTTGCTTCAGATTTATGCCATGGGATGGTAATGCTACATTTTGGTGGTATTCTTTTCTTTGAAATGACCATCATGTCAGTCTTTTTTTTGTTTTTGTTTTTTGTTGTTCAGGCTGAGACCTTTATTTTCACTTTCACGAACCACGATGTCCAGAAGAGCCTGCAAATCCCACTCACTTTTAGCAATTAGGACTGTGTCGTCTACATATTTTAGGTTATTTAGGTTTTACTCGCCAATTGATATTACTGCCATGTTCTCTATATTTCTCATTATATTTCTCTCTCTCTCTCTCTCTCTCTCTCACACACACACACACATACACATACATACATATGTCGTGCATTTTAGCCATTCAAATTTACTGGACTGTAGTATTGGAAATGAACTCACGTAGATTATTATAGGATAACGAGACTTACCATCAGTAATCACTAGAGAGAATGTGTGTTATTTAATATGGTTCATCATTTATACGCTTCAAAGAGTTGTTGCTTGTTGAAAAAAATGCATGTAATCTTGAATTTGTTTGGCATGGGGGTTTCGGAGCGGTGTAACATGTCTTTTCGTTAATTAAAGTCTTATGTGTGTATGACCGGTCTTGAAAATTAGTAGACAGAGTATTGTACTTCAGATGCGAGAGGGAGAGGGGGAGAGAGAGGGGGGGGGGGGAACAGTAAGAGAATAGGCTGTGACTCCTGGACTTGACGTAGTACGAGCAACCATCTAGCTACGAGACCCTACACCCCTTTCGTTAATTGAGCAGTGCTGGTAGATAGCGGATAGAGAGCGCATATGCACGACTGAGGATAATATAAACAAGAAAAAAAAACGGTTAATTCACCCGGATAAATTCAGCTATTTTTATGTGGACTGGTGTGAGCGCCCCTTACCTTGAGACTAGATTTAGCTTTATGTAGCGAGGCCACTCGAGTTTACGCGTACCTTACAGCTATGTTTATTTGAGTGTCCCAGCTGTGCATATGATTTACTACTGTTCTGTATTATCGGTTTAGCGTAGGACAGGTGGCGTAGCGTGCAGTGAAAGATTCTCAGTACGGTTATGTTATGGGTGTACCTTGTGGACAACGACGGCACCGTTACCTTCAGAGCATACTCTGCAACGTGTCTGCACACACTTGATTGTTTCAGCCACGCATGCAGGCACCGTTCCACTTTTGTGCACCACTTTCATTTTTTTTTCTTTCTTTCTTTTATCAGTGGGTTATCAATAAAAGATGAGGCCGTCAGTTCTGTCCCAAGGTGTTCCTTTGTTTCTGTGATACGCCTCACGTCTCGGCTGCATAGTTATCTTCTCTCTCTCTGCTTGGTGTCCTCAGTTCAGCCAAATTTAGTGTAGGCTTTTCAGCTTCATAGATGGTGAACGAGGAGTTGCCAGTGCCATCTTTTGCTCTTTACCGATAATGAACAAGGATTCGTCGGCGTTGTATTTTGCTCTCCATCGATAGTGATCGAGTTGTCAGTGCTGTATTATACCCTCTGTGGATAGTGTATTCAGTAGTTGCCTATTTCTGTCCATTCATTCATTCATTCGTTCATTCATTCATTCATTCATTCATTGGGTGCCATGGTGGTAAGTGTTGACGACCATTCCTTTTAGTTTTTAATGTGGTTATTTGTGTTCATAAACAGGCCGACCTTTATTTTCCCTGTGTCATTTGGTTAGCATGTTCATATAATTCCCCCTGGACGCGTTCTCGTTTTCCCACGAGTTTTCCCATGATTGTCATGTTAGTTGCAGAAAGATTTTCCTAGTAATCTGTCTCGCTGGGTGAACTGGTTCAAGAAAGACTTTGGGGATTTTTTAAATCTTCAGAGATCCTTTTCGAGCCTCAGGAAGAATGTTTTTGCTTCAGATATTGTAAGGAATTACCAGTTCATCAGCCTGATTTATGGTCCCAAAGAGTTGGTAATTTCATGTTGTCTCGTGCCACTAGCTCCACTTCAGAGTGTTTGTAATTTCTTGTTATTTGGTGCCACTAGCCCCACTTCAAAGTGTTTGTAATTTCTTGTTATTTAGTGCCACTAACTCCATTTCAAAGCGTTTGTAATTTATTATTTAGTGCCACTAACTTCACTTCAAAGTGTTTGTAATTTCTTGTTATTTAGTGCCACTCCCACCGCCTCAAAGTGTTTGTAATTTCTTGTTATTTAGTGCCACTAACTCCACCTCAAAGCGTTTGAAATTTCTTGCTATTTGGTGCCACTCCCACCACCTCAAAGTGTTTGTAATTTCTTGTTATTTAGCACCTCAGAGTGTTAGTAGCTTATTGGTGTTGGTGTCACTTTCCTCACACCGAAGCGGTAGTAATTTTGCAGTATTTGGTACCGCTGTCGTCATCTCAAAGTGTTGGTAATTTCCCAGTAATTGGTACCACTCTTTTCACCTCAAAGTAGTGGTAATTTCTTTATGTTTGGTATTCATCGGTCCGCACCTCAGAGTGTTGGTACTACCCAAAAGTCAAGTCTTGAACATGAGCTGTTGTTTTATTCTGTTCAAGTACGGAACTGTGATCTTAGTTCTTGCTTGCTTCCCTCGTGACTAATTTGGCATGCATATTTGTGTCGTGTACCACGTAACAGCGTACTGTTTTCATTGTACAGCGCCATTCGGCGAAGCTGCGTTTTCGCATATTGATTATTCTGGACTGGTTGATGCTACAATTAATGATAATTCACAAAATGATACCTTGAGCCTCTCATTTTAGCACACACACACACACAGACAGATGGTGGTATTTGTTATACTAGTTGCTGGAGATCTCCGCTATTGATTTTGCCAGCTTAGTAGGGGAGAAAACACAGCAACAATGCGTGGACTGGCCTGTGTGAAACGCCATATTAAATTGGCTCTTATTTTCTTTTGTTTGACTTCAAGTTCATATGGGTCTCAGTTGAAACACATTCTAAGCCAGGCTTTTTTCTTTCTTTTTTTTCGGTCTCCTTCTGCAAGCAATTTTTCCTTCTGTGACACATTGTTGTGTGTGGAGAATACTGAAGCTTTACTTAAAACTGAAGTTGAAAGCAGAGATTGTTCAGTTTACTCTTCGAAAAGATGCTCTCTTTCTGCGGTCTTGCCTGTTAAAGCTTATTCTTGGATGATGTCCCCTTTCTGGAGTTTTGCCAGCTTTCTTTGTGTCCACTTTTACTGCTGTTTCGTATACTTTTCTTTTTTTTATAAGTTTGTTCTTCCTCGGCTGTTAGTCTTCACATTTATCGCTGCTAGTACCATAGTTTCTTTTGTATTTGTAGTTAGGTTTTCCGTCAGTTTTAACAGTTATGTTTCTGTTTTCTGGCGTTGTGTTGAACAATTATGTGTGTATGTTTTCTCTCATTTTGTTGAATGATTATGTGTATGTTTTCTATCATTTAGTTAAACAATTATATTTGTTTTCTCTCATTTTGTTGAATGATTATGTGTATGTTTTCGATCATCTCATATTGTTGAATGATTATGTGTATGTTTTCTATCATTTTGTTAAACAGTTACATTTGTGTTTTCATTCATTTTGGTGAACAATTATATGTATGTTTTCTATCATTTTTTAAAAACATTTGTGTATATTTATGTTTTCTCTCATTTTGTTGAACAATTATGTTTGTTTTCTGTCATCGTAACAGCCAGATCACGTTTCGCTCTGCCTGTAACATAATGATAGATTTTTCTGTGTCCTGAAAGATTTCAGTATCGGAGTTTATGACGCGTATGTTGGCGGTGTGCGTTCTCCATTCATTTATCACACCATCATTCATGTCTCAGCAACGGCTGGGAACAACAACAGGGGAGGCTAATACAGTAGTGGGGTTTTTTTTTTTTACATTTATCTATTCTTTGTTGTTCTGAACTTGGCGGGGCCAGAGGGCAGACTGTAACCGATCATTAATTAAAATTCTTTCACTGGCGTTCATCTTAGTGACCTCATAAAGAATTAAACCTTAAAACATAGCTTCTTCTGTCTGGTTTTGTTCTTCGCTGTGGGGAATTCATTTTTTTTTAAAGCTTCTGCATAATCTGAATATAGAGCTAGGTCATTTCCTGGCAGAAACATGGGAACATGGCTACTGTGTTTATTTACATTTTTTTATGTGGTCTCGGCATTTTTGTTTGATGGTGTGTGTGTGTTGAGAGAGGGGAGGGAGGAGAAGAGAAAATCGCATTTTGGAGCAAGCCAGGCGTGATGTTTAGAGTAAGAAGTTCAGCATCTGATGGAACTCAAGAAAAGATACAGGAAGTTTGAATAAAATTACAGAAGGGTTGGGGGGGGGGGGGTGGTACAACTTTGTGAAAGAATTATGGCAAAATGAACAGGCCAGGGGTGTCGTGGTAAAGTCACGAAACCCTAGAGCTGGAGGGGTAAATGAACCGATATTTACCTTAACAGTCGTGCATAGGGAAAAACTTTATCACTTCCTTGCAACCCGCTTGGCTTTTGTGCAAACTAAACCTAACATAGTCACTTGTCACAAAATGAGCAAGGGGGGGGGGTGTGGCTTGTACTTGGTGACAAAAAAAGGAGCTGCTTTTCGTAAGCAAGAGCTCGATGTTGGACGGTAACTGTCGGGTGGGCCTGCTGTGTGGACAAGGGCTTGATCGGCTTAGAATTGAAACCTCTGTAGTCACAACTATTTTAAACAGCTGCTCGCTCCGTTCGTAAAACTACAGTAGACAGTTTTTGTGTGTTTATGCGTATAGTTATTTTGTCTAAATTGAGCACGTGATAGCTCTGTTTATTTTGGAACAAGTGAAGGGCTGTATGGAGCATATCGCGCCCGCTTAAACTTGGGCGCAGTTTTAACATAGGGCTGATAGTCACGTGAACATCTGTTTGTATATGTTTCACGCACTGACAGTCGCGTGGACAGCGTATTATGGTGCGCCTCGCCTTGAAAGTATTAATGCGCCCTACTTCTTAAGCATTTCTTTCACCACATGTACGCACAGTTCACCAGGTATCCCTGGGTCGACTGGACTGCGTGGGAAGCCAGAATTAAACCCACGACTTGCAGTATTATATACCTACGGCTCACTGTCGGTTCGACCACCGCCATCTCTTTTATTTCTCTATTTCTGTTCGTGGCTTTTCAGTTGGCCATGAGATAGTTCTTGCCAAGAGTCCGTCACAGGCCGCCTTCAACACATTTCTCCTCGGTTGTTTGTGCTTTTGTCAGTTCCGAGTTTTGTTGTTCTGCTGCAGGGTCTGGCTGATTGTTTTCGCTTGAGAATGATACAGTATTGAGCTCTTTGCTCTTCTGCTCAATAGATGGCCATGATAGCAAACTGTCACAGCTTTCCTAATCCCCGGGCGGTACACAAGATAGAATGCTGCTTTCCTGGGCATTTTATTAGCTCCACCACGATGAAGATCACGTGGACGATGGGACGAAATAATATGACGAGAATTGGTTAAAACTTCTGCTTCAGTAGGATCGAAGAAAGATTATATTATTGTTACTGATGTTAATGGCAGTTCTTAACTATCTTCTTCATGGTCAGTCAGCTATTAGACAGTACAGACTTAAGCCAAGGGGCCATTGGTCAAGAAGAAAGCGCTGCAAATAATTGTTTTATGAATTTTATATCCAAAAATGAATAGCATTGATCAGGGGAAGTGGGGGGGGGGGGGAGGGCCTTACTAAGTTTAGGCTAAGGGCCGGGGTGGTGGCTAATCTGCCTGCCTCTCTCTCTCTCTCTCTCTCTCTCTCTCTCTCTCTTACCTGTGTAATCCTGACAACCTTATTAGATATGAGTTTCTTCATTAGGCTTACACTGATATTGTCATTGTTGTGCTAGGTACTTCTGAACCCCCTCCCCCCCTTTTTTTTTGCTGTAAGCTGTGTATGTTGAGTTCTCTGAATTATAGTGGTCATCTTATGTGTGGGCAAGACCTGAGCTTTTTTATGTTTAAAATGTAAGGGTAAAGATAACCCTGGTATGCCATAGAGGTACCTAGAGACCTGTCAGCACACTATAGAGTGATGTGGTCAGCATCACCCCTGGCCATCTTTCCTTCCCTAGCTAGCATTTAAAAAAAAGCTAGGTACTCAGTTCTGCAACTGGAGCGCCTCAGCCTTCTTCTTCTTGAGAAACTAATACCACTTTGCCACTCTTGCGTTATTTTAACTGTTGGAGCAGCTTTTTTCAGTAGTATATTCACATATATCGCTATATACTAGAATTGTTTGCTTTGAATGTAGCTATTTTTTATAAAAATCCCGTCATTTTTTTTGACCGGTTACATCGTAGTTATATTAATATCGTTGATATTGTATTTCAGTAGTAATACACCTCAGTAATAATCTTCTGCCAGGCATGTCTGGAGTTAGCCTATACATCAGCAATTTCCTCCATCAACGACTTCTTCCATCTTATGACAAGTTGGTAGCCAAGTCCACCAGGCAGTCATTTTGATCCATTTGTTTCCCCATTCCCCCCCCCCCCCCCGATTCGTTAATCAACTTCGTAATCTTTCAAAATGGCGTGTTAACTAGCGTTTCTTTCTTTACAGACCCGCAGTCGAGAGGGGGAGGTGGGGAATGAGAAAAAGAGTTTGGCTTTATGGAAGAGGGATTATGTGCAGCTGTTTCAGTGTTCAAAAGTTGAACTTTTTGTCTGCTGTACTGGGCAGGGTGTTGATGTTTTGATTTCCCCCCATTTTTCTCCAACACAACAGAGCCTGTAGCTGGAAGAGCGCATTGATTTCTTGGAAATGCCCCGTGGGAGCTGTGGCAGAGGGAGAGAGAGAGAGAGAGGACATGCCAGTTTTGTAGAGGAAAAGATCTGTGACCTAGAGCCCATTGTGTGTATGTGTGTGTGTGTGTGTGTGACAGTTGACAGAAACGTGCGTCAGTTCGTAAGTTAAAGCGGACAGTCCGTATTGTGTGTGTGACAGTTGACAAAACGTGCGTCAGTTCGTAAGATAAAGGGGACAGTCCGTAGTGTGTGTGTGTGTGTGTGACAGTTGACAAAACGTGCGTCAGTTCGTAAGATAAAGGGGACAGTCCGTAGTGTGTGTGTGTGTATGTGACAGTTGACAAAATGTGCGTCAGTTCGTAAGATAAAGGGAACAGTCCGTAGTGTGTGTGTATGTGTGTGACAGTTGACAAAAACGTGCGTCAGTTCGTAAGATAAAGGGAACAGTCCGTAGTGTGTGTGTGTGTGTGACAGTTGACAAAAACGTGCGTCAGTTCGTAAGATAAAGGGAACAGTCCGTAGTGTGTGTGTGTGTGTGTGTGTGACAGTTGACAAAAACGTGCGTCAGTTCGTAAGATAAAGGGAACAGTCTGTAGTGTGTGTGTGTGTGTGTGTGACAGTTGACAAAAACGTGCGTCAGTTCGTAAGATAAAGGGAACAGTCCGTAGTGTGTGTGTGAGACAGTTGACAAAAACGTGCGTCAGTTCGTAAGATAAAGGGAACAGTCCGTAGTGTGTGTGTGTGTGTGACAGTTGACAAAAACGTGCGTCAGTTCGTAAGATAAAGGGAACAGTCCGTAGTGTGTGTGTGTGTGTGACAGTTGACAAAAACGTGCGTCAGTTCGTAAGATAAAGAGAACAGTCCGTAGTGTGTGTGTGTGTGACAGTTGACAAAAACGTGCGTCAGTTCGTAAGATAAAGGGAACAGTCCGTAGTGTGTGTGTGTGTGTGTGACAGTTGACAAAAACGTGCGTCAGTTCGTAAGATAAAGAGAACAGTCCGTAGTGTGTGTGTGTGTGTGTGACAGTTGACAAAAACGTGCGTCAGTTCGTAAGATAAAGGGAACAGTCCGTAGTGTGTGTGTGTGACAGTTGACAAAAACGTGCGTCAGTTCGTAAGATAAAGGGAACAGTCTGTAGTGTGTGTGTGTGTGTGACAATTGACAAAAACGTGCGTCAGTTCGTAAGATAAAGAGGACAGTCCGTAGTGTGTGGTGTGTGACAGTTGACAAAAACGTGCGTCAGTTCGTAAGATAAAGGGAACAGTCCGTAGTGTGTGTGTGAGACAGTTGACAAAAACGTGCGTCAGTTCGTAAGATAAAGGGAACAGTCCGTAGTGTGTGTGTGTGTGACAGTTGACAAAAACGTGCGTCAGTTCGTAAGATAAAGGGAACAGTCCGTAGTGTGTGTGTGTGTGTGACAGTTGACAAAAACGTGCGTCAGTTCGTAAGATAAAGAGAACAGTCCGTAGTGTGTGTGTGTGTGTGACAGTTGACAAAAACGTGCGTCAGTTCGTAAGATAAAGGGAACAGTCCGTAGTGTGTGTGTGTGTGTGTGACAGTTGACAAAAACGTGCGTCAGTTCGTAAGATAAAGAGAACAGTCCGTAGTGTGTGTGTGTGTGTGACAGTTGACAAAAACGTGCGTCAGTTCGTAAGATAAAGGGAACAGTCCGTAGTGTGTGTGTGTGACAGTTGACAAAAACGTGCGTCAGTTCGTAAGATAAAGGGAACAGTCTGTAGTGTGTGTGTGTGTGTGACAATTGACAAAAACGTGCGTCAGTTCGTAAGATAAAGAGGACAGTCCGTAGTGTGTGTGTGTGTGACAGTTGACAAAAACGTGCGTCAGTTCGTAAGATAAAGAGAACAGTCCGTAGTGTGTGTGTGTGTGTGTGTGTGACAGTTGACAAAAATGTGCGTCAGTTCGTAAGATAAAAGGGACAGTTCGTAGAGAGAGAGAGAGAGAGAGAGAGAGAGAGTGAAATGACAGAACTTGGTTAGCATCCAGCGACAATATCGACCTTAGGAGGGACAGGGAGATAACCCAGTTCCATTTATCTCTGACGCGGAGAGTTGTCGTCCCTTGTATTTTCGTATGGCCAGTTTTCATGGTCTGACATGACTAACAATCGTTGTCCAACTCATTTCTATCCCCGGCTTCTTAACTGCAGATCTCTTTCTCCAAGCTTTACAAGCGTGAAGCAGAGTCTAAACGCCATGCCAGAGTGGCAAGATAATGCTTTGTGATAGCCACCAACATGGAAGGTTGCCGCGATGTTTTCATTTTTTATCGTTATTATCCTCCGTGTACTGTATATGCGTTAAGTCCAGTCTCTTACACGTTTGTACCGTGCCATCTTTTTTTTCTTCTGTACTTTGACCTCAGTTCTCACTAGCGACCCTGCCGGCCTCCGGCCATTGTGTGGACAAGCCAGTAATCTCCGCTTGAAATTTTTGCAGGTCAGCTTTGGGAGGCACACGGGAAGAACTGGGGGTCAGGTGTTCGTACACTCCCGCAGGGAGTGAGTGGCCATCGTGGAGATGGTGAAGATTTGTGTGCAGAAGCTAGTGCTCTCTCTCTCTCTCTCACTCACTTCCACACACACACACACACACCACACCGCTATTATCAGTCGTTGTGTTCACAGTTAAAACTACGCTCTAAAATGTGCTGTCTTGTTGGGTTTTTTTTTCTCCACGACACGTTATGTACAGTACTATAATCAGTCAACACCGGTTTTAAATCTTGCTATTTAAAGATCGGCTTCAATCGAAAACTGCATATATTGTGAGCAGAAACATATGGAAAAAAAAGACTCTTTGGCGTGAGCATTGATCGTATTTGCTTGCGTGCGTCTATTGTTGTTTTCTTATGGCTGGCGCACGTGTTCGAAGCGTTAGCGCATTTATACTCAACGCTTATCTGGCCCATGTGTTGCATCCATTGCCAGCTACACGTAGAGTACGGCAAGCGAGGGACGGACATAAAGGCAGTGTGAGGCAGTCGTTTCTGCATCACTGGCTGACGGGCAAATTACACATAATTAAATATTACATAAACCTCAGCCCGTCCTTGTTCCTCTCTCTCTCTCTCTCTCTCTCTCTCTCTCTCTCTCTCTCTCTCTCATACATTCTGGCTCAGGTCAGGTGGAAATTATCTAGACCAGCGGTTCCCCTTTTATGTTTAAATGACATATATTTTCATGTGCCGATGGTGGTGGAAAATACGGGGTTGACACTGTATTCCCCAATATACCTTAATGGCAGGGAAACGGGGATTTTACCTTTTACCTATTGAACAGCTTTGGTTTTTTTTTTTTGTAACGTAGAAACTTGTAATATAATATTTGCCTCCTTCTCTAGCTCAGTAAGATCTCTAGGCTTCTTTCATCTGTAACGAAAATGTTTCATTGTGTCGTCCATACGCAGGGCGCAAGTCTTTTAGTAGGAAGATGAAAGCTACAACTTCATCACTGGCTGGTCGTTGTTTGTTGGAGGTGCTACAACTTCATCACTGGCTGGTCGTTGTTTGTTGGAGGTGCTACAACTTCATCATTGGCTGGTCGTTGTTTGTTGGAGGTCATTGTGCTTGTTTGGAGGTCTTCTTTTGACCGTGACATGTTATGAGCTGGCGTTCTTTAGAAAAATGAAATACTGGCATGGTTTCCCTTGAACCAGTCCGGAACATGCGGATAGTAGAAACAGAATGTATACATTACAGTTGGCGAACGAGTTAGTAATGGTAAGATTAAATGAAGCAGAAATGTGCTTCTACAGAAAACTAGGTCATATAACATGGAGAATGAAAAGAACAAATGCTGTGTGAACTTCTCAAAGAACATAGGATGAAGAAGACAAAATACTTTGGCCGTATCAAAAGACATCATCATAACAGTATGCTGAAGACCGTAGGTGGAAGGAAAAATAGCAAGAAAAAAGACGGAGGTCTGGATGGGAAGATAACATACAAGAGTGGACCTAGCCAGGCTGATTGCACCATCAAGGTGAGAAGAGAGTGAAGGAACTGGAGATTCATTACCGCCAGCCTTCATTCGGGAGAAGGCACGTGATGATGACGATGATGATGATGATGATGATGACTGGTAATAGAAAGAGTGTCTAGCAACTAGAAACAGAGAATATATACATTACAGCTGTTTGAATGTGTTGGTAATAGAAAGAGTGTCTGGTACGTATATGGAAACAGAGAGTATATACATTACAACTGGCATATTGACACACACGTTAGAACTGGGAACAAGATAAAAGATATCTGCAGATGATCCATCTATAACTGTGATCTCGGGTTTGTGACATTTTGTTGTTGAAGCTATTCGCATGCTTTGCAGTCATAAAAAGAAATCTCTGTCCCATAGCATATAAAAAAAAAATTCAACCCAAGTGCGAAATCGAACCAGGGACCATCTGAACGGCAGGTGACTGCATTAGTCACTATGCCACCGTGGCACCTAATTATTCATTCATTCATTCATTCATTCATTCATATGTCTCTTGCGGAACTTTGCCTCCCAAACAGCACTCCTGTAGGCCTCTCGGTTGTGAGCAAGATGGCCTGGTGCTGATGCATCCATTTGCAGATCATTAACGATGTTTTGCAGCCATCTTCGCCTTGGTCTTCCTCTCTTTCTTTTTCCCATTATGTACCCTTCCAAGACGTCTTCTCTAAATTATCATGACGTTTAATGTGTCCAGAATATTGAAGTTTTCTCTCTTTAATCCTCTTTACTAGCCAGCTTTCTTCAGTATTAAGCTCTTGTAGTATAGATATATTTGTTCTTTTTTGTGCCCATGATATTTGAAGAACTCTTCTGTAGCATTTACATTCAAAGGCATTTATGTGTTTCTCAGCTGTTTTGTTAAGTGTCCAGGTCTCACAAGCATATGTTGCGATGGGAAAGATGCATGCCCTTAAAAATCTTATCTGTCGCTCTTCAGAAAGTAAAACAACTAAAGAATCTGTGGAGAGGAGCAGACAGAACCACAAAAATAAGATTTTTAAGGGCATGCATCTTTCCCATCGCAGCGCATGTGGATGATTTTGTGTGATTGTTCAGTTTTATCTGAATGAGCTGACGTGATAGTTGAGGGTTTAGCGTACTCTGGTGCCATCACCTTGCAGGTAGCTCTCTCAGTAATCAGTGCTAGTGCTTGGTGCATATTCTTTCTCCTGGGTTGACTGGAACCCCTTCCCTTCCTTCGCATGCTTGTTCGGTATTGATTACACTTCTCTTGAGCTATGGGAAATAAAGGAGTATATGGTAAGAACTGATTTAAAATTATGCTGCAGAGTGAACAAGAACTATATTATGTGCTAGATATTGCCCATCAAAAATGACAGGTAATGAAATGAAAATTTATACAAGCTTTATCTGACAGAAAAAAAAAAATACTCCTGTCCGGGTTTGAACCTGTAACTTTTCTCTCCTTTTTTTTTCCGTACACTCTAATACTGCACCACATTTTCACACAGGTCATAGTTCCCAGGTGAAGATGCCTGAAATTAAAACATAAATCTTAAGGGAAAAAAAAAACCAAATAATGTGAAGAGCATCAAAAGAGAGGAGTGTGTAAACCATGAATCAGAAAATACTGAAACTAGTGTTTGATAAAGTCAAAGGTGTATTTCGAAGAATTAAGAGAATAGTCATTTCAGTTTTTTCTTTCAAACTATGATGTAGTTCAGCTAGCAGGACAGTATGACAAAGCAAATTATGTTATATGACACAGATGCTAATGGTGGCCAACAACAGTGTGTATGATGCTGCTTTAGATATTTTGTTTTCAGTAGATCTGTGCTTGTCTCTTGGGTAGCTGTTTATACATGTCAAGTGATGAGGTTGTTTTATGTATCATATCCTTCAGCACACACTTGAACTTTCAGCTTAAGCTGTGTTCTATGTGTGTGTTGGGGGGGGTGGGTGGGAGTCTTTGTTTAGATGTGGGTGAGAGGTTCAGAAATCAAGGACTTGATGGATTTCTCTCTCTCTCTTTCTCTCTCTCACACATACACACTCACTCACTCTGTCTGTCTTCCTCACAGTCTCTTGCTCTGTGTGTGTATGTGAGTGAGTGAATGAATGAGAGATAAAAGGAAGAAACCAAATGGGCCCGCTCATTTAACACTTCATCCTCTGAAAATAGTTTGTTGCTTATTTGTTCATTCTCTCTCTCTCTCTCTCTCTCTCACACACACACAAAGCATATTTTATATGACACTTCCCAGAATCCACTTACAGTGAGATAACTTACTGAAGGCTGTATGCCAGAAAATGCCAGGACTTGACTCACTTCCTTCTTAACCTTTCAACAACCACTTTCTATTAGTTTTTTAAAGCTGAAAAAGAAAAAAACATGTTTCCTCTTGAGTTTTTACCCAAGTAAAGAAAACTGGGACACTTATCTTGAGTATAATCATCCTCCCATTTTCTTATGACATATGAAAGGGAATGTTCAAGAAGTCTCAAAAATAGATAGACTGAAATGTAGATAGTGAAATAATTTTTTTTTCCCCCAGTATAAATCTAAAATCAAAGATTAATTTTTGTTTGTTCCACCACAAGTCTGAAATCAGAGTACTATAGTCTGCACATGGCACTGTGGAGTAAAGAGAGCACTGTAGATTCAGTACCAGAGTTAAACTTAGGCAACTTAGGCTTCAGAATGTTATGTTTGCCAGTCTGTTGATGTTGTGTTGAGGTACAGTGCATCAAGCTGAATCATAGACATCTTCACCCAGTTCTGGGCTTGGTTGGAGTTTGTGTTTTTCTTCAGCTTCTGCAGCTTCTGATCAACATGCCAGGTTGAATTGAGTAGGTCAGTGTGAGCTTCTAGAGTTAATGTGGCAACACACTTTTTTCTAAGTTAATATTAATTTTTATAGTCTGAGCCAATATAGGTAGCACAACCAGTTCTGTACTGACCAATTCTTTGTTAAGACACTAGTCTTCACATGTAGTGGAATTGCATTGAGTTCATTGAGACAGCCATATATAATTACAATCAACAACACTCAGAACTGTTTCTTTTTGAGACAGTTCTGGTGGCTGTCTATAGGCTAGCTCCATTTCAGTTGAATCATGATCAATGTGTTCCATTAGGTATGCTGCTTCTTCTTCTTCTTCTTCTTCCTCCTCCTCTTCCTCTTCTTCTTCTCCTCCTCCTTCTCTTCCTACTCCTTTCCTTTTCCTCCTCCTCATCTTCCTCCTCTTATTCTTTGCTCAGACATTGTTGCCAGAACTCTGTCACAAACACAACAGCAGGTCTCTGGTTTTCAGCATCGCCATACAGTTTACGTTGTAGGGAGTTGTGTTCTGACTAGGTCTTTTACCTGAGGGAATTTTGTAGCTGGCATTTCTTGAGGATATGCTGTACTTACTGTGTTTCTGTGCCACCAGAACATAGGTCTCGTGAGCTGTTTTCAGTTTGTGGTGTAGATGGTCTTTCAGCCTGCACTGGTATGTTCTTAGCTGCAAGATTCTGCAACCTTTAAGCAGGCAGTCCTCTATGGGCCACAGACATTACATTATTCAGCTTTAGTACTACATCCTCTTCTCCAATGAAGATCTTGTAATTTGAGTACGTAACAAATTAGGATTTCTTTTCTTCTTATTTTGGTTGTTTCTTGAGAGTTTAAGGTATTGTTTTCCATCCTTGCATATGAGTGTTGTGAAAATGTACCACCATCATCATCATTGTCATCATCATCATCATCATCATCTAGTGACATATATCTGAGGCAGGAGCTGGCTTCTTGATGAAAATAGAATTTCTCAAGGGATACAGATTTCTCATGAGAGAAGCTGAGCACATGAAACACTGCAAGTTAAATGGATTCTGGTTTGTCTCATTCTTCACATATTGTTTCATTTGTTTCTTCTCGCTAGGGTTTCACCTGAGTGGCACAGTGACAGAGCCCAGCAACCCATTACTTACACAGCCTGAGAAGGTCTACAAGGTTTCCATCAGTTTTGACAGGTATGCTATGAGTTTTAACATTCACTGTGCTAGATCATGTTATTATGGGATATCCAAGTACAGGGGTAACATATTCTTATCTTATATCTTATATCCTTCCCGTGTAACATATTCTTATCTTATATCTTATATCCTTCCTGTGCTGTTAAATGTCACATAAGGCTCGCAAAGTAGTTCGCCAATTTTTCCTGTCTTCGGCGAGTCTTTCAACTTCATCAAGGGATTTTATGCCTGTTAATTTGGCCTCTCTTAACAGTGACCTCCTCAGAGTTTCACGTGGTATGCCTCTTTTTCTTTGGCCTGTTGTGTTCAACTTGATAGCTTGTTTTGGGATTCTCTGATCATTTCTTCTCATCAAGTGACCAACATATGTCCATCTCCTTTTCCTGATCACCCATGAGACTGGTTGTTGTTCAGTCATCTGTCTTATCTCTGCATTATTCTTAAATTCGTTCCACTTGATGCCAAGTATTTTCCTTAGGCATTTGTTTTCAAAAGAGTCTAATTTCTTGTCTGTTTCTTTAGTTGTTTTCCAGCTTTCGCATGCATAGATGAGGGTGGATATTACATTTGAATCGAATAGTCTTAACTTGGTTTTTGTGCTTATAACTTTTGAATTCCATATGTTCTCAAGATTCTTGAAGATCGATGCTGCTTTTGCAATTCTGATTCTAACTTCCTTTCTAGTGTCACCATCCTGGTCTATGTAGCTGCCAAGGTATGCAAATTGATTGACTTCTTCTGCAAAAAGTAACATATTAGTACATACATAAATATTTGGGCACATGAGAACTCAAGTGTCATACTTCAGAATACACAGTAAAGGTCTTAGTGGCATGTAAGGATAGTTTTAAAAACAAGAAATAAGCTGTTTCTGGCATGCAGTATTAAAAGAGGTTTGCCACTCCAGTTCAAGTGGTTGCATATCAGAAATTCTTGGCAGGTGATGCTGTAGTGGAGATCTTGGCATAAACCAAGTGAAACATAGAAAATACTACAATGAATTTCCTTACTTTTTGAATTGAACTTAAGGAGTTTATTTTTCAGGTGACTCCACCACTATGGGAGACTCTCCAACTCATGTTTCATGGGGTTTACTATGACTATAAGATAGGATTTTTAACTGGTTTTGATATCAATGTGGTACTGATCCTATGTTGATCTGTTTAGTGATCCCAGTGCCCTAATGACAGTGTTATCTCTGATATAGTCATCTTATCTTCCTTGATGACAGTGCCTTCTTTGATAGTCATCTCATCTCCATGCTGACAGTGGCATCCCTGATACAGTTATCACATTCCTGTGGTGACAATGCCATCTCTGATATTGTCATCTTATCTCCTTGATGACATCTCTGATACGAGGGTTGTGCATGAAGTTCAGACACTGAATTTTTTTTTTTTTTTTTACTAAATAAGTAGATTTTCCAGCATCTTGGCCTAGTTTCCTTCAAAGTATTATCTTTATGATTGTATACACTTATTCCAGCAGTCTGCCATTTACGGAAGCACCACTTTGTGAGGTAACCCTCATTTTTGTCTCATAGTGTTTGTTTGAATCTCTTCAACTTCATCAAACTGGCGACTTTTCAGTGTTTTCTTCAGATGCGGGAACAAGAGGTCGTAGTAAGCAAGGTCAGGTGTGTATGGAAGGTGTGGAAGCAACATAATGTGGTGATTCACAAAAAAATCATTTGTTTTGACAGATATGTGTGCAGAGGCATTGTCATGGTGAAAAATTAATTTACCGGTTTGCCGCTTCCCAGAATGATGTCTGTGTACATCGTCATGAAAGCATTGTAGGACTGCTATTTAGAATTCTGTATTCACTGTCTGCCCTCTAGGTCTGTTAGACGTCAGTTAGTGCAAACGATTTTTTGCACAGGTGCCATAGTCTCATCAGTGTGTAAGGTGGATGGTCTGCTTGTGTAGTGGTCATCTTCAAATGATCAGCGTCCACTCTTGAAGCGGGAAAACACTCATTGTCTTCAATCAACTTAGGTAGGACTCACCGAAAGCTGATTGTAGCATTTCATAAGTTTCAGCACCAGTTTTCCTGAGGCAAACTCAGAAATAAGTGCACACATGCTGTTGAATTTTCTTTTCCATGTTGAAATGTGCCAGAGCCTACAAGCATGCATTCACTTGGAGGCTTGTGCAGTGTGAATGATTGAAGATGAGTTAAGATTTTGCATGTATGCTCGGGAATAGTTACTATAACTCATGCCTGGTGCCACTTAGATGTGTATTATGGTTTTCTGAACAAAAATTCAGTCCTCAAACTTTGTGAGCAGCCCTCATATAGTTATATCCATGGTGACAGTGACATCTCTGACATAGCCATCTCATCTCCATGGTGACAGTGCCACTTCTGATATAGTCATCTCATCATCCTTGATGGCAGTGTCATCTGTGATATCATCACTGTGATGACTGTGTCATCTCTTATATTGTCATCTCAGCTCCCTTATAATATTATCATCTTTAATACTCCAATCAATTATAATACAGCATGATAGTAGAAATGCATTTTGCTTATACCTATCGCATGTGATATTAGTGAAACTTTAATGCTGCATTTATCTTTAGTTTGTCAGATATGTCTCATTCAGTCTCCCTTTTGTGCCATCTCCACCATTGTTGTTATTTTTGAACAAATGTCAAGATAACAGTTTATTCATGGCTTATAACAATTTGAACTTGACATTCATCTCCTGCAGCGAAATAGCACACTTTTAAATATGAAATATTACTCTTATTAACACTGCATTCACAGATGCAAGATTACCTCAGTGCAATGTGGATGCAACAGCAAGGACATCTTTTGGTGCCAGCATGTAGTAGCATTGTCTCTGTACAGAATTCGCAAGGCCAAAACTGTTCAGTTGCGAGTACCTATTTCAGGTATGTGTAGACGTAATCTTGTCTTCTTGCTCAGTGTTCAGCAACTTTTGAGATTTTTTTTTTCCTTTCTCTGCAATAAGTTTCAGTGCTTTTGATGTCAGGTGGAGAAAAATAAGAACGAATAAGTGAATCTAAAGCCATTTTGCTGTTGTTTCTCCTTGTGATTGGAAATACGATGCTCTTGATAGTGCGTGCTGTGATGAAGATCTTCTGCTTTGTCTTTGGCATTCACTCAGGAAGAGGTGTCAGTTGCCTTGTGTGGCCATTATGTGCCTTGCAAATCGTTAAACATCTTACCTCGGCTCCATGTATTTTTGGGACAGGGTTCACCTTATTGTGATCCTAATGTCTGTTTCCAGGGACACCACTGGAAGGTAAGAATATAGTTTCTGTCAGCTATGATTCAGCAACCCAGAGGAAGGCAGTCCTCTATGGGCCACAGACAGCTGTCTCATTCAGCTTTAGTACTACATCCTCTTCTCCAATGAAGATCTTGTAAGTTGGTACATAACAAATGAGGATTTCTTTTCTTCTTTTTTTTTTTAAATCCAGGCTCCCGCTGAAAAAAAAAAATCAAGGCTTCTTAAGGAGGACAACTCTGTGCCTTTTTTTTGTGGCTTGGTTGTAGTTTAACAACAGCATTAGTTGGGAATATGATAGATTTGACCTGCTGTAGTTTGTTGGTCTTGATTACAGTGTAGTAAATTACAGGCTAGTAAAGAGGATTAAACAGAGAAAACTTAAATATTTTGGACACATTAAACATCATGATAATCTAGAGAAAACCGTCTTGGAAGGGTACATAATGGGAAAAAAGAAAGAGAGGAAGACCAAGGTGAAGATGACTGCAAGACATTGTTGGTAATCTGCAAATCATCATCATCATCAGCAGCAGGGCATCTTGCTTACAACCGAGAAGCCTACAGGAGAGCTGTTAAGGAGGCAAAGTTCCACAAGGGACATGCAAATGACTGACTGACTGATTACATTGTCACCTCTGTTGGGTGATCATCATCAGTCATCAGGAGGTGTTGCAGATCACACCATCTACTACTCTTGTGTTTGTCCTCTTTGATGGACTTAGGCAGGCCAGGCATTCCTTCCAGGCGCCTCTGGAGATGTGGTGTTAAGTGTTCATATTTTCATTGACCTGTCAGCACGCTGAGGGTGAGAGTGATATTCATGCCTGGTAGCCTTTCCTCCAGATGGAACCAGGTGCCTGTTTCTACAGCTGAGTGACTGAGGTACCACTGGTTGGATTCGAATCATAGATCTTCGCCCTGAGAGGTGAATGCACGTACTGCTTTAAATGCAGAAGCTGTTGGTGTAATTACTTAGTTGACCTTTGATTAAGTAATGTTATTTTTTTAAACTTTACTAGTTATAACTGGTAAGTCATTAGATCAGCTTGAAGAAAATATGCGTGTCTTTCAGCTGATGTTTCACTTTCATAAATCTGTAGAAAGAGAGATCCTAACTGAAACCCTTCTTTGTTGTTTTCAGAGACTCTGCTTCAGATGTCCAGAGAGCAGTTGCAGAAATTTGCCCAGTATCTCATTACAGAGCATCACTCAGATGTTCTGCCAACAGCCCAGAAGATAGCTGACCAAATCTTGCAAGCAGAGTCAGAGATCAATCTGCTTCCAGGTGAGTTGTGGCCATCTGGAGGTCCAGTGTGAGCTGGCTTGTTTGATCTTCATTGCTTACATCTTTTTTTTTTTATAGTAGGTCTGGTTCTTTTTGTCTTGGGAGACAGTACTTGAGCAGGTGGATGTCAGTTGTTGAAGGAGTCTGTTAAGCATCATTTCCCTGAGCAGCTCTTTGTCATGACTGATTCCACTAATATATGATTTTGCATGATCAGCTGTCACACACGGCAGTAAACTGTTTTTCTGTTGCAGAGCCCACAGTTTCATTGTGTTTGTCTCACTTGTTTCTTGTGGGAAATGTTTCAAACTCTAGGAAAGTTTGGCATCTTCTTGAATTTTCTGCAAATTGAAGATTTTTTTATTTTATTCTTTTTGTTTTGTCTGCTTGTTGTGGCTTCTCAGTCATTATGCATTTTTGGCACAACACACACTGCCTTTCAACAAAAGACAGATTTTTCATCTTATGAAAGTGCTGTGTGGCATAAGGTACATTTTGAGATCAATAAGTTTGCCAGTGTGTAAATTTAGACTTTCTCCAAACCCACGTTTTTATAAAAACATTTGTACAAAGCTTATAAGTTCTGAAGGAATAGTTTTGACTAGGAGAAAAAATTATGGGTTGTTTTAAAACTGATTTTTGTTCCTTTTTTTTTTTTTTTTTTTGAGAATAGCATGCTGACATTTTTTTAAAAAATGCAGATGGTTTACATAGCAGGTTTTCCAAAATATATTTAGTTCATGCAAGATTCTCTCTGTTCATGTGAATGATTTTCCCTTTTATTCCCACGTATGATATAAACTCATATACGATAATGTCATCATTTATAATATTTTTTAAAGTGCTCTAGTGGTGGGAATAACATTAGTAGATAATTTATATGGAGCCACTTAAACTGCAGTTGTTAGATGTGTGCACCGTTTGGGGAGCAAAATTTGAGATGTAAAACAGCTTGCTACTACCATAGGGAGATCTTCATAAATATATTTTAGTAGTCATTGTAGTGAGGGGCATTTCTTGCCTTAATACATGCATTGTTCTTGATTAGAGGTATTGTGAAGTGCATTTCTTGATTTCATATAATAGTCATATCAATATCAGCAGAATTATTTCATTGTCATTGAAGAACAGCTATATTATTATTATTATTAGGTCTTTTAGAAAATAAAAGATTTTTTTTTTCACTGAAATATGAAAAAAAAAATGGAGTGGAAAAAATGAGCTGAAAAAGTAAAATTAAATAAATTGAAAAAAAGGAATGGTAAAAACTGTACTACAATCTACACTGGAGCATGTGGCTTGGTTGAGGACTTAGGCATCATTTAGAACTGATAAGTAATGGTTATGATAGCGGTGATGTTGATTTGCTGGATTTTTTGTTTTCCTCCGTCATTTCCAGGTGCTCCAGACCCAACAGCAGGAGCATCGGTTGATGATGACAACTCTTGGCATCTTGATGAAGACCAGGTCAAAGAACAGGTCCGAACATTTCTCTCACAGGGAGGCTACTCAGGAACATCCACACCGCTACACTCGATGTTTGCCAAGGTGAGTTTAGGAAAGTGGGGGAGATCACTGCAGATCAGAGATATCAAGCCTTTATGGCTCTGAGGGTCTGAAGGTAATATGTGGAGAAGATTTTGTCATATAAATGTGTCTTTGCAGCAGTCTTGGATAGCAGTCAGTAACCTAAGATATATACAGATGACACCATGCTGATGAAAGAGAACAGCTCACGAACCATAGGTGGGGCCAGATCATCATCAAGCTACTGGTGGCAGTAATATATTCAGGAAGTGAGAAACATGAACGAGGAGTAGGAATAATATTTGATGAACAAACAACGAGGACATTTGTAGGATATTTGAACATCTCTGACCGAGTCCTGCTAGCCCAACTGAAAGGACAACCAATAAACATAAATGTTATACAAGTGTACGCTCAAATATCTGAAAGTTCCGAAGAAGATGTACAGCTATTTTATAATGACAGAGACAGCCCTAAAACCTAAAACACACAGTCACATGAAGTTACTTATATATTATATTTTAATGCCAAAGTTGGTAAAGGAAGAACTTCAGACATCATTGATGACCATGGACTGGGAGAGAGGAATGACAGAGGTAGTAAATTAATTGAATGGCAAGAATACATAGCATGGTTATAGGAAACACACAGTTAAACAACATCCTCGAAGACTGGCAATGTGGTGCAGCCCAGACAAAAAGACTTTTAACTAGACAGACTACATATTAATCAACAAACGATTCCGGGAGCATTACTGACAACAAAAACCATGCCAGGAGCCAACTGCAATAGTGACCATGACCCACTCTGTGGAAAAATTAGAATAAAGCTAAAGAAAGCAGGCAGAAAAGTGAGAAACATTAAACTGAATACAGAACTCCTTAAAAATGACCAAGAACTGTGAGAACTATACAAAGTTATTATAACAAATAGATACAGTGCAATAGCTAAGATAAATACTATAGATGAACAATGGGCAGTGTTAAGAGATTCTATCCACCAAACTGTTAAGGAGATAATACCACCAAAAAAAAGAAGCCCCTAAAAACAAATGGATGACAGAGACATCTTAGGACTGATGGACAAGAGGAGGAGGAGTAAAAATAACCAAGAAAAATATAGCAAGATAAATAAAGAAATAAGATGTAAATGCAGAGAAGCAAGAGAAGTATGGTTAAATGAATAGTGCAGACAGATAATATGATAATACAGACAATATAGATAATACAGATAATACAGACAATACAGATAATACAGACTCTGATAATATAGATAGCAAAAACATGCACAAACAGATTAGTGAACTCACAGACAGGAAAACAAAATATACCACAGGATGCCTGAAATCAAAAGAAGGTAAAATGTTAATGAGAAAAGAAGACATTGTGGATAGGTGGACAGAGTACACATATATGGTGTAAATATGGAGGAGAAAGACCAGAATTAACACCAGACACTGAAAAATGTGATGGACCACCAATACTTGAAGATGAAATCATAGATGCCATCAAACACATGAAGAAAGGAAAAGCAACAGGGCCTGATAATATAACAATAGAAGAAATAGAGGCACTAGAGGAGACAGGAATAAAAATAATAACCAAGTTACTGAATGACATTTACAACAGTGGTTATATGCCCAGTGACCTGCTTAAATCCACATTTATAGCACTACCAAAGAAACCAGGTGCAAAGGAATTTGATCTCCTCTGGACTATCAGCCTCTCATGTCACATAACGAAGCTACTTGTGAGAATCATTATGAGAAGAACAAGGAAAAAGATAAAAATGGAAATAGCAGATGAACAGTTTGGATTTGTTGAAGGAAAGGGAACACACAATGCCATTTGATATGCCAGAACCTGTCTTCGCTGCCTTTGTTTTCCAAGGGAAATCCCTGGTACCCAATTTCTTTCTTTTTTTTTTTTTTTTTGAGGCTGTTGGTTGATGTGAAAAAAATTCCATCTGAGTGCGGAATCAAAACAGAAAACCTTCAGATTGGCAGTGAGTGCACTAACACTTTCACCACCCCACTGTTTTTATATATATGTATATAGTGAAATGCGATTTATAAGCTTAATATTGGGGGGGAAAAAACATTTATTGAAGAAATGAAGAGAACTTTGTCATTGGGAAAGTAAATGCTGCAATTGTATGTAATTTGATCAGCCTGGCCCATGAAGAACCTTGTTTGACATTCCTCATTTGCCTTAAGTCAGGCTGATAACAAGAAGTTAAAGAGTCTTATAAATTTATTGATTTATGTCTGTCTGCCAGGTTCGTGAAATGTTACGGGCCAGGGACTCTAATGGTGCTCGTATGCTGACGCTAATGACGGAACAGTTCCTTGCTGATCCTCGCCTGTCATTATGGCGTACCCAGGGGACACCTCTTACAGATAAATTTAATCAGTTCTGGGATGAGCTAGGTGAGCATCTAAAATGGCTGTTAGTTTTGTTTTTCAAAAAAAAAAAAGGCTTCATAGAGGTAGTGGTTAAATGGTGACACAGTTTTGGTTCCATATTGGTTATGCTGATTATGTCCGATGCCCGTAGGCTGTTGTGCCTCACCATTCCATATATTCCTTGGTTGTTTCCAATCAGTTTAGTCACCTTCCCTTTCTTATGAAATCAGATTTTTTTTTCCATGACATCATCTCCTCTCTCCCCCCCCCCCCCCTCTTCTTCTGTTGATGTTTCACTTTCCAGTTCTTTAACTTTAACTCCTGCCTTCCATGTGAAACATCCAGAGAGTTTTGGGTGTCTTTTTCTTAGTTCTTTTAATGCTGTCTTATAAATTCTTCATTTATTGTACTGTGTGGCCAGGATATATGTTACATCTTTCTCCAGAGCCACATCTGTCACACAGATATGTTAGATGCAGCAGGAAGTTGACAGCAAACCTTCATTTTCTGCCTAGGGATAGTACTTGAGTGGGGACAGGAGTAATCCAGCAGATAGTCAGCAGCCTTCCATGACACTCAGCAGCGCTTTGTTAGGGGGCATCTTTAACTACACTTAGCGGTCCTGTGTGTTTCTGATTCTTGTGCTATGGAAACACAGAAAAAAAAAACCCTGGCATATAAGGCACAATATGAGGCACACCAGGTTACATTGTTATCAAGAGTATCAGTATTTTAAGCAAAAACAAGATATTCATGGTTTTAAAAACAAAAAAGCATTATATCGGTTGAACATCTAAACTCAAAATGTGAATGAGTGAAAAATTCAGTGGACTTTGGTTAGTAAACTGCGAAGAAGCTTTACATTTTCTATTTCTTTTTATGTGAAGAGATTTCTGGCTCATTCCAAGTAGTTTTATATGTTTTTCAATGGTTATGTTCCTTGATTTGTGATTACATTTTGACTAGCCCTCTTACTTAGATAATACAATATTTGACAGGTAATAAATACTGATTTATAATAATAGTAAATTTACTGTTAACATTGTTGCAGCAGTTTACATCTTGGCAGCAAAGCATGATGTTTGTAACTATTGATTCCCAAGGAGAACCAGCTCATGCAGTTCTTTATGTCAGTACAGATTTTTATGAGTGATCTTCTCTTGATGGTTGCAGGGGCCCTCTGGGTGTGTGTGGTCCTAAACCCCCACAGCACAAACCAGGACCGAGCCCAGTGGCAGAAGCTGCTGAAGCAGTGGGTGGTGTGCCCTGTATGCCCACTGGAAGATGGAGAGGTCAACCTGCTCAGTGATATCACTACGAGAGGAAGTATTCGAATGAGAGGTGTGTGTGTGTTGGTTCATTAAGGAAAATGTCTGTATCCTAGTTGTTCATTATTTTCATATCCTGACGAAGATGTATGTGATATATTGTTATTATTACTTTTTTTTAAATTTAACCACTGAGCCCCTTTAGTTTAAAATAATCATTACTCGTGTTCTTATTTTTGGACCAATTAGACATCCTGTGACACAAGAATGGAAAATTAGAAATAACATAGAAATACACATGCTATTCCAGTCTCCATTTATAACTAAAAAAAAAGTAAGGTAAAGGTAATCCTGTCATGCCTTAGAGGCACATAGGGATATGGTGTTAGTGCCCATATTTTCCTTGACCTTTCAACACACTAGAGGATGATATGGTCAGTATTACGCCTGGCCGCCTTTCCTTCCCAGACTCCAGAAGAAGTCAGGTACCCATTTCTACAGCTGGGTGACTGGGGGTGCATCTGGCCAGACTCGAATCCCCGACCTTCGCCATGAGAGATACCAGTGCACTAACCACTTCACCACTCAGACACCCCCATTTATAACTACCATTATGAAAAATAATAGATTGAGATGGCTTAGACACTTGGAGAGTATGGACGAGAATAGACACAAAAGACGGCTTATACAGAAGTGATAAATGGAGACAGACCAAGAGGCAGACTGAGACAGTGGTGGTGTGACAACCTGGGAGAAGACCTGGTAGGAGAAGACTAAGAACAGAGAGGAATGGAGACATGTCTCGTCTGCAGCAGTGAGCCACAGCGGCTTGGAGTTCTTATAGTATCATGAATCAGTATTATTAACAAAGACTTACTGTTCCACTATAGCATCATGTACTTGTTTATATATCTTGTTTTGAAAAAAAAAAAATGCTACTGATGAAAAGTTAAAAAAAAAACACATCTTGGAAATAATGAATATTTAACAGTCTTTTTTTTTTGTTTTGTTTTTAATAATGCCCCTATAAGAGGCCTTTTTTTTGAGAAATAATGTATGTTTAATAAGTCTGTTGAAAATAATGTGCATTTAACAGTCTGAATAAAGGAGCAAAGGCAGACCAAAAGAGACATTGAGAAGAACAGTGGAGAAGATGTTGAACGAACAGGCAAAAGAGGTGAAACCCTTATGGAAGCCCCATATGGCACAGGCACCTGAAGGCTCAGAGAGATAGAGAGAGAGATGTTAATGTGTTAATACAAGTACCAACCAGTAAGCTAGGGTTGACTAAGAAGCGCAGCTTTGTTAAATTTGAAGGTGAGCTTGAGTTGTTTTACTTTACCAGGGTTTTCTAGCAGCTCCAGTCAGAGCAACCAGAGAACAGTGTTGCATAATGCCCTGGAGGCCAGTGAGCTTACTTGGAATGACAGTCACCTGCAGAAAATCCTGGCTTCGGACATGTACTGGAATGCAAACGAGGTCACAAGTGATAACTTCGATAATCATGGTCTTCCACTTTGGAGAGGCAAGTGGTTGTTTAAACTCAGACTTGGAAATATTTGTTTTGTTTGTAATTGGGTTTTCATGTAACGACTAATAATTTTTTTTTTCTTTTAACCTGCTTAGTGGTTTGTTTCTGGTGAAAGAAAAACATGCTGAAAACATTGCTTGGACACCGTGATGGCCTCCCTCCACTCATTAATATTAATTAAAGAGTTCCCATAATTGTTTTTAGAATCTTGACATCATTTCATTCGCTCGCAACAACACAATACTACCTTGGAAGTTACTTGGGCTTAATGCTGCGTATGGGATCAAAACCGGGTTATCCCATATAATGTTTGGGGCTAACGATTTTAGCATGGAAAATCTGACCCAACCTGTATAACATACGAGGTTAGTGCCAGGGACCTTAAAAAATCACTCATACAATTTGTAAAGCATAGTATCAAAGCATTTAGATATGCCTGAAGTATTAGAACGTTTGATTTCACCTTAATTTTAAATTCTTTTTTTTTTTCTTTCAGTAGTTTCCTTTCCTTTTTTTTTTTCTTCATTTTTCATGAAATGCATTTTATTCTTGCGCATTTCCACATTTGAGAGGTATTAGTTTTGTGCTATAGTTTTTGCTTGAAGTCATCATGTGTGCTTCATAGTGTAAAAGTGAGTCCACACATTTGACACCCTATGTTTAACTCTTTCACTACAACACTGGCAGTGTTGATATATATCTTGTACATCTGTGCAAAACAGTGCTCAGAGTGATATTTAGGCACAGTGTAAATAAAAGTAGCATATTTCCAAATCAACCCATCTTTTTAAATTACAGAATAAATTCTTTTATTTCTACCAGAATTTTTCATCAAAATTTATTCTGACAAAGCTGGGGGTGAAAGAGTTAAGTTTGAAGGTAACTGTATCTTACAGTGCTTCGATGGTGCATTCACACATTATGAATGGGTTCAGCTGTTGTGACAATTCATTGTCACTAGGCTGATGTAGACGTATTGCCCAGGCCATGCAGGAGTCTGAGGCGGTGAGGCAGCCGATCATGTTGCAGCAGATGTGATTCATAGGATGGACATACTGAAGTCAGTGGCCGAGGACCTGATGCAGGAGGAGGATGGACATGTGTTGATATGTGGAGGATGAAAGACTCTGAGGAGGAGAAAAGGAAGAAGCAGATGGCTGGCTGATTGCCAGAACCAACACAGATATTGTTCACTCTCTTTGGTGGTTGCTGAAGCAGAGAGCAGAGCACATAATGAGCGTGGCCCCAAATGTGATGATGCTAAATCCTGGATTCAAGATTCAGTTTGTAAATTATATTTTTCTGTATTAAAAGCTGTATCATATTTTTTTTTCCTTTAGGCATAGACACTTTTATACTTGTTCCAGCATTAGAAAGCAGGGATTTTATACTTTCTTCAACATTTTAATCAGTGTGTAGACTAATATTCTGAGCTGATAAGACACAGTTCATGGGTGTATCAATTTTGTTTTGTTTTTATAACAATCTCTCTTTGCACAGAGTACATCCCAACAGCTTGTGCCAGGGTAGATGCTCTTAGGTCACATGGCTACACAAAAGAAGCACTGCGATTGGCTGTTGCAATTGTCAGAACAATGAAAGTGGCTCTAGTGACTAACAGTGACATATGGAGCAACAGTCAGGGATCAAGTGAGTATTCCAGAGAAACATGAGCATTCATTTTCTTACCTGTAAATGAAAGTATGACTTCTCTGTTCGTTATTATTATTGGCAGTTAATACATTCTTTATGAGGATGACTGAATTGATAGTAACAGTTTCTCAGACTGATGGCACTGGGTTTCACCTTCAGAATCATCACCTTCCAGTTACAGCAGCTGTAGAAATGAGCATTCAGCACTGTGTGCTGAAAAATGTCATAAGGTTTCTTGGCAGTTGTATAGAGTATATTAATATTCAGATATTTCTCATTGGAGTTCTTCCAAGGATCCCGGGAGATAGGACCATCTCCTGACCTGTCTGGGGTGTAGTGATGATAGCTGCTAAGTATTTAACATGTTTTTGTTTTATATTCTTTATTTGCGGTTGCTAAACTGCAGTAATAGTGTTACTACATTCTGTAATTCATTCATCATTCATTTGCATGTCCTTTGCGGAACTTTGCCTCCCTAACAGCACTCCTGTAGGCCTCTCGGTTGTGAGCAAGATGGCCTGCTGCTGATGCATCCATTTGTAGATCATCAACAATGTCTTGCAGCCATCTTCACCTTTGTCTTCCTCTCTTTCTTTTTCCCATTATGTACCCTTCCAAGATGGTTTTCTCTAGATTATCATGACGTTTAATGTATCCAAAATATTTAATTTTTCTCTCTTTAATCTTCTGTAATTACTGTAGAAAAATATCCTTGTTCTTCTCATTGGAGTTGAAATTATTGTTCTCTGTTAGTGTACAAGGTGTGTGTGTGGTACATAATGAGACTGATTCCATTAAATTCGATTTGTTCAGGATATACTTACATATACTTAAAATTCCTAAAAATAACATCCTTGAGCATCAGTACACTGTTGTCAGCGGTTCTGCCACATGTTATAGCTTGCCTGGAAGTCTTGAACAGGGATCTCCTTCAAAGCACTCATCACGGCAGCTTGCATATCATTAACGGTCCCAAAATGATGGCCTTTCAAGCTCGGTTTGAGCCGGGGAAACAAAAAGAAGTCGACCAGGAGCAAGTCCAGGCTGTAGGGCACAGCGTTGCCACGATTTGTTTCGCCAGTCTCACTGGCAGTGATACATGGCTCGGCGTATTGTCATGGTGAAGAACTCGGGTGTTGGTAATCTCCAAGTGGATGCGCGCAACTCTGTTCTTCAGCCATTTAAGCACTTCCACATAAAATGCTGCGTTTACCATTAATTGTCCAGGTGGTATGAATTCCTTATGGACAACACCTTTAGAGCAAAAAAAAAAAAAAATGCTGCTAGCAAGATTCTTCAGCTGCCGCGCTTGGAGTGAAACTCCTCCCAGCCAATGAAGAAAGTGCAATTAGGGTTGCCGTGTAGTGCCACTGTGAAAAGGTGATGGAAAGGATAAAGTGAAGTTTAATCAGTATGTCCAGTAGTCTCGTGACAAGAGCTACTCATACAATGGCACCTCTGCTCTAGAGGCCGGCCATGTCCTATATAAACACATACTGGTGAAATATACCTAAACCGGCTTAAACCAGGGGTGAAAATTGATGACTACTCATGACATGATACCTCCATTCTAGAAGTCGGTCACGTCCTAAACACGCCCATACTGGAATAATACGCCTAAACCGGCTTAAACCAGGGGTGAAACTTACTAGTGGTGAAGATCCGTCCTCCTGGACACAAGGTCCGTCCTGGTCATAACTAGGAAGGGTATTGGCCACGACCACAAAATGCTGAAGTCGGAGACACTGGACCAGTGCAGTCTATATAGGCAACCACCTCTCACCCGACGGGGATATATGCGTATCCTAATCACACTGAGGTTTTCCGTTGAGAAAGTCCAACGCTGGACTGAATGGGCAACCACTTCTCACCCGGCGGGGATATACTGATATCCAAAATATGTCGAAGTTTTCCAGTGAGAAAGTCCAACTCTAGATTAAACTGGTGCAACGAAAACCACAGTGTCACGCAATCTCGCTTCTGCGACCCACCGAGAATACAGGCCCAAGCCCTGCAATACTCTGAACCTCTTGTGGTCCTATCAGGGACCACAGGAGTAAATTCAGTGGGATCACGGGGCAGTCTTGGTGGTAGATGTGAACGAAGAAGAAGAAGAGTCAAAAAGACAATGAGCATCAATTTCATCTTAGGTTTGCTTATTTGAGCCTTCTTTGATTGAGGAGACTCGGTAGTGTGCTGCTTAGAGCTCTGTTTTTTTTTTCATTTCTGGATCATACTCAGAGACCCACGTTTCATCACCGGTTATCACTTTCTCCACAAAATTAGATTCACGCCTCGCACGGTCCAAAAGCTCACTAGAAATCGACACACGGTTTTTCTTCTGTTCGTTGCTCAAGACCTTAGGAACCAATTTGGCAGAAATTTTCTGCTTGTGCAATTCTTTCATGATGATTTCATGCACAATAGATTTTGGAAGTCTCACTTGATCTGCTATCAATCTAAGACTCGGGCGTTGGTTGTTGTCCAAAACCACTTCCACCTTATCAGCATTGTTAGAAGTGTGAGACGTTAATAGGCACCCTGTGCCTTGTTCATCCTCGATGCTCTCTTTTTCATCGTTGAATGTCTTGTGCCACTGAAACACTTGTGCTTAGCAAGCTTCTGGGTCGCAGATATTTCAAGTTTAACACAAAACTTTATTGCCTATCGCTGCTTTACACTCCTCTGCATTTTGACTGTTATGCGACGCTTAAACATCTGTCCACTTTGCAAGCAATCCACACTCTGTAAAAGTTAAGAGCCAAATGACAAGATATCAGTCCTTTACCTAACATCCTCCACTTACCTTAAGGCCTGGAGAATCCCCCCCCCCCCAGCCCTGCTGATTTGATTGGCTGAATAAAATAAGTCTCATTACTAACGGACACACCTTGTATCTGTTAACATTCAGGGGAGCATAAAGTCTTTCCCTGATTTCAGACATTTATTACACAAAAACTGTGGTGGTTACAGACATGTGTTTCTTTGCAAATTTTGCCTCAGTTCAAAAAGTTGTTTTTCCTTATTTGTGCACTTTAACATGTTCTCTGTTTGCTGCCCAGAAAACAACCAAGTAATACTTAGTTTCTTGCCATATGTTCTCCAGCATTTCTTTAGTTAGTCACTGGTACTAAAACTTCCATTATCCTTGGCTTCAAAGTTTCAGTATTGGGAATTTGTAAGCTAAACACTTTGTATACCTGTAATAGAATATGTCCTGCTTTATACCCTAATTTGTAAAAAGTCAAAAGGGGGTAATATCTGGTGAATGTGGTGGCCGTGATGTTGTTCCATCCCTCACAGTCCTTCAGTGTGGAAAATTTGCATTCAAGAACTGATGAACAACTAAAGCCCAGTGTCACAAAAATGTCCACGACTGATTCTAACTGAGATGCAGCATTAAACTCCAGCATACTCAGATTAACATTACAGAAATAATGGACTCTTAATTAAAAAGAGAAGCCCAGTAACCTTGTTGTGCATTATACCACACAAGACATTAACTTTTTTTGACTGTGAAAACTAGTCATTGCAGTGCTACCTATATAAGAACAAACTCATAAGGGTTGGCCTACATAAAGCCACAGAGTTCATGTTTCTATCTTCCATTTTCTTTTAAGATTGATTTTTTTTCTTAATTTGGGAAGGACTTTATGATCGCACTGTAAATTTAGCATTTGTGTTCTTCTCATGATAAATATCATGTTCTTATTTCATTTATGATGTATGTTTATCGAGCTAGACAACGGAGACTATTAATTGTTTTGACAAGTTTTGTATTTCCAGAGTCTTTTTATTATCTAATAAGCATGTTGTATTTCAGGTGTCTTTTTATTATCTAATGAGCATATTGTATTTCCGGTTTTTTTATTATCTAATGAGCACATTAGTTAAATGTTAAAAACTATATTAGTTTTTTCAGCTTTCTGATAACAAATAGATTCTGTACATTCTTTTGCCTGTTTAAGTACTGAAAGCAGTTATGACACACATTTCTTGTTGAGGATTCATGTTCCATAAGGAGGTGAAGGTTTAACTCATACTGAGTGCCCTGGTTAACACAATGTATAAAATAGGAAAAAAGTAGGAGCAGCTTTATTACTTAACGATTACAAAGTTGTGACGCTTCGGCGTGAGCCTTAATCATACAAAAACATACAGGACGAAGAAATAGAGGAGATAAAGTATAGATTCACATGAGTACTATTTTTAAAAAAAAAATTTTTTTTTAAAGAGTACTTAGCTGTAAATTGTAAGATGTGACTTGTCTGGTGGTGTGTATCAGGAATTGATTTAGTAGAACGTGGAGATTGTTTAAATAGAGACCTGTGACATGTGGTTGGTGGGTTGTAACTGGGGGTGGTGGATGGGGAACCAGAGAGGGGAGAGAGAGTAATACAATATTGACCTAGATAGGAGAAGTTGAAACAGACGATTGGGGAAGAGGGGTTGCAGAGTGATGGTGTGAGGAAGTTTGAAAAGTAAAAAGGGGTGGACTTAGTGGAGAGGTACTATAATGATTGAAGAGAATGTTACATGTAGCTAAACAGCAAGTTTAACTCATGTGGCTCCAGCATCCCATAATTTTGAATGCAGCGGTTCTCAAGTGCCAGGTGGCTTGTGTTATCTGCGTGACATTGTTTGATGGCTGTTACCAGAAAATCAGATTTGCCTCTGTGGTTGGGGCCATTGAAATGATTTGGGACTGGTTTCAAAGCATGCTGGGCGATGTACAGATATTTTTGCATGCGGTCCCCTAATCTGAGGCCAGTCTCACCAATATATGTTATCCTGCATCTTTTGCAAACGATGACATATATCACATTACGGGACTCTCATGTGAATCCATCATGAAGAGTGAGGATAGTTTTGGGAAAGGTGATTGTTTTCGTTTCCCAGACTACCGGGCAGGTAACGCAGCGGGGGCGGTTACATTTTCTGGTGCCAACATATGTAAGGCTCTGCTTCAAGTGGCTGTGGATGAAGATGTCCGTAAGGTTTGGCTTATGTTTGTATGCCAATAGGGGTGGATCAGAGAAAATGTTGCGAGTGTCAGAGTCGAGTTGGATTAGTAGCAGATGACGATATAAGAATTTTCTTAACCATCTGACCATGCGGGTGGAAAGGCAGTACTAACTTAACTCTATCAGATGGAGTAACAGGCTTTTTTCAGTATTCATAAACAAGGCAGGGAAAAAAAAATTGCTAAAGTGCACCATTGACTTTCAAAGGAAACTAATCATTTAAAATCAAGTTAAAATGCTTCTTTTCTTTTCAGACTTCTCTGTCATACCTATTGGCAGTTGTTGATCTAATGTGCTAACTGTCAAAAAAAAAAATGGAAGCTATTACCATAGATTCTATAAGGCTTAGCGTAGGACAAAGTTGGTCTTTTTTTTTTTTTCTGTTGCATTTTGGTTCTCTGCTGGCCATTTGAAGCATGAGGTTTGTTCATTCTTGTGTGTAATTTTAATGTGCAAAGTTCTTATGTAATTCTGCATAAGACCGTAAAACTTTTGTATTCCTTAGAAACTGTCAATACTTGTACATGCTCCATACACACTTGTGGTCGCCGGCACACACCTTGCAACACAGTTGGCTGGATTGGACATCCACTGGACCCAATTGGAGTCCTCTTTGACACTTTATGCGAAGCTTGCGTGGTCTCTGATGACGTTTCACAGGGTTAGTATTGGTATTGTAAAAAATTCTTCATATTCTAGGAGGAACCTAGTCATGGATGTTTTTTTTTTTTGTTTGGTGAGTATTCTATCCACAGAGAGTAAATTGTTGATAAATTGCTGTAAGTTTTTTGTTACTGCATTACAGGATGGCACACGAATAAGTCGCCTGCATCTCTTGGCCTGCCCGCAGAGATGGGTGGCTTTTTCCTTGTGCCACCCTGTAGATTTCAGTTTTTGGTGTGATTAAATGTAAGATTTGAACTGAAGGTGTTGATAAATGTACAGGAGATGTTCATGAACTGAATGTATCAATAAATGTAGGATTTGAATTTAGGGGTATTGGTAAATGTAGGATTTGAATTGAGGGGTGTTGGTAAATGTAAGATTTGAATTGAGGGGTACTGGTAAATGTAAGATTTGAATTGAGGGGTATTGGTAAATGTAAGATTTGAATTGAGGGGTATTGGTAAATGTAAGATTTGAATTGAGGGGTATTGGTAAATGTAGGATTTGAATTGAGGAGTATTGGTAAATGTAGGATTTGAATTGAAAATATCTGCTAATGTATGATTTGAACTGAAGATATCTGTAAATATAGGATTGAGATATCTGTGAATGTAAGATTTGAATTGAAGATGACTGTGAATGTAAGATTTGAATTGAATGTGTTGACAAATGTAGGATTTGAATTGAAGGTGTCTATAAATGTAAGATTTGCATTGAAGATGTTATTAAATGTAGAATTTGAAATGAAGGTATTGATAATGTAGAATTTGAATTGAAGGTTTAATGTAGAATTTGAATTGAAAGTATCAAATATTGATAAATGTAAGATTTCAGTTGAAGATATTGATAAATGTAAGATTTTGATCGAAGGTATTGATAAATTTAAGATTTCAATTGAAGACATTGATAAATGTAAGATTTCAATTGAATGTACAATTAATCTAATTTTACAAAAGTTTCCTACCAAGTTTAAAAAAATTTTCTCACAGAATTTTACAGTCGTCACCTCAGCAATGAGAGCATCAATGAGAGTCGACGAAGGTATCAGCATGTCAGCATACCAGGTGCTGCCGAGCATAATCAGACCTACCTCACTCTGGCCTATGAGGTTGCCTTAATAGGTAGGAGCTCATGTGTCTAGTTGAAAGATTTCTTTTTTTTATCATATTTTATTTATTAAAGTGGACAATCTGTCTGCCCTTTTCCACTCCATAGCTGTTTGCATTTGTTGATTTGTTGTTTTTGTCTGAAATGCTAGATGACCAAGTTAGCTTGTCCTTCTGTTCAGAGAGGCTTGCACAAATCACTACTGAGGTGTCAGACAGCTGTCACGGCTTGTTCATTCCCTAGAGTTTATAGGAAAATGTGACAAGCCCTTCCCAGAGAGTCACAGTTTTGGTTTCACAATAAGGTCCTCCGTGTGCATTACTTGCTTCATTTACCAGGCTCTTGTGAGTCAGCCTGTTTCAAGGAACACTGGAAGAGTGAGATAAGGTCTTGACTAGCTGAGGTTCATCAGGTCTGACATCAGAGTGGAGATTCCAGCTTCTTTCCCAAAATGATGCAAAATTTATCTTCCAAAATGGACAAAAACATAAACAAGAGAAGCCCTTTTTTATCACTAAAATTTGTTGAATTGGCTGTGACATGTTGATTTTCCATCAAGAATTGTCTTCTGTGTGTGAAATTAAGGATGCTTCCAATAAATAGAAGTTACTGCCTGTCATTGGTTTTCCTGTTCTTGGCATTTAGTAGTTTCATTCAAGGATAATCTTGCTTATCTACATCTCAGCGCTGATAATCTTGTTACTGGAAATTAAGATTTTGTAATCTGTCTTCCTTAGGTCTTGGTAGCATCCACTCTTTTTCTGTTACTGTCTGTTTTCCCTAGGTTTTGGCCAACAGTATATAAAGCCATGTGATATCCACTCTCTTCTGTTATTGTCTGTCTTCCCTAGGTCTTGGTCAGCAACTTATAATATCATCCACCCTAATCTGTTATTGTCTATCTTCCCTAGGTTTTGGCCAGTAATGTATAATGTCAACTGGCATCCACTCTTTTCTGTTACTGTCTTCCCTAGGTCTTGGCCAGCAACGTATAATGCCAACTGGCATCCACTCTCAGGAAAAAGCATGCAAGCAGGAAGAGAGGCTCCTTGCTAAACTAAACACCATTGAACTGGACTCTACACTTTTTCATGTTCTGAAGATGGAAACATTGTTACTATTGGAAGGTGAGAACACTTATCCACGCCATGGTTTAGTATTTCATCTCTGGTTCTGAATGGGCCTAACTTCAGATGCTGATATGTAGATAAACCCAAGAGTGAGTCTGCGAGAAGTAAAGTGAGATAAAATTGTGAGGTGTAGAGAATAGGAACACAAGACAAAAACACCAGGAAGCAGTATTGGAATAAGATACAAAAAAAAAAAAACAAAAACAGATGCAGGAACATGTATTCATGTATTGCAGGACATTTCTCCACAGACTAAAAAGTCAAAATACAAGTTACATCCTCACGGTTCTTTGATAAAGTAGATGCCCTTAGGATATATCGCTACACAAAATAAGCATATTTTTTTTTTTAATGTGGGAGATATTCTTGTAAGAATCGATGATATGAGATGCCTTCCTGCCAATCTTCTGGCATCCCATATACTTCTGTTAGATTTCCAAATGTATGGACTGTGTCCTTTCATTGTGACAGTCAAAAGAGAATTGGTGAGTTATAGACAAGACGCTTTCTCCATGTTACTTGTCCAGAAAAAGCAGAAATTAGTTGACCTGCTTCGATATTATCTGTATCACTTGCTCAGGAAAAGTTGGAAATAGCCCACTTTCTTTGAAACCGTCTATAAGTAAGAATATTGCTTGCCCAGGAAAACCGAGAAATGGCACATTTTATTTGAAACTGTCTATAAATAGGAATATTACTTGCCCAGGAAAATCAAGAAATGGCCCAATTTATTTGAAACTGTCCATTATGAATAAGAATATTACTTGTCCAGGAATATCAAGAAATGGCCCACTTTCTTTGAAACCATCTAGAAGTAGGAATATTACTTGCCCAGGAAAATCAAGAAATAACCCACTTTGAATTGATACTATCTGTAAATATGAATATCATTTGGTTAGGAAAATCAAGAAATAACCCACTTATTTTGATTTCATACTGTCAGTGAATATGAATATCACTTGCCCAAGAAAATCAAGAAAGAACCCACTTTTTCTTATATTGTATGTAAAATATGACTATCTCTTGGTAAAAGCCAAAAAAAAAAGCAGCAAACAGGGGCCGTTAATGCTAGACTACACACCTAAATGTCACTGAGAATCTTTTCAGTTTACAGCAGTAAATGTTTTTTTCGTTTCTGGCTTCTAACACAATGATGAGTGTAGATGTATGATTTTAATGATTATTTTCATGTATTGTTTTCCAGGGGGTTCATGGAGTGGTCTGGGCATAGGGATCCATCCTGAGAGCTACCCGATGCACATGTTCGCTCACTTCCTTTTTCTGAAACTGGTGAGCCGAGATGAGGACCTGGCATATCAAGTTGGACTAAGAGCCATGAGGTCATTTCCATATTGCCACTCTTATATAGAAAAGGCTAAAATCTCTAAAACACTCTTGTGTGATTACTGTGCATGTGGCAACTATAATGTATTATAGAAATATTCGTTAAAAATGTCATAGGTTATTTGATGTGGTTGACTATATGGTATCAGATCCCAACAAAGAGCAGAATGTCCCATTCCTCAGAAAGCCTCTATGATCATATTTTGACTTAGTTGGATGTTCATCATAAACCAGCTGCATTGCAAGTACATATTGATCTGTTGTCTAGAAGAATGTTTGCCTTTGATCAAGAGTTCATGTTGAGGGAGTTGATTTTAAAATGTTTGTATCCATTCCTGTGCAGTGTTGCAGGGGAGAATTCTGTCACTCTGATTGACAGATATCAGTAGTTAGTATACTGAACAAAGGCTCTCCAATGTCTTTTGATCAGCAACCAGAACTTCACTCCCTACAGTTGGATACTACTGCAGGTTAAGTAACCAGATATTACTACAGGTTAGGTAACCAGATATTACTGCAAGTTAGGTAACCAGATATTACTGCAGATTAAATAACCAGATATTACTACAGGTTAGGTAACCAAATATTACTGCAAGTTAGGTAACCAGATATTACTGCAGGTTAGGTAACCAGATATTACTGCAAGTTAGGTAACCAGATATTGCTGCAGATTATGTAACCAGATATTACTGCAGGTTCGGTAAAGGATCTAACAAAGAAGCAAATCAAAGCTTCTGGATAGTGAGCAGGTGATTTTTTTACCAAAGAAGCTCAGCTAAGATCAGAAGGATTCTTGTTAGAACATGCATTCAGTCTGTGCCTGGAAAGCTGAGTAGAATGTCATAAAAGAAATGATATGAATTTGAACAAGTATTAAGTAAGAGCTTCTCATCATACAGAGTATCAGCTTAGCATCATCACTTACAAGGAGTATTTTAAACATTAAATGGCAGGACAAGATCAGGAATGAGGAGGTCTGGGAAAGGGCAGGACAAGAACCTATGAACCTACAAATCATGTCTAGGAAGTGGAGGTGGATTGGCCACATTCTGAGGAAACCTGACAGACAGGTACTGACATGGAAATAGAAAACGAGGAAGATTTAGACTTACTTGGGAAAGAGAAATTATGACAGTGCTCAGAGACAAGGGATACACATGGAAGAAAGCAGAGAATAATTCCAAGAACAGGGATGACTGGAAAGCCTTTATCCATGGCCTATACTCTCAAGGGAGTGAAAGCCAATGATGATTATGATGACCATCACTTGGAGTTCAATTTAGTGTTTGATTCTTATGATACACATTAATAAACCACCTGTTTAGCTGAATCCTCAGATGCCTGAAGAATTGATGGATTAATAAACTTGATTTACAGATAGTTTCATCATGGCCTTACCAATTGTCTTTGATATCATGGAGTCATTGAATTAACTTAATGAATGAAATAAACAAAAGTGGACATAATTATAACAATATCAGTGTTAAAATAAGAACAGTTAACAATAAATTATGTTAGTAAGAACTCATAAACTCTTAATATATCATGTGAGTATTACTTCCCATCTGTCTTTGTAAAATCTTAGGATTCACCATTTAGTTGTAAAAAATCCTGGATGTACTCAGAATGTTATTCTTCATTTTATGTAAGACCTTTTTATTTATTTTTTTTTTCCCCTTCTTTTAGACTTCCAATCCTAGAAAATTTGGATGATGCCAGTTTGGAAGACAGCGTCAACAATGCAAACATGCTTACCCGTTTCCCTCGCTGGTTTATTTTATCACACGTCGAGTCACAACAGTGTCTTTTGGCATCGACTTTGCTGGAAGCTGCCAAAAGTAGGTCTCATTTTTGCCACAGAACATGAGAACTTTATATGTTTTTTAGCAATTGAATTAAATCTTCATTCATTAATGAAGAAAGAAGTAGATACTGTGGAAAAAAATAAAGAAAAGATAAAGTGAGGGCTTGAAGATTGAAGGTTCTTTGACTTTTGTTTTACTTTCTTTCTGTTGCTTTCAGATTTTCTCCTAGTTCAAGTGATTTTGTACATTTAGTTCTTTGTTTTTATTAATTTTCATGCATGCTTTCACAGTTTTTTTTTTTTTAATGAAAACAATGCATCAAGAAATGAATGAGTATTCAGTATTAGGTTCTTGGTATCATCACGAACAAGATACTCCAGTAGTCACTCCATCGCCTGTGCCAGTGAATATCACAAAGATTGTTCATCGATTTTGCATCAGTTTTTAATGAGTCACCCAGTGAAGACGCCATTTTAGAAACTACAGCTACAACGTTTAAATGTTTTTTGGTTAACGTAATGAAGATTCATCCCCACATCTTCACACATTATAAGGTTTTATGAAAATGTTTGTTTTATCCATGTTTTCTGATTTTAGATTTCTAGAGAACTGTTGATAAAATGGATTAAATGCACATTATTAAAAAAAACCCCAAAAAACAGCTGTCAAATTTTCTCAGTGCTTGGCATACAGTACATGATATCTTTTTGTTAATTCACCAAGACATAGATCACATTACACTTTGATGTTTTTTATGTGTGATCTGAACAGTTTTATCTTGTATCTCACCAGATAATATCCAGCGTCTGCAGTCAGTGCTGGACTGTGCCCAGCGCCACATTCACAGCTCATCCCAGCTCTTTCGTCTTGCCCAGGACACTTTCAAAATAGCGTCGCCCCCTGATGGACCCAAGTACATTCCTGCTCTCAAAGCTGCCTTTGAGCTTGGACTCCAGGTACTGTTTTTTTTTTTTTTTTAAATTGTAACTGTGACTTTATGATGAGAGTTGGGTGTATCACCAGAACTTTGCTCTTGTGACAAGCAAAAAGCACCTTTGTTTTTTTTTGGTCTTCTTGTCCTGCTGTGTCATTTTATGTGTTGGAGTGTGGTGGTGGTGTGAAGACGCTGTCTGTGTGGGAATCAGTGACCCATAACTGATGTGCTAGCGTCAGAGTTGACAAACTATAGCGGACCAAGACCTTGTCCTACCACTCCATTGGTAGCCCCAGTAACGGGTCTAGCCTGGCTAAAGGGGCAGGAATTGTCGTGGTACCCATGATAGTGGAGTCAGCTAAAGAAGTATTGCACACCCTCTACTTTTTTTAACTCCACTCAAAAAAAGGTAAAATTCCCGTTTCCATGCCACTAAGGCATATTGGGGAATACGGTGTTCGGCCCGTATTTCCATAACCTTCGGCACATGAAAGTGTGCTGTGGTCAGTATCACGCCTGGTCGCTTTATCTTCCCAGATTTCTCTGGTACTCATTTTTAGAGGTTGGGTCAACCCCGGGGCCTTTTTTAGCTGTGTATCAGAAAAAAATCCCACTGCTGGGACTGAACCTGGTACCACCGGATTAGCAAACCGAGCGCCTAACCATTCGGCTAACCAGGCCACCAGCTGCACTCAAGAACCGAAAAATGGCTGCTATAACATGCTTCCAGGCGGACACGATGCAGCGTCTCAGCATCTTCACCACATTGTCTGAAGAGAACACCAACACACAATTCAGGGGGGTTAATTTTTTTGACAACAAAAATTTCCATCTCTTTTTTTGGGGTTGTGCATGTTCTGTCTCCCTGGACATTCTTCGCAGCCAGTGTTAAGAAAACACAAGCATTGTGTTGTAGCAAATAGACACAGAGAGCTACACAAAAAAAAACAGGAAAAAGTGTAATGCTTCTCAGCTAACTCTTCACCATGGGGACCATAGAGATCTCTGACCAAGCTGAGATAGTTAGTGGGAGCACCAGTCAAGAGGTTGGACAAGGTCTTACCAAGCTATGGTTCTTTGGCTGTGATGAAATTCTATTATGGTCATCTTTGCTCATTGTCTTATAGTCCCAAAAGTAACATAATTTCTTTGAATACGGAAAGCCACCTTTTTTTTTCTTTTTGCTCATAAAAATAATTGTCAGACATTATGAGGTGCTCACATCTTATTCTTGTGTTGTGCATTCAGGTAAATGATTTTTTTTTTTTACTTTAATTCACAAAAAAAAAGGTGATGAGAATGACTCTGATGACCTTGAACTGGCGTAGGAGGGAGATGGTGAGGTGGATAGTGACATGTGCCACAGAGGTTGGCGTGGAAGCTCTTCTTTCAGTCATGCAGTCCTGGTATCAGTATTTTGCTCCAGTGGAAGCTTCCAGTAAGTGCACATTATCTCTTTATGTTGCCTCAGAAAAATACCATGTCATAGTTTACGTGTTATTTTCATGAGTTTTGTTTTTTTTTTTAGGTTATTTAATTCTTTGAATTATTGTAATCTGATGCTTTAGTTTCTGTAACTAAAGAAGTGTGTCGTTGAAACTTTGTTTGTCCTTGTGCCAGAAGAACATCCCTCAGCTTGATAATACTCACTTTTATCTCCAAACCTTCCTTATGGTTTATTGAGTGACATGCTAACAGACAATTACTGGTAAATTACCAATTAAAAAAGAGAGAAACTGAAACTTTTGGAGGTTGTCAGTTGCGGCAACTGGTTTATATTATCAAAAAGCTCAAAAAAGCAACCAGCGATATTGGATGGACTAACAGCAATTATTGAGGAAAGACGCTGGCGATGGTTGGGACTTGTGCTCCGAATGACTGACAACTCACTACCAAAAATAGCACTAAGATGGATACCACAGGGGAACAGAAGGAAGGGTAGACCAAAAGAGACATGGAGAAGAACAACAGAGAGGATGTTGAGCAATAGAGGGGTCACCTGGGCAAGAGCGGAAAAAAAAGGCAAAGGACAGGCATTTGTGGAAAACCCTTGCAGAAGCCCCATGTGCCCTGGGCGCTTAAGGTTCAGAGAGAGAGAGATATATTGGATGGAGGATAATTGGGCCAGTGGACTGATGATGCCTAATTTGCGTGGGGGCTGAATCAGCCAGTTTTCACTCTGGTTCAAAGTGTTAATATTTTTTGTAAAAATTTAATTTTGTGGCAGAATGCAGTAAGAAAAAAATTCACACAGATATTTACTTTCTGTTGATGTTTGTAAATATGTTTATTGAAGAAAAAAAAAAGCACAAAGTTCAGAATTGATAAGACCAGTATTTCAGAAGTACTTCATGCAAGGTGAAAGACAAGTACAGTTATACTGGTTTAAAAGAAAAACCCCAAGAGCAACCACTAGTTTATGTTTGCATTTTGGGTTAGAATCCATTTAACAAAATTCTTCTTCTCCAAAGTTTGAACTCCTTGCATGTTTATGGCAACAGCTGGCAGTGACAGGGAGTCCATATTGTTGTTGAAACAGATGTTAAGTGAGATGAATTGTATGCTGGAGTAAAAAAAATTAATCCTATTTGCTCCTGTAATCTTTTTTCACTCCTACAAACTATATGCATCCAGTAACTTCATGGAGTGTTAAGAAATTGGATTTCTGATATCATTTTCTGTGGAACGAGCATGATAGTCTGCTACTGAGATTAACAAAAGCATAACATGTGAAGTATTTTATCATGACAGATGCACATGCATAAAGTTTATCACATTCACTTGTACTTGTACGAACTCCCTGTAACTGTGAGCTGTTGTTCTTTGCAGCTGATGCTGTAGAGATGTTGAGGCACAACATCGTATTGACATGGGAGTGGGTTATGGCAGCTACTTTTTTTAGTCCCAGAGTACAGCTAAAAAGCAGAGGATATGCAATGCTTCTTTAACAGACTCCACCACAATGGGGACTATGGCGATCCCTGTCCCGTTAAACAGGCTAGGCCTGTTTCTGGGGGTACCATGGAGAGATGGGACAGGGTCTTGGTCAGCTATGGGTTGCTGATTACCTTATCGGGCATCTTCACTCCCATTTATCACATTCAAAGCGTATAAATGAGTAACAATAGAAGGAAGACAAAATTAACATTTTTACAATGGTCTTGGTCAGTTGTGCTGTTTTTTGCCGTTTCAGAAAGTCTGAGGATTGTATCTCAAGATTGTAGTCCATGTTTGTTCTTCTTCTTCATGTAACAAAATAATGAAAATGGGAGAAAAAGATTAGATCTATTCTTGTTGTTGTGCTGCGGGCCCCCCCCCCCCCAAATCTAAGTAATGAAATGGTTAATGCTCTAGACTCTCACAGCTAGAATGATGATTTAAATTTGGCCAGAGGAGCCCCAGCTGTGGATATGAGTACGTGGCTCATCTTGAAGCTGGGGAAGTTAAAAAGTAACCAGGCACGATGCTGACCACTTTATCCCCTAAGTCCCTCTGTTATTTAATAGGGTTGCCTTTTTGTTTGTTTTTTTTTTTTAGTCCAGATATGGCAGACCATTTAACATTTGTAAGACTGAAAATAATTTTTCACCTCAGTATTGCATAGTTGTTATCGCACATGTGCCATTTTGGATTTTTAACATCTAAACTAGAACCAGATAAAAATAATAAATGAGAAAAAAATGAAAACTGTTGTAAATTTTAATCTGTGTTTAACCTGCATATAGTTAAATTGCTCTAATAGGCAGAATGCTTGCGGCTATTTAGATCAGTGTGAAATCTGCCGTGACCCAGAAAATGAGGCAGAGAAATATATATATATATTATGGTTGATTGTGGAACATTTTTTTGCCACATATTTGCAGTATATATATATATTTTTTTTTTCCTTGGAATCATACCTTTGGGAAACAATACATCTGATATTGTTCGATCCAATAGGGAGAAAATATACATAATACTACTTGCTCATTTTCTCACTTGTGTTCACTTCATTTAAGCCATATGTTTGATGGAGTGTACTTAACGAACGCAATAAAACTATTCAGTTAAGCATGCTTAATGAAGCCAGCTTAACTGATGAATCATACTTAATGAGTTAGCTTTGTTGGGTGAAGTACAGTTAATGAATTAAACTATTTGTTTTATTAAAACATACTTAATTAACTGTATTTTTTATCTTATATCCTTCCCGTGCCGTTAAATGTCACATAGGGCTCGTAAAGTAGTTCGCCAATTTTTCCTGTCTTCGGCGAGTCTTTCAACCTCATCAAAGGATTTTATGCCTGTTAATTTGACCTCTCTTAATAATGTCCTCTTCAGAGTTTCACGCGGTCTGCCCCTTTTTCTTCGGCCTGTTGTGTTCCACTTGATAGCTTGTTTTGGGATTCTCTGGTCATTTCTTCTCATCAAGTGACCAACATATGTCCATCTCCTTTTCCTGATCACCCATGAGACTGGTTGTTGTTCAGTCATCTGTCTTATCTCTGCATTGTTCTTGAATTCATTCCACTTGATGCCGAGTATTTTCCTTAGGCATTTGTTTTCAAAAGAGTCTAATCTCTTTTCTATTTCTTTAGTTGTTTTCCAGCTTTCGCATGCATAAATGAGGGTGGATATTACATTTGAACTGAATAGTCTTAACTTTTTATGAAGCATGCTTATTTAAATTATGTAATTGATGAAGTGATATTAAGGACACTAATTTGCACCATCTGTTTCATGGAGCTTAGTAAAAAATTTAAACTGTATGTTTGATAAAAGAATACCTAATGAGCTGACTAGGTTGCACTTTTCTTCTTATTAAAAATTTATTGATGTAGCATAAGTCAGTGAACCATTTTTTTCAGGCACTCTTGCGATGACAGTGATGTCCCCTGCCACAATGATGCAACTGAGTGCTACTTATGCCCAGCAAGAGGAGCTGGCCCAGTGTGCACGTACATTAGCACTCCAGTGTGCAAAACGGGACCCCCAGAACTGTGCACTGTGTGCTCTGAATTTGTGTGAAAAAGATGCTGTAGCATTTGAAACTGCATACCAGATAGTAGTGGAAGCTGCCACGCATGTCATGAACTCAAGCCAGCTGTTTACCATCGCTCGTTATATGAAACACAGAGGTCATCCATCTCAGGCTTTCCGGCTGGCCCTGTTAGCAATGAAAGGGCTGCATGTTGCTTACAACCAAGACACTCACCCTCTGATATCAGACATCCACTGGGCCTGTGCCCTGGCCCATTCTCTTGGCCGGGCTGAGCTGGCCAGTTTGGTTCCAATCCTAGTGAAAAACATTCAGTGTGCAACAGTTCTGGCAGACATACTTCGCAGGTGCACGATCACTGCTCCTGGCATGGGCTGCCTGGATGGCAAGCGAAGGACTCTAAAGCTGCTGAGTTATGACAAAGTTCCGCTAAAGCAGCTTATGGATCAGACCATACTGGCATATGTCCACACTGCACACTCTCGGCTCTCTCATATCAGCCCCCGCCATTACGCTGACTTTATAGACTTCCTTACCAAAGCCAGGGAGACGTTCCTGCTAGCCCAGGATGGTCACATACACTTTGCCCAGTTGATTGAGAACATGAGGTTGGCGTACAAGGGCAAGAAGAAGCTTATGTTTCTTATCCACGAAAGATTTGGCTTATAATGCATTACCAGCTGTAGCCTGCATGGAAATGTGGATATAAGATTTGTATGTATGTATGTATGTGCTTCTAATTTACAAGTGTTTTGCTGTCCATGGTTTTATATGGGTATAATAATGAATGGTTTTGTTTGTAACAATGGATGGTTTCATATGTTTGTAATAATGGATGGTTTTATGTATTTGTAATAATGGCTGATTTTATATGTTGTAAAAAAAAATGTATGCTGGCTCTCCTTTGGCAAATAAAACACAGAAGAGGTAGAAGCTGACAAATTTGAAAGAAACGAGATTTTGTTTTATTTCTCTGGAACTGTAAGTTATTCTATGCAGCCACTGCAGTGAAAGTATCAAGGCATTCATTGGGAGAAAAGACCAGTGGCTTGTGGTGAATTTTTTTTTACAGTTCCAGGGTGTAGCTAAAGTGCAGAGAGATGCAATGCTTCTTTCACGGACTCCACTGCCATGGGGATTGTAGTAATTCTTGTCCCATTTAGACAGTCTCAGCCTGTTATTAGAGGTGCCAACAGAATTATAGGACAGGGTCTTGCTTTATCCGTGGTTCACCACAAGGGTTGTTGAGCTCACAATAGTAGATAACTATAAGAGAACACCATATGACTGTTAGAGATGCAAGCAGCCTCCTTCCCAGGGAACACCTGGCCGTAAGCTGTATAGACAATGGTGTCTTCTGATGGCTGCCTGCTCCCTAAAAAATGGACAGGTTCATATCTCTACTGTTATATTTGTCTCATATATGCTTTTATTTGTTGGAGTTTTTAAGTTTGCGTTTTCTACTCTCTATGTCCCATCTGCCCATCATTTTTGTATTTATAAATCATGTATCTCATGTTGCATTTGTGTGGCCATAGAGATTTACTCTGGATAAAGTTAGCGATTAATGTAGTTCAGAAGTGACGCAGGAGTGATGGGAATAACTTCACATAATTGTGATAGTGATAACAGTGGTAATGAGTTGGCCTTCGTAAAGGTGATATCTTCATATTGTTCCTTTCATTTTTTAAAAATATAGTTTTGTAATTTTATGTTCGGTGAATTTACTTGGTCAGAAATTGGATCAACAACAATAATCTTCAAGTTTGTTCAGTCTCATACATCCACTTTTAGTTGCCTGAATATTTTTTTTTCCCTTTATTTATTTTTTTTTAAACGTAGGAACTTGGGCAGTCTCATACACATGGGGCTGGTTTTTATGTGAACCTCTGTTTATCTTTAACACGCTGGTGACTGAGTGTATAGTGTGTTCTAGTGCACCCTGCTTGCAGGCAGGCATTCTATAAATTCTGTAATAGTTCCCTGATGTAATAGTGGAATTGTACATGAGGTACCCAATTTCACAACCTGTTTCAGGTGGTACAGAATGAGAGCAGGTAATCATCCCACTGCTATCACATGAGAAAGCAGTGACATGTTACTGTACTACACCTGTGCTCTGCCTTGTCATGTTTCAGAATTGTTCATTCCTTGATTTCCACTCAGGCAGATCTTAAGACGAATAAAATTAATACAGATTGTGATTCTATGTAGGTTGTGCCATAATTTGTTATTTTGGTTGGGGAGATGAATGTTAGCATACATTTTTTTGTAGTACAGAACTGAATTCTTTATTTGTATGAGCCAGTGAGGCTGGTTGTTTCCACTTGGTGCAGCCTGTTTTGTTTGGCATCTGGTTCCTAGTTACCTGCCATCATTTTTCTTTTTCATTTTCACATCGTTTGTGACTGCTCTGATAATGATCTGATGCTTTGTAGCTCGTCACCATGCCGCATATGGTTTCATTTAGATTATTTGTATATTCTCAATCTTTTGGTCATTTTAAAACTTTTTGTTCATTCATTTTTTTTTTTTTTGTTATTTCATTTCTTTCTGTTCCCCCTCCCTCCCCCCGAATCCTTCAACAGTGTTAACTGAATGTCTTCTGAAGTTTTATACTGGCCGAGCAAAGAGGCTGTGGACAGCTGTTAAAAATACTTTTATTACTAGGCAGATCTGCAGTAAATGTTTCCATATAAGCCTGTGGCTTGCTGTTTGTTTTGCATAAGATGCATTTATTTCATTATTTGGTTATATCAATGCTTTTTCTCATTTTAAGCATTTCTAGATGTCCTGTTAAGCTTATAACATATCACAAAATATCCATCTATGTTACCAAGCATTATAGGTATAAAATAAAAACCACATGCCATACAGTATCCCCAGAGCTATATGACTGGCCTTGGATGTTTTCTGATTGCTGTGGTTGTTTGTGAGGAAGACCTCAACTGCCCAAGGACAATTTCTCAGTTTTTTCATGAGGAGGTTTTTTTTTTTTAATAAGTGGTCTTACGTTTGTCACATCATTCATATTCCTTTTTTTTTCCCTATTTCATACTGTCCCATAGTTTATCTTTTTATGGATTATAATTTCAGTCTCATTTAGCTTTTGTCACTCAGGATTCAGCTGTTTGTGAGGATGGAGGCTGTAAACAGCTTGTCTGGTTTATTTCTTCTTTTTTTTTTTTTTTCTATGGACATTTTAACATGGGACACTTTTGGTTCAGTCTCAGTGTGACATAAAGAGTTTTTTCTTACTTTGTTTTTTAACAGCTTTAAGAAACTCTGAAATTCTTTGTAAATATTTTGATGGGCACATCAGATATTGCTGTGTCCTCTATACATAACAGTGGAAGCGTTAAGATTTTATCGTGTCAGTTATTTAGATGAGCTGTCAGGTCAGGTCATGTGCAAGGTATAGCTGTTGTCAGCTGTTAACAGAATGCTGTTTATGAAGACAGGCATATTTCTCTTTTCTATGGCTGGCAAGGTCAGGGACATGGTCTCATGGTTGAGGGACTTGTCTGTGTTGAACGTTGAACAAAACCACATAAGCTGGATATATTAAAATTCAGTTTGTATCCGTGCCTTGCTTCTTTAAAATTTATCCCTTTTGTTTTTTTTCAGTCTTGGCAAATTTAGATGTCATAGTGAAAAACTTAAGGATGGATTGGTTTAGAGCAACCACCAAGTAGAGGTTATTGTACTATCTTACATTATTTTCTGTTTGTTTATATCAAAATTTGATTAGATAAGCCACCAAGTAGAGGTTATACAACAGCGTGCTTAGTTACCATAGATGATTTTGTGTTTAGTTACTGGTATAGGAGGGTGTTTATATTGTACAGTTGTTTCTAGTTACTGGTATAGGAAGGTGTTTATATTGTACAGTTGTTTCACTTTTTCTAGTGCAAGTCAAGAGGATTCAGATTCTAAAAATTAAATCTTTCATGAATTTTTTTCTTTTAGGAAATGGGATTTGAGGATTCAAGTTTTTAAGGTGCGCATGTAAAAAATGGTGAATCTGCAGGTGAAAATGAAATAACAGTCGAAATGTTAAAGGCTATTAACAGTGACAACATGAGACAACTACAGAGAATGTGTAATAAAATTTGGAAAGAAATAAAGGTCTCGTCTAAATGGAAAAAAAAAGAGTCATTGTTAATAATACCAAAACAAAGGCAACCTTAGTGACTGCAGTAATTGGAGAGGAGTAGCCTTACTATCAGCTGTGTCAAAAGTATTTTGCAAAGTCATTCTGAATAGACATAAAGATACAGTAGATGCTGCAATAAGAGAAGAACAAGCAGGATTTCGAAAAGGGAGAAGCTTTCTCAACCAGATCTTTACTCTAAGAATAATACCTGAAGAACATATTGATACGCAAAAAACCATTCATCCTAAATTTTATAGACTTTAAAAAGGCATTTGATAGCATACACAGAGATTCATTGTGGAGTATTTTAAGACTATATGGAATACCATCATTAAGGATCTCTATAATGGATATATTTGTGCAGTCAGCATGGAAGAAGGAATGTGTGAATGGTTCCAGATTGAAACAGGAGTGAAACAAGGATGTATACTATCTCCCTTGCTTTTTTGGAATTGCCATAGACTTTATAGTGAAAAAATCCTGCACAGGTAAAATGGGCATTGATTGGCATGAGACTCAAATAGAAGATCATGATTTTACAGATGATGTAACTCTTATCAGTGACAATTCCATGCAAGAAAAACAGATAGCCTGTCTTCACTGGCTAGCAAAATAGAACTTGAAATTAACATGGACAAAACAAAAATAATGAAACTTCCTGTTAATCAAGAAGGAAAAATATACACGGAACATCTGTCATAGAAGTGAACCACTCTGCATACTTCTGCATCTACCTAGACCAGGATGATGATACCAGAAAGGAAATTAGAATTGCAAAACCAGCATTGACCTTCAAGAATCTTGAGAACATATGGTATTCAAAGGTCTTAAGCACAAAAACCAAGCTAAGATTATTCAGTTGAAATGTAATATCCACCTTCATTTATGAGGGGAAGTCACTAAGTAACTCGCAAATTGAAATGTTTTATCAGTGGCAGTTACCAGGTAGTATTTAAAAATATCTTTAGATAGTACCATCATCCAACTTTATAATAGTTGTATGCAGGGGGCGCTGGGAGTTACATGCGCAAAGCAATAACAAAATGGCTACCCAACTGTTAGTGTGTACAAAAGAAGAACAGAGAAGTGTAGTGCGATTTTTGTGGGCTAAAGGACATTCAGTTGAGGGCATTCATAAGGAAATGATTACAGTTTATGCTGAAAAGTGTTTATCACGTAAAGCGGTCTAAGACTGAGTAAAAGAATTTTATCAGGGATGCACCGAAATTGTTAACAAAGTCCAACTTGGCTGTCCTTTTCTGCATGGAAGGTAATGCTGACATTGTTCTGGGATTATCAGAGAGTGTTGTTAACTAAGTTCCAGAAACACGATGACAGTGTGAATTCTGTATCGTACTGTGAAGTTCTGTCAATGCTGTGGGATGCAATTCAAAGAAAATGTCCTGGTCTGATGACTAGAGGTGTGCTTCTCCTTCATGACAATGCTAGACCACATACGGCTCGGTTAACCCAAGAGAAAATTAGCCAGTTGGGTTGGGAAGTTCTTGAACATCCACCCTGTATTCCTGACTTAGCTCCAAGTGATTTTCACCTGTTTGATCCATTGAAAAACCACCTTGGCGGGAGAAGATTCTCGAGTGACAAGAGGTGGAAACAGAAGTAAAAAAATGGTTCAGAAATCGGACTCCCAATTTTTACGCCGTGGGTATTGCGTCACTGATTACACGATGGGACACATGTATCGATGTTGGTGGCGATTACGTTGAGAAATAGGGGAATAATGTAGACTAAAAAATTTTAACTTTTCAAATTACTTTCACATTTAATTTTTTTGTAACAGGCATTTGCGAGTTACTTAGTGACTTCCCCTCGTATGTATGTGAAAGCTGGAAATCAGCTAAAGAAATAGACAACAAATGCCTAAGGAAAATACTCGGTATAAAGTGGAACACATTCAAGAGGAATGCAGAGATAAAGCAGATGAGCGAGCAACAACCTGTCTCATGTGTGATCAGAAAAAGGAGATGGACATATGTCAGTCACGTGATGAAAAGAAACAGTCAGAGAATCCCAAAACAAGCTATCAAGTGGAACACAACAGGCCAAAGAAAAAGAGGTCGACCACGTGAAACTCTAAAGAGGACATTGTTAAGAGAGGCCAAACTAGTAGGCATAAAACCCCTTGATGAGATTGAAAAGCTCACTGAAAACAGGAAAACTCTATGAACTACCATGCGAGCCCTATGTGGCATTTAATGGCACAAGAAGGATGCAGGATGTAAAAAAAAAAAGCCAAATGCAAGATCTTGTGCTTGATATTGCATTATGTCACGAGCTCATTACTTTCCGATTTTGTATTAGACTGTCCAGTGTCATTAATGCTGTCTTATTTATAGTTGTCACATTATAATTTCATGCTTTCTGAAGCTGGTGACATGACTTGATGTATTACAGAAGGTCTGGTCAGATGAATTCATTTTTTTGGCCATGGCAGCAGCATAAGCGAGTACAAATAACCTGAAGTGAGCAAGAGCCCATCTTCTACCAGAAGCCTCATAAATAATGGAAGATTAGTTTTGAAATAAACAGTCCAGGATCTGAAGTTGCTAAGCTTAGGTACAGTTTTGATCATGTTCACTGTTAGGACTGTCATGTAACACAAGCCTTGTAATACATGCATGAGTGTTGAATGACAATGGGCAACCTGCAAGGATTGAATTTTCTGCTGTGGTTAGTAAAGACAGCAGTTTTAATCATTAGCTTTGCAGTTAATACGCTGTGACCATAATCTGACATGATGTATTTAAGAAAGTATCGAACAATTGATGGAAGTGAGAATAGAAACAGACATGAGTCAGAGCTGATTCACTCACATATAAGAGATACAGGGGGGAAAGTAGTGTAGTTTGGAATTTCATTGCCATAAAGTGTAAACCAAGGGATATTTCTTAATAGTTATATGTTGAAGTTGCATGTTTACACTGTCATGTCGTGGTATTATGTGCATACGTACAGCTATTATTATGTTTTAGTCATTACAAATGTTTTTTTTAAACCTCAGATATGTTTGGATGGTACTGCTTTTTTTTTTTTTAAAATTGGCTGCTACTCAACATGATATGTGCTATTTATACCACATGACAAATGCTGGTTATGCCATGTAACAAAATAACATGCTGCAGAGCCCAGTATGCCTGATGTTACAACTTCACATTTTTTTGACATTCATGTTTGTCATAGTTTACATGTAAGCAGTTCTTTTCTTGTGGCAAGCTGTTCAGGGACTGTGTAGCACACTCTTGTCATCAGCAGGTTCTGAAATTATGCAATCTTATGAAGTTTGTGAAGACCTTTACTTGGCTTGAAGGATATTTAGAAACAAGCTGTTTATTATGTCGTCTAATGATTATGTGGGTAATGTGTTTCCATTGGAAAACAGAAGAGGGAGTAATCTCATGTGTATGTTTATCAGCTTTACTACTGGTGCATTCAGAGTCCTCAGATCAAGGGAAAGGTGACAGGAAACTCTTATTAATAAGCATAGGAGAGGAGAGGTATGAAAACATGTTTTCCAGATAAAACATCATCAGGGGTTTGTCTTGCTTCAAGAGCACATCATCTCGTAGTCAGAGACTACTACCATTTCCGTGAACATCCTGTGGTGGTTTGTCTTGCTTCAAGAGCACATCGTCTCGTAGTCAGAGACTACTGCCATTTCCCTGAACATCCTGTGGTGGTTTGTCTTGCTTCAAGAGCACATCGCCTCGTAGTCAGAGACTACTGCCATTTCCCTGAACATCCTGTGGTGGTTTGTCTTGCTTCAAGAGCACATCGTCTCGTAGTCAGAGACTGCTGCCATTTCCCTGAACATCCTGTGGTGGTTTGTCTTGCTTCAAGAGCACATCGTCTCGTAGTCAGAGAGTACTGCCATTTCCCTGAACATCCTGTGGTGGTTTGTCTTGCTTCAAGAGCACATCATCTCGTAGTCAGAGACTACTGCCATTTCCCTGAACATCCTGTGGTGGTTTGTCTTGCTTCAAGAGCACATCGTCTCGTAGTCAGAGACTACTGCCATTTCCCTGAACATCCTGTGATGGTTTGTCTGCGTGAGATTTGAGGGGGGGGAGACAAAGTCTGACGTATCACAGCTGTCTAGAGAGAAGATAGTTGGTATCTGTTACTGTTAACAATGAAGGAAAGAGACATTCCCTACAAGGGGCCAGATATCCTTAGCTATTTTAAGAAGTGAATGACATTACAGTATTTTTTTTTCTTAAAGTTGTTCATGAAATTGGGGTATGGGGCATTGTAATAGTTCTCCACCCAGAACTAGAATTTGATTTATATACTACCTCAAGTTTATATTTGTGTGTCATCAAAATTAGCCACTTAATTTCACATTGAAGAAACAAAAGGTTTCTAATTCATGTATTTGTCCAAAAGTGCGTTTGTATTTCTGTTGTAACTTGTGCGATTAGATGATAGTGTTACTGAACTGCTGGATCTGTATTATACATCTGCTCAGGAAGTTACATAAAACACTTAAATAAAGTCAAATGTGTGCCCATGTGTTAGTTAATCTGCAGAGTTTTTAAAACCAGTTGTACGGAGTAAATGAGTTAGGGGGGTGAGCTAGAGAACTGCATAGAGAGTGGTATATGTGTTGTAACTGCTGACTGCACCCTGCTTATGGCGTTTATGTAAGAAAAGAATAGTGGTGAAGTTAGATCATTTGTGCTTCAGAAACTAAAAATTTGTGAATGATTGAAAAATTTGCGCAACTCCAATATAAAACTTTTTAAGTTTTGTATGGAAATAACTTGCAGTGGAAAGTTTCTTTGTGAGAACAGATGTGCATTGCCAACTTTCCAGTGGTCATTGGTGAAATATAGTGTTATAATATGCCAGATTTTTTTTTCTCTTGTGCGGATCAAAAGCCAGTGACTTTTTCACATCATTTTACATTAATGTGCATTGTAGAGAAAAAAAACAGCCAAGATTATCTGCCACTGCTGGTATTTTTATGCATGGCTGATTTTTTTTTTTTTTGGTCCAAATTTTGATGTTATGATAGTTTCATTTTAGTTTTGAAGATCTGCAGATAACATTTAGTGTTTTTTTTTCTATGGTCTCATGCTTTTCTGTGTTTTAGTGTCAGTTACGTTGAAAGTGAAAATGTAATGTCAGTTTATTGCTCTTTAAGATTTATATGTCATGCATAATAGTTCGTATTTGTGGTGTCAAGTGTATGATGTTGTGGGATGTGAATCATTTCTGATGTCATCACTGATGGTGTTATTTTTGTCTGAACTGAAAATGAAATGTTAAATTTTATAATCTCTGTCTGACGTAATATAATAACGCAAGGTTAAATGTCATTTATGATGTCTGATTTTGTAATTGTGTTGTCTGAGAAATATTGTATATATTACTTCATGGCTCTTGCTGTAGAGGTGTCATATTTGTGACATTTGTGTTGTTTGATCTCAAGAATGTGACAGGTTTTTTTTTTTTTTTTAATTCATCAGTTCATGTTCTGAAAGATGGCGCTCGTTGTATAATGTAAGTGAATTAGGTGTTGAGCATTCTAAATGTCACATTTCTCAAGTGATGTAACATGAGGAAGAAAATGTTTATGAAAGTGACTATTGTAGAATTTAACCTTTCCTTCAGCATTTTAAATTATCATTTATAGTCATCACTGATTCAAACATTACATATTTAACCCTTTTTTTATGTTTTATATTTTGTTTTATTATCATTTGTGTCTACCCCTTTGGTTCATATATTGTTTCTAGTATGAATGCTTAGTCAAGCATGGTGCAGATTTAGCAAACAGTTGACTGGGTAAAGATTCATGCTTGAATGCTTAAATGTTCTTTTTTTTTTTTTAAATTTAGGGTTTTCTAGTAGTTTTAGCATTGTCAGCCAGTTTGACACTGTGAGCAAACTTGTACATTAATTGTTGTTATTGTTATTATTTTATCAAATTTACCTCAAATAAATTGATTTGTTCAGCAATAATAACAAGTAATAAAATATGTGTCACCCTTAGCTTTAAATTGATGTTAGTATAAAGAACTATCCAGCAAGTTGATGCTATGCATTATGTAAGGGTGATGTTGAAGACTTGGTTTGCGTCAGGGGAGAGTGCTATCTATTTAACATTTAATATAGAGCAGGGCAGCGTATCGTCTTTAGTGTAACTGTAAAGTCTAGTTAATCAAGTTAAGGCAGTAGCAGATCATCTAGTAAAGTCTAAAAATTAACTACAAAGTCTAGCAGCAGTGATAAATATCCATAAAGTTTGGCAGTGGAACATTTGTAGTTGAGCAGTGGAAGCTTGTGTGGTTAAATTCATTGATAGTAATGTGTCTAGTTAATAAAAAGTCTAGTTAAGTCCACATTTTAGACAGTCTGAAAAGCTGAGTCATAGCAGAATGTCTAATTAAGCCCAGCAAAATGCTACTTTTTTCTGTTAAGCTTTTGTGTAAAATGCAGATCTGACTTTAGTAAATCCACAATGATAAAAATGTTTCGATTTAATGGTTAAAAATATATGGCAGAACGAATGATGTCTGTGGTTTACATGGCTGGTTCAAGACAGAAACAGAAACAGTGAATGTAGCAGATTAGTTCAGCTATCACATGTGATCAGAAAGGATGATAGGTCAATGTTCATTTATTAAAACTGACCTCAGCAAAGATATATTTCATAAATCCACCAGCTTCAGTCTGCGGGGATCATTCATCCAGATCCCCATTGTTGTCTCTGTAGAAGGGTTAAGCTGAAACTTCGTGGTGAGCTTCCATGAAGCTTCTCAAGTATTTTCTGAGCATATGTCAGAGTTTGTTTGATAAATAACATTTACACATATTTTTATAATGAGCACTAAAGTGTGTTGGCAACTGAAGGTGTTACCAAAACATTCCTAGCCTCTGTTCTTTGGCATCAGTTTCTCTCAGGAAATTTAAAGAAGAAAAAAATTATGACAATAACCAGCAAGTATCTCATTGTTTAGCTTTTTTTTTTTTTTAAAATGTCATGATAATATACAAGTCAGGTTCAAGGACGGTGCAGCCCAGGTTTGAGATGTTGCCTGTATTAATCATATACACTTGTTATAATGTTGCAATAATAAATATGCTTGCATATTTTTTCTCTCTCTCTTTTTTTTTTTTTTTAAATATAGTACATTGGAGCAATTTGAAATGACGAGTGAGTGTATGGAAATAAGAATTCTTTCTTGGTTACTTTGTACTGTGGTGTAATATCAAAACAGTATTGGACACAAGCACTTTGTGGAAGTTTTTGACAAAAACAAAACAAAAAATGTAAACCAAGTGGCCATGTCTGCTGCTGCACATGTTTATTTTTAAGCAAACTTGGATAAAATAATGACGATGGTTTTCTTTCAGCCTACAACATTCAACTTTAGTTTGACATATATTGTCTTATGCTATATCTCTGCATAGGTTTACGCAAATAATATGAAAGTACCGCTGTTTGTTACTCAGTAATGATGTATAAGAAGAAGTATTGTACATTTAGCAGTTTCCATCACTGAGTGACAAGCAGTGACAAAATTTTGCCATGAACTTATCTGCGGATGTAAATTTTCTTCACAAATTAACGTCGACTGTTTTTGGTTAATAGGAAACAGCAAAGCTTGCACAGTGAATTGATAGTGCACAGTGTTGTATGGTTAGCCTTGGTCTTAAGTGCTTTCTGGTTTGTTTTTTTTTTTTTAGGGTAACCATACAAAACTGTGCTCGATCACTTGATTGTTTTTTCTTGCTATCCCTTACTTGCCTGTGGTAAACAAAGCAGAGTGGAGATTCATTGCGGCCAACCTTTCATGGGGAGGTGGTACGAAATGATGATGATGATGATGATGATGATGACTTGCCAGTGGTAGACTATACTCCCAAAGTGGTTATGAGTCCATTATGTCACAGAGAGTATGGCAGGAAAGTTCATACAACATAAAATGGAAATCAGTTGTAATTACTACGTTAAGTGGTGCAGTATTTTCATGAGCAGATTGTGAGTCTGGTAACCTCTCTCTCTCTCTCTCTCTCTCTCTCTCTCTCTCTCTCTCTGTCCACCGATTGGCATGCTCCAGTCAACTCAGGTTTTAAATATGAGGACCTGATATACTTTTGGTGGCAACTACCACTGAAGGTGGATGAGTATCTGCTTGAAATATAAGGCACAGCAGGGCACATTGTATCCATGGCAGTCAAATGGATTCCCTGCATAAATACTGCTCCTGTCTCAAGAGTTTTATAGAAGAGTTTATTGGTTTAGTGGATTCCCTGTCTAAGTACTGCTTTTATCTCAAGTTTTATACAAGAGTAGAATGGATTTACTATGTTGCACTGCTTCTGACTCAAGCATTTTGTATGAGTCAGCCAGTGCCTGTCTACAGACTTTCTTCCAGCATTTTCCCAGAGCAGTTGCTCATCATCATCTACTAGGCTAGATCTTGGCAAATTTTCTAGATCATCGTTTTTTTCACTGGGATTTTAGTCAGTGCTTTTGTCAGTAAAGGCTTGTCTTGTCTTCTTCCTCACATACCTTTCTGTTTTGAGGGGACAAAGAGACGTCTTGCTAGGGCTTGGCATTTTGCTTCATTTAGTGGGATATTTAAGGTTTCTGTAATTTCATCCTTCCATCTTTTGTGTGGACAATTCTTATTGTGAATGTTTTCTATGGTATGCTGTCTGGCAGTAACCATATGACATGGCTAACCCATTCGACTTGTTGTTTCTGGATGTAGTGTACTGATATTACTCCATCCCTTGCCCTGATGGTGTCATTTCTTATTTGGTCTCTTCTTGTCACATTTAGTATTCTTAAACATCTCATTTCTGTTGTGATGATTTTCCTTTTGTGTTTGGCTGTTAGTGTCCAGGTTTGACATTGATAGCGTAGAGTAGGGAGGAAAATTGTCTTGTACAATGCTTTTTTTTTTCTTTTCAGTTGTGATATGTTGTTTTTCAGTAAAGGTTTCATTTGTCCAATGACATGAGTTGCTTTATTGCATCTGTTCTCGATTTTAACATTGATTTTCCTAGAGGATGATTTTGTACTCCCTAGTTGTTGATTTTCCTAGAGGATGATTTTGTACTCCCTAGGTATTTGAAATGGTTCACTCATTTCAGAGGCTGATTATCCAGGATTATCCCATTGTTGGGATTTATTCTCTAACAGTTGTCATGACTTTTGTATTTTCAGCATTGAATTTCATATTCATTCATTCATTTGCATGTCCCTTGCGGAACTTTGCCTCCCAAACAACACTCCTGTAGGCCTCTCGGTTGTGAGCAAGATGGCCTGCTGCTTTTGCATCCATTTCCAGATCGTCAACGATGTCTTGCAGCCATCTTCGTCTTGGTCTTCCTCTTTTTCTTTTTCCCATTATGTATCCTTCCAATACGGTCTTCTCTAAATTATCATGACGTTTAATGTGTCCAAAATATTTCAGTTTTCTCTCTTTAATCCTCTTCACTAGCCAGCCTTCTTCAATATTAAGCTCTTGTACTATAGATATATTTGTTCTTTTTTGTGTCCACGATATTTGGAGAACTCTTCTGTAGCATTTACATTCAAAGGCATTTATGTGTTTCTCAGCTGTTTTGTTAAGTGTCCAGGTCTCACAGGCATATGTTGCTATGGGAAAGATGCATGCCCTTAAAAATCTTATTTTTGTGGTTCTGTCTGCTCCTCTCCACAGATTCTTTATTTGTTTTACTTTCTGAAGAGCGATAGATGTCCTCCTTTTAATTTCCCTCATTGTATCTCCATTATTAGTTAGTAGCGATCCAAGATATTCAAAACTCTCCACTTCTTCCAGTTTTTCCTCATTGATACATATTTCATATACCCTTGCTAAATTATCCATATTCTGCTGTAGGTCTTTCTCTGATGTAACTATAAGGGCTTGGTCATCAGAGTAAAGGAGTTGATGTAAAGTGTTATTTCTATTCCTTCCATGTAAGAAAGTTAACACTATCTGGCTGTATAAAGAGAGTTATCATTCTTTGGTCCTAATAAGTAACATAGTGGCCTAGAGATAAAAGAGAGTGAAAGGCATGGGACCAGTGACATGGTGAGAGGAGAGGAGGAGATGACTGGACTAGGTCACTGACACTCCAGCCATCACAGCTGTTAAAGCGAGCAGCACTGGTAGACACTGGAATGCTCTTAAGATTGGCTATGAAGAATGCAGCATTCTTCAGATGGGCTGGTCACACTAAGAATGTGTACAGTACATTTTTGGTATGCATTGCTTGCTAGATAGAAGTGAACACAAGCTGGGGGCTTTGAATTAATAAGATATACCTGTGGCCATTTAAAACACCCCCTTAGTTATATAAAATATCCTCTAGTTGTATAAATAACAAAATAGGAGAATAATATCCAGTGGTCACTATACCAGAGTTGTGCAAACTAGAGGCAGATTCATTTTTCATATTGAATTTGTTCACATACAGATTGTTTTATCTTTTTTTTTTTCTCATTTTGTTTTCCTTCTAGTGTGATATTTTTTTTTTGTTACATTTTGTTTCCTGTAAATTGTTTTCAAGATGTGGTGTGACCTCCTTTTCCACAACCAAGCCAGGAGTCTGTGTCATTCAGAGACCATCACAGGTTGTTAAGCATGTCACAGGCGTGAGCCTGTTATGTTCTGGTTACCTCATGAGCCCTGTATTTCTTACATAATGATGCCATTTTATTACCTTTTTTTTTTTAAATGCTGCAGAAACATGTGTATTCACTTAACGATTTTTGCTTTGTTTTTTTTATAATTCATTTTAAATGAAGATTTGATGAACCTCTGCGAATTTCATCTTTTCATTGAGTTTTCACAAAGATTTTTTTTTTTTAACATTTCATTTTTCATGGGTGAATGTTTGAATAAATTGTCTCAGTAACAAATGTAAGAGAAGTTTAATTGCTGTCTGTAAGAGAAATAAGTGAAGTGTTTTTTTTTATTATTAAGATTGAAGAAAACACCTTTTAAAAAGAATCTTTATAAGTATTTGTAATGATTTCATACGGTCTTGACACATTTTATGCTATGAAATGAGTGAGAGTGTGTGTTCATGTGTGTGTATGCGTGTGTGTATGATAAACTCAGAGCAATCATTGCCCTGTATGTCTCCATCTGTGTATGTGTGTGTGTGTATGATAAATTCAGAGCAATCATTGCCCTGTATGTCTCCATCTGTGTGTGTGTGTGTATGATAAATTCAGAGCAATCATTGCCCTGTATGTCTCCATCTGTGTGTGTGTGTGTGTGTATGATAAATTCAGAGCAATCATTGCCCTGTATGTCTCCATCTCTGTCACTTTATTGTCTCAGATGTTTTTGACTACCTCATGTCCAACTTTTTGACCGACATCTTGTAGACACACCAACAATAAATTATTATAATTGTTTGTTTTTTTTTAAAATCTACATTATTATCTTATCCTTTTGGAACACACTTATAAACAAATGCCATCATAGTAGCTTTACCATGTGACATGAGACACAAGCGGTAGGAAGTTGTCACAGCAGCACATGTTATCATGTGCACTGGCTGTTAAGATTAAGAGGTTTTTTTATTACATACCATCTGCTAATTGTTGAACTTTCTTGTGGTAAAACTCAGACTATCTCCCTCTCACTCTATCTATCTATCTATCTCTCTCAGCTATGACGATGCTGGGGATACCGGTACATTTTTATTCCTTTGGACGAGTTTGTAAGGTGCATTTATGAGCACATATTGTAGTAATCATGAGTTTTAATTTGTATTAAGGAATTTTTTTTTTTTTTTGGTGTGCTGTCAATCTAATGTTTTATGTGCTATGTCGAGTTTTAAAACAAATCTATATAAATTTATACCATACAACATACAAAGTCATTTATGTTTGACCTACAGAATGATAAATAAATGATAACATTATTGTTAGCGTCTTCTGTGTTAACATTTCCGTTCTTGGAGTGAACATGTTTGTTACTGCATTTTGTCAACATGATAACTGGCAGATTAATCTGCAGTATGAGCCGTGAATGCCAACACTGGGAGACTAACAAAGATTTGGGTACTATAGAGGGAGATGGCAGGGAAGCGCAAGGAAAACCTTATCAGTTTTCATCATATGATTTGCCTGGTGGTTCAGAGCTTCTAGGCAGGGAATATAGAAGTTACTTCTATTAATTGGAGAAAAAAATGTGACAGTTGTGATGGCTCCCCCTCTCCCACCCCGCCCGTCCGCGCACACACACTCACACACGAATATCAGGGAGCGAGGGGAGACAACTAGCATGCTGTAAAAATGCCTTGTTAATACACTGAAAATATACATCAAGAAAACACTATTCATATGAAGAAATTTTTTAAATTATTATTGCACTGAAGCTTTTTACATCATATCCTTCAAATCATTCGTTATTCAATTTTGCCAGTTTGTTCACATATTTATCTGTCTGTTACATCTCTCTCTCACACACACACACACCTGTTTATCTGGTTCAGACTAACATGAATACTTCATCGGTCGCTGTTTTCCTATAACTGTGCCTTATTGGTTACATGTACCAAAAATAGCACTAAGATGGACACCACAGGGGAACAGAAGTAAGGGTAGACCAAAAGAGACATGGAGAAGAACAACAGAAAGGATGTTGAGCAATAGAGGGCTCACCTGGGCAAGAGCAGAAAAAAAGGCGAAAGACAGGCATTTGTGGAAAACCCTTGCGGAAGCCCCATGTGCCCTGGGCACTTAAGGTTCAGAGAGATTGGTTACATGGAAGCCTGACCGGACAGCTGTTGATGTACTTGTCATTATGTCTGATTTCAGTTTTGCTGTATCAAAACGTGCCTTTCTGTGTTCTCCGATTTTGGCTTTCTTTAATTTTAGTTTTATTTTTGCTACCAGAAGGTTGTGATCACTTCCTACATCTGCTCCTTTCCATGCTCTCACATCTTGTTGGAAAATCACCAAAACCATAAAAAAAAGAAGCTGAATTCTTTCCAGACTAAATGTTTACGAAGAATTAGAAAAATATTTTGGCCAAACACCATAAGAAATAACATCTTGTTGGCAGAAATACACATGAAGCCACTGACAGCAATTACTGAATGAAGATGCTGGAGATGGCTGGGACATGTGCTCCGAATGACTGAGAACACTACCAAAAGTAGCACTAAGATGGACACCACAGGGGAACAGAAGTAAAGGTAGACCAAAAGAGACATGGAGAAGAACAACAGAAAGGATGTTGAGCAATAGAGGGCTCACCTGGGCAAAAGCGGGAAAAAAAAGGCAAAGGACAGGCATTTGTGGAAAACCCTTGCAGTAGCCCCATGTGCCCTGGGCACTTAAGGTTCAGAGAGAGAGAGAGAGATGTCTGATTATTTTTCCTTCTTGTCTCAGTATACTGTAGTCTGAACAGGTAGCTGTGTATTTACCCGTCTTTATGTCTCTGTATTTACCCGTCTGCTTCAATGTAGTGTACCCTGAATGTGTGCGTTTACCTATTCTTCAGTGTCAAATTCCCGCAGTTGTGAGTGACCTACTTTCTATTAGCGCACTTCCTCCAGATTAGTTAAATGGTTCAGTTTTACAACACATTTAGTGCAACAACAAAAAAAGTTTACCTTGATCTACCCATTATCTACCCGGGAGTACTGGGAGCACTTCTCAGGTTGCCGTTTGTCAAGTATTCCATTTCTGTCTCTCCAAGTTTGATCTTCGTCACGTGACGGGATGGCGCCGTAATTGTTTATTTCGTCTGTACTTGCTCGCCTTCCATCCGCAGAAGCTAACATCATAGAGCTGTTATTTAAAGCGCATGCGCATTCCGACGTATCCGGTGTCAAACACGTGCTCTTATGTTTACATTTTCTCTCATCAGTCAGGGCTCCATTTTCAACTTGGGACATCAAGTGTAACTTTTGACCTTTACGCTGGTGGTGTTCCAACAGTGCGACGTCAGAGTGGCCATAGAAGCGCCGAGTTAAAACTGCCACCACGAGTATCTCCATCACAAGGACCACGCTCATAATGGCTGAAAGATAGAACACATTGTTTGAGTTGGAAGAGTGTACATTTTATAAAATGGAATGACGTCATCAAATTGTGAGAATAAAGAGAAATGACTTCGGTAAAACTGTTTCTAATAATAAATAGATAGAGGTGTATGGTTCAGTTTTTGCAAAAAAATTTCTTGTCTTTCACTTCGCAGCATTTTCTCATACTCCCTGAAGGCGGTTTAAGGTTAATTTTCTAGCCCTGTCTGTCATTCTTCTGTAGCCGCTAGAAGGTTCTGACAGCTTCTTTGTCCAGGCATCCCAAGCAGTCGTGTCTTCTCAGTGTTCTCTCTTCACTCTAAATCTTCTTTCACCCACCCATCCCTTTCATAACTGTTTTCTCACGGCGAAGGTCGCGGGTTCGAATCCAGCCAGTGGCACTCCAGGCACCCAGGCTGTAGAAATGTGTACCTGACTTCTTCTGGAGTTGGGGAAGGAAAGGCGGCCAGGCGTGATACTGACCATATCACCTTCTAGTGTGCTGGCAGGTCAAGGAAAAAATATGGCCACTAACACCATATCCCTATGTGCCTCTAAGGCATGACAGGGTTACCTTTATCTTTTACCTATATATATATATATATATATATATATATATATATATAAAGAGTGGTGAAGGTGAACAGAAACGTGAAAGATAGAAAGTAAGGTGAGGACGCAAAAACGAAGAACACACAACAACCCAATATTTCGGCAGATGCTTTTTTCAAGGATAAATACAACATATTCATTTCTCTGATCCAGTAGCCGTTTTGAGCCAGCGCTATTCGGCTCGAAGCGATAGGAACAATACGATAGGGAAAACACAACAGATAAAAACAGAAGAAAAATTACACACTTTGCTTTTTTTTAAAAAATCCTTGTTGGAAAGACAGGCACAAAATGCCCCCAGGTAGACGTGGGTAAGCACAAAGTGGAAACAGGCGACTGGCAGAGAAATAAGGTAGAGAAGAGGGCAACGGGTACAGTATTTCCCCCCCCCCCCCAACCAGACTTCCAGCTTGTTCTCATCGGATACCTAACGCATAAATAAAAACTACCCCCCCCCCACCAGATGGCGCAGATAACAAGTGAGAAAACAGTTATGGGAGGGATGGGGTGGGTGAAAGATTTGGAGTGAAGAGAGAACGCTGAGAGGACAAGACTGCTTGGGATGCCTGGACAAAGAAGCTGTCAGAATCTTCTAGCGGCTACAGAAGAATGACAGACAGGGCGGTGTCCGGGGGGGGGGGGGGGGATGAGAAAATGCTGCGAAGGACAAGAAATTTGGGCATGAACAGCAAGAACGGAAAGAGATACAGTAACAGCTTAGGCAGAAATGTCAATCTGTCAGTCATTTGCATGTCCCTTGAGGAACTTTGCCCCCCTGACAGCTCTCCTGTAGGCCTCTCGGTTGTAAGCAAGATGGCCCTGCTGCTGATGCGTCCATTGGCAGATCATCAACGATGTCTTGCAGCCATCTTCGCCTCGGTCTTCCTCTCTTTCTTTTTCCTATTATGTCCCCCTTTCCAAGACAGTCTTCTATAAATTTTCATGCCGTTTAACATGTAAAATAGTAAAGTGGAAATATAAAGTAGTCTAAAGAAAACTGAATTTGCTGTTAACTCCGGCAGGGGCGGAGACAGCCTGTCTTGAAAAGATGGCGCTGTTCCAGAGCTTTCAGAAATCATTCATCAGAAGAACAAGAACGGATTGCTATGACAGAAATATCATTTTGACCTGTCTCAGTAATCTTCAAATATTTTTCGCCAGTGTTTGCAAAGTGGAGCAGTTTTATACATCATCTTTATCATGATAATCGTGAAGATAATGATGATGCCGACGACAGTGATGATGACACTAAATTAATGGCTTACCTTATGAATTTTGTTCATTAATTTATAAATTGTTAATGATGTTTAAAATTAATGATCGGATATGTTAAAGCTTACTTAACGTAATCAGTTTTAATAATATTAAATGTTAATGTGAAAAATGAGCGGGGCGGCAAGATATGCTACTGCACGGGGAGACAAAATTCCAAGGGGCCGCCCCTGTCGTAACCCTAACATTAAACCCTACCCCTATCGATTACGTACTGGTTGATTAAGCGTTGAGGGGTTAAGTGTCCTTCTTCTTCTTCGTTCGCTTCTACCACCAAGACTGCCCCGTGATCCTCCTGAATTTACTCCCGTGGTTCTCGATAGGTCCCGTGATCCTGTGGTCCCCGAAAGTATCACAAGAGATCCACGAGAGGACCACAAGAGGTTCAGAGTATCACAGGGCATGAGCCTGTATGCTTGGTGGGTCTCAGAAGCAGAAATGCGGGACACCGTGGGTCTCGTTGCACCAGTTTACTCTGGAGTTGAACTTTCTCACGGGAAAACCTCGACGTGTTTTAGATATCAGTATATCCCCGCTGGGTGAGAGGTGGTTGTATATCCCCGCTGGGTGAGAGGTGGTTGCCCATCTAGCCTAGAGTTGGACTTTCTCACCGGAAAACCTCGACGTGTTTTGGGATACCCGTGTATCCCCGCCGGGTTAGAGGTGGTTGCCTATCCAATCCAGCGTTGGACTTTCTCACAGGAAAACCTCAGCGTGATTAGGATACGTATACATCCCTGCCGGGAGAGAGGTAGTTGCCAATCTAGACTGCACTGGTCCAGTGTCTCCAACTTCAGCATTTTGTGGTTGTGGCCGCTTCCCTTCCTAGTTGTGACCAGGACGGAGGTTTTGTCCAGGAGGTCGAATCTTCGCCGCTAGTAAGTTTCACCCCTGGGTTAAGCCGGTTTAGGCATATTATCCCAGTATTGGCGTGTTTAGAACGTGGCCGACCTCTAGAGCAGAGGTACAGTGCCTTGAGTAGCCATCAAATTTCACCCCTGGTTTAAGCCGGTTTAGGTATATTTCACCAGTATGGGTGTATATCGGACGTGGCCGGCCTCTAGAGCAGAGGTGCCGTTGTATGAGTAGCTCTTGTCACGAGACCACTGGACATACCGACTAAGCTTCACTTTATCCTTTCCATCACCTTTTCACTTCGGCGCCGCACGGCAACCCTAATTTTCTTCATTGGCTGGGAGGAGTTTAACTCCACGCACGGCATCCAAAGAATCTCGCCAGCAGTGTCTTAACCTCTGGGTTAAGCCTGTTCAGGCAATTCGCCCGATATAGGACGTGGCCGACCTCCAGACCAGAGGTTCCGTGATTTGGGCAGTCCTGACCTCGAGACTACTGATTACTTTACTTAATCTTTTCTTTCACCTTTTCCACAGTGGCGCCGCGCGGCAACCCCATTTGCATCATTCTTCACTGGCCGGGAGGGACCCCACTCCACGTACTGCAGCTGTAGAATCTCGCCAGAAGCGGTAGGTGAGCTACCAAACATGACTCTCATCTACCCAAAACGTCAGATTTTCAGGCGCCAGATATTCGCCTTCGCCCCTTCTCCTGTCAGTTTGAACAGTTCTGCCACGAGAAGGCCAGGAGCTGGGCTTGACTGGCAGAGGTTATTTGAGACGCACGCCTTAGAGACATTTCATTGGAGTGGAGAGCGTATCCCCTGCCTTACCTCCGGCTATAACCGTCCTTAGAACCGGTTACATGTTCGTACATCGGTTTACTTGAAACACGACAGGAGTTAACATTAACAAACCGATCATTACGCATGATAATCCATGCTACGGATTTCTGCGGCTGCCCTACTCCATGCTCATTTTTTTTTGTTTCTTAATTTTGTTCCCTGACTCCCATTTTTTAATAACTTCAAGCCAATAACAACCGTGGAAGAAAGCGACCTTATTAAGACAGTAAGCAAAATAAACGGCAACTGCTGATAACTGACTACGAAAAAATAGACGTTTCAAGATACGGATAATCTTCGCTTTCCGATAGGGTTCCGTTCTGACGGCCCGGTGGGAAAGCGAAATGTACGTAAAGCGAATTTCACTGGGGGTGGATATACCCTACTTAACTCTCAATAGAAAGGCATGATTTCAAACTAAAGAATAAACTACAGTGACTTTATAATTTGTACACAGACTCGAAATAAGTGGTTTTATATTGAACAAGTACTGTACACACTAAGAAAGTTTCATCCGGAGGCAGAGATGCTGGCAATCAGCTACCTGTAGCTGGCATGCTACTGTCAGGGTTAGCGAAACACGGATGATCAAGACTCCGTTGGTACCCAGAGTAACAGGTCTGGCCTGTCTAACAAGTGGGATCGCCGTGGGTCCCGTGGTGGTGAAGTTTGCTAAATACACCCCCCCCCCTTTTTTTCCGCTGTAACCCACTCCCAAGCCGACACTAGCCAGCAATTCCAGTGAGATAGAAAAGGTAGAATGGTTTTTTTTTAAATTGTAAATTTACAGTAGGAAGTCACTGGACGATTGCCGGAAAACGAATAATCGTAAAGTGGGAAGTCGGAAAGCGAGGAGTATCTGTGTAACAATATTGGATAACTTAATTATTTTTAAAAAGCACACATAACAAAATATATGAGTACTTACCTTTTCCTCTGACTCTGGAAGACACACGCCCGGTGCATGGTGGGATGTCGTGCAGCACCAACAAACTGAAGATCAGTCCTTGTATATTGAATAAACCGAGCCATGTTTTCAGGATCAAGTGTTTCGGCGCTATATCCAGCGGTTTCCAAACCGGCTCGGTTGCAGCCACCACAAGACTGAGTCCGTACGTGCCCAGCAATGTTGACGCACAGCGCACGAGAATGAAATAGAAACTAGGGGCGCGGGTGTTCATCTAGGAACGAAGGGCAATAACTGTACAATTGTTCATGAATATTGGATATTCACCTACTCTACGTTTATTGTATAGATTTAATGTGAAGTATCACGAGTGGATCTAGGACAAACCCGCAAAAGAACGCTCACTATTAAATATTCGCCGCAGGACTATTTCGCTACAAGTTTAACAATAAAAGTTGCCGTGAATAAATTATATGCCGTGAATTTTTAGTGTGTTCGCATACGCAAGTATTGTAGCTAAAAGATAAAAACAAACAAACAAACAAAAAATTATGTAGCGAACATGCATTGTATCAAGTTTGTAGCTGTCATTTTTTTTAGGACTCCTTCAGTTAGTAATAGTGGTAATGGCAGCGGCGGTGTGGCATGATAATGGGGTTGCCTTGGTGCTAGTTCATTCATTCATTTGCATGTCCCTTGCGGAACTTTGCCTCCCAAACAGCACTCCTGTAGGCCTCTCGGTTGTGAGCAAGATGGCCTGCTGCTGTTGCATCCATTTCCAGATCGTCAACGATGTCTTGCAGCCATCTTCGTCTTGGTCTTCCTCTTTTTCTTTTTCCCATTATGTATCCTTCCAATACGGTCTTCTCTAAATTATCATGACGTTTAATGTGTCCAAAATATTTCATATCACGTGATAATGGGGTTGCCTTGGTGGTGATGTCACGTGATGATTGAGTTGCTTTGGTGCTGGTATCACGTGATGATGGAGTTGCATTGGTGCTGGTATCACGTGATGATGGGGTTGCCTTGGTGCTGGTATCACGTAATGATAGGGTTGCCTTGGTGCTGGTGTCACGTGGTGATAGTAAGCCCTGGTGACGGGAGTAACTTTTCAACCAACATACAATTAATCCGCAGGAGATTTAATCTGTCTTTTCTTCCTTCTCCTTCTCTTCCTCGTTCTCCTCCTTCCTCCTCCTCTTTCTCCTGCTTCTTCTTCTTCCTCCCCCTCCTTCCTCCGTCTTCTTCCTCTTCCTCCTACTCCTCTTCTTCTTCTTCTTACTCCTCCTCCTTATTATCATTATTATTATTATTCCTTCTTCTTCATCTTCTTCTCCTTTTCTTCGAGCACTATTAGAGATCAACTAGGCTATCCTTGACGAACGCAATATTTCTTTTTAGCTTGTCAATCTTGGTCTCTATCTGCATCTGTAATAGTTGTATAGGCTTTATCTGATCCTCATGTGCAAGGAAAGGCTGCAGAAGATACTTGGGCTCTCATCTTTTCGGTGCCTTATGTGCACGCATCACTTGTGCTTATATTCATCCTGTTGTAGATATATCGTGTCACTGTCTTCCGTGGTTGTGGCGGATCTCATTTCTCGGGTGAGCTGGGTGCTCTCTTTCCCACTTTGTCCTTCGCAACTTCCACTGGATCTGGATGAGCTAGATGAAGGCAATGGTAACAAACGTGAATAAAGTACATTTGTAAACATCATCATGTGCCGTCTTCAGAAGGAAGGCCGGCGGTATTGAATCTCTAGTTGCCTCGTTCCCTCGAATTGATGATGCATTCGGCCAGACTGTGTCATGTCCAATCTCGTATGTTATCTTCCCGTCTACATCTCTGTCTGTCTCTCGCCCCTATTCCTTCTGCCTTTCCTTCCAGTATGGCCTTCAATATATTGCTGTTTTTTATATGGTCAAAGTATTTTGCTTTCTTCTTCTTCATTGCTATGGGAAGTTCACATTGCACTTGGAGCTGTTTTTAAAACTTGCTCATTTGTTCTCCTCATTTCTCATTACACATGACCTGCTTGTGCTTGTACGAACTCCCTGCAAATGCGAACTGTTGTTCTTTGCAGCCGATACTGTAGAGGTATTGAGTCACAGCATCGTATCGGCTTGGGAGCGGGTTATGGCGGGTACTTTTTCAGTCCCGGAGTACAGCTAAAAAAGCAGGGGGTGTGCAATGCTTCTTTAGCAGACTCCACCTCCATTGGGACTATAAGGAAACTGCCATACATATGACCTAATATGACACTTCTAAGCTGGGAGAGAATATCTTCAATGGAGAAGCCACTTTCGGATGATATGGAGAACACGGCACAGATTGCCTCTCTGAATATCCTGATGTTCAATCTCTCTGACTGAATGGCTTGTGAGGTAAACCGCTTGGTTTTGTTTCTTTTATTTTGTGGGTTTTTTTTTTAGTGTGCAACAGTGCATGATTAACTATGTGCCGGCACAGAACATTACACTTTTACTTTTAGATATACTTACTGCAGGAAAGTCATTATGGCCCACTCCCATTCAACATTATATCTCCTTTTAAATATCATGGCCGTATTCGCTGGCAAGTACAAACCCCCCCCCTTTTCCTATCTTGTCTTACCTTGTCTTGTTCCTTCTTCAATGTCGAAGAGGTTTGCCCGGTATGTCCCCAATCTCCTTTGTTTGACTGTCAAAATCATAATCATCACCATTTCCTATTGGGTACTAACATGGCTCCAAAAATATGTCAGTAGTTTTGTTTTAATTTACATACAGATGGCCTTGGAAATGTGGTTCTTTAGAAGAATGCTAAAGATACCATGGACAGCGACGAGATCAAATGAAGAGGTCCTGCAAGAAGCAGAAGAAGAGAGAGACAAGTAATAAAATTCAGAAAGAGATGATCCAAATTCTTAAGACACGTCACGAGAACTGGTGGATTGGAATAACTGATAACAACAGGGATGGCAGAGGGCAAAGGAGACCCGAGACAGACAAAGAGAGAAGACCCGAAGAAGTGGCATGGAGAAAAGAACACCGGTCCAGCTAATACCAGAGTAGATAACTATGGCAAAACATAACCGCCAAAGCTTGTCGGCATGGCACTAGATAGACAGAAAGATGGCCTTGGGATAGATGCAATGAAATACAACTATAATCTAACATTTTTCCCTGCTGCTGTTCAATATTGAATCCCATATCCCCATCATTCGGGTTCCTGGCCCCCCCCCCCCCCCCCCCCCCCCCCCATTCGCTCAAGGGATATGGATACCCCTCCCCCACCCCACCCCCTGAATAAGAACCCCAGCTTTATATTATTCTTTCCGTTCATCTCCTTCGTGGACGGCCCTTCCCTCTGTTTTCGTCTATTCTTAGAACGTGGACGTTTTCTGCGGTATACTACTTTCTATTAGTAACATTTATCAACAGTTGTCTTTTCCGTATTTGCATATACTGGTACAGTTCAGCTGTATAAGTATGTCAACACTAATTCTAGGGAAAATTTACAACTTTAGCGACCACGCAAAACTATCTCCATTACTTCCATTTCCAGTTTACTTGCCAGTAGACTAATCCACCCTAGATGAATAGCTATCACTTTAGTCTTTATATTAGATCTGTTGGAGGAACGTACCTCTCTGTAACGATAGTTGTCCTCCATGAATATTACCACAGACACGAGGGACGTCAGGGGCTGAAGTACAACTGTCTGTAGCACACAACCTGACACCAACCTGTACCTGAATCTTACAGCGAAACGAGGTCAGAGAAAATTAGAGGTTAAAAAAAAGAAAGGAAAGATTTTCCTGATAAAAATATCTTGTAGTCTTGAAACTGGTCGAGCCATGTAGAAGAATGGAAGAGAGCAGATCAAAAGAAAAATAATAATAATATTAACATTATGTACAAGAGATGAGGGAAGCAAGACCAAGGGGTAGACCAAGACAGAAGTGGAAAGACAACATAGAAGAGGATATAAAGGAAACTGGTGTCACCATTTGGAGAGAGAAGTTAGAACAGGGAGGAATGTAGGCGAACTTTATCCGCAGCAATAAGCCTTAATGGCTCGAGAAGAAGAAGAAGAAGAAGAAGAAGAAGATATCTTGCACGCAGAAGAAGAAGATATTTCCCCAGGGAAATAGTAGAAATCGAGGAGGAGTTAGAACTACTCGCAGAAGGGAAATGATGACAGTGCTCAGAGACAAGGGACACACATGAAAGGAAGCTGAGAATAAATCAAAGAACAGGGATGACTGGAGAGCCGTTATCCTTGGCCTGTGCTCCGAAAGAAGTGAAAGTGATGATGATGATGATGATGATGATGATGATGATGATGATGATGATGATGATGATATCATCATCATCATCAGGTGCCGTGCCGACTGGCGTTGGCTATTATGCTTCTCCAGAGTACCCGATCCTTCATGCAGGCCATCAGTTCAGTTGGTGATCTCCTCTCACACCATCCCGTCAGACTGTCCAGTATCATTTCTCTTGGTCTTCCTCTTGATGATGATATACTTTACAGTTAAAACACTTTTAAGAAATATTTTTAGAAGAATATAATCATTTATTCCTTTACGTGCGGTGCTGGACAGCGTTGACGATCATGTTTCTTCATCTTGTGCGATTTTTGACGTTCCTGGTCATTTCAAATGCTTTTCTTTTTTCCATGCCACTTGGCCAGCCCGGCGAGATATTTGTCAGTTTCCCTCTTCCTTGTTTTCCTTTGAATTTTCCAGCTGTTTCTAACTTATGTCTTCTCATGACAACGATCACCGACCAAGGACATGGATGGATGGATGGATGGATGGATGGATGGATGGATAAACTACAACGTGTTTGCCTTCACTTTATTAAAAAAAATACTAACAAACTGCAGATTAACACAATAACTGTGTGGGGAAATTAATCACAAAATATAAACCGCAATGCATTAAATAAAGAATCATACCGTAATAACTTTTCGTTGACACACAAATATGTACATACACACCTACATTCACACATGTGAACTGTAATACTGTATTACAACTTATATACGAGCCGCCCAGCACTGTACTGTTGGCAAGCGTCACCACATTCGATAAGCGCTCTACCTGCGACATCAGCAGCTGTAGCAGTCGGTTCAGTCATTTCTCTAATATTTTTTCGCCATTTCCTGTGGGACTTCAGCAGTAAATGCTCATAACTTCCCGGCCCTAAGCCGGCACGTATAAAGCGTCTGTGAACGCATGACCAGGAAAATTCGTCTCCGCCTCTCGTGACCAAAAAGACAAGTCTGCACCATACGTTAGTGCAATTAGGGCACTTTGATGCAGTGATTATTTGTCTGGAGTTAGAACTTCAAAATTTGGCAGACAAAATGCATCCTTGTGTGTTATTACTGTAAGAGTAAAAAAAAAAAAAAGGGGGGGGGGCACTTTATCAATGGAACAGTTTTCTTTGCTGTGGTTTGTCGTGAAACACTCATGAAATTAGGTCCCCTTAATGCAGCGAATACTGGTCCCTCACTTCACCACCCCCACCCCCCTTTGATTTTTCCTCTTGAAACTTATGTTTCGTTATGTGGAACTGCACGTAATATCTTCTGTTGATAGATTTTCTTTGTTTTGACCAACTCAACAGCGTCATAAAGACAACAGAATGGACAACACAAAAAAAAATTCACCTGGTCAAGTAGAACGAAGGGCAGCAACTGCGGAAATAACAAAATGGCGGGCTACTGAGTGGAATCTTCACCGGCTGCAGAGTTTTGACAATCATATCTATACCACCAAAATGATCCATCACTTCCATCTTGAAATGCAAAACCCCCAAGGCGAAAGCGCTGTGGAAGTATAGTTGTTTTCTTTACGATCATTTCCTAAGTCCGTTTGGTGTTTTTCTTACACGTTGAGTTCTCTATTTCTCTACCTCTGTGTTTGTCTGTCTGTCTGTCTGTCTGTTTGTTTGTGCTTGCGTGCGCGTGTGTTTTCATTGTCATAGGATTTTAATTTTCCATAAATATGACTTACACTATATATATATAAGCAGCAAGCATAAAGCCACTGCAGTAAAGCTGTGACAACAAAATATTCAAACTATTTAAAACAAAGGTAGTAAGCAATACTGCATAAGGTAACACGGGTATTGACTGGGTACATGGGACCCAACTAGAATATCTTGATTTTGCTGATGGCATAACTCTTATCAGTAACAATGTGAATTCCATGCAAGAAAAAACAGATAGCCTGTCTTCACTGGCTAGCAAAATAGGACTTGAAATTAACAAGGACAAAAAGGGACAGATGTTGAAAAAGTCAGTCAATTTGCATACCTTGGCAGCTACATAGACCAGGATGGTGACACCAGAAAGTAAGTTAGAATCAAATTTGCAAAAGCAGCATTGATCTCCAAGAATCTTGAGAACATATGGTATTCAAAAGTTATAAGCACAAAAACCAAGTTAAGACTATTCAATTCAAATGTAATATCCACCATCATTTATGCATGTGAAAGCTGAAAACAACTAAAGATATAGACAATAAATCAGACTCTTTTGAAAACAAATGGCTAATGAAAATACTCGGCATCAAGTAAAACGAATTCAAGAACAATGCAGAGATAAGACAGATGAGTGAACAACAACCAGTCTCATGGGTGATCAGGAAAAAGAGATGGGCATATGTTGGTCACGTGATGAGAAGAAACGATCGGAGAATCAAAGTGGAACACAATAGATCGAAGAAAAAGAGGCAGAACTCGTAAAAGTCTAAAGAGGACATAGTTAAGAGAGGCCAAATTAACAGGCACAAAATCCCTTGATGAGGTTGAAAGACGCCGAAAACAGGAAAAACGTGCGAACTACCTTGCGAGCCCTATGTGACGTTTAACGGCACGGGAAGGATATAAGATATAAGGAAACAACTTTACTAATTAACGAGCACACACATGTAACGTTTCGATTTACACCTTAATCATACAAGAATATACAGGACAAAGAAACAGGGAAAGAAGAGAAGATATCAATTCATACGAATGATATGTAGCAAATAAGAATGGGGGAAAAAAAAAGAGGAGCACTTAGCTGTGACTTGCAAGAAGCTGGATCCTGGAGAATAGACGTAGGCTTACATTGATGCAATGAGATCTGGCACTGCTGCTGCTCTTGGTAGACACAAAGTCATTGCGGAGCACAAACTTGTTAGCTGTGGATGCAATCATTTTTTCTTAGAGAAAAAAGAAAACCCCAAAAAATGGAGATGTGTACACTTTGACTGACCGGTGATATCCTTGTCGTGATAAATCTGAACTCTCTGCAGCTGGTTCAGTGATGATCTTACAGTGCTCCTGGAGTAGGATGGGAAGTGAGCTATGGGCCTGAATAAGCAGACGCAAAGGGGTAGGATGGGAAGTGAGCTATGGGCCTGGATAAGTAGACGCAAAGGGGCCCATTGTGGTTTAAAAAACACTAAGGCTGTTCCAAAGATGAAGGGGAGGTAAGAGAGAAATAGTTTTTGCACCACCTTACAAAGTTCTCCTCAGAGACCACGGCTACAGGACTAAATCTGTATAAAACTGCACGCCTCAAAGACCAGTATTACGTCCCTTCAAGGTCTGCAAACTTGTCGATTCCTTTCTGGCCTATCGGTCGCAAGTGTTTAGCTACGGTAGTAATTTGTATTTCATGGCTTCACTGAAGCTGTCACTTCCAAGAATACTAGGAGAATCCAGTCCCATTAGCCATGGATGAAGTAAGAACAGCTTGTCTACAAAGTTTGGATATGAAAAGAGAACAGGATTTTGAGCATCTCTAGTCTCGTCTCTAGCGCTGACCCCTTCAACTGTCCAGGTTTTGAGAAAAAAAAGCCTAAATGCAATAGCTCAGACAAAATAAGAGCGTTCTGTAATTATCAGGTCATCATATCGAAGCAGTTTTCCTTCTCCACTCCGATTATCACGATAGTCTCGAGGCTTCCAGTCTCGTAAATCATTGGTCGCAGTCCTCTTCCTTTTCTTCTATTCTTGTTTTCCTTTTCCAGTTAATCCTGTTTATGTCGCTAGTTGAGGTCAAAATTTGGTTGATATCTTCAGAAGCTTACGCGTCAGTTCGGTCAAAGTTTTATAGACCTGTCATATGAGAAGACAGACAGACAGACAGACAGACAGACATAGACATACAGACAGACAGACTGACAGACAGACGGACAGACAGACGGACAGACAGACATACAGACAGATGGACAGACAGACAAACAGACAGACAGACAGACGGACAGACGGACGGACAGATAGACAGACAAACGGACGGACGGACAGACGGACGGACGGACGGATAGATAGATAGATAGATAGATATAGATAGATAGATAGATAGATAGATAGATAGATAGATAGATAGATAGATAGATAGATAGATAGATATTCCTCACCTCTTGAGAACCGCTGGTCCAAGTTATTTATATTTGTCATAGTTGTTCGTTAATACAGTTATGAAAACATTAAGCTGTAACTTTCAGTGGGTTAGCGCCCATGCATATGTTGGACATACTTCCAGTCTAATAAACAGATGAAAACAACTCACCGGCATTACACTGAGTATCCATATTGACCCACGTCGGTCCAACCAGTCGCTCTGATGCAGGCGCAGAACGTAATGCACATTTTCTATGTAGACAGCAAGGGTAAGCAGGGCGAGTACACAACAGATCCACACCAGCACACTTTCGGTCAGAGTTAGATCTGTATGCCAACCATCGTTGAAACGGTCTATTTTAGATGTTAATTATGAAGTGTATGTGTAAGACTTGTTTAATATGGGTTTTTGGGACAATTAATGACGTAATAAAGATGTCTGTGATACAGGGCCGCCGGACTATGCTGTGATTTTTTTCTTGATCTTCTTTGTAACAGACAGTTGCCCCTTTCACAGTCTACTTAAGGGGTGGAACCAGAGCAGTAGTTTCCAGCCCTTTCACCTTCAGCGATCCTAGACTAGCAATGATGCATGACCCGCTACTCATGAAATAATATTTTCATATATTGAAACTCATCAAAAGTTATTTCAGTTAATAGTAGCGAGTGTTGTTGCTGTTTTTTTTTTAACATTTCATTCATTCATTTGCATGTCCCTTGCGGAACTTTGCCTCCCTAACAGCACTCCTGTAGGCCTCTCGGTTCTGAGCAAGATGGCCTGCTGCTGCTGATCATTTACAGATCATCAACAATGTCTTGCAGTCATCTTCGCCTTCGTCTTCCTCTCTTTCTTTTTCCCATTATGTACCCTTCCAAGACGGTCTTCTCTAGATTATCATGACATTTAATGTGTGCAAAATATTTAAGTTTTCTCTGTTTAATCCTCTTTACTAGCCAGCCTTCTTCAATATTAAGTTCTTGTAGTATGGATATACTTATGCTTCATTGATTACACCAAGGCATTTGACAAGGTGAAACATAATGAAATTATTAAAATGCTTGAAGACATCAATATAGACGGCAAAGACCTGAGGATTGTAAAACATCTATACTGGCAGTAAGAAGCAGCAGTTCGAGTTGAAAATAGAATTGGAAAATATCAACCTATAAAACAAGGGGTGCGACAAGGATGTGTACTATCTCCAGACCTTTTTTCTCTGTATAGCGAGAATATTCTAAGAACAGTCATCACAGAACCAGGCATAAAAATTGGAGGATACAATATTAACAACCTTCGGTATGCTGATGACACAGTACTGATAGCTGAGAACCAACAAGACCTGCAAAATCTCTTGGATAAAGTGGCCAAAGAAAGTGAACAGAAAGGCCTTACTTTGAACATCAAAAAGACAGAGACTATGGTTATATCTAAGAAACAGAATCCACCAGCATGCAGTATTCAATTAAACGGAACCATTCTGAAGCAGGAATACCTTGGAGCAGTAATAACTTCAGATGGGAAATGCAGAACAGAAATTAGGAACAGAATAGGCCAAGCAAATACTGCATTTCAGAGAATGAGAAACATATTATCCAACACATCCTTATCAATGAATGTTAGAAAACGAGTCCTAAAATGCTATATTGAACCTATCTTGTTATATGGAAGTGAATCATGGACAATAGGCAAGTCTGCACAAAAATCATTGGAAGCAGCAGAAATGTGGTTTATTAGAAGAATGTTGCGAATCCCCTGGACAGCAAAAATAACTAATGAAGAATGTATGAGAAGAGCTGGAGAGACAAAAAGTCTTGTCAAAAAGATAAGAGAGAGAGACAATGTACTTTCATAGGACATGCAATGAGAAGAGGGGGCATTGAAAATATTATAACAACAGGAAAAATAGAAGGAAGAAGATCAAGAGGAAGACCAAGAGAAATTATACTGGACAGTCTGACGGGATGGTGTGAGAGGAGATCATCAACTGAGTTGATGGCCTGCATAAAGGATCGTGTACTCTGGAGAAGCATAATAGCCAAAGCCAGTCGGCACGGCACATGATGATGATGATGAGTATGGATATATTTGTTCTTTTTTGTGTCCATTATATTTGAAGAACTCTTCTGTAGCATTTACATTCAAAGACATTTATGTGTTTCTCTCAGCTGTTTTGTTAAGTGTCCACGGCTCACAGGTATATGTTGCGATGGGAAAGATGCATGCCCTTAAAAATCTTATTTTTGTAGTTCTGTCTGTTCCTCTCCACAGATTCTTTAGTTGTTTTACTTTCTGAAGAGCGATAGAAGTCCTCCTTTCCCTCATTGTATCTCCATTATTAGTTAGCAGTGATCCAAGATATTCAAAACTCTCCACTTCTTCCAGTTTTTCCTCATTGATACATATATCAGCTGCCTTGTTTGTTTTGTCAGTTGTCATCAATTTAGTTTTCCTCGCATTAAGATAGAGGTTCTGCTCTTCGCTGTTCTTACGGACTGACATAATTAGTTTTTCCATTCCTGTTTGTGTTGTGGACAGTAATACTGTGTCATCAGCATATCTGATCTATTGTATTTCATAACCTCCGATTGTTATGACAATAACATATTCTTTGTCTTCATCTTCCTCTAACATTCCTCGTTATATTTTCAGTATTTTTTTTTATATTTAGGTTTGAAAATAGAAAGTAGGACGAGGATTTCCTTACAATCTTGTTTTTTTTTTTACTCTTCTTTTTAAAGTAAAACTTTTCGCTGCTCTTATTCATGGGACTGGTTAGGGTAGTGGTTAGAGCACTCGTCTACCAACCGAATGGTCGAGGGTTAGAATCCCCACCTGTGCGGGGATTTTTTTTCTGACCAATACGGCCCCGAGGTCGACCCAGACTCGTAAGATGGGTACCAGAGAAAATCTGGGAAGGAAAGGCAGCGAGGAAAGGAACCTGGCCACCCTACATCATACGCTGATGGCCCAGCATAATGAGGTCTCTAACGCTTCATCCCTTACGGCATTTGCTATGGGACTATCTTTACCCCCCTTTTTTTTTAAAACTCTAATTCAGACCCACTGAAACCTTTCTTAAGTCGAGACCTGAGATTGGAAACCACTGGAAAAAGAGTTGTCTTCCTTGCCTGCGACGTTTGTCAAGAAGACAACTTATTAGGTCCATTCAGAATATCATGAAAATTACTTTAGATCAGTGTTTCTCAAACCTGTGGATCACGGCGCTTTATCAAGTGGTCTGTGGCTGTGTTATCAATATGGTTTTAAGTACCATCTTCTGTATAAAGACCAGGCTTTCATCGTCCTGGACAATATATGGAAATCCAAGAAGCTGAACACGGAAATGAAAACCAGGGATTTAAAACGAAAACCAGGGATTTAAAAGTAATGCACTAAGTGTGTTATTCTACACAAATGAATGCTGGAAAACCACCAAAACCATGTAAAACCATATAAGCTGAATTCGTTTCAGATTAAACGTTAGCATGGGATTAAACGAATATTTTAGCCAAATACTGTAAGAAATAACACCTTGCTCGTAAAAAAGCAGATGAAACCACTGACTTCGATAACTGAGCAAAGACGCTGACGATGGCTGGGGCATACACTACGGATGACTGGTAACACATTACCAAAAATGGCACTGAAATGGGGACCTCAGGGAGACAGGATTAAGGGTAGACCAAATGAGAAGAACAACAGAGAGGATGCTGAGTAATAGAGGCCTCATCTGGGCAAGAACAAAAAAAAAAAAGCAAAGGACAGGTGTCTGTGGAAAACCCTTGCGTAAGCTATATGTGCTTTGGGTATCTAAAGGTTCAGAGAGAGAGAGTGTGTGTGTATACAAACAATTATGGGTTTGTGCCATTACGATATTACATACAAGATGGTGGTCCGCCACTTGTTTGTAGTTGGAAAAGTGGTCCTTGTGTGTAACACAATTGGGAACCACTGCTTTAGACTATTCCCCCCATCTAACACGATGACTTGTGCTTCATGTCCCTTGCGGAATTTTGCCTCCCTAACAGCTCTCCTGTAGGCCTTTCGGTTGTAAGCAAGATGCCCTGCTGCTGATGCATCCATTCGCAGATCATCAACAATGTCTTGCGGCCATCTTCGCCTTGGTCTTCCTCTCTTTCTTTTTCCCATAATGTACCCATCCAAGACGGTCTTCTCTAAATTCTCATGACGTTTAATGTGTCCAGAATATTTAAGTTTTCTCTGTTTAACCCTCATTACTAGCCAGCCTTCTTCAATATTAAGTTCTTGTAGTATGGATATATTTGTGTCCATGATATTTGAAGAACTCTTCTGACTTTTTGTATAATACACACTTAGATGCGTGTATTTCTAAATATTTTAGCCCGTTTTTTTCTAGTAGACAAGAAAAAAAGGCCACGGGGTCCACCCAGTCTCTAAAAGTGGGTGACAGAGGAATCTGAGGAAGTAAATTCGGCCAGGGGTGATACTGACCACATTGCACTAAAACGTTAATGGGATAAAAATAGGAATTTTACCTGTTATCTTTTACCAAAAACTCCAACAGATCGCAAAAGGAATAAGAAACAAACAAACAAACATAACCTCAGCTAACAAACCTTCGAAAAACTCAACAGACGACGGGATGTACCCGCTGTCCGCACAGACGTCAGGCGGATGATCAGCTGCCACTGAAATATTCAGCGCGGCCCACAAAGACACGGTCGCCATAACTCTTCTAATTTCTACCTTCTTCCAAGTCTTGAATGCAAAAAAACTCCTATACTTTCCGAACTGACGGAAACGTAAAAAACAATAAACATGCCGAAAATGTCCAAATTATCAGAGATCTTCGTGGAGGTAGCAAACTAACAGCTTGAATTCTCGGTCGAGAAAAACAAACAAACAAAACCACTATGTCTTGAGCAAATTATAGTCTTCGATACTCGCACCATCTAAATAAGAGATAGAAACATCTACAGCACATTTATTTTTGTGTTGGCGTATTTCATGCAGCACATAAAATCCACTTCCAGATTATCTTAGATTTTTTAATCAGTTAAAATATCCCGATCATGAACGACTCATCACGAAGTTTCACATCATTTCCTCTTTGGAAGATGCGCTTTCACGACCACGGAGTTGGCAGTAACGTTAAGATGCGTGGTGATATATTAGTCAAACGGTTATACTTGCTAGACTGGCAGCACTCACAATGCTCATTTCCGCGTGCATGGAATATTATAATGTGTATGGAGTCTAGGTGAGTAGTCTAGCTGATAGTGGCCCGACTCCTCGCCCATAACGTTATGGGTTCGTGGTGTCTCTGTAAAAATGGGTACCCAACATGCCAGTGGTTGGGCAAAAAGTTCCTGAAGACTGAATATCAGTGTACAGAATTCAAACACACTAGATAACAAACGCGTGAAGAGAAATAAATACGTGATAAACTGATTTTACAATGCAGTCAGGTCTGCCATGTCAATAAAATGACATCCTCATTTTATTCCTTGTCTGATCGAAAAGCTGATTATTCAGGGCGTTCCAAAAACTCCTTTACTCTTTCCGGAGATCACTGTAGAAAGACAAACACGGCTATATGGAGAGAATGTATGTTAAGTGTAGAAAGACAAACACGGCTATATGGAGAGAATGTATGTTAAGTGTAGAAAGACAAACATGGCTATATGGAGAGAATGTATGTTAAGTGTAGAAAGACAAACATGGCTATATGGAGAGAATGTATGTTAAGTGTAGAAAGACAAACATGGCTATATGGAGAGAATGTATGTTAAGTGTAGAAAGACAAACATGGCTATATGGAGAGAATGTATGTTAAGTGTAGAAAGACAAACATGGCTATATGGAGAGAATGTATGTTAAGTGTAGAAAGACAAACATGGCTATATGGAGAGAATGTATGTTAAGTGTAGAAAGACAAACACGGCTATATGGAGAGAATGTATGTTAAGTGTAGAAAGACAAACACGGCTATATGGAGAGAATGTATGTTAAGTGTAGAAAGACAAACATGGCTATATGGAGAGAATGTATGTTAAGTGTAGAAAGACAAACACGGCTATATGGAGAGAATGTATGTTAAGTGTAGAAAGACAAACACGGCTATATGGAGAGAATGTATGTTAAGTGTAGAAAGACAAACACGGCTGTATGGAGAGAGTGTATGTTAAGTGTAGGAAGACAAAACACAGCTATATGGAGAGAATGTATGTTAAGTGTAGACAGACAAACACAGCAACACGGAGAGAGTGTATGTTAAGTATGGGAAGACAAAACACAGCTACATGGAGAGAGAGTGTATGTTAAGTATGGGAAGACAAAACACAGCTACATGGAGAGAGAGTGTATGTTAAGTGTGGGAAGACAAACACAGCTATATGGAAAGAGTGTATGTTAAGTGCGGGAAGACAAAACACAGCTACATGGAGACATAGTGTATGTTAAGTGTAGGAAGACAAACACAGCTACATGGAGAGAGAATGCATGTTAAGTGTAGAAAGACAAAACACAGCTACATGGAGAGAGAATGCATGTTAAGTGTAGAAAGACAAAACACAGCTACATGGAGAGAGAATGCATGTTAAGTGTAGGAAGACAAAACACAGCTACATGGAGAGAGAGTGTATGTTAAGTATGGGAAGACAAAACACAGCTACATGGAGAGAGAGTGTATGTTAAGTGTAGGAAGACAAAACACAGCTACATGGAGAGAGAATGTATGTTAAGTATGGGAAGACAAAACACAGCTACATGGAGAGAGAGTGTATGTTAAGTGTGGGAAGACAAAACACAGCTACATGGAGAGAGAATGTATGTTAAGTGTAGGAAGACAAAACACAGCTACATGGAGAGAGAATGTATGTTAAGTGTAGGAAGACAAAACACAGCTACATGGAGAGAGAGTGTATGTTAAGTGTGGGAAGACAAAACACAGCTACATGGAGAGAGAATGTATGTTAAGTGTAGGAAGACAAAACACAGCTACATGGAGAGAGAATGTATGTTAAGTATGGGAAGACAAAACACAGCTACATGGAGAGAGAATGTATGTTAAGTATGGGAAGACAAAACACAGCTACATGGAGAGAGAGTGTATGTTAAGTGTGGGAAGACAAAACACAGCTACATGGAGAGAGTGTATGTTAAGTGAGGAAAGACAAAACACAGCTACACGGAGAGAGTATATGGTGAGTTTAAGAAGACAAATTTGTAGGGACATTGTAAATCAAGCCCCACCCGTTATTCCATACACACTAGATGGCTCTGTATGCAAAATGGTGGAATCAGGAACAGAAAACTGGTTATGTATGTCTAGAAGTGCCGAAAAACAGCAGTGTTATGACAGTATAGCGGAAGCTTCGTACACGTCTCGGAGTCTGGGGAACAAACTTGCAGACCCGTGATCGATCAATGGCATCGTCTGGAATAGAGTGAAAGATGTATGATAAAGGGCAGAATGTCAGACGGCCCTGCGTGTCCAATTCTTAACCCTTTTGAAATAAAGATCAATCAATCAATCAATCGTCACTCAGAAGAGACAGGTTGCTTCTGTCCCGCAAAACGCAATGAGCGTCCGTTTATGTCGATGAGAAGGTAGAAAAAGTTCGCAAGGCACATCAATCCAGTTCATGAGAAGAATTTCAGCAAACCAGTCGTAAGCTACGGATACTGAAGACAACACTGTGGTGTGTGTTACAAAAGCGCCCCTTGCATGCGCCCTTACAGCTATTGCATGTTTAGCAAAACAGTGACAAAATCGTCAGACATCATTTCTGCGTCGACTTTCAAAGCAAGATCGAGGAGGATGACTAGTTTGTCGAAAAGGTAATTTTCGCGACAAACTGACGTTCCATTTAATTGATAAGGTCAGTCAGTCATTTGCATGTCCCTTGCGGAACTTTGTCTCCCTAAAAGTTCTCCTGTAGGCCTTTCAATTGTAAACAAGATGCCCTGCTGCTGATGCATTCATTTATAGATTAAATTGATAAGGTGAACAGTCATATTGGAGACATCGAACATCAGCGGGGCTCACCAAAGGTGAACGTCTACTATGTTATTTCGGAGGAGAATGCTTTATGGACTTTTCTTTTTCAGTTAAGACTGTGTAAACGGTGTGTCCTGTCTCAGTGTATTAATTTATTGATTGATGAATCAGCTTCGGGAACAGAGCCAAAACTTCGTTTTTCAACACAACAAGGTACCTCCTACCTGGCAACGAGACATGTTCACTATATCGAACCTGACCAATCGATGGGTTGGAGGATCTGGTTTTAAAAACAATCCACATTTGTTGCGGTGGCACCCTAGATCCCCTGACCAGACACTTTGTGATTTTTTTTTCTTGTGGGAGCACATTAAAGACAATGTTTACGACCCCCCCCCCCCCCCATTTTCAGAGACTGAAGCACCGAATCACCTGCGTCATCGAATCCCGTTACTCTCGATATGCTACAGGAAACCTGGGAGGGAGTCGATTATCACATTGACGTGATTGACGTGCGCCATGTCACCAAGAAGAGGGGAGGAGTGGGTGGGAGGAGGGAAGGGCAAGAGAGGGGGCCCCATACTGAATTTAACTGATTTTTTTTTCCTAATAATAATATGTTTGGCAGATATTCATTAGTGGGAGACTGTAAGTATAACTTTTGGAAAAAAAAAGATATATGTAATTACTTTCTATTTTCACCGCGTGGATAAGAGTGAAATGTAAATGTTTTCTTTTCTTTTTTTTCTGTTTTTTTCAGTTTTGTTATTTCACTGTTAATTATGTTTGTTACATGTCTAGCACATTTATACTATCTGATGTGGAATGTACGGAACAGAGAGAAAGTTGTACGATAAATAACAAAATGCCAGACAAGCCTGCGTGCCCTTTTCTATCTATCTATCTATCTATCTATCTATCTATCTATCTATCTATCTATCTATCTATCTATCTATCTATCTATCTATCTATTTATCTGTCTATCTATCTATCTATCTATCTATCTATCTATCTATCTGGTGGATAACGCCTGTCCAATGAGGCAATCAGCGACCCATAGCTGATATCCTAGCGTCATAGGTAGCAAACCATAGCTGGCCAAGACCCTGTCCCACCTCTCCGTTGGTACCCCTATGAACAGGCCTAGACTGGCTAACGAGGCAGGGATCACCATAGTCCCCATTGTGAAGTCTGCTAGAGAAGCATTGCAAGCCTCCTGCTTTTTTAGCCGTAGTCTGAGAAAAGAGCTGCCATATCCCGCTCCCACTCCAATACGATGCTGTGCCTCAACATCTCTACAGCATCCTGCATTTGTCTTGCCAAAGTGACCTTCGGAAAATGTAACGAAACTTTGTGGGACACCCTGTGTTATGATTGTCACTGTGTGAACTTTACATCTGCCACCAATGGGCGCGAACTTAAACCTACATACGCAAAACCGATTTTTATGTGAAAATCTGTCTCCTAGTGCAGTGACAATCGTGTTTACAAACTAATGTAGTGTCTCTCTCCCGCGGTCTGGTGGCTCCGTTTTCAGAGACATACTAGAGTCTGTAACAAATTATTTAGACAGGCATAGTTTTTTCCCCCAGTGGTGCTTGTTTCTAGAGAAATGAAATTTATATGTCAATTAAGGATGCATAAGTGGGTCATCAAAGCACGCACGACCAGGCGAGACGGGGGCCGAGCACTAGCGAGTTTCCACCCCCCCCCCCCCAGGTCATATGCGCACACGGACAAGATGGCGGCCGGCTACTACGGACAGAAGTGGACTGAATGGTTTCTTTGAAGGGAAGATGAAATCTCACCGAATATCCGTGGCTGTTTACTGGTGGTGAGTCATAGTTTCACTACCGTACACCAGAGACCAAGCAACAGTCGATGCAACGGAGACGCAAAGGAAGGCCCCACACCCAAGAAATTTCCTGCAGCTCCTTCAGCAGGGAAGCAGATGGCTATGGCTTACTATTGGTTGGATGGCTTCCGCGGGGGATAATAATCAACAGTGCACGTTATTTATTGCGAGTCATTACGAAGTTTACGCTGCAAAATCCAACACCGACGTAGAGGAAAGTGCTTCAGTCACGTGTTACTCCTTGATAGCTTCATTTTGCAAGCAATATCCTCATGATAAATGAGGGCGTGCCAGTTGAGGAACTAGAATATTCCACATATTTGGGAAACATAGTGGATAAATACGAGGGAAAGAAAAAGGATGTTAAAGCTGGAATAACCAAGGCCAGGACAGCATTTATCCAACTTAACAAAATATGGTCATCTAAGAACATCAAAACAGGAACCAAACTTAGGCTTTTCAATACAAACGTAAAGACTGTCCTGCTATATGGTTCAGAGATATGTGTTATGACCAAGACAATACAACAGAGGATACAATCATTCATGAACTACTGCTTGGGGATGATTTTAAACATTAAATGGCAGGACAAGATCAGGAACGAGGAGGTCTGGAAAAGGGCAGGACAAGAACCTATAAACCTACAAATCATGTCTAGGAAGTGGAGGTCGATTGGCTACACTCTAAGGAAACCCGACATCAGCATAGCAAGACAGGTACTGACATGGAATCCTCAAGGAAACAGAAAACGGGGAAGATCTATACTTACTTGGAGAAGAGAAATGATGACAGTGCTCAGAGACAAGGGATATACATGGAAGGAAGCAGAGAATAATTCCAAGAACAGGGATGACTAGAGAACCTTTATCCGTGGTCTATGCACTCAAGGTAGTGGAAGGCGATGATGATTTGTTTTCAAAAGTCTAATTTGTTGTCTACTTCTTTAGTTGTTTTCCAGCTTTCGCATGCATAAATGAGGGTGGATATTACATTTGAATTGGATAATCGTAACTTGTTTTTTTTTGTGCTTATAACTTTTGAGTGCCATATGTTCTCAAGATCCTTGAAGGTCAGTGCTGCTTTTACAATACTAATTCTAACCTCCTTTCTGGTGTCACCATCCTGGTCTATGTAGCTGCCGAGATATGCAAATTGGTGTACTTCTTCAACAGCTGTTCCTTCTAAGTATATCTGTGTTCTTTTTGATGAATTAGAAGTTTCGTTATTTTTGTTTTTTCCTTGTTAATTTCAAATCCTATTTTACTAGCCAGTGAAGACAGTATCATAGAACATGCTGAAGTATAATCTGAGCGCTGCGCACGTCCATGGTAATATGCTACACAAAAGTCTAAATCAGTAGTTATTGACGTAGTATTAATGATGAAGTCGAGCTGTTTTATTTTTCTGGTTTCAAAATTTATTTTAAATTATTTTTTAAAAAGGTTTCACTCATCACAGCTTCATAAAATATTCATTTGTTGTCTTATTTGTTGTAGTATATCCATACTACATAGACCATATATCCATGTGTTCCGAATGACTGACAACTCACTACCAAAAACAGCACTAAGATGGACACCACAGGGGAACAGAAGTTAAGGGTAGACCAAAAGAGACATGGAGAAGAACAACAGAAAGGATGTTGAGCAATAGAGGGCTCACCTGGGCAAGAGCAGAAAAAAAGGCGAAGGACAGGCATTTGTGGAAAACCCTTGCAGAAGCCCCATGTGCCCTGGGCACCTAAGGTTCAGAGAGAGAGATATCCATACTACAAGAATGTAATATTCAATAAGGCTGGTTAGTAAAGAATATTAAACAGAGAAAACTGAAGTATTTCAGACATATCAAACGTCATAAGAGTTAGGAGAGGACAGTCTTGGAAGGGTACATATTGGGAAAAGAGAAAGAGAGGAAGACCAAGGCGAAGATGGCAACAAGACATCGTTGATCATTTGTGAATGGAGGCATCAGCAGCAGGGCATCTTGCTTACAATCGGGAGGCCTTCTTGACAGCTGTTTGGGGGAGAGGGGGGGGGGGGGCAAAGTTCCACAAGGGACATGCTGATGTCTTACTTTAGCTGTATATGACGTCTGGCGAAGTCCTATGTCCGACAAACCTTTTTTTTAAAGTCAAAACAATCTTGTCTATCTTCTCAGTAAAGTGTTGCAATTTTAGACTCTTGACTATTTTTACGACGTAGATCATGCCTGGGGCGCTGTAATCTTGCATTGTAAATGTATGTATGTATGCAAACATATTGTCATGTATCTGCATATATCAAATGCTGGTTATCATCAACAGTTATCGATTCTGAGATTCCAGTGCATCCTCTCGCAAGATCTATTGATCTTAGCTGAGCGTGCAATTTAAAATCTATTTCATATTTTTGAACAAAAAATCTTTAATGGCAGCTTTAAGTTTGCTGCGTTGAATACATATTTTTATACATTGTAACTGTATCCATAGCGTCGGGGAGTTCTGTCAAACTAGTGCAAAACTATTTTCACCTCCACCCCTTTTCATCACAACTTATCTACTGATCTATCTATCTATCTATCTATCTATCTATCTATCTATCTATCTATCTATCTATCTATCTATCTATCTATCTATCTATCTATCTATCTATCTATCTATCTATCTATCTAATCTGTCCGTCTGTCTGTCTGCTTGTCTGTCTGTCTGCCCATCCATTCATTCCCTCCTCCCCCATTCATCCGCCCATCCATCCAAACCTCCCCTTCCCCCACCCTCTCATCATCTTTTCATTCGATCTGAATGTGTCATGCTTTACCTGGTACACACTCACACACACACACACACCATCTACCGCACACTTATACAGCATGGTAGCCTTCTGAACGCGAGCTGTTGAATTATCTTGTCACAAACGTCGTAAACGCTGTCAGCTCTAGTATGTACACACATTTAGACTTCATGTTTGTTAGCGCAGACTGGCAAAATAAGAATTGAATGACACTAATTACAAGGCGATCACAAAGTAACTTCAAATCATGAGACGTAACCACTGAAAAAAAAAAAAAAGACTCGAGGACCAGTTAGAAAGTCCTTTCAAGTATTTTTCAATGGTTACTTCCCTTGATCAGCGGGTTGTAAATAATAAATAAAATCCAAAAAAAGTTAATCCTACACATGTATTAAAGACGCCTACGTAAACTTTTGAAACCGCATAGAAGTGGATGAACACATCTCCAAATAAACATTTGTGAAAACCGAAGCAAATGACGCAGTTGTTTGTATTATATTTTAAATTTGCAAGAAGATAAATAATTAACCCAAATACGCCCACTATAGAATACTGTACACTGTATTAAAAAAAGGGAGGCCATCCTGAGTGGTTCCGCGGTGTATCTATGTTATCAGTTTTATTTCTAATTTTGTAAAAAAAAAACAGAAATAAAATAATAATAAGTGGTGGGATATGTGATGAAATATCTAATTTAAATGTAAAACTAAAAAAAATTTCAGTAATATGAATTAATTATAATCTGAGATTATAATGCACACGTAAGCGAGCCCGGAACTAGCCAGAGCGGAAGTCATATTGCTACCCTCCCCTTATCTTCTGCCCATTTCGGCTGGTTCTCATCGTCTGTTGTTTGTGAGAGAAAATGTCTTCGTTTAAAGAAAAGGAACGATTTAAAGAGCAACAAGAAAAGTTTCAGGCCGTCTTATCGGGGCTACTAAAGGATGAAGACAATAAATATTGCGTGGACTGTGATGCCAAAGGTGATGGGACTTGCATACATGTAATTGTTAAGGGTTACCTTCTGGGGTTTTTGTTGTACAGTTATCCGTATGGCTCTCACAGAATTGGAGCCACTCCTTCGTCTAGTGAATGTATGTGATATGTCTTATGTGAAGCACGGCTTCATTTTAAATTAATTGCCTAAGACATTTCACAAATTCATATTTACAGTGATGTATTATCATGACTTCTACAACAAGATAGTTTTGCTATGTATACAACATATACGTTTATGGTGTGTAACTAAATATATACGAAGCCACCATAGTTAGGTCGTGATACAAAATAAAATTTTTAAAAATACAAACAGTAGTTCTTAAAATATGAGGGCAGCTTTGTTCATTAATGAAAACGCTGTATTTTCATTAATGAATTTCATGCATTTATGTTCTTACACTTTCATGAATTTCCGACAAATGCCCTACATTTTAAAAACTTCTGTCATTATTTCTAGTTTGACTAACAGAGAGTACTTGGCTTTGCCTGGGTACCTAGGGTGCCAGGAAAAGGGTACCACTATGTAAGAAATATTAATTGAAAGCATAAATTGTAAACCATGTTACAAAGAAATTGTTTAATATATAATTCAACGAAGTTTTAAAATGAGTAAATGTACATGATTGTCATAATTTCAAGTTTCACCTTTTTTAGAAGAAAAAAAAAAGGATGCTGAATATTAACCATGCTAATGATTGTTTTATCTGCAAATATATTAAATAACGTACAATTTATCCATCTTTGTATTATTCTCTTAATCAGTTCAGTTTGATTTCTTCTGGTTTTTCTTCCTGTTTCACAATTTAGGTTAACTGAATTATTTGCAGGTCCTCGTTGGGCGTCATGGAATATCGGAATTTTCCTGTGTATACGTTGTGCTGGCATACATCGTAATTTGGGTGTACACATCTCCAAGGTTAAGTCTGTGAACTTGGACACATGGACACCAGAACAAGTTGCGGTAAGTACACAGGTCTCTTCCTGTGTTAGATATCACATCTGGCAAAGGAGGCTGAGTAGCATAGTGCTTAGTTCACTCATCTCTCATGGTGATGGTCATTTCACTCATCTCATGGTTGTGGTCAGTTCACTCATTTCTCATGGTGGTCAGTTCATTCATCTCTCATAGTGGTGATCAGTTCACTCATCTCTCATGGTAGTGGTCAGTTCACTCATCTTTCATGGTAGTGGTCAGTTTATTCATCTTTCATGGTGGTGGTCAATTCATTCATCTCTCATGGTGGTAGTCAATTCATTCATCTCTCATGGTGGTGGTCAGTTCATTCATCTCTCATGGTGGTTGTCACGTCACTCATCTCTCATGGTGGTTGTCACGTCACTCATCTCTCATGGTGGTGGTCACTGGTTCAGATCTGGCCAGAGGTACCTCAGATAGCCAGGTGTAGAAATGGAACCTCCTTCTGGAGATTGGAAAAGAAAAGTGATCTGATGCTGAAAAGTCACCTTCTAGTGTCCCAGCTGGTCAAAGAAAGTAATGTCTATAGTATTTAATTAGTAGAAAGCATCCACATTCATTATGCATTTAGAAAAATGCTCACAAAGAAAAAATAAATAGAAAATCCCCAAGAAATTTAATAGAAGTATCACCTGAAGAAAAGGAAAGACAGGAAGACCTAGGCGAAGATGGCCGTAAGACATTGTTGATGATCTGCGAATGGACGCTTCGCCAGCAGGGCATCTTGCTTACAACCGAGAGGCCTACAGAAGAGCTGTTAGGGAGGAACAGTTCCGCAAGGGACATGCAAATGACTGATCACCTGAAGCTAAATGTGACCACCCAAAGCCTTTTTTTTTTCTGAATTGGAACAAGACCAATACACTTAAAAAACATAAAGTTTATGTCAGTATTTCCAGTTCTCAAGAGATACTTCATGACTGAGTTGTTAGTGCATTGTCCTCTCATGGGTGAGTGAAGTCTGGGGTTCAATTCAGTCATTATTTGATTATCATTCTTTCATTCATTTGCATGTCCCTTGCAGAACTTTGCCTCCCTAACAGCACTCTTGTAGGCCCCTCAGTTGTGAGCAAGATGGCCTGCTGCTGATGCATCCATTTGCAGATCATCAACGATGTCTTGCAGCCATCTTTGCCTTGGTCTTCCTCTCTTTCCCATTATGTACCCTTCCAAGATGGTCTTCTCTAGATTATCATGATGTTTAATGTGTCCAAAATATTTAAGTTTTCTTTGTTTAATCCTCTTTACTAGCCAGCCATCTTCAATATTAAGTTCTTGTAGTGTGGATATATTTGTTCTTTTACTATACTGTTCTATACTATACTATATCTTTTATTTTACTATACTGTTAAAAAAAAAAGAAATGCAACACTACTGTAATCGTAATGGACACCAAATTTCAAACTTATATCAGAATTTTATTTTACGGAATTAATGTTTCAATCTTGCCATGAAGAAACTTTAAGACTTTAACAATGAAAAGATGTTCATTAAATTTGGTTTGGAGTTTTATTCTTTGTGACTGAGGCCTCTGTTTCAGTAAGGTGTATGTCGTTCTCTGGCCAGTATCAGAGAATGGCATCTCCTTGACATGGATCTGATTGGCTGTTGGATCTGTTGTCGTGGAATGGCTGCCTACTCTTCCCACAGTGCAAGAGACAACTGTCAGAGATTGTTTGGCGCTACCTCTCACTGGCAGACTTGTCTGCTGAGTTCATCCCATAAGTGTTCTGTTGGGTTCATGTCTGATGACATGGATGGCCAAGGAATGGTCTGGACGTTGTTGTCAGCGAGGAACTGGGTGGTGAGATATGCCACATGAGGTCGAGCATTATCCTTCTGAAAAATCAACCCTGGTGCAGCCAGAATTGGAAGGGAATGAGGACAAGAATTTCGGCAATGTATCATTGGGCATTCAGGCTTCCTTCATTTTGCACCAGGTCACTTCTTTCCATGAAGTTGATTGTCCCCCACACCAGTACACCTCCACCACCATGTGGAGGAGCCTCATCCATGTAGTTCTGGGCATAGCACTCATGGACTCTGCAGTAAATTCTTCTCTGTCTATCGTGTCTCTAGAGCAGAAAGAATGATTCATCACTAAACCAAACCCTTCTCCAATCATTTGCAACTGTCCATTGTCAATGCTGGTTCGCCCACTGCAGTCGGTTCTGGAGATACTGGTCCGTAAGAACAGGACCTCTGTATGGTCCTCTGGCTCAAAGACCAGCGTCATGCAGCCAGTTCCTGACTGTTTGATCTGAAATTCAGCGAGCTGCTGTCATTGACTGGACTGTTGAGGATGCAGATGCAGATCAGTTCCTGAGGTGACGCAGCCGTATGAAGCGATCTTCGGCAGGAGTTGTGACTATGGGTCTTCCACTATGTGGCCAGTCTGCTACTAGGCTAGTTTCTTGAAATTGTCTCCAAAGATGACTAATGGTGCTTCTAACCACATTAAATTATCTGGCCACTACACTTTGTGACTGTCCAGTCTGTAAATGCCCAGTGATGATGAGTCGTCATTCTAAAGTGAGATGAGCCATACTTGTGCACTGAATTTTCAAATGAATTGACTGGAGGAGCATCAATCTTTTATAGGCATATCAATAACATGGTCAATGAGTTTTGTGTTCAGTAAGTTTCAAGGGATTCTTGTGAACCTGTCATGAGTTATTGTCAAAAATTCTGTTTTGACTAGTGTCACTTTTCTGTGCCCATGAATCATCTGCTGAGTACAATTCAGGTCAGCACGTGAAGTTGATGCCCAAGTGAACATTTCAGGCATTTTGCTCTTGTCTGATCAGCAAACTTCAGTTTAAATCACAACATCGTATTTGTTGCGTTTCTTTTTTTGAACAGTATATTTTTCTTTCTCTCATGTCTAAAGTGCTTTGTGTACAAATATTAAAGACCAATAGTACATACTTTGCTTTATTACTGTGAAATAATACTGGAAACTGTAGATTGTCCCAGAAAACTTTTTTTTTCATTGTGGCATTTTTGTTCAACTTGAGCTTTGCTACAGTTAAATGGCATATATTGCAAATGAAAAATTGATGTGTGTATTTGTTTCTTTTTTTTTTTTCTTGTTAGATGATGCAGGAAATGGGAAACAGCCGTGGCAGAGCTGTTTATGAAGCAAACATCCCTGATGGTTTCAGAAGGCCACAGACAGATTCGTATCCTACTTAAGAAAGTTTTTTTTTTTTTTGTAATTATTTTTTTTTAATGTGTAAGAAGACGCATTGCCTTTTGATTGAGAGGACAGAAGAGTTGATTGATTGGTAGCAATCTTTGTGATGTAAAGGAAAGAATAACTTCAAGAAAATTTTGCTTTTGAGGAGAAAGTATGCATGTTCTTAAGAAGTTCTGACAGCTGTGATTTTGTGAAAGTGTGATGTCTGATGATCTTGTAAAATTCTTACAGCTGTGGTTTTGTGAAAGTGTGATGTCTGATGATCTTGTAAAATTCTGACAGCTGTATTCTTGTGGTGTTATTATGAAGTTCTGGCAGCTGTGATTTTGTGAAATTGTGACATGTGATGATCGTGTAAAATTCTGACAGCTATATTCTTGTATCTCTGAAGACAGGAAAAATTGGCGAACTAACTTGTGAGCCCTATGTGACGTTTAATGGCATGGGAAGGATATAAGATATGATATATTCTTCTAGTGTTCTTATGAAGTTCTGACAGCTGTGATTTTGTGAAAGTGTGACATCTGATGATCTTGTAAAATTCTGACAGCTGTATTCTTGTGGTGTTCTTATGAAGTTCTGACAGCTGTGATTTTGTGAAATTGTGACATCTGATGATCTTGTGAAATTCTGACAGCTATATTCTTGTGGTGTTCTTATGAAGTTCTGACAGTTGTGTCCTTTTAAAGCTCTGACAGCTGTGATTTTGTGAAGTTCTGATGCTGCATTAAAAAAAAAATTTTTTTCTGAAAGTTATAAATCTTAAATTATATTCCTTGACCGCAATCCTAGATCATTGGAGGCTTTCATAAGGTCAAAATATGAGCAGAAAAAATACATAGCTAGAGAGTGGATACCTCCACAGCCAAAAGTTCCTAAGGAGGTAAAACATGGATGTTGTTGATTGAGTGATTCATTGTTTGTTTTATTTGCCATGGTATGACAACTCAGGGAAACTTTATGTATATATTATATATATACTCTCAGATTTGTCCATATGTAACCTTTTTTTTTTGTCTGAAGCTGTGTCACTCCATTCTTGTCATTTGACAACTTTATGCCTTTTTTATAACTGGAAACAAACATGCTTATATAAATGTAGACTGTTATAACTGCACATTCAGTTTAATTAGAAAGTGCAGTACTGTACATAAATTTATAACTGGAGTTTGTAGTACAGATGTATGCATTGTAAGTGCAAATTATAGTACATTACATGTCTTTATGACTGAAAACTATAGTACATTACATGTTTTTATGACTGAAAACTATAGTACAGAACAGCTCCTCAACTTATGATGTAATTACATTCCAATGAACCAATTGTAAGTCGAATATGCATTTAGTACATCTAAGCTACCAGACATAAGTGCCTAACCTAGCCTACCTTAGGTGTGCTCAGAATACCTACATTAGCCCACTATTGAAGAAAATCATCTAAAATGAAGCCAATTTTTAAAGTAAAGTGTTGAATATTTCATGTAATTTATTGAATACTGCACTAAAAGATAAGAGCAGAATAGTTTCATGGATATTCATCATCAATATATACAGCTGAAGGTACCTACTGGATGTAAAGAATCATTTAAGTAATACATATTGGTAATACTGATCTCAACCTACTGTCACTCTTTAGGGCACTTGTTCTCGTGATATGACCTGTATGTATGTATCAACTAATGCTCCTGAACTTGACCAATAGTGTAACGTTATTAATGCAAATACATGTACATATGCGTCTTTAAATTATTTTTTACTTAATGTAATTGAAACTTCAAGTTCAGTTTCAGTATTCGATTCTCATTATCATCATGAACGAAATACTCCCATAATTGCTCCACTACCTGTCATAGTGAATATCTCACAAAATTTGCATCAGTCCTTAATGATGAGCCAGCCAGTGAGGATGTCATTTTAGAAACTCACTCAGTCATTTGCATGTCCCTTGCAGAACTATGCCTCCCTAACAGCTCTCCTGTGGGGCTCTTGGTTGTAAGCAAGATGCCCTGCTGCTAATGCATCCATTTGCAGATTATCAATGATGTCTTGCAGTCATCTTCGCCTTGGTCTTCCTCGCTTTCTTTTTCCCATTATGTACCCTCCCAAGATGGTCTTCTCTAGATTATCATGACTTTAATGTGTCCAAAATATTTAAGTTTTCTCTGTTTAATCCTCTTTACTAGCCAGCCTTCTTCAATATTAAGTTCTTGTAGTATGGATATATTTGTTCTTTTTTGTGTCCATGATATTTGAAGAACTCTTCTGTAGCATTTACATTCAAAGGCATTTATGTGTTTCTCAGCTGTTTTGTTAAGTGTCAATGTCTCACAGGCATATGTTGTGATGGGAAAGATGCATGCCCTTAAAAATCTTATTTTTGTAGTTCTGTCTGTTCCTCTCCACAGCTTAGCTAATTGTTTTACTTTTTGAAGAGTGTAGATGTCCTCCTTTTAATTTACCTATTTAGTAGTGGTCCAAGATATTCAAAACTCTCCACCTCTTCCAATTTTTCCTCATTGATACATATTTCATCTGCTTTATTTGTTTTATCAGTTGTCATCAATTTAGTTTTCTTCACATTAAGATAGAGGTTTTGCTCTTCGCTATTCTTATGGACTGACATAATTAATTTTTCCATTCCTTTTTGTGTTGTGGACAGTATTACTGTGTCATCATCATGTCTAATCTCTGGTATTTCATATATCCTCATGAAAATTAATAGAAGTATCACCTGAAGAAAAGGAAAGAAAAGAAGACCAAGGCGAATATGGCTGCATTGTTGTGGCATCATAATATTCTTTGTCTACATCTTCTCTAACATTCCTCATTATATTTTCAGTATATAAGTTAAATAAGTAAGGCGACAGAAACTACAAAAGTCTATATGCGAAAGTAGTCGGGGTTGCTCTTAGCACGAACCCCGTAGCTACGGTGCCAGGCCAAACCAGGGCACACAAAGACCATCATAGTTCACCCTTGGCTGGGCAGACATGACTAAGAACTATCAGAGTTGTTTGTGTAAAATTCACAGCTCACAGCGACGTTAAAGCACTCAACTCATTTGCTTGGTGCACGGAACCGACCTCCGTCTTGAAAGCAGTGGCAACAGTGTTGCTCATTTGACATGTCCATGCATTCCTCTCTATACCACACTCATTTAAACTAGTGCAGAAATCCAGCTCCATATTGAATATCATACCAAGTGTGACCAAGCAATATGAATAAAAATGTAGAAAATGATGGTTAGAAGATGAATTGTTTGTGTAAGTGATAACATCACTTTTGCACTGTTGTAAATTTGAAATATCAGAAGTTGAGGAGCATTTGTAAATGCATTCATACTGGAAACTAATACCATACAGCCAGAGGTTATAATATACCAGATTCTTTCAGAACTAGAAACATACTACTCTTCTTACTGAAAGCTTTATTTCAGATCTATAGCAATCCCAGTAATAACAGTGCAGTAGCACATATATTTATAACTGGAAAGTGTAATGTCACACATGCATTTATACCTTTTGCCACGTATAAATTCTCGCAAATTTGCCTTATTAATCTGAAGTAACCACATAATATTTGCATTGTGTTGCACCTCTCCTAGCTAGTTTTTTTTTTTTCCTTTAAAATTGTAACTTGTAACTCATGGGATTGCTCTTTATATGCTAACTTTTTCAGGCACATATAAGACAAAATCAAGTAATAAAAGCAGGGCACTTTGCTAAAACAGTTGTGCTAGAAATGCATAACAGTATAGTGACATAGAGTACTTCATACATAGTGCTTATTGTGTTGTTTTTTTGTTTTTTTTTTAAATCTTGTTTTGCTTTTGGTCACTAATAAGATATTATATCCCAAAACATATCAGACATATGAGGGGTGTTCAACAAAGAGCGATCTTTTTTTAAATGGCACATCAACCGGCACAGAGGCTATAGTGCATCTGCTTAGCACACCTATCAGCAGGTTTTGACAACTACCTGCCATTTGCCCTGTTTCTCTGCGAGCATTAGTCATTGAGTCACATCCACTGAAGTGAGCACATGCATAAACTGTTCATAGGATTAGTGACAATGTGACAGTGAAGGAGCTTGAAGAACAACATGTGTGAAATTTTGCTGAAAAGTTGGTAAAAATTTTACAGAGACAAAGCAGTTGATTAACCAAGCATACAAGGAGGACTGTATGAGCTGAACACAGTGGTGTAAGTGGTTCAAGTGCTTTAAGGAGGGCAGAAAGTCAGTAGGTGAAGATCTAGGCCAGGGTGATCTTACACATCTACAGACAACAACTATATCAAGGCAATTTATGTGATTTGTCATTTAATTGTCTGAGAAGTTGCTGACAGAGCGGGCATCAGCGTAGGATCATGCCATCAAATGATGACAGAAAAACTTTTAGATGCGTCACATCTGCAAAATTCATGCAGCATTTTCTGACTGATGATCAGAAAGAGACCTGTGTTGAAGTCAGGAACTGCTCGTCACTGCAGATCGTCATACCAGGAGATGGGACATGGGTTTATGGCTAGGATGTTGAAATCAAAATGCAGTTGTCACAGTGGGTGGGAAAGGTTGGGGGGGGGGGGTCTTCTTGACCAAAACTTCAACAGACTTTTGAAAGGATGTTGTTTCCAAACCATAGAGGAGATTCAGGGAAATGTGATGAGAGAACTGCACACCATCACAGAAAGTGCGTTCCAGGAAGCAATCCAGCAGTGGAAGAAATGTTGGGAATGGTGTATCACCTCACCAGTAGAGGGGATTGGTTTGAAGGGGACAGTGCTTAAAATGTTGTCATATGAGCACTTATGTCTTTGTAGAAAAAAATTCTCTCTCTCTCTCTCTCTCTCTCTTTTGAACACACCTTGCATTCCAGGTCTCAAAGCAATTGTCTGCATTCAACTTTTGATTGATGGAATTATTTCTTGCTTTTGTTCCATCTCCCTTAAACAAAAACATCATTTTGAATGGGGAATGGGTTGTGGTGGCTAACATAAGACCTAGAGTGAAACTAAAAAATTGGAAAAGGTGCAGCACTTCTTGACAAGCTCCACTGCTGTTGGGGATCACGGTGATACCTATCACACTGGCGAGGCTGAGCTTGTTACTGGAAACGTCAAGTGGGAGACTTGACAGGATCATCCTGCCTGGCAGTGTTTCACTAGTTCTGGCAACTGTCCCTATCATTCTACCTTAGCCATCTTTGCTCCTGACTAATTAAAAGTTCTCTCTGTCAGAATATATTTTATCAAAATTAATAACAGAGTAAAGAGATTTAAGCGTACCATGATCAGTGTTCATATATGAAATGGATGTCTTATGAAGAATCTTGCTGATGCTACAGAGTGTATGCATCTGTGCTGAGATTCTCTTCCTAGGGAGGAGATTGGAACAGCAGTAGATATGTCTGGAGCACAGTGGTAGTGATTGTAAAACATGTTAACATTTTTTTTTAAAACAATGTATATAAAAAATCGTAAGTTATGAACAGTTGCAGGTGGTAGATTCTAAGTAGTTTAGAGAGTTTATATTTCAGAATAGTTTAGATGTTGTTCTTGTTATATCTCCCTGCATGGTGTTCTTTGCAATTGATGCATTGAAGATGTTGAAGCAGAGCATTGTGTCACATTAGGAGCGGGTTATGGCAGCTGCTTCTGCAGTCCCTGGGTGAAGTTAAAAAGCAGGGGGGTACAGTGCTTCTTTAGCAGACTCCACCACCATGGTGGCAGCAGCGATCCCAGCCATGTTAGCCAGCTGGGCCAGTTACATTGAGTATCAAAAGAGAGGTGGAACAGGGTCTGGTTGAGTATTGTTTGCAAGGTCTGACACAAGCAGACAGCTATGGGTCGCTGAGCACTACATCAGCATCTTCAGCCCCAGGTTAAATGTAAAATGCCCTATTTTCTTTCCGTCAGTCTACACACACACACACAAAAAATGTGTTATGTTATCCAACACACAGAGAGCTGTGCAGCGTAACTGAGTCTGTTTAATATTAATGTCTTTGTACAATGTTAGGATTGTAGTACTCATGTAGACAAGCAAGAGCAGACTAATGGCCTTGTGTGATTTGCTGTGATACTTAATGTAGGATTTTAGGATCCACAAAAGCAGACTTTTTTTTTAATGTAGATAGAATGACCATATTTATTTTTCTCAGTTTGTGACTGATTCGGTAAGTGTTCCTTCACTAATTTTGGTCTTTGGGGGAATGTATGGCCTTCATAACCGCTTTAATTATGTTTTTTCTTTATTTTTTTTTTCTCCCCAGCATATTTCTTTTGCTACTTATTTTTTTTTTGTTATTTATTTTTTGTTTAAAATTTAAGCAGATCTTGGATAGATTGCTTCATAACCTAGAATATGATTGCCAGTGGGGCAGCCCAAAGTTCTGTTTGGGATGTAGTTTCAGAAAACAACCTGGCGTATTATTAAGCAGTTTTCCCTTACACCATGATGCTTTTATCTGGGCAAAAAAAAAAAATCCTGCTGTTACGCTTTTTATGATTTTGGTGTACTGGAGCTTACTATAGGCAGGCGGAAGTTTCATTTTTTTAAATCTCTGATGCATGAATCGCAAAGCAAACAAGTTACCTGCATTTTTTTTATATGAGTTTTTGAGTCTTTTGTACAAATATCAGTTTGTTTATTTGTGTTTCAAAAGATTTGCAAATTTTTCTTTTGTTTTCAGCAGAATAAATTTTAGAAAAGTAGAAAAATTACATGTTTGATAACAAGCAATGGACATGTTGATAGAGTAAATTTCGCTTTAGCGTTTGGTGACTGTTCAATATGTGTATTCAGCATGAGTGGAAGAGCATCACCAACTAGCACCAAAATGTTTCTTTGAAGTAGTAAACTGGCTTTTCAGTTAAATGTGAAGTATTTTGGGCTCTGCATTCTCATTCTTCATTTTTTTTTTTTTCTGCTATGTAAGAACTGTGAATGTGCTTAAGATACTGGTTTGTGTTTTAGTGCAGTACAAGAATTCTAGCTAGTTTCATTTGTGCTGTTTTTTTTTTCCTTTGCAATTTTGATTTTTTTTTTTTCCAAGTAGAGAAGCTTCTTTGTTTTTTTGTTTTTTTTCCTTTTTATTATTTTGCTTTTGCTTTGCAGGATTTTACTCTTATATTTTATTTACAGTTATTTCAAATTGTTTTATCCTTACACTTTTTTAAAACTAAGTTTTACTCTTACATTTTGTTTTCAACTACATTTTATACTTTTATTGACTGGATTTGATCTTTTTATTATGTTTTAAAATGGGTTCTGTCCTTAAATTTTTTTTTCATTTTATTGTGCATTTTATGCCTACAATTTATTTTACAAGGTTTATGTTTACATTGTCTTCTGAAATATCTGTTAGATTTTGTCTCAAAGCATGTTATATCTTATGATTCAGAAATTTTTATCATCATAATCAACTTTGGGCTCTCTGTTGAGAATGGGCATTTATATTTATTTTCAAGCATTCCTGTTCTGAGTGGCAGCCTGGTTGGCTGAGTGGATAAGTGCTCAGTCTACTAATCCAGTGATACTGGGTTCAAGTCCCAGCAGTAGGGTTTGTTTTTTTTTTTTGGTACCACCACACCAAAAAGACCCTAGGGTTTACCCAGCCTCTTAAAAATGGGCACCAGAGAAATCTGGGAAGGTAAGTGCTGCCCAGTGTGATACTGACCGCATCACAGTTTCATTTGCCGGAGGTCTTGGAAATACGGGCCTAACACAGTATCCACAGTATGCCTTAGTGGCATAAAAACTGGGATTTTTGCCTTTACCTGTTCTGGGTTGTTCCCCCACCCACCTACACACACACACACACACACACTATTTTCTACCTAGTATTTCTGTGAAAGCAGATATACCCACTCTGATGGCAGTTCCATGAAACTAGATTTTGTTCCAGCTGACCTGATGAATGAGATTGGGATCAGTTTTGTTCCAGTCATGGTGGTGCTTAGTGAGGTGTATGTATCATCTCCCTGGGAAAGGAATTATCTTAGGCTCTTGTACATGTCCTGGAAAATAAAAAAGGCCATGACATTCAGCTATTGTTGTCATCTGCCATTTGTCATTCTAGTGGGGTAGAAGAGCAAGTCTCATAACCGCACTAGTGTTCAGAACATTGGTGACAGTTTACTAACTCTCGACTTCTGAATATTGTTGAGATCTTTATCTGTTTTCTTTGCCAGATCTTTATCTCTTTGATGTTTAAATTTTGCCAGATCTTTAGGGCTGGTATATTTTTTATGATTTATGCAGCAAAATGCCATATGTATAAAGATACGGTACTATATGCTAGGATGCTGACAAGTCAAGGAAAATACGGGCACTAACACCATATCCCTATGTGTCTACCCTACTTTTTACTAGCTACAGTTTTCTGAGTTGAATGTGGCTTTTTTCATTGTTAAAAAATACTGATCACATATAGTAACTTATTGCATTTTCTTTCTCTAAATGTACTCATTTGAGAAATCTGAAGATTTTACTTTCTCTCTCTCTCTGAACCTTAAGTGCCCAGGGCACATGGGGCTTCCGCAAGGGTTTTCCACAAATGCCTGTCCTTCGCCTTTTTTTCCGCTCTTGCCCAGGTGAGCCCCCTATTGCTCAACATCCTTTCTGTTGTTCTTCTCCATGTCTCTTTTGGTCTACCCTTACTTCTGCTCCCCTGTGGTGTCCATCTTAGTGCTATTTTTGGTAGTGAGTTGTCAGTCATTCGGAGCACATGTCCCAACCATTGCCAGCATCTTTCCTCAGTAATTGTTGTCAGTGGTTTCATCTGCATTTCTGCTAATAAGATGTTATTTCTTATAATGTTTGGCCAAAATATTTTTCTAATTCTTCGTAAACATTTAGTCTGGAAAGAATTCAACTTGTTTTCTATGGTTTTGGTGATTTTCCAGCATTCGCTTCCATAGAGTAGTACACTTAGAACATTACTCTTAAATATCCTGATTTTCATATTTATGCTTAGTTTTTTTTATTTCCATATATTCTGCAGCATTGCAAAAGCAATTTACTTTCACTTCTGTTATTTTGTTTGGACTCAGTGAATCCAGTTTTTATGTTCATTTTTGTATTTAATAGTATTATTTATGCATGAGCATGCTGGTTCAAGTAAATGCAAAGATGAGACAAAAAGATCTGTTCAGGTTGGTTGTTATTTTTAGTTGGTGTGGCAGAGGTGCTAGGTCTTGGTCATGTCTGTACTGTTGTTGGTGGTGATAAAATACAGTTGGCCCTTGTCGTTTCTGGAGGACGACAACCCTCTTCCCCACCGCCACCACCACCACCCCACCCATTTAACTCCTGTATTTCCCCCCAAAATCCATATCCTGAAACCCTTCCCCATCTGTCTTCTTTGCCAGCACCACAGTGTCATTCGCAGCTTGTTTGATTGGTTATGTAGTAAAGTCATTAAACTCATTCACACATTCTGGCATAAGATTATTCCAGCGTGAGAGTATTGTCTTTGATTTATTTATGTCATCGGCAGTAGTGTACTTCTTCCACACTTTCATTATGGTTTCAAGGGTCTTTTTTCCACAGGATGAACAGTCCTCTTCATTTAGCTTTGTGTAGAGTATGCCTAGAATGTCATTACCCCTCTTATCAAGAGCCTATGTGACTTGGCCTTTTTCTCTTATCATATTTCTTATCATATTTGAATCTGTAAGAGTGCCCTTTTCATAGTATTCCTTCTCTCACTTGAAGGTAACACTTTCTGCATGGCAGATATAAAGATCTGCCACACTGTAGGCGCTCTGCATCTGCTGGTGTAGCTGCAGCACTGGCTTCCCAGATTTCCTTTACTTTTTTTCCTTGATATACCTTAAGGTAAGCCTTGCTGTAATAGCAAGCAACAGCAGCAGCTGACTTCGTTGAATGAAGCACATCCGATAGTTTGACCCTTTCATCTGTCTCTTAAGAGCACTTTCAGAAGTACTAGAAGCACTGCACTTTGGATCCATGATCATAATTCAAAGTTTATTGTACTAAATGAGATGAAAAGTTGCAAATAACACAAGATAAATGATCATTGCAAGAGTAAATCATGTGACTGGGCCAGGCTACTGAGAAAACGGCCTATTCAGTTGTTGATGATTAAACCACAAATTGTCAAATCCATGAAACCAGCTAATGACAAGGGCTAACTCTATAATGCAAAGTGTCCATTAGATTTTTTAAAAAAAAATGAATTTGATGTCTTTGAGAAAGATGGATAAGCAAGAGAGATATGTATCCGAAGACATGTAGGAAAGAGCTTTGGGGACAAGAGAATCTTTGAATAGAAACTGTAGTAGTTTTGTGTGCAGTTGAATAAAAATCCCTGCAGAAACTCTGATAGGGGAAATGCTGTCATTGTTTTGAGGTTATTGAGAGACAGAATAATGTCAAGTAGATTATGCATCATTATCGTGAAGACATGGTAGCCTTTTGTGTGTGTTTTTTTTTTTTTTGAAACAAAATTCCCAGTGTTATCACATTAGATTGCTTTGCTGTCAGTGAGTTTGTGTTTGTATAACATTAGCATTACTACGCCACAGAGCAGCTGGAGCATAATGTAAGTTTCAGTATCTGCTGTTTTTTTAGAATAGTAGACATTTTTGTGTGCCCCCTATAAATCATCTTTGATACTTTTTTTTTTTTTTTTGGTCACAGCTGTTGTTGACTTCCTTCCATACCATTGTGTCACATAGTTCGGTGTATATTTTTCCATTTCATCAAATCTTGCTTTATCATAGAATTTTTTTTTTACACTGCTTTCAAATGCATGCCTTCCAGCATCATGTCTAGTTAAGAAAGTTGTTTATCGATCATGACTGAGTAGTTAAATGTTGTATTTATATGTTCTTTAGATTTACATTAGTGATTTCATCCGTAGTATGGAAATTGAGTGTAGGTGTATAGAATATACTGGAAGTTTATATTTATATATATATAATTATATATACATATTTTCTCATATATATAATGAACAAACCAGAAGTATTTATGTGGGTGGGGCACGAAAAAACTTATGTATGTCAAAATTGCACGTCACTTAATTATTCCAACAGCTGGTGCAGTCACACTAAGCAGGGTCTGCAACATCAGGTGTTAGTGTGCCGCTGCGTGATAGTGTGTCGTTTCATGCCAGTAATAATTCATAGATTCTTCTGTCAGAAGCATTTGGTTCCCACACATGCAAGCAGCTGTTCTGTTGACAGACTGCAACTGTAAAATTTGTGCTTGGGTTTTTTGTTGTTGTTGTTGCTTCATTAGGGAGGTTTGTGTCTGTAAAATTGGCATGATGATGTGGTCATTATGTGGAATGAGTCATTTGTGATGTCTGATGTGTATGGTATGGTAGAAAGAGTGAGAATGTGATAATGTGCTGTCAGACTTTGGGAAAAACTGCCAATGAAAAGTCGCTTTAAAAATCTGATAATGGGCATATGTGTTTGATACAGTTTAGTTTTTTTATAAAGCACAGTTTCTTTACTTCATTGAAATGCTACATCCATATTTTACTGTTATAGATTGAACCTGTCATGTTATTATCTTAGCAGAAAGTCTTCATTCCTGTCTAGTTTTTTTTTTTTTTTAATGTGAGAACCTAGTGATAAAGAAATGCTGTTCTGTTATTTGAGCACATTTTTTGCCACATTAAAAAGCAAATGTGATGAGTTTTTTGTCCTTTATGTTTGTGTATTTCCGTTTATAGAGTTTTATGGGAACAAATAGCTTGATTGTTGCCCTTATTTTGAATTGCAGTCTCCTTTTTTTTTCTTTCTTAGTGGCTGGATGATCCCAAAGGAGACAAGAAGAAAGCGAAAGCTAAACCAGCAGCTGCGTCTATACAGCTAACCAGTGTGAGTCCTGTCACTCTCCCTCCCTCGCCCCCTCCCCTCCCCAGACATTCAACCTGATTTGACTACAGTTGTCTTTACATGTATGAATCTGAGATCTGTTTTGATGCTTAGAATGGCTGACAAAGACCCAGACTGTCTTTGTTTGCACTACCCACTGGAAATTTTTTTACATAATGGCATGGTTGTTGAGACAAAGATTATTGTGATTTTTTTTTTTTAATAGTGGAGCTTATTGAGAAGATTAGTATTGTCTCATCTTCTTGTATATGGGACTTGAGGAAAACTTTGGTCTGCATCTTTTATCATTTATTGTCACCATCAGATCATCATCACAGTCACTGGGTATAATATGAGACTCATTCATTCATTTGCATGTCCCTTGCAAAACTTTGCCTCCCAAACAGCACTCCTGTAGGCCTCTCGGTTGTGAGCAAGATGGCCTGCCGCTGCTGCATCCATCTGCAGATCGTCAACGATGTCTTGCAGCCATCTTCATTTTGGTCTTCCTCTCTTTCTTTTTCCCATTATGTATCCTTCCAATATGGTCTTCTCTAAATTATCATGACGTTTAATGTGTCCAAAATATTTAAGTTTTCTCTTTTTAATCCTCTTTACTAGCCAGCCTTCTTCAATATTAAGCTCTTGTAGTATAGATATATTTGTTCTTTTTTGTGTCCACGATATTTGGAGAACTCTTCTGTAGCATTTACATTCAAAGGCATTTATGTGTTTCTCAGCTGTTTTGTTAAGTGTCCAGGTCTCACAGGCATATGTTGCGATGGGAAAGATGCATGCCCCTAAAAATCTTATTTTTGTGGTTCTGTCTGCTCTTCTTCACAGATTCTTTATTTGTTTCACTTTCTGAAGAGCAACAGATGTCCTCCTTTTAATTTTCCCCATTGTATCTCCATTATTAGTTAGTAGCGATCCAAGATATTCAAAACTCTCCACTTCTTCCAGTTTTTCCTCATTGATACATATTTCAGCTGCCTTATTTGTTTTGTCAGTTGTCGTCAATTTAGTTTTCTTTGCATTAAGGTAAAGGTTCTGCTCTTCGTTGTTCTTACGGACTGACATAATTAGTTTTAGTTTAATATGAGACTGGTTGGTTTAAATAGCATTATGGGGGGTTGCTTGTACTTGTACGAACTCCCTGTAACTGTGAGCTATTGTTCTTTGCAGCCGATGCTGTAGCGATGTTGAGGCACAGCGTCGTACCGGCATGGGAGCGGGTTATGGTACAGCTAAAAAGCAGGGGGTGTGCAATGCTTCCTTAGCAGACTCCACCACTATGGGAACTATAGCGATCCCTGCCCTGTTAGCCAGGCTAGGCTTGTTACTGGGGGTACCATGGAGAGGTGGGACAGGGTCTTGGTCAGCTATGGTTCGCTAACCCTGATGCCGCTGGCATATATTAGTTACATTCAGGGACTGAAAAAATAGCTGCCATAACCCACTCTCAATCTGACATGACACTGCTTCAACGCATTCACTGCATCGACTACAGAGAACATGCCACTGACTGTTCCAGGGAGATGGAAGAAGCAGAACTTGGAAGAACACCTGAAGTAATATTTATATAAATATTTTTTTTGTAAAGTTGAACAACTATTTTCTTGCCTTCACCAGGCAGACCTCTCTATGAGCATGTGATCTTTTTTTTTATTTTATTTTTAATATGGTCTCAGTATTTTATGTGGTTTGTTTCACTGTAGTTCCAGCACTCTGCTGTTTGTACATGGTGCTAATAATTTTGTTTACTTACTTTTTGTTTGCTGTGTCTGCGGATATACAGACAGTTCACAGCTCAGGGTAAAGCAGCTGTACTTGATCATTAGAGAAATTTTGTATTGTTCATAAATGATTAACTTTCTTTCATTGACTAATGTTTTTTTGTTGGTATGTTGTTTCTCTGAGCTGTGTACTATTTCTGCAGTTTTACAACTAATAGAAATGTCTTTTTTTCTGAGTTGCAGAGTATCATGAGGAGCAGTGGTCCATAGATGTGGGGTTTTTTTTTTGGTCCTGCATTAACATTAAGAATGTGGGAATCATCATAATAGAAATTTTTCCTTAGGTTATTACACAGGGGACTGGTGCTCTTTTTAAAGAGTGCACACAAATGCAAGCTTGTATACCCAAGCAGGGGCATTTATTCTCATAAGAACAAGATTTCTCACAACAGTTTATAGATTATTTTGACATACTTTGTGCAGTTTAAGAGGCATTTCTTGTCAGTGTCAAAAATCTGAGATGCATATACATCATGAGTGAATTACGTGATGTAAATAACTGCAGACATTTTTGCATTATGGGTTTAAATGGTTAAGAGCTGACAGATAAATATTTTGTAATTTAAATGTGAATGAAATCATTCCAGGTCCCCAAACTGGTCAGTAAAACCAGCGAAACAACCCCATCGGGAGACTTCGCTAAACCTGCACAAGGACCAAAGGCTGAAGTTAAAATTGCTGCTAGGACTGAAGCTGTCTCACACTCTGCATCCAGTGATCTCTTAGGTTTAGGTGAGATGCCTCTGTTATGCTCTTTGGAATTTTTATCTGTGATTCTTCCTGAGTAAAAACTGTGTTAAAATACTGAGTCTGCATTCTAGGTTAAATTATGTGGTTCATTCGTACTTTTCTGGAGTATGAGTTTAACCAAAGTGACACTAAAAGAAACAAAAAGTACTTTTCCAAAACTGGTGCCAAGCTTTTCTGTATCTTGTCTATAAAAAAAAAGTCAGAGTGATGAACTTTGCCTGCTATAGAAATTAAAACCAGAGGATTAATCTCAACAAAAAATTTTGCGCCCATAACCTTTTTTTTTTTTTTTTTGGCCTGGAAGACACTTTAATTAAATTTCAGAGCCACACAAGTGATCCAGTGCATGTATGGAAGACATTTTTCTGTCAGAAGATAGTGATGATACTAGCATCATCCTTTTCATCAGTTTATAGTTATGTAAAAAATGAATGGTTCATCTGCTTTCATTCAGTGGATTGATATTTATACTGAAAGCCAAAAATAACGCACATCAGATATATGATTGGTTTAAATTGCAAAAACATAATTTAAAAATAAAGAAGTATTTTGACAAAAATGGTTGTATAAGTTTCAAAACATCCAATGCAGTCAGGACCATGAGACAACTAACCTATCAGTTAAAACTGACTCAACTCCAAAGTCATCCTTACATGCTTGCATTGCACACAGAAAATTGATCTCACCTGTATCATTAGCACCTGTGCCCCACTCTTGCTCTAAAACATTCCTCAGGTTGGCTGTGCAGTTGATCTTACCAGATGTTGAATAGCACCCAGTTGAATCACATTCCATGCAAGCACCAGTTGTCATTGATTTTGGTGTGCTGGTTGTTTGTAACCCAACATGTCCAATAAATGTTCAGCATAGTTCATGTCTTTGAAACTACTGACCACTGCATGGCTCTTACTCCATTATAAAGAAGAAAACGCTGTGTGAGACAAGCAGAAAAATAAAGCTTGCAGCACCGCCATGTCGTGCTAACGCTGGTACATCTCAAATTGTTTTCTGTGAGCCTTCTCCACACAGTTTGATTACTGATAGGTGCTCCATGAGTCCCAATACAGTTCGTAGCCAATATGGAAGCAGTTGTGTACAGAAACTCACCGCAAAGCCCTATCTAGCCTGGGTGTGGTCACTTGTGAAGTAACAGGTTGGTGTCAGTCAGCAGCAATACCTGTGGTCTGGTGACGACTTACCAGTTGATAGATAGTGGCGTGGTTGAGTCTAAGCACCTGGAACACTGCCCTGACTGCAGCTCCACCTCCAAGCATGCCTATCACGTGGTGTCGTTCATCATTATTAAGTCATGGCATCTTTTTCCAGTTACATCGAGCCAGTTTTGTTTTATGGATGTGAAGCATGGTCCATGAATAAGAGAGTACAGCGAGAAATGGATGCCATGGAAATGTGGTTCATAAAAAGGATGTTGAAGGTACCATGTACAGCTAAGAAAACCAATGAAGAAGTCTTAAGAGAGGCTGGAGTTAAAAGGTAAATTACAGCAAAGATCAGAGGCAGATAAGCGATATTTGTAGGACATTTTCTGAAAAGAGGAAAATTGGAACACATTGTGGCAACTGGAAAAATTGAGGGAAGAAGAGACAGAGGAAGACAGAAGTTACTGGATGGGCTGTCTGTCTGGCTAGGAAGAAAGTCACCAGTGAATCTCATATTCAAGTCGGGGAATTGTGGAGAGAAATGATTGCCTACGCCACACAGCATGGCACTTGATTGATTGATTTATCTTTTTCCAGTATACATTTACAATACTTTTTACATGCATTTTGAAAAAAGCTTTATGTGGACTACAGAAAACAAGAGATCATAAATTTAGAAAGTCATATAATTCAGGTGCATCAGTGAATTCAAGGTTTCCTGTGATACACTTCACTGATTTCTTACAAACCCATGCAACTCAATTTTCACATGTGGCGTATCATTCTCCAACGTCCTGCATGCTTTGCAAAACATTAATTGTGATTTGCACTCACAGCCCTGCTTGTTGTCATGCAATATATAGTGTGCGTTATTTTTGGCTTTCAGTATAGATACTTAGATCAGCAGGTGAATGGGTAGTGTATGTAGTACCAGAATCACCATATGGTGCTAGATCTCTAACTGCAGCACCAGATACCCCTGCTCTAGATGAACATAAAGTTACGTGTAGATGAAGACACACCCTCGCTGATCTTTTCTTAACTTGCATCCAAGATTTCTAAGGCAGAGCAGTATTTTTTAGCTCAGATCCCACGTCAAAATATTTTCACAAGCAACGTGTCAGAAATTGATTTTATTGTTAATTATGCCCAGAGAAAGAAAAAAATGTCATCCATGACAGTCAGTTTAAATTTCAAGCATCTAAATTTTTCGTGTATAAATAACAGATATAAACAGAGCCCTCATAGAGTGAAGCACATAAAATAGCCAAATGAAGGTATGAATAAACTGAATTCCACCAGTGGATAGGAAAAGGTTTGAAAGGCTAATTGAAATGTCTTTAGTTGTATCTGTCATCTAATATCAACATTTTACAGACTCGTGGATTATTAAAAGAGTGCCTAACAAATTTCCTCACTCCAAACAAATTTTACATATAGGCATATCCAAAAGAAGGGACCAGCCCCAAGGTATTCTTTTTTAAAGATGGAGCAGATCAATAAGTTATTGTTTATCTGTTAGAAAATGTTGTCTTACTTCTAAATTTTAGGGTTTTTTTTTTATTTCTTGTGTTGATTTGTTTACTGAACTGAATTTTCTTTCCTGTTGAATTCAAACTGTGTTGTATATTTTTGTTAATTTCTTGCTGACTTTGTGTGTTGAAATACAGACTTGTGGATTTTGTTAACTATGACTTCCATATATGAAAGTGTACACTTGAAGCAATGTATTTGCTTTCTTTGAATCATGTTGTTCAAGATTTCATACAAGTTTTTTTTTTTCTTTTTTCACTTGTAAACATTTTATTTAACTCTTGGAAGTTATTTTTATTCCTGAAATAATGAAATCAGGTTTTTAGATTTTGCTTAACTTTAGATTTAATGTGTCAGACAGATTTAGCTTCAGATTAAGTGCACCAGACAGATTTAGCATTAAGATTAAGTACACCAGATATTTTAAGCTTAGCTTCTGATTAAGTGCACTAGATTAAGTCCACCAGACAGATTTAGCTTAGCTTTAGATTAAGAGCACCAGACATATTTAGCTTTAGATTTAGTGCAAGAGACAGATTTAGCTATAGATTTAGATCACATGTTAAATTTGTTTTAGCTTTAAATTGTATTCAACTTTATTTTGCTTAATAGTTTAATTTTACCCTTACACTTACGCTTAACTCTTCTGTAGATTTAGTTTAATTGGTTAATTTTGAATATTTTATTCAACTCTAGATTTAGGTTCACCTCAAACAAATGTTCAGCGTAAGTTGGAAGCAAGAGTTTTTTCTCATTAGTGGGGCTTTTGGTTAATGCTAAAACCTTTCTTTTTCTCTTTTCAAGTTTCCAAGAATTTATTTCCGCTAACTCTGTTCTTGTCTTTATGCTTCATTTACATACTCTGTTTTTTTTTTTCAGTGTGGTATTTAACTTTAAGAAATACTTACATGTTCTTTGATATTCTGTAGAGTATACTTTAGTGAAGCTAATGAAATGCAGCATGGATTTTAAAAATATTAATGAAACAATATACTTGACAAATACCTTTACAGCAATTGTCTTGATAATATTTAGCATGGATACAATGGCAAAGAAAAGAGAAGTTCTGTTATCACAGAGGTGAGACTTAAAGCTACAAAAGAAGATATGGTTGCTGAGTTCGAACTGAAGGAATTTAGAAGCAAAAGTAGTATTTGTCATGTCTGGAAATGGAAGCAACAGTGGATTGTCATAGACTAAGAAGAGTGTATCACCAGTCTATCACCAACTACAACAAATCATCAACAAAGTCCCTAAACACGACATCCCAATTGCAATGCGGGGGGGGGGGGGGTTCAACGCTAAGGCAGGGAAAGATAATACCGACGTTGAAAAAGTGATGGGGAAAGAAGGAATTGACATGGTTAATCAGAACAGAGAAAGATTAACTGAAATATGTCTAACAGAGGGCATGGTCATTGGAGGCACAGTATTCCCACACAAAGAGATACATAAAACAACGTGGATATCTCCAGATGACAGAACTAGAAACCAGATAGATCATTTTTGTATTAGAAAGCAATACAGAACATCTCTCATAGATGTAAGGGCTTATAGGGGTGCAGATGTCAACAGTGATCACAACCTGTGCATAGGGAAAATAAAACTAAAATTGAAAAGCCAACACAAGAAATCACTACACAGAAAGATAAACAGCCACAGCCTACAAGAAGAAAATAATAACATTAATTTCAATCAGGAACTTGCCAATCATTCCAAAACACCCAGTGAAGTTGAGGAGATAGGTATAGATGAATTATGGAATTCTTACAGCACAGTCATAATCACAGCAGCAAAAGCCAGCGCTGGACTGAAAAAACCAAATAGAAAAGCATGGATATCAGATAAAACATGGGAGTATATACATGAAAGACGAGCAGTCAAATTAGACATGTTGAATGCAAAAACAGATCTTTTAAAAGATCTGGCGAAAGCAACATACAAAGAAATAGACAAGAAAGTAAAAAGTTCAGCTAGAAGAGATAAAAGAGAATACATAGACAATATGGCGAAAGAAACAGAAAAAGCAGAAAAAACAGGAGACAGCAAAACTTTATATAACATACAAAAGAGGCTAACAGGTACTATTACATCTAAAGAAAGACCAATCCTTAGCAATACTGGAGCCCTATTAACATCAACTAAAGACCAAAAGCAAAGATGGGCTGAACACTTCCAAGAAATACTTAATCGACCACACCCAAAAGAATTGTTAAACCTTGAAACTGACTTACCAGTCCCACAACTAAATGTCAACCTAGATGAAATTAAATTGCATGAAATTGAAACAGCAGTGAATTTAATAGCTAACAGCAAAGCTGCAGGTGAAGATGAAATAACAGCAGAAATGCTAAAAGCTATCAATAGTGACAACATGAGACAACTACAGAGAATGTTTAACAAGATTTGGAAAGAAGAGAAGGTCCCTTCTAATTGGAAAAAAAGAATCATTGTTAAAATACCAAAAAAAAGGCAACCTTAGTGACTGTAACAACTGGAGAAGAGTAACCTTAATATCAGTTGTGTCAAAATTATTTTGCAAGGTCATTTTGAATAGACTTAAAGATATAGTGGATACTGAATGAGAGAAGAACAAGCAGGATTTCGAAAAAGGAGAAGCTGTCTCGACTAGATCTTTACTCTCAGAATACTACTTGAAGAACATATTGAAAAGCAGAAACCATTAATACTAAACTTCATAGATTTTAAAAAGGCATTTGATAGCATACACAGAGATTCATTATGGAGAATTTGAAGTCTATATGGAATACCATCTAAAATTGTCAACATCATTAAGGACTTCTGCAATGGATATGTTTGTGCAGTCAAGACAGAAGAAGGGATGAGTGAATGGTTCCAGATTGAAACAAGTGTGAAACAAGGATGTATACTGTCTCCTTTACTTTTTGGGATTACAGTAGACTTCATAATGAAAAAATGCTGCACAGGTAACACAGGTATTGATTGGGTACTTGGGACCCAACTAGAAGATCTTGATTTTGCCGACGACATAACTCTTATCAGTAATAATGTGAATTCCATGCAAGAAAAAACATATCCTGTCTTCAATGGCTAGCAAAATAGGACTTGAAATTAACAAGGACAAAACAAAAATAATGAAAATTCTCGTTAATCAAAATGGAAAGGTACACATAGAAGGGACAGATATTGAAGAAGTCAATCAATTTGCATACCTTGGCAGCTACATAGACTAGGATGGTGACACTAGAAAGGAAGTTAGGATCAGAATTGCAAAGGCAGCATCAATCTTCAAGAATCTTGAGAACATATGGAATTCAAAAGTTATAAGCACAAAAACCAAGTTAAGACTATTCAATTCAAATGTAATATCCAGCCTCATTTATGCATGGGAAAGCTGGAAAACAACTAAAGAAATAGACAAGAAATTAGACTCTTTTGAAAACAAATGCATAAGGAAAATACTCGGCATCAAGTGGAACAAATTGAAGAACAATGCAGAGATAAGACAGATGACTGAACAACAACCAGTCTCATGGGTGATCAGGAAAAGGAGATGGACATATGTTGGTCACTTGATGAGAAGAAATGATCAGAGAATCCCAAAACAAGCTATCAAGTGAAACACAACAGGCCAAAGAAAAAGAGGCAGACAGCGTGAAACTCTGAAGAGGACATTGTTAAGAGAGGTCAAATTAACAGGCATAAAATCCTTTGATGAGGTTGAAAGACTCGCTGAAGACAGGAAAAATTGACGAACTACTTTGCGAGCCCTATGTGACGTTTAACGGCACGGGAAGGATATAAGATATAAGAAGAGGAATGTACCCTGATGGGTTGTTGGGATGCATTGTAAAGAGACCAAATGGAGTCATCAAGAAAGTATTTTAAGGGAAAGCAACAGGAACATCAGAAGAGTTGGCAATAAGACAAATACATTATGTTCAGATTCTTTACAAGTTACAGTAGAGTAAGGAATGGCCTCTTTTGGAAATTAAGAATGTGTATGAAAAAAAAAGAAGACACAATATTTGACATTTTCCTTGGAAATAGGACCATGGAAAGAAGCAGATTATACACAAATAACTATTCAGACTGAAGTGAAAGGTGTGCAGAATGGTGAGATGCATAGCAGTCTTGTAAGATCAACAGCCACACTTAGTGTTCTAGATGACAAATATCCATATGACACCTGGATACGTGTGTATACAGATCTCTCTCTGAACCTTAAGTGCCCAGGGCACATGGGGCTTCCGCAAGGGTTTTCCACAAATGCCTATCTTTCGCCTTTTTTTCTGCTCTTGCCCAGGTGAGCCCTCTATTGCTCAACATCCTTTCTGTTGTTCTTCTCCATGTCTCTTTTGGTCTACCCTTACTTCTGCTCCCCTGTGGTGTCCATCTTAGTGCTATTTTTGGTAGTGAGTTGTCAGTCATTCGGAGCACATGTCCCAACCATCGCCAGCGTCTTTCCTCAATAATTGTTGTCAGTGGTTTCATCTGCATTTCTGCCAATAAGATGTTATTTCTTATGGTGTTTGGCCAAAATATTTTTTTAATTCTACGTAAACATTTAGTCTGGAAAGAATTCAACTTGTTTTCTAAGGTTTTGGTGATTTTCCAGCATTCACTTCCATAGAGTAGTACACTTAGAACATTACTCTTAAATATCCTGATTTTCATATTTATGCTTAGTTTATTTGATTTCCATATATTCTGTAGCATTGCAAAAGCCTGGTTTGCTTTAGTAAGTCTGCTGTTGATGTCCTCTGTGCTGTCTCCATTTTCTACTACTCTGCTGCCAAGGTATACAAATTCGTTGACCTCCTCCACTAACTTGTTATCTACTCTGAGTACATTTCTGTTGTTCACATTTTGCTTCATTAACTTTGTCTTTCCTACGTTGATCTTTAGTCCTATGTTGTTTGCATTCTGGGTTAACTTGTTTATTTTATCTTGCATATCTTTGTGACTGCTTGATAATAGACAAATGTCGTCCGCAAAGTCAAGGTCCTCCAGCACTGTGTTAAGGGTCCATTGTAATCCTCTGCGTTTGTCTGATGTTGCCTCCTTCATTAACCAGTCTACTGCCAAGATAAATAATGTTGGTGATAGTACACATCCCTGTTTCACTCCTGTTTGTACCCTAAAGCTGCTGGAGGTATGTTCTCCACAGATAACTTTGCACTGAAAACCCTCGTATAGGGCTTTGATTACATTAACTATTTTATGGGGGAGGCCATGCCATCTTAGGATTTTCCACAGTGCATCTCTGTTGACACTGTCAAAGGCTTTCTCAAAATCTATGAATAATGCATATGTTGTGCTATGCCATTCATTTGCCTGTTCTAATATTTGTCTAAGTACAAATATATGGTCTATGCATGATCTTCCTTTCCTAAATCCTGCCTGCTCTTTCCGAAGTTTTTCCTCAAGTGTTGGTACAATTCTGTTGATGATTATTCTGCAAAATACTTTACTAGTGAGTGGCAGTAGGGTAATGCCTCTCCAGTTCCCGCAATCTCTGAGGTCACCCTTCTTTGGTAGTTTTACTATAAGACCAGTTTTCCACTCCTCTGGGGCTTTTTCTAAATCCCAAATTTGTTGTAATATCCGGCAAAGTTGTTTTGGTGTTTCTGTTTCTTCTGCTTTCAACATCTCAGCAGTCACTTCATCTTCACCTGGTGCCCTGTCTGATTTTAGCATCTTTATCGCCTCTTTTACTTCATTTATTGTTATTGGTCCTGTATTGATGTTTAGTTCCGCTTTTGCTTCAGGTATATCTATTGCTTGTGCTGCTTGTGTTCTGTTTAGTAGGGTGTTAAAGTGTTCCCTCCATCTTTCAATTTTTTCTCTTTCTCCACTGACCAGTTGTCCATTTTGTGTTCTTACTGCACTTTCACATCTTGTATTGAAGTTACCTGTCATCTGCTTTGTGATTTTATATATGGTGTTCATGTCATTTGTATATGCTGCTTTCTCTGCTGTCTCTGCTAAGTTGTCATAATACTGACGTTTATCTTGACGGCATGATTCCTTCACTTCTTTGTCTTTTTGTGCATAATTACTTAAAACTCGTTCTTTAAGCCGTTGTGATTTGGTGTTCAGTAATTTTTTCTTGATTTCTTTTCTTTGCTCTATCTTTTCCCATGTGGTCTCACTTATCCATTCCTCTTTTCTCCTTTTCCGATATCCCAGCACCTCTTTTGCTGTTTCCTGTAGTGTTTTATTGAACTCTAATATGGACATTTCTGCTTCGTCTTGTAGGACACTGAAGCGGTTCTTAAGTATTATTGAGAATTCATTTCTTGTTTGCTGGTCTATCAGTTTTCTTGTATCAAAATGTATCTTTCTGTGTTCTCCGATTCTGGCTTTCCTTAATTTTAGTTTTATTTTTGCTACCAGAAGGTTGTGATCACTTCCTATATCTGCTCCTTTCCTTGCTCGCACATCTTGTAGTGACCGTTTCCACTTGTTGTTTATTAGTATGTGATCGATTTGGTTTTCTGTGGTTTTATCTGGTGACCTCCAAGTCACCTTATGGATGTTTTTGTGTTGGAAAATTGTCCCTCCGATGGTCATCATGTTTTCTTCACAGAAACTGCACAGTCTTTCTCCATTTTCATTTATTTCTCCGATTCCTTCTCTTCCCATGATTCTTCTTCTATCTTCATTTCCTTCACCTACTTTTGCATTGAAGTCACCCAAGATGAGTAGCATATCATGCTTGGGTATTGTTTCTACTGTGGCTTGGAGGCTGTTGTAAAAATCTTCTTTTAATTCCTCTTCAGCTGCTTCTGTTGGTGCATAACAAACTATAATAGACAGCTTCGTGAATCTTGAGTTGAACCGTGCATATAATAATCTCTCATTTATTGGGGTCCATTTCAGCAATGCTCTTGATGCTTCTTTTGTTATAATCAATGCTACTCCTCCTTCATGAAGATCTTCTTTACCTGACCATATTATTGTATCTTCTGTGTGCTGTGTTGTTAATTTCCTTCTGCCTTGTCCTGTCCATCTTGCTTCTTGTATTCCTAGTATGTCTAGTTTGTATCTGTGCATTTCCTTGATGGTTTGTGCTAGTTTTCCAGTCTGGTTTAGTGTTCTTACATTCCAGCTGCCTATATGCATCTTTTGTTTAGGTTCCAGGAGGTCTGCAGTCGGGCTGGGGACTTCCAGTGGCTGGCTTTCATCCACAACCTTCATGGGCTCAGTTTCCTGATACGCATTTCTCCTTCCACCTGCATTTGCTTTTTCCCTTGCTTCTGTTTCTGTAGCAGTCTGATAGTTTTTTACCAGATAGGGTTGCTGGCCCTATGCTGAACCCTCCTTAGTCGCCTTTTACGATCATGCATGGTAGGGTACAGTGGTCCTATTCTTTGCAGATCCCGGGTACCACACGGGTGTGTGTATACAGATGGATCTGCACATAATGCCATAAAGGGTGGGTGGGTGGGGGGGGGGGGGGCGGGCGCGCGCGTGCAAGTGTTGTTCTGTGACAACTTTTAAGAGAACATGAGAAATCTGTAAGTGGATGATATATAGTATATTTACGAACACTAACAGAAAGAGCTTTAGAAGTACAGAAAGATCTCTACTTATGCTTCATTGATTACACCAAGGCATTTGACAGGGTGAAACATAATGAAATTATTAAAATGCTTGAAGATATCAATATAGATGGCAAAGACCTGAGGATTGTAAAACATCTATACTGGCAGCAAGCTCCAGACCTTTTTTCTCTGTGCAGCGAGAACATTCTAAGAACAATCATCACAGAACCAGGCATAAAAATTGGAGGATACAATATTAACAACCTTCAGTATGCTGACGACACAGTACTGATAGCTGAGAACCAACAAGACCTGCAAAATCTCTTGGATAAAGTGGCCAAAGAAAGTGAACAGAAAGGCCTTACTTTGAACATCAAAAAGACAGAGACTATGGTTATATCTAAGAAACAGAATCCACCAGCATGCAGTATTAAATTAAACGGAACTATTCTAAAGCAGGTGCAGAAATTCAAATACCTTGGAGCAGTAATAACTTCAGATGGGAAATGCAGAACAGAAATTAGGAACAGAATAGGCCAAGCAAAGACTACATTTCAGAGAATGAGAAACATATTAGCTAACACATCTTTATCAATGAATGTTAGAAAATGAGTCCTGAAGTGCTATATTGAACCTATCTTGTTATATGGAAGTGAATCATGGACAATAGGCAAGTCTGCACAAAAATCATTGGAAGCAGCAGAAATGTGGTTTATTAGAAGAATGTTGCGAATCCCCTGGACAGCAAAAATAACTAATGAAGAATGTATGAGAAGAGCTGGAGAGACAAAAAACCTTGTCAGAAAGATAAGAGAGAGACAATGTACTTTCATAGGACATGCAATGAGAAGAGGGGGCATTGAAAATATTATAACAACAGAAAAAATAGAAGGAAGAAGATCAAGAGGAAGACCAAGAGAAATGATACTGGACAGTCTGACAGGATGGTGTGAGAAGAGATCACCAACTGAACTGATGGCCTGCATGAAGGATCGGGTACTCTGGAGAAGCATAATAGCCAACGCTAGTCTGCACGGCACCTGATGATGATGATCCATTCATGTTGATAGTGGAGGATATATAAAAAAAAACTTACATTATATGTTATGGAAGTTTTACAAAAAATATATGCATATACAATTATGGGTTTTACAGCAAGAAATATGAACAATAGTGGTGATGCTGGAATGCCTTTTATAAATCCGACCATAATATGTGCTTGATTCTAACAGTTTGTGACATTTTGTTTGTCATGAAGGTTGTGACAGAGATTGTGACATATGATGCTGACACCATAAAGTGTGGCTCTCAGAAAAATAATAAGTTGATTCCTAACACTAGAGAAAGTGCCCTAGTAAAAATTTATGACATTTGTTTGCAGACACTAGAAAATGTTGCAAATAAAAGTTGATCGTGAAATTTGGTTCCTGATATCAGAAATGTTGGATTCCCCCCCCCCCCCCCCCCAAAAAAAATAAGTCATTTTGACATTTTATCTCCGACATTGGATATAACAGTGCAGAAAAGCGAATTGATTATGAAATTTGATTCCTGGTGCTAGAAAGCATGGCAACAAAAAAAAGTTGATTATGGCATTTTATTCCTTATAACAGAGTTTTATCTTTTTGTGGTGTTTTCTTGCCTTGTCTGCATGGTTTGTTTTTTTTCTCTCTCTCTTTTTTAATTTTCAAAATTTTATTTGAAAAGTGGAGGGAGTGGGCGACCCAGAAAACTATAGATTATCTATTTATGCAGCATTTTTGGACTAACATTGCATGGTTTGATTTAAGAACTTCAGCATCTTCTTGGAATTTTATCATTTCCTGCTGGTCTCAGTTTATAAATTATGTTGGTTATGAGTTTGGAATTATATAGACAGGTGCATGTGAGCAATAGCTAGATACATTTTCCTTGAAATCTGTGCCAAGTGAGAGACTGATTCAAGGATATAGGACCAGTTTGTAAATAAAATGCACAGTGAGATGTGAAGATGTCTTGTGCTGGGGAAGATAAGAAGGAGCCAGGACAGTGGCTCATTGGTTACAACAACTTGCAATTGTTGTAAGTGATTTCAAGAAAACTGAAATGCAAACAGCAGTTGGGAAGTATTTGCGCTGTTCTGTGTATATAGTCATATAGTCTGAATATGTATTCTGTGTATATAGTCATATAGTCTGAATATGTATTCTATGTATGTAGTCATATAGTCTGAATATGTATTCTGTGTATATAGTCATATAGTCTGAATATGTATTCTGTGTATGTAGTCATATAGTCTGAATATGTATTCTGTGTATATAGTCATATAGTCTGAATATGTATTCTGTGTATATAGTCATATAGTCTGAATATGTATTCTGTGTATATAGTCATATAGTCTGAATATGTATTCTGTGTATATAGTCATATAGTCTGAATATGTATTCTGTGTATATAGACATATAGTCTGAATATGTATGTTTTCTATGGATATATATATATATATATTATATATTATAGCTTATTTATGATTTACACTTGAAGTAAGCATGTACTTGAGACATGTGCATGAGAAAAAAAGACCATATAGTGTTATGAAACAAGTGTGAGAACTTTGACCCTTCAGTCTCACTTTATATTTCTAACAGAGGCTGCTGCCCTACCACCTTCATCTGGAGGTAATGAGCTTCTGGATCTCTTTGGTGGACCGCAGATATCTGAGACCACTGGTAACACAACCTCGGTGCAATCAAACAACAGTGATCTAATGGTAATGTCTTTGATATTTAGTCATCACTGTAATTTCATGTCTTGAAATATATTTAGAAGTCTGTATACTGACCCAGTATTTGGCCAAACACCATAAGAAATAACATCTTATTAGCAGAAATGCAGATGAAACCACTGACAACAATTATTGAGGAAAGATGCTGGCAATGGTTGGGACATGTGCTCCGAATGACTGACAACTCACTACCAAAAATAGCACTAAGATGGACACCACAGGGGAACAGAAGTAAGGGTAGACCAAAAGAGACATGGAGAAGAACAACAGAAAGGATGTTGAGCAATAGAGACCTCACCTGAGCAAGAGCAGAAAAAAAGGCGAAGGACAGGCATTTGTGGAAAACCCTTGCGGAAGCCCCATGTGCCCTGGGCACTTAAGGTTCAGAGAGAGAGAGATACTGACCCAGGTGCTTCATCATTATCATCGTCATGTGCCATGTCCGGAGATGTCAGTCACCACGTCTCTCCACAGTTTCTGGTCTTTCGTGTTATTCATCAGTTACGTTGTTGTGCCGTTCCCGTGCCATTTTGTCAGGCCATCTAAGATTTTCTCTCATGGTCTGCCTCTCCTTTTCCTGCCACCAGTTTCCCCTGTTGTCGTGATGTTTTCTGTCCCTTCCTTTTTTTCCCATTATATGGTCAGTGAACCTTGACTGTTTCCTGCATACTGTGTTTATTAAGGTTCATTTCTCATTGGTTTTCCTTGGGTGCTCGAATCTCATTAAATGCTGAGATTTATGTGTGTGTGTGTGTGTACATGCATGTGCAGACATGTGCTCTGATGGTGTCAAACTAATTTTAGAATTTAAACCCATTCTTTCCAAATGGCTCTGTTTTATCTATGATTCCATGTTCTTTCCTAACTCATTTTAAAATGGGGTTCTTTTTTAGATGGTAGTCTCTCTGATTTCTTTTTCTTTAGGATAAGCATTTATAATGTTCAAGAACTTATCCATTATCTTTAACTTTTAATCTACTGTAAGCTGTTTAAGTGGCTTTTAAAAAAAAAAATAACTATAATCATATAGTTTTGTTCAGTAATCAAGAGTTTATCATTTTAAAGTGCTGCAGATGTTAAAAATAAGCATTGTGTCATTTCCCCATTAGAACATGATAGTGATTTTTTATTACAGAAAATGTTCATGTGTCATTTGGTACATTAAGAGCTAAAATAGATTAGTGAGTAATATAGAAATTTGATCATCTTTTAGTTTTCTTGTGAAAATTTGTTACCTTTTCTTGATATAGTTCAGCCATTCCCTGGAAAGTTTATTGTGTTTATTATAGAATGGAGCTTCAGAGGGCAACTTGTTTGGTGAAGACAAAGGGACTGGAGGAGGAAGTACCAAAACATCAGCCAAAGATTCCATCATGGCTTTGTATGGTGGTGCTGGAAGTGGCACCAGCCAGCCCCAGATGTATGGCATACCAGGTCAGGGTTGCTTTTCTTCCTGGTTGTTATACATTTACAGCAGTGTGTCGCTGTGATCTTTTAGATAATTTGTACAATCACTTAGGTGAAGGTAGCATGTTTTGTTTGTTTTTTTAAATATTAGCATTTTAACTGATTGTGTCCTGTTAGCTGCGTGTGAATCTACACCTTGGTGTGAGGTATCAAACGTATTTGAGATATTAATACACTTGCCAGTCTAGGATTTTGTTACGAGTTTATTTGCATCGTTAAAGTGTATGGTTAAATCCTGACATTTTTGCTAAAGAATCTGAAGTATGCAAAGTGTAATATGGGTGAAAATTGCTTTTAAACAAAATCATCCACCCACATTTGGATTTGTGCAAGTAGCAAAATGTTAAAACTGTTTAAGAAAAATGTAGGAACAGCTTTATTAATTAATGAGCACACAGTTTTGACATTTTGGTTTGCACCTTAACAAGAACATACAGTACAAAGAAACAAGGAAAGAAGATAAACTATAAATTCACACGAATGCTGTACAAAAAAATAGTAATGTTAAAAAAAAAATAAATAAAAGTAAATGGAGCATTTAGCTGTGACCTGTCCAGAATGCAGCTTCTCACAAGTCACTGCCATCTATCTAAGTGCTGTGCCACATGTCGTAGGTGATTATTTCTCTCCACAATTCCCTGTCTTTGTGTTGATTATGAGATCTGCCAGTGACTTTCTTTCTAGCCACACTGACAGCCCATCCAGTAACTTCTCTCTCTGTCTTCTTCTCTCAATTCTTTCACTTGCCACAATGTGTTCCAATTTTCCTCTTCCCAGGAGATCTCCTATAAATCTTGCTTGTCTGCCTCTGATCTTTCCTATAATGACACACAAATAAAATTGTTTTCTACTTACCATTAGAGCTATAAATATCCACTTGTAAAACACTAGTTGATGGTAAATGGAATCCTCACATTAAATTGAATGACTTTCTGCAAAAGAACTATGTGAGGTACATCCTGTAACACTTGTCATGTCCATTGTTAGAATATACTTATAAAAAATTGCACAAAACTGAACAGAAAATTTCACAAAATGCCTAGCTGTCGTGCCCACACTGAAGGAAAAGGATGTAAGTTAAATCTGACGTGCGCAGTTAACGTTCAAACCAAAAGGTGGATTGGATTTATACCGAGAATTAAAAATGATCCGTCAGAAACCAGAAGCATCGTTTAGGTGATGAAAGACCCGGGAAGAGTTAAGACTTCTTCATTGGCTGTCCATGGTACCTTCAACATCCTTCTTATAAACCACATTTCCATGGCCTCCATTTCTCACTGTACTCTCTTATCCATAGACCATGCTTCACACTTATGAAACAAAGTTGGCTCGATGTAACATTTAATTACTCGGAATCTTGTTTCCATTGATATGGATCTGTTATCACAGCTGAGTGCTCCATTTATTTTTTTTTTTTAATATTAATATTTGTTGTATAGCATTCATGTGAATTTATAGCTTATCTTCTTACCTTGTTTCTTTGTCCTGTGTATTCTAATATGATTAAGATGCAAACCAAAACATCACAGCTGTGTGCTCATAAATTTAAAAAAGCTGTTCCTACTTTTTTCTTAAGTAGTTTCAACATTTTGTTATTACAGCTTTGGTGCATTGGCTTCGTGTATAGTTTATATACTTATACACTAACTATTCTTATGCAGGTAACATATGTTCATACCTTTTAAATAGGTTATGTATTTCACTCAGCATTTACACTTGAGTGATTAAATGTATGAAGCACAGTTGTAGATGGAAATATATAAAACAGGAAACATATTAGAGATCTGAAGCAGTGATTCCTGCATTATGTTATGCCTGGGAGAACTTTCTGTTAATCACCAGAGTTAGCTATATCTTTAACAATATCTTGAGAGCGAAAATGTGTTGGAGTGAGGCTTGGTTATCAGAAATGGTCAAGACCCTATCCCTTTGTGATGCTTGTATTAGAGGATGGTGCATATAAAACCAGCCCCAGCACGTGTGACTGCATCAAATGGTGTCTGGTGCAGAAATATGAAGTGTAACATGAGGGCTGTATTTTATGCTTTGGGGCTAGATTCATGTGTGACCCAGACACAGTGTACAGTTTTCATGTTATATTTCATATTTCTGTGCTGGGTGCTATTCTGTGCTCATGTGTGCTTGGGTTGATTTTATGTGTGCCACCCTGCATGTTGCTGATGAGTTCCATCAAGCTAGTCCCTGGGGATAAGCTCATTATGCTTGATCCATGTGGTAAGGGAGTCTTTTCTTTTGTTGGGTCATCTCTGGGTCGTCAAGAAGGCCGTCATAGCCCATTCCTCATCCAGCACATTGTTCTTCAGCATCATCATGAGATCAGCTACAGAGATGTCAGTGGAGATCAGAACAAGAATGAGTGGGTAGTTGCATTGAGCCACGTCTTTTTTCACCGTTTTTTTTTGGGGTGGGGAGGGTGCAGATCTGCAGTATGACCCATTCATTGTGTGTTGTTTGGAATCGTTTCTTCTCAGCATGCATCAGTGTCCCCCTGATTTCTTGTCCGGCATCATATGCGGATAGTATCAGTGGTTTATTATTAGTAACACTTCAATAACAACTTAAAAGAAACCTCTCAGAGTATTCGTTGTTTGCAAAATCGTTGTAACAAAATTGTTTTTGCATGTATATAATAATTTAGGTTGCTGTAGCAGGGAAGAAATGTTCCGTTGCCCCACTTTTAACTTAACGAACTTGTTTCTTTAACAAATATTTATGGAACTGTGTATTAACAGTATTTTGGAGTACTTCTTATTAGAGTTCTCATAGAGTAAAATGTTCAACGGGTAAGCTGTATGTTTCATGTGTGAGAATAAGTATCGCATATTTGTTCTGTGAGCTGTACTATGTGGTGGCTGATAGAGATTATAGATGAAATGATACAGCAGTAGAAGGGCGGATGGAAGAATTGTCCTGTAGCGATTTGTGGATTTAGTAGATTGTCAGTAAATTTTCATATAAACTGCCCCTCAGCAGTTTGAAGATGGTCTGGCTAGGAATAAAAGTTCTCTGTAATCACAAGATGGTTTAACGTGTACTTAAGTACTTAAAGTGATTTTTATTTTCTCTGTGTGGGTTTGTGAATAGAAGCAATGAAGTAGAAAAATCATTTGTGAGTGAAAGAGTGTATGTGTATATTTGTTGATGAATTCTTGTGCAGTTAACTTCAGATTGAAGTATGTAGATGATATTGGTATAATGTTTAGAGTTTCATACTTCAGGGGCACAAATATCCATGCTAGAGGGAGCATAGAGTGTATTGTTAGCCTTCAAAACTATACATAAATGCTGATCTCTATCACTTTACTGTGTGTTAGCCTCATTTCATGTGAATGAGATGACTTTATCACAAGAGCCAGCAGACATTTGCTGGTAAAGACCCCTCTCGTGTCTCCCACTGATGTGTGGTAGACAGACTGTTGTGACGTTATAGCTGTTCAGTGAAGTAGAAATTACTGTATTTCTCCGTGATTTTGGGACATTCTGCGGAGCCTGTTAAAAGACAGTCGGTAACTCACTTCTCTTCTAATATTAAGTTGCAATATCTTTACAACAGCATCAGCTGCCAAGATGCTCAGACATACAGTTACTGGAAAGTACAGAACAATAACTACAGAATATTTTGATAATTTTGCTGTTGAGAGGATGGGGAAGATTTTTTTTTGCTGGAGAAGTTGTAAAAATACTGTAATGGGAGTCAACTGGTTTGGTCATGTGTGTCATAATGATTGTTTGTCATTGTTGAATAACAACGTTGATAATGTTTCAGATTCAGTGATCCGGTATTATACTCATTATCCATATGGTAACTTTTTTTTTTTTTTTAATCTGTTTTTTTTTTTTTTTCTTGACAGCTCCATTAACTGGTTTGCCTTAATTTCAGCTCAGTAAATGGCCATTTGTTTTGTCTGTAGTGTTATGAAGTCCAGTTTAAGGTGTGTGTTTGATGCCAGGGAAAGAGCAGATTTGATGCACACAAGTTCAGTTAGAGGCATCTTTCTTAACATGAGCAAAACATTTGATGAGAAATGATAACTGTCATGCTGCTGGCACAAAAGTAGAAGGTATGAATGAAGGAAATGAAAATGAAGGCAATACAGAAAAGAAAAGCTACAAATATTTTGATACAAGCCTTCTTAATGAACAAAAGAGAAGGGGTTTTAAAAAAAAAAAAACCACCAAGTTACAAGAAATAAGTTTTTCTATCAAGTGATATATTTTTTCTTTGTTGGCTTTTACTTTTTTTTTATTTCTTTCTTTTGCTTTTTTTTTTTTTTTTGGCATTTTCTTTTTCTCAAATTTTTATGCTGCAGTCTTCAGTAAACAGCTGCACCACACACCTTTGTTTATATGGTAAACCAGTTTGCCATTTTGTCATGTTGTCATATGTGGTATCTATTTGATCTCCGTGGAGAGATTTGATGATCCAAGATTTTTATATATACAAGCCTGATTTTCGGAGTTCTGAAAACAGATTTTTTTTTTCACTTTTTTTTTAAAGAATGACTTCACTTTAAGTTCCATGTACATTGTTGTCTGTTGTCATAATGAAATTGTGAGCTTATACCAGTCCTTTGTTGCTATAATCATTGAGAATATCATCTGTGATGATGGCCAGTTTGTTATTGGCTTCATGCAGTTCAGACTTTCTTTTGTCAGTGCCTTTTGGTTCTTGCCTAATAAATGTGAGCAGTATCTGTCTGTGTGCAGTTATGTATTTTGATGGGTGTTTAATATTTTTTGACACACTGAAGATATATTGTTCTTAATAGGACTATTGACATACTTTGGAGAATATGCTGTAAGAAAAAAAAAAAAAGATGTTGTATATGGTTTTATTTTATTCATGTTAGTCAGCAAATAATGTATAACAGTATCTAATTCCATGTCAATTGTTGACTCTTGTTAAGTTTCCTGGAGTGTAGAGATCAGAAAATGCTTCTTATTTTTCTTCTTTTTCTTTTTTTTCATCTTTCTTTCTTCTTCTTTCTTCTTTTTTATTGTTTTCTTCTTTGTTCTTCTTCTTCTTTTTTTTTCTTCTTTTTCTTTCTCTTCTTTTTCAGCTTTCTCTTTTCTTACTCTTCTTCTTATTTCTCTTCTTTCGTCTCCCTGGAACTGTGAGCTAGTGTTCTTTGCAGCTGATGCACTGGAGATGTTGAGACACTGTATCATGTCGGCTGGGGAGCAGGTTATGGTTGCTGGGTTTTTTTTGTGTTCAGTTCCTGTGTGGAGTTGAGGGGAATGTGCAGTCTCCAGTCTATGTGGGATAGTGGTGAACCCTGCCAGGCCAGGCTTGTAACTGGGAATACCGACAGAAAGGTTGGACAGGGTCGTGGTCAGCTGTGGTCCATCCGCCCTGATGCTGGCGTGTCAGCTGTGAGTCGCTGAATTCCCAATAGGATGGGACTGCGGTTTTTTGCCATCGGATTGGAAATTAAGTCATAAATAAGTTCAGTGAAGCGGAACCAAAGAAACATGTTTTTTTTATGTTCAAAACAAAATGGCAGGGGGGTGATACAACAGTTCTAGTCATCACATGTCACAGGGCTATTCAAAAGCAACTTGAGAAAGATATTTGTGCTTCTGTTCATTTGATGGAACCACAAGCACAGAATCAAGTGAAAAAATGTTTCCTTCTTGTCATTAGAATAATTTGCCATGCAAGACAGTGTGTATGAGTCTCATCCAGCATGGTGAGGTTATGTAGCGTGACAGGGGGCAGTTCTGAATTTAGATAACAAGAGGCCGTGTTTGTGGTGAACATAGCAGTAGTTGTAAGGGGTGGAAAGCTGATGAAGGAAATGTTGCTGGGGAGTGGAGGATGTAATTTCAGGAGTTTTTGTCAGCTTCCAGGACAGTGTGCAAAAAATGAGTACTCATTAATTGTAAACATCTTTATATAAGTACATTATTTTTAATGCTTGCCTGTTTGAAACACAGGAACATGAAGAATTCATTGTTCTATATACGCAGTAAAAAGTTAATTCATTCCACTCCTTGAGCGGGGTTTTTGTTTTTTTTTTTTAACTTATTTATCCGAGATTAAATAATTGAATACTTTGACCACATCAAAAGACATAACATTATATTGAAGATCATTAAGGAAAAAGAAGCAAGAGGTAGAAAGAGCTGTAGATAGGAAGATAACATGTGAGAATGGACAGGGTACAGCCTGGCTGAATGCACCATCAGGCCAAGGGAGCTAGGGAACTGGAGATTCAGTACTGCCGGCCTTCATTCTGGAGAAGGCACATGATGATGATGATCTGAGATTTTATGTAGTGCATGTGGTTTTGTGAAGTAGAGAGAGAATGGTACCACAGCAAACATTTATTTCATTGTATGTTTCCTCATACTATGCTGTTTCTGTTCTGAAAGTTGAGTTCAGAGGTCTCCAGCTGTCTCTGTGTATGTTTGGGTGTGTTTTTTTATTTATTGTGAAGAAAGCTGTGACTGAAGAGATTTGTATATACATTGACAGTTATAATTGTACTTTTTACTTATTGTTTAAAAAGATTTTGTGCTATATTTATACTTTTATGAAGACAAGTGCCGGATCACGACTCCTGTTGTTTGAAAGCTGCTTTTGTGTGGTCTCATGACAGATTTTGTGTTTTTTTTTTTTTTTATTATTTGTTAAATGAGATTTCACAACTTTTTTTTTTTTTTTTGGGTCAAATTTAGTTGTTCTGTTACTCAGAAAGTCATGGAATGGGGTGGCAGATTACTGGAAGTGAAATTTAGGACAGTTGGCATAGAGAAATACAAAGCTGAGCATTTACAGTGTGAATGTCCTAGCAGCTTCAGCTTTGTTCCAAAGTATGGTCAATAACTAGTAGTTATTTAGGAGGGTTTTTAGAAGTAGTAGGAATAAACCTGTAAATCTATTATGAGAAGAGGATCATCATCCTGGACCGTCTTTTGAAGGTTGGCTGCGGTGATCCTCTAGCTTGTCCTGCCCATTGAATCCCCAAGAGAATAGGAATTAATATCTTCATGGTAAAACCAGAGAATGGAAGGGAAATGACTTGGGCACACAATATGAATGTAGGAGAAAATTAGTCTTACACTGACTTTAAAAGTGGAATGGAAAAAGAGAAAAAATTGGAGAAAATCTGAAAGAATGATTGACTCACAGCAGGTCAGTCCGGAGTAGCTTTGTCAGTGTATTAAGAAGTAACGAGGAAAGGTGTACACTGCAGACTGCTGTATTTCATATAATCCTTTGTGTTACCAAGGGAAGGAATAAACTACAAACTATTATGTGTGTTTCACATGATCTTTCATGTTCATGTATCAGATTCTTACAATAGATTCTTGCATCCCATACTTGTTGTATAATAGCCCCACTTTAAGTCACCATTATCACACACAGAAATGCATTGTGCAGAGACAAACAGTTGGTGTCCGTTGGTCTATAATTTATAATTCTCATCTCCTCAGTGCCTACACGTAGGAGCTCTATGTAAAAGATTCAGCTCTGTGTGTTGTTGTGCTGTGTTCTCATCATCATGTGAAGTTCAGTCTCTTATTTGTGCTGCATTCTCATCACTGTGTGAAATTTAGTCTGTTAGTTTTATCTTATCATATGTGTCACTAGATATTTATTTCATAATAAATGTACCAGCTCTAAAGGAGAGTAATGAATTATTTTTAAAGATGTTTGAGTTAATACTTCAAATGCAACTACTTGTTTCATTTTTTTTTTTTAACTAGCTTCTCAATCAGACATGACTGTAGTGAGCTCCCCTGCTCATGTTAATGTGATGGGTGATCTTATGAAGATGCCTGACAATTCAGTTTTGATCTCTTCACAAGCCTTTACCCAACATGCTGTCACTCCCAGCCTGCCTCAAAACATGATGCACCCTTTGTTTAACCAGTCAGGTGTAGTTTTCAACTCACCAGCTGCACAGCAAATGCCATTCCAGCAACCAACTGCTTCCCTTTCTGGTTTGGCCATCCAGCAGCCAACTTTTGGCCCAGGAGTGGCTACGTTTGGTGTTTCAGCCAGTCAGGTTGTCTCTGACCCAAACATGTTGTCTAGCCAGTGTCTACCACTCCTCCAGTCTTCCACTCAAAGCTTCCACCAGAAAACAGCACCATCATCAAGCACTTCTCCAGCACCAACAGCTTCTAGCCAGTTCCCATCCCCTTTGAAAAAGGCAGCAGACTTTGCTGACAAGCCAAGCTTTTCAGTGATACCCCAAGATTTTGGCCAGTCAGTGGGATCTAACGCTGCTTGGAGCAGTTACTTGACACAGTCCACTTTTTATGGTAACCCAGGTAATTGGCCTTGGGTTATTGGGTATCATTATTTTTGCTTTTTTAAAAAATCATTTCATTTCAATGCATGACCTCAGGAAGAATTGTGGGTTTTGCCTGATCTGTGCCAAATATTGTGTTGATTTTATGCATATCATGTTATGTTTTGTTTGCATTTATTATTTATTTTTGGGGGATGAATGTGGGCTTTTCTTTGTCCTAATAATACTTCTGCTCGATGATTTTCTGTGATTTATTTGTGACTGACTTTATAAAGGAATGGTTTTCTCTGTTTGGTTAAAACTGCATATGATGAAATGTAATTCTTGGTGATATTTATTATGTCTTTCTTGTTTTTCAGCTGTTGCAGAAGTTGTTTTTTGATTGTTTAATTATTTATTTTTATGGACAGTATTTGCATTTGTCGAGGGAAAATCATGCTGTGAAATATTTAGAGGTTGCAAGTTGCCAACTTTGTTTGCTCTGGCCATGTAATAGTGAACCTTTTTCTTTCAATCTTGTTTTTAAACTTTTGCGATTTGTTTGTGAATTTTTCACAGCTGAAACATTTTTGCTAACACTTCTACCAAGGAACCTATCAGGGATTTTCCTTCAAAGAACTGAAACATATGACAGGCATGTTCATTCGTAAATTTGAATGACATATGTCACAAGAATCCTGACACTTATTTGCGTTTGAATTTAGCCTCTGCATCTTGTGAAAATTGGAGTAGTCCTTTTGACACATGCAAATGTTGGTTTATAAAAACTTCATTGTGTCTCAAAGACACAAAAAGTTATCAGACAGATATGTTTACAGAATAAGCAAATTCAAGGAAATGTTAAGATTTCAATGTTGCTCTGAAGTTGTGCTTAATCAGATTAATGGAATACAAGATAACATGGTTCCCCCTCCCACAACCAAAAAAAAAAAAATAAGAGTGCATGAAAAGTCTTGTTTTAAAATAAAAAATGTACAAGAAAATGGATTGTTTCATTTCCTTCCATAAATAAATTTAAAAGTTTTTAAAATATTTACATCGCATTTCAGTATAAGCACCTCGAGCATCTGCACGCATATGGAAACTGTAATCCACAAATATCCCTCTAGCAGACTTGAGATACAGACCACTCGTCCCTTTCCAAGAAAAAGTGTTATACAAGGTGTTCCGTAAGTAATTGTGCACTAACCCAGTATCGATTCCGATATCGTAGTGATATCTTAACGTCTGTGGCAAGTAGCCACATACTACCTGCCGCAGTCATTAAGATATCACTACAATACCGGAATTGATACCAGGTTAGTGCACAGTTATTTTCCAAATGCACTGTAACAACATCATTCACATCATACCTGGAGCTGAAGCCCCGAACTGTACATTTAATTGCTGTTTTGCAGTTATATGCCGTATCTTTTTTCTGCTATCCCCTCCCAGTGCATTTTGTCTTGTATTTTTTTTTCTTTCATGGGTCCTGCTTTTCCCTTTTTTATTTGTTGCTGATATATAACATAAAATATTGTGGTAATTTATACTTAGTGTAAAATAGAAGTGTGCTTGTTATTGTTACAGTGATGTGAAATAAGAAAAAAAAATACATATGAAGGTTAATAATTAACATAAATTATATGTCATTAAAATCCTTCTGAAGTTGTTATTTCAGGTAATGCACAAGCACATTTTTGAAAATGTTATTTGTCTTAATTTGTTTAATCTGCTGACATCTTATATCAGATAACTTGTTTAGAAGTCATTATTTTGTTTTTATTTTAATAAATTTTAAAAAATATATTATTAATAGTTATTTGTCTGTGCAGGAGGTGTGTACATGCCACAGAACCAGCAGATGTACCCAGGTATGATGGCTCAGCAGCAAGGGATGATGGGTATTCAAGGAATGAGACCACAGGGAATGATGGGACAGCCTCTTGGCATGGTTGTGCCCCCTCAAGGAATGGTAATGATACATAGCAATATTAGTATACATATGTTAATTACGTATCAGATAATGAAATACTAGAGAGAAAACTAGTAAACTTATTTGGAGGTGACTTTTTTTTTGTGACCTTATAGTAATTTGCATATCTCATTGGATTATTTATTGGCCAACAAAAGATAAATATGTTTTTTTTTAAGGGCATGATGGGCCAAGGCATTGTGGGTCAGCCTCATGGGATGATGGGAAATCCAGCTATGAATGCACCTCAGGTAAACCCGTGTTTGTTGCAATAAAAGAGCTATTTCTGTTGATTTGTTGTCAGAACATACCAGATATTGAATTACAGAATTAATGTGCAGTCTTTATGTTAGAATATTGCTAGTAGAATTTTTATATAATTATGATAGAGCAAACCTGAGATAAAAAACATATTTGTAAGTCATCAGATGAGATTTTTCTGTTACCCATGAGGTCCAGGAGTAACTTGTGAAAGACCAAGTCATGTAGAGAGCAGCTCTGCATAAGAGGATAACATTAAATGAGAAAATGAGGACCAAACTGGGAGTAACTTGTGAAAGACCAAGTCATGTAGAGAGCAGCTCTTGCATAAGAGGATAACATTAAATGAGAAAATGAGGACCAAACTGGGAGTAACCTGTGAAAGACCAAGTCATGTAGAGAGCAGCTCTGCATAAGAGGATAACATTAAATGAGAAAATGAGGACCAAACTGGGAGTAACTTGTGAAAGACCAAGTCATGTAGAGAGCAGCTCTGCATAAGAGGATAACATTAAATGAGAAAATGAGGACCAAACTGGGAGTAACTTGTGAAAGACCAAGTCATGTAGAGAGCAGCTCTGCATAAGAGGACAACATTTAATGAGAAAATGAGGACCAAACTGGGAGTAACTTGTGAAAGACCAAGTCATGTGAAAAGCTGCTCTGCATGAGACCATATCCTTTGAGGAGAAAATGAGGACCAGGCTTGAAGTTGGAAGATGCAAATGCAAGGAAACTAGACCTTACAACACAAACATTAGTTGCCATTACTGTGGCCATTTAAGCAAACCTCACATTGGTAGGGTTAGCCATGAGAGGAACTGTTTGGCAAGAAAATTTTTGGCAAAAGTCCACATCAGGTGATATATGTCTGCTTCAAAACTGTCCTGTCTTCCTAGATGAAAAGTGCCAGTAATAGCAGAAGTATTATACTAGACTTGGGCCATGCATGTTTCTAAGTAAAACAGAGGGCAGCTGCACCAGCCCCTAGTGCATATTGTTTGGGACTTCTTGAAAAATTCATTCATTCTTTTCAGCTGCTCTTCATCTAAACTCAGCTTCTCATGTGATAGATATCTCCACTGTGTTGTGAACAAGAGTTCTTAGCAGCAGTTAATCTTGAAAAAATGGCTTCAAGTCATACTGGGAGTGTACCTGTGGTGGCTTTGCTAATTGCCTGGGTGAACTCGCAGTAGCAGCTTTCTGGGAAGACAGTGCTGTAATGAGAAGCTCATCAGTGTCTGAGTTATGTTATCATAGGGAGCCAGTCAGTTCCATAATTACATTATCATAGGGAACCCATGAATCTCCAAGTCATTTATCAAGCTGAAGTGGCATATTGTCCGTTCTCCCAAGAAGTGCTAGCAGAAAGCATAACATGTCTGAGCTGCCAGCTTCAGCACTATGTTGACCACTCTCTAACATGGTTACATCACTCTGCCTTAGTTTCTTCAGCTTTCCTGCTTACCACCCTTCTTGTTAATTTTGCTCTGCAAGAGGCTAGCTTTTTTTTCTATCTGATTATGTTGTCAGAGAGTCCCGGAGAAAGTAGTTGATTTATTTCACATTTGTAGGCAGTTTCCTTACTTGTTTTCATTTGTTTCTTAAGTGATTACTTCATCAGACTTCAGTACAGCGCCTTTAGATCTGCTTGATCCAGTCTTTCTGTGTTTGCATATATATGAGAAGTGATTTCTGTCATGCTTTAGAGGCACCTAAAGGGACATGGTATTAATGCCATTACTTTCTTTGACCTGTCAGCATATGACAGGGCGGCTTGATCAGAACCAATCCTGGCTGAGTGATTGGAATGCCTTATGCCAGATTTGAACCACTGACTTTCACAATGATAGGTGAATGCACTGAACACTTCACCACTTAGTCACTTGCATGTATCAAAGTTTACGCCCAAAATGGGTATGCCTGTAACTCCAAGCCGACTGCGCTGCTGGTTATCTGCCATTGGAAGGACATTGTCCATACCTTGGGGTATCGAACAACACAGCAGATGGAGGTGCCAAGGAAAACATCAGGATATCAATCGTCATGCGTTTTCTCAAAGGTAAGAAAACTGAAGTGCCCAAGTCTAGTCTTTATGTATATGATATTTTTTTTTTTTAATCATTTTCTGTATGTTATTATACAGATGCCAATGTATAATGGTCAGATGATGGGAGGAAACCCTGCCATGTACACACCACAGCAGATGCAGCAGTTGCAGTTCCAGCAGGTAACTTCTTTTTCATTCTCAGTGGAGATAACTGATTTCAAGCATCTTGTTACTGTATTTTATTTATGTTATTGTTTTATATCTGTGCTTCACAGTGTTTTCCTTGTACCTGCTATCATGTCAAAATTCCAGTCTCTCAACACTGCACAATCGAACATTATTGTAGTTTTCTGGTGTTATGGTTTTTTTTTTCTTTATATGTACAAGAGATGAAGGAAACAAGACCAAGAGGCAGACCATAATGGAGATGGAGAGACAGCATAAAAGAGGATATACAGGAAATTGGTGTTACTAACTGGTGAGAGAAGATTATGAAAAGGGAGGAATGGAGGTGAAATGTATCTGCAGCAATGAGCCGTAATGGCTTGGAAAGCTGAAGAAGAAGGAGGAATGTGCTGAAATTTTTTTTTTTTTTCCTCTCTGATCTTCTCATCTTTGTTAAGCATCTCCAGATGTATCTGTCTACCTTTACATGTGATAATCTGGTCTTCACTTGTGGTAGTTATACCACATCTTCTTTGAACATTCTCAGACATCAAGTCAGATATCTTTGAAAAATGAGGTAGCCTGCCTTAGGTTGCGAAGACATTACCATACAGTTTGTGAACATTGCTGTACAGTTTGTGAACAAAACTATACAGTTCATAAACATCACCATACAGTTTGTGACCATCACCATACAGTTTGTGAACATTGCTGTAAAGTTTTTTAACATCACCATACAGTTTGCAAATATTGCTGTACAGTTTGTGAGAAAAACTATACAGTTTGTGAACATCACCATACAGTTTAGCCTGGGTTGGTATTGGTGATGGCCGTGTGTGCCTTCTTTGCCAATTTTATGAAGGGCAGTCTTGCCGCAGATGGTTGACTGTTATTTTCCAGTGCCATAAGTGCATTTATCAGTTACACCTATCTTCAGCTTGTTGTACATGTGGTATCTCAGTCTGTTGTGGCTGGCCAGCGTGGAGTCTGAAGATCTTGATATATTTTTTTTTCTCTGTCCTGTTGATGATATGGATCATTCCTTTGATAACCTGGATGCTCTCTTTCCCATTTCTATCTCACTCACCTTCTGTACCCCTTTCTGGGGCATTGGCCATCAAGGGGTCCCCATTTTTTTTCTGTCCTGGGCTGTTTCTTCTATCTCTCTCTAGATGTAATGATCCTTTTTATCTGTTTCAAGACTCCTTTGCCAGGTGTTTCTAGTTCTTCCTTGTTTCCTCTTTCCCAGGGGATTCCAGGTGAGAGCTTGTCTGGTTATATTTAGACTTAAGAAAGTATTTTCCATTTGCATGGATACAAAAGAGGCTGTTAAGTTGTTTTTATGTTGTTATCAGATGCAGCAGCAAATGACATCCCTCAAGCTGAGCGGGTCTCAGATGAGCACTGTACCCCAGCAGACAACGGGAGCTGGTGGATGGGGCAACCCAGGTCAAGGTCAGACTCTATCCACAAACCTGTGGCAATGATGAGTGATGATGATAATGTTGGCTGGTCATAAATGTACCTTTTGTATCATGTATTATATGTATCTTTGGGTTTTGCCATTTTAGTTTTTTGATTAGTATGTGAAGCTCTTCATAACAGTTAGGTCCTTTGGGGGCAAATTGATTTCACATGATAGATTTACCATGAGAATTTTCTTGTAGGAGCAAACCATAATCATTGTAACTTCCATTCACATGGGGTTTTCTTTTTTTTAGAAATGTGAATTGTGTTTTAAATCAGTACAGTTTTGATGTGTGTGGTCATAGATAATAAGATGCTTTCAAGAAATGTTAATGCGATATTCATAGTGTAATTGTTTAATTTCATTTCCATAAAATAAATTTTCAGAAATTTATTAAATTTTTAGTCTCCCAGTGGACCAAAACATATATTTAAAAAGTTATAATGATTGCACTTTGTCATGTTTTTTTTTCCCTTGAAAATGATGCAGTGCTTACATTTAGTTTTTATGGTAGTTTAAAATTACAAATTCCAAACGGTAGAATAAACTATGTGGACTGCGATGATTTTATTATGAATACTACACACAGCCATCCAAATTGCTGGAGGTGTAGCAAGAGTTAAACAAGTATTTCCATTTCCCACAGAAAGTGTTGGTGCAGTGAAGAAGCGACTTCTTGTTGTATAACAGCACGGTGCAAAGTAGATTTATTATGAGCTTGTGATATTTCATGACAAAAAACACAGTCCAGGTATGTGATCAGGAGATTGTTTAATAAACCTTGCATTTAGCAGGGGCATCAGAGTGGCAACGTTGTTAGTATGTTGTCTCTCATGGCAGGTGTTGGTAGTTTGGATCTTGTCAGATGTGTCACAGTCATCCAGGTGTAGGAGTCGATAACTGGCTCCAACTGGAGCTAGGGAGGGAAAGGCAGCCTGGCCTGATACTGACCACATCACCCTCTGGTGAACTTATTGATCCAAGAACAGTATGGGCACCAACACAAAAACCTTGTTTAAATGCTTCAGTGACGTGTTAGGGGTACCTTTACTTGTTCACGTTTAGCTGGAAATAGATGGAGATACAACTTGTGTGGGGGAGATGCAGCTTGTGTGGGCAAAGTTAATTAGTTTAAAACTGATTGACTGATTTGTGGCAAATGTTGATTTGAGTCTGTTCCAAAGAGCAGAGCTGCAGCTTTTTGCAATGTTGGAATTTGGAGCAATCAGGCAAAATTTTAATGATTTCTAGACTAAAGAGATATCACAGCAGAAATGTAGTTCTCTAGTGATATTGCTGTGTACTGAGTAAATTATGAGTTTCTTAAACTGGTTATTTGAAAAAAAAAATAGTGAAGCAGATTAAAAACTTGTGAAATAATATTAAAAACTAAGATACAGTCTAAATATGCCGAGAAGTTTGTCCAAGAAGTTGTTTTTTTTTTTCTTTCTCTACTTCCTCTGTCTTGGATGTCATCCTGCATTTTGTTACAGGCACTGAGTTACACATACGTTGTTTTGTTTCCAGTTAGCCACACTCTGTAATCCAGTATGCATAGTTCCATAGGCGGATATTCTCCATTTTTGTGTGGAGTTTTTCTTCAGCACAGTGGGCCAAGTCCCCATTTCTACTAAAACAGTTGGCTGGAAGGTGCATGGGTGGGATTTATTCTCATTGTTTCAGATCCAAAATTGGCTGAGAGACCACATCGCTTTCTGTTCAATTCTCTCCCACCCCCACCCCGTTTTTTTTAAAAATACTATCTTTGGATATGAATTTTATTTTGTACTTTAAATGTATGGAAATAAATACCAGACATCCAGAGAAGACTGACCAGCTGTGTTACTGACATTTTTTTTTTTTTAAAGATGCATCATTGTTCCATTTGTCGTTCATTATGTTCCATGCAGGATAGTATTGGTGATCATGCTTGTCCATCTTATGTTACCCTTGGTGTTTCCAATCATTTCAAATGCTTTTCTTTTTTTTTCCTCGACACTTGGTAAATCCACTGAGATATTTTTATTCTCATGGCCTTCCTCTCCTTTTTTTTCCTTAATTTTCCAGTCATTACTTAGTTCTGTAACTTCTGTCTGTGCGTGAAGTGTCCTTTGCCCATTTATCACACGTGTAAATCATGTACACAAGTTGTTGTCTGTGTGTTCTTTTGTTGGAATTTTGAGGATCTTAGCCAAGGAATAGCGGCAAGGTTATGATGAGGGGAGAGGATCTTAGCCAAGGAATAGTGGCACGGTTATGATGAGGGGAGAGGATCTTAGCCAAGGAATAGTGGCACGGTTATGATGAGGGGAGAGGATCTTAGCCAAGGAATAGTGGCACGGTTATGATGAGGGGAGAGGATCTTAGCCAAGGAATAGTGGCATGGTTATGATGAGGGGACATGATCTTAGCCAAGGAATAGCGGCAAGGTTATGATGAGGGGAGAGGATCTTAGCCAAGGAATAGCGGCAAGGTTATGATGAGGGGAGAGGATCTTAGCCAAGGAATAGCGGCACAGTTATGATGAGGGGAGATTTCAAGGTTTCTCTTCCCCGTTTCTCTTGAATGGGGAAAAGTTACTTTTCATTTAATGTTAAAAATACCATCTTTGTGTTTCTGCATCACATTGTATAATTACAATAAAAAAATGTCTGATTAATTTCGATAAGGCTTCATGTAATATAAGTAGTAAATGATTTCGCTAATATATTTTGTAAATTTCATTTTAACAGTAATGAAATTTTCCTCCATACCACTTTCATCTTCTGAGTTATAAACTTCTCAAATGTATTTATTCCTTGGGGTATGCTTTTAAAACCATTGGTGGGGTTCTGCCATCTGTCAAAGTTTTGGGAACCCTGGTAAGAGCCAAAAGTTTGGTTTTCTGTTGAATGTAGTTGTTCATTTTTTAAGTTATTGGCGCTGTTTTCAGAAGTTGCATTTGCAGTTAAGATATACAGAGAGTGAAAAGTTGTCTAAAATTATGGCCAAAATTCATGAAGAGTTTATGAAAGTCATCTCAATCAATGGACAAATATTTTGACAGCACAAATTGTTAAAAATACCTGGTTGTAATAAAGTAATGAACCTCTAAAATTAATATGACTGACCAAAGTAAGGGGAAACTTAAATGGCAAAATTAAAAAATTCTAATACTGACAAAGTACTAAAAAGTAAACTATGACTGTTAACGGGGTTTGTAATGTGAGAATTATTGTGGGACAGAAGGATTTAAAAAAAAAAAAGATTGAAAGCAAATCATAAATACTGTGTTGAAAGTGAAAGTAAACATTGAAAGACTTTATTCTAGTGTTCTGTCTTTTTTGTAGTGTTTGTATGAGAGCATTTAGAAGCGGAGAAACATTTATAAACAGTACGAAACAGCCCAAGAGCTAATCATGTGGACTTCATGATTATTATTATTATATTATTTGTGTAAAGAATGGAACAGAAGCAAAAAGAGATAGTTGGTCTGCTCACCATTCATAGTAGATGCTGAATTTAACACATTCAAAAACTGTAGTTCCCGCTATCTCTGTGTTTATGCTTTTTCAAGAGAGGTGGGACATAGATAATGTGCACGTGTCCATTTGTAAAGCAGGTGCGGAGTACCATATTTACTGTAGCAGAGCACGTAATGCAAATTATTTTTTAAGCGGAAGTTGCAGAGTTAATAACGAGAAAACTACAATGTAGTCCAGTGCAGAACAAGTGCAGATAACTCTGCTTTTTTTTGCCTTAGTGTTAAGAGTTTACACAATCTTGTTTTGCCAACTCTGTCTTTGAAAATTAATGTTTAACAAACAAAAAAAGTCTTTGTGAATACATATAAAAATTTGAGCTGTAATAAAATAATTTGTTTAACTTTATGTGTGTGTGTCAACTTATCTGTTTGTTAGACTGTGTAAATAAAGTTGTAGAATTGTATGCTTTCGTAGAGTCTGTCAACATGAATATGTAAATATAACTGTTCAGCATTAGTTTATTATGTCTGTTTAAGAAATAGTGTAAAAACAGATATTTTAGTGATTTTTCTGTTTCAAATCTAATAAAAACTTTTTACCTTTTTTTAGATCATCAGTAGCTCTCAATGCATGAACTATAATGTTACCATAGCTGCATAAATGCATGTCTTGTTAGTATACTTGCATTTTTTTTTTTTCAAGGATCATGGCTGAAACCATATATATGAGCATTTTTCTTTCTTTTTTTTTTTTTTTTAATTTCAGTGGTTTAATGTGACACAGACAGAAAGATCACCATGCTGTAGTTAAAAAATGTGTTGGGAAATGTGTACTATGAAGATAAATTTTATTTGTGTACATATATTTATATGTGTGTGTTATTGGTTGCAGTCATTAGTCATGTTTTGGACCATGAAAGTGTTAAGTTGATCTATAATATTTAAATGATGATATACAATCTCTTTAAATTATCTTGTGAGGAAGTTGTTAGAAAAATTACAATAAACTGGTTTGACCATAGCTTTTTGGAAGAAGTAGGGGTGTTATTTGTCACACTGAACTATTAGCTTTTTTTTTAAAAATAAATTAGCAGCCACAGTTCACACAGAACACTAATCGTGCTGTACAGCATCCAGAACATGTACTGTGAATAGGTCAGTTCACACAAATGATTGTCCCAAGTTATAATGCAGTCCATAGCTCAGAATGTATGCTGTAATAATGTCACATTTATGGAGTTTCAGCCACGAAAGCTACAGCAGAGGCAGAAGTTATGAGGCTGCTGTGAGATTCTTAAGAAAATTGCACAAACTTCACTTTGGTGATAGAGATCCAAATTTAGCATAACCTTGAACTTTAACACTGAAGAAGAGGAGGGCAAGAAGTCTTTATTATTTTGAATGAAAACATTGATTCTGTTAGGTACAAGAGAATATTAAAACATTCCATGCATCCTGTTTTCACTTGTATGCGTGTGTGTGTTGTAGTTTCTGAAGATGATTGTTATCAGAAATAAAATTTTCCATCATTTCCTTTCACTGTCAGAGGATCTGACATTTGGTCCTTGATGAGGAGCAGTTGTTTCTGATTTTCTCTGTTTATAGCATCATTGAAATAAACAACCTCCCTACTTATAAAAGACCAGCCTTGTACAGCCACAATCACACAACACTCATTCATTCATTCATTTGCATGTCCCTTGCGGAACTTTGCCTCCCTAACAGCTCTCTTGAAGGCCTTTCAGTTGTAAGCAAGATGCCCTGCTGCTGATGTATCTGTTCGCAAATCATCAGCAGTGTCGTGTTGAAATCTCACCTTGGCCTTCCTTCCTTCCCCCCCCCCCCCCCCCATTTTTTTACTCTTTCAGGACTGTCTTCTCCAAACTCTTAAGATATCAATATGTCCGAAATACTTAAATACTAAATATGTTCATGAAAAAACCTTCATGGTCCTGCATATACTGACAGATTTTCCTGCCAGGATGGAGATGTGAAGAATGGCACAAACTCGGGTGGTTTTTTTTTTTTTTTTGTCATCATGATTCATAAACTAAAAAGAAAAATATGCAGCACAGTGGATGAATGAGCAATGCAGCACTATAAATCTTGTTGTAAAAGAGTGGCAGCTGGCAAGAATAGCTGCATTGTCTCTGCATTTAGTATTGGTTTTCTTTTTTTCAGTTGCTTGCATTTCCATAACTTGCAGGCATCGATGTCTGTAGCAGATGTGGCACGGTTTTACCAAAATGTGATAGATGAAAACAAAAGAAAAGAATATTATTATTTAAAAACAAAAATAGTAACAGAATGGAAACAACCAATGTTTCACCAACAACAAAAAAATTTGTTCAGGTAACAGAAAAGACAAAAATCAAGACATTTATATTTTTTTTCTTTAAGAATAATACCCAAAGCACATATCAAAAAGCAAAAACCATTAATCCTGAACTTCACAGACTTTAAAAAGGCATTTGATAGCATACACAGATACAAGGGGTGATTGATAAATTATCGGCCTAAGGTACAAATACTTGAAACACGCAGTTGATATTAGGTTCATTTGCAGATCAGGTTAATGTAAGATTAAACACCAAGTTTCAAGAAATTAACTGCGACCAATTTTTTTTTTACAGGCTACTGAAGTGGTAAGGGGTGGCAGAAAGTGAGAAAATGGATAAAATTTCTCATTGAGCAGTCATTCGCTACCTCTGCATCAAGGGCTTATCATCGAAGGAAATCCATGAGGATATGGTAGAGACACAGTGAAGAAATGGGCAGCTCAATTCAAACATGGAAGGGAAAGTCTGGAAGATGATCCCTGTCCAGGAAGACCCAAGAACAGTAACCACCAATGAAACCACCAGCAGAATCCATGACATGATAATGGAAGATCGACGACTAAATGAGCAGTACATTACTACTGAGTTGGGCATCTCCCAGGAATGTGTTCATGCCATTATTCACAATTATCTTCAAATGACAAAGGTCTTTGCTTGATGGGTCCCGAAACTTCTTGGAGCTGATCACAAATGACAGCATCTTAACATGTCAAGAGGCAATCTTGGCCATTTTTCTGCAGATCCTGAAAAGTTTATTCAGCAATTTGTGACTATGGATGAGACTTGGGTTCATCATTTTCAGCCAGAAACCAAAGAACAGTCAAAGCAGTGGAAACATGGATCCCCACCTCCAAAGAAAGCAAAGGTGGTTCTGTCTGCAGGCAAAGTGATGGCTTCCATCTTTTGGGATTCAGAAAGCGTGCTATTGGTAGACTATCTTCAAAAGGGCAGAACAGTCACCGGGGCCTATTACCTAATCTTGTGAAGCAACTGCGGGTCAAACTGAAGGGAAAACGTCAAGGGAAATTGATGAGTTATCTTTCAGCAAGACAATGCTCCAGTTCAAAATTCGGCGGTGGCAATGGCTGCCATTCATGAATGCGGCTTCCAGCTTCTTGAACATCCTCCTAATTTCCCAGATTTGGCCCCTTCGGACTATTACCTGTGACCAAACTAAAAAAGGAGCTCAGTGGTCACAAATTTGCATCAGATGATGATGTCATTCATGATGTAGACCATTTTCTACTGGCACAATATACTGACTTTTACAAAGAAGGTATCCGTATGCACCAGGATAACTGGACTAAGTGTATAAACTTGCAAGGGGACTATGTTGAGAAATAATCCCAAAAAGTTGTCCACAAGTAATCCGTTGTACCTTAGGCCGAAAACTTATCAGTCACCCCTCGTATTTATTGTGGAGAATTTTAAGACTATGGAATATCATCTAAAACTCTCAATGTCATTAAGGATCTCTACAATGGATATGTTTGTGCAGTCAACACAGAAGAAGAAATGAACGAATGGTTCCGGATTGAAACGGGCATGAAACAAGGATGTATACTATCTCCTTTGCTTTTTCGAATTCCCATAGACTTCATAATGAAAAAATGTTTTACAGGTAAAACAGGCAGTGATTAGGCACATGAGACCCATATAGAAGATCTTGATTTTGCTGATGACACATCTCTTATCAGTGATAATGTTAATTCAGTGCAAGAAAAAACACCCTGTCTTCATTGGCTAACAAAATAGGACTTGAAATTAACAAGGAAAAAAACAAGAATTATGAAACTTCCCATTAATCAAGAAGAAAAAATATGCATAGAAGGAACAGCTGTTGAAGAAGTACACTAATTTGCATACCTTGGCAGCTACATAGACTAGGATGGTGACACCAGGAAGGAAGTTATAATTGCAAAAGCAGCATTGATCTTCAAGAATCTTGAGCACTTATGGCACTCAAAAATTATAAGCACAAAAAACAAGTTAAGATTATTCAATTCAAATGCAATATCCACCCTCATTTATGCATGCAAAAGCTGGAAAACAACTAAAAATATAGACAACAAATTAGAACTGAGGTGAGCATGATTATTTTATCTGTACTGTGAGTTATGTAATTGCTACGTCCTTGATATTTTCTTTTACTTTATGTTTTTATCAGCAGTTCAATTTTTTTTTTACTATTGCCCCTTAAGCCACATTGTGTTCTATATACATAAAGCACAAATAAAAATGGTTTTATTTTTTTTTAAACCAGTACTCGCAAATCATTTTAAGAAAAAAAAAATTGTAAGAAAACATATGCATCAGAAAGTAATAACTTGCCAGATTTGGTGCGCTAACCTAAAGAAATAGACAACAAATTAAGACTTTTTAAAAAACAAATCCCTAAGGAAAATACTAAGTATAAAGTGGAACGAATTCAAAAACAACGCAGAGATAAGGCAGATGAGCGAACATCAACCAGTCTCATGGGCGATTAAAAAAAAAAAGGAGACTGACAAATGTCGGTCACGTGTTGAGAAGAAAAGGAGAATTCCAAAACAAGCTATCAAATGGAACACAACAGACTGAAGAAAAATAGGTTGACCATGTGAAACTCTAAATAGAACATTGTTAAGAGAGGCCAAGTTATTAGGCATAAAATTCCTTGATGAGGTTGAAAAGCTCGCCGAAAACAGGAAAACTTTGGCGAACCCTGTGCGACGTTTAGCGACACAGTAAGGATATGGTATGCTGGATACAATTAAAAATCACAAATTTAGCAGACACAGCAATGATATAGACCTTAACCATACACCTCCATATTTTACTTTGTATTCTCTTTTATCACAATCATCATTTTGCCAGTTTCATGAAAGAAGTGTTTTATACCAATAGCACAGTATATATCAAGACAACCACTATATAAAAGAGTGCCTCAAGCTAATAGAGGCATCTGTTGGGCCCTAAGAAAGGTTGAAGTGAGAGAAATGTTGCCAGAAAGCACAGGATAGGACATTTTGAGAATTGACTTGAAGATGTGAAGAAGACTGGTAAGAAGTAGCGGTTATTGGCTGGAAAGTAAGCCACATTATCTCATTATATTCTTGACCTGAACAAGCAAATTGAAAGAAACCTAAGATATAGATATAGAGTATTATATTAATACTTTTTCTTCTTTTTCGTTCGCTTCTACCACCAAGATCGCCCCGTGATCCTACTGAATTTACTCCTGTGGTTCTCGCGATAGACTCATTTGGGATGGAGGCTCAGAGCATGGCGGGCTTGGGCCTACATTGTCGATGGGTCACAGAAGCTGCATTGCGTGACACTGTGGTTTTCTTACACCAGTTTAGTCTAGAGTTGGACTTTCTCACCGGAAAACCTCGACGTGGTTTGGATATGAATATATCCCCACTTCGTGAGAGATGGTTGCCCATCCAGCCTAGAGTTGGACTTTCTCACAGGAAAACCTTGACATGTTTTGGATATCAGTATATCCCCGCCGGGTGAGAGGTGGTTGCCTATCTAGACTGCACTGGTCCAGTGTCTCCGACTTCAGCATTTTGTGGTCGTGGCCGCTACCCTTTCTGATGGTGATCAGGACAGAGCTTTTGTCGAGGACGACGAATCTTCGCCACTAGTAAGTTTCACCCCTGGGTTAAGCCGGTTTAGGCGTATTATCCCAGTAAGGGTGTATAAAGGACGTGACCTACCTCTAGAGCAGTGGTGCCGTGGTATGAATAGCCCTCACCGCGAGTCTACTGGCCATACCGATTAAACTTCACTTAATCCTTTCCGTCATCTTTTTCACAGCGGCGCCGCGCGGCAACCCAATTCACATTTTTTTCATCGGCCGGGAGGAATTTCACCCCACGCGCAGCAGCCGAAGAATATCGCCAGTAGAGTCTTAGTTTAACCCCTGGGTTAAGCCGGTTTAGGCATTTGAGTCAGTAAGACTGTATATAGGACGTTGCCGGCCTCTAGAGCAGAGGTGCCGTGATATGTGTAGCCCTGACCGCGAGACCACTGGCTACTACACTTAATCCTTTCCATCACCCTTTCCATGGCGCAGCGCGGCAACCCTAATCGCATGTTTCTTCGTTGGCCGGGAGGAGTTTCACCCCGCGCATGGCAGCTGAAGAATTTTGCCAGCAGCGGGCAGGGGGGTTTGAAACCAGAGTTTTCTCTCTCCTAGATAACCCACCAACCAAGACCAACGAGTCTCGTCTATCCGAAGCGTCTGGTTTTCAGGCGCCAGATATTCGCCTTTCGCCCCTTCTCCTGTCAGTTTTAACAGTTCCGCCACGAGAAGATCAGAAGCTGGACTTGAACTGTCAGAGGCTATTTGAGACGCACGCCATGGAGACATTGAATTGGAGTGGAGAGAGTATCCCCCACCCCACCCCCGGTCCTTAGAACCACATGAATACAATATCCTGGAAGTACTTTGCTGAAACATTGAAAAAAAAATATATCGGAGAACAGTCAGAAGAGTGCATTAGTCCAGAACAGCATTTTCTAACATCCTGGTTTAGTAAGGTCTCTATCAATAATCAGAATAACTACATCTTTACATTTATCATTTGTTTACCTTGTGATTTTTTTTGGGGGGGGGGGGGGTTGTCGTACTTTATACGCAAAATGTTTAATGTGAAGTGTCATTCACACATATACTGCCAACATTACCGAAAAAATAAGGATTGTCAATTTCAAGATGGTGTCCCAGTAGCGCAGCTGTAGAGATGGGCACATAGATCCTCCTGGAGATGGGTACCTGGATCCTCCTAGAGATGGGTACCTGGGTCCTCCTAGAGATTGGTACCTGGGTCCTCATGGAGATGGGTAGCTGGGTCCTCCTAGAGATGGGTACCTGGATCATCCTGGAGATGGGTACCTGGGTCCTCCTAGAGATGGGTACCTGGGTCCTCCTAGAGATGGGTACCTGGATCATCTTGGAGATAGGGGAAAATAAAGGCAGCCAGCATGATGATTACCACATCATCTTCTTATGTGCTTACAAATCGGGGTAAATTTGCCGCAAAGACCACTTTCCGATGTGCCTTATTTGCACATAAAGGTTTACCTTGATCTTTAAGCTCTAATATCTTGAGACAATATTCACTGGAACCCAGGTTAGGAAGTGCTCGGTTACAAAAAAACATGAAGCATAAGCTACTTACTTTGTGCACAGAATGACTTAAGTTATGGTCGCGGCCTCCTGGTGGCTCTAACATTGCTCTAAAATAGACTGTTCTTTTTTTTAGTGTATTTTACATAAAAGGTATACGCTACTCATAGTTGCCAATCTTCCATAGAAGCAGAGGTCATCCGGGTCATTAGTAATATTCTTTCATACTGTTTTTCTGTTTCTCATTTCTTCTCATCTCAAGATGTGGACATCTCAAGGAGTAGTAAAATATGTGTTATTTTCCCTACCGTCAGCCATTTTTTCCCTCTGTTTCCAGTCAGGGTAGTGGCTGTATCAGTCTTTTGATGGCAGTCCTTTTCCTGTATCTCTGGTCAGGGATTAGCTGTACCAGTCTTTTGCTGTCACTCTTTTTTTCTGTATCTCTAGTCAGGGAAGTGGCTGTATCAGTATTTTGATGTCAGTTCTTCTTCGTTCGCTTCTACCATCAAGATCGCCCCGTGATCCTACTGAATTTACTCATATGGTTCTCGCGATAGTCTCATTTAGGATGGAGGCTCAGAACATCGCGGGGCTTGGGTCTATATTCTTGAGAGGTCATGGAAGCTGCATTGCGTGACACTGTGGTTTTCGTTGCACCAGTTTAGTCTAGAGTTGGTTTTTCTCACTGGAAAAACTCGACGTGGTTTGGATATGAATATATCCCCGCCGAGTGAGAGGTCGTTGCCTATCTGAACTGCACTGGTCCAGTGTCTCCGACTTCAACATTTTGTGGTCGTGGCCGCTACTCTTCCTGGTGGTGACCAGGGCAGAGCTTTTGTTGAGGAGGACGAATCCTTGCCACTAGTGAGTTTCATCCTTGGGTTAAGCCGGTTTAGGTGTATTATCCCAGTATAGGCGTATATAGGACGTGATCGGCCTCTAGAGCGGAGGTACCATGATATGCATAGCCATCAAGTTTCGCCCCTGGATTAAGCCAGTTTAGGCATATTGCCCCAGTATGGGTGTATATAGGACGTGGCCGGCCTTTAGAGCAGAGGTGCCGTGGTATGAGTAGCCCTCACCGTGAGTCAGCTGGCCATACCGATTAGTTTCACTTAATCCTTTCCATCACTTTTTTTCACAGCGGCGCCGCGCGGCAACCCTCATCGCATTTTTCTTCATTGGCCGGGAGGAATTTCACCTCACGCGAGGCAGCCGAAGAATATCGCCAGTAGAGTCTTAGGTTAACCCCTGGGTTAAGCCAGTTTAGGCATTTGAGCCAGTAAGGGTGTATATAGGACGTTGCCGGCCTCTGGAGCAGAGGTGCTATGAGTAGCCCTGACCGCGAGACTACTGGCTACTTCACTTTATCCTTTCCATCACCTTTTCCATGGTGGCGCCGCTCGGCGACCCTAATCGCATGTTTCTTCATTGGCCGGGAGGGGTTTCACCCCGTGCATGGCAGCTGAAGAATCTTGCCAGCAGCGGGTTTGAAATCAGAGTTTTCCTTCTCCTAGATGACCTACCAACCAAGACTAACAGGTCTCATCTACCCGAAACGTCTGGTTTTCAGGCGCCAGATACTCACCTCATCTCCTGTCAGTTTAAACAGTTCCACCACAAGAAGGCTAAGAGCTGGACTTGGACTGTCAGAGGCTATTTGAGACACACACCATGGAGACATTTAAATGGAGTGGAGAGTGTATCCCCAAGCCCACTTCCGGCTGTTACAGTCCTTAGAGCCAGTCCTTTTTTTGTATCTCTAGTCAGGAAGTGGCTGTATCAGTCTTTTGATGTCAGTCCTTTTTCTGTATCTCTAGTCAGGGGAGTGGCTGTATCAGTCTTTTGCATCAGCCCTTTATCTGTATCTCTAGTCAGGGGAGTGGCTGTATCCCACTGTCTAATAGCTATTTTCCTTTTAGACTAATCACTTCCAAAGAGAAAGGTTGTCAAGCTGAGTGGATGTTGAAAATGTGAATGTTGTCATTTTCCGTTAGCAGTGTTTATAGATACTGTATCACTTTTTGATACAACCAAAGAGATACAAGGAACACGTACAAAAACAACACAACAGATAAAAAACATGAAAAATATATAGCCTTTTGGCCTTCTTCTTGTAAGAAAACTTAAATATTTTTGATACATTAAACATCATGATAATTTGGAGAAGACCGTGTTAGAAGGGTACATAATGGGAAAAAGAAAGAGAGGAAGACCAAGGTGAAGATGGCTGCAAAACATTGTTGATGATCTGCAAATGGATGCATCAGCAGCAGGCCATCTTGCTCACAACCGAGAGGCCTACAGGAGTGCTGTTAGGGAGGCAAAGTTCCGCAAAGGACATGCAAATGAATGAGTGAGTGTATAGTCTGCGGCACTGCAAAAGCCTAGTTTGCTCTAATAAGTCTGCTGTTGATGTCCTCTGTGCTGTCTCCATTTTCTACTACTCTACTGCCAAGGTATACGAATTCGTTGACCTCCTCCACTAACATACTGTCTACTCTGAGTACATTTCTGTTGTTCACATTTTGCTTCATTGTCTTTCCTATGTTGATCTTTAATCCTATGTTGATTGCATTCTGAGTTAGCTTGTTTATTTTATCTTGCATTTCTTTGTGGCTGCTTGATAGTAGACAGATGTCGTCCACAAAGTCGAGGTCCTCCAACACTGTGTCAAGGGTCCATTGTAATCCTCTGCATTTGTCTGATGTTACCTCCTTCATAAACCAGTCTACTGCCAAGATAAATAATGTTGGTGATAGTACACATCCCTGAAGCTCATTATAGGAAGTGTTATTTTCCAGTGAGCCTTTTAATGTGGGCATTTTAACCTTATGGCAGGGAAGTGTCATTTTCTGTGTATGTGATTTTGAATGCTGGCATTTGAAGCTCGAGATGGGAAGGTGTCATTTTCTGTGTAGTGACTGTTAATGTTGACATTTGAAGCTTATGGTGGAGAAGTGTTATTTTCATTTGAAGTTTATAGTGAAGTGTTATTTTCATTTGAAGTTTATAGTGAAGTATTATTTTCATTTGAAACTCATGATGGGAGGTGTTATTTTCTTTCTAATATGACTTCCTGCACAAAAAAAAGTACCAAAATTTATTTTTGCTCATTTAAACATGTCATATGATGTACTACTGACAAACTGAGAAGAAGTGTGATTGTTGCACTTTCTGCTGCAGAGTTTTCTGCCTACATACTATTGCCAGTTTGTCAGTCTGTCAAAGCATAATATACTCTTAGATTGATATATTTTTATGGTAATAGCCACAAGCAAGATAGGAGACCTACCAAGAGAAGTGTTGCAGAAGACCCACAAAGTCTACCCTCAGTCAATAACTGTTACTTTTACCACAGTCCATAACCAAGTTACCATTCCATGGTTTTTATTGTTTTAATGCAATTAAAAACTGTGGTCACATATTTTGTCTATTAAATGCTACTTTGCTAATGATGATGATGTTATTTTTGCTAATGATGATAAGACTGTAGATTCACAGTTTTTATGAGATTATATTTTGCACACTGCTTAACTCAGTAACCTAGTTAGTTTCCAGTGTGTGTATAGTTGTGCCAGTTGGGCAATAACAGGGATGACTTTCTGGTAGTATTGTTTCATTTGTGTTGTCAGGAAGTCAAAATAAATAATCCATTCTGCCATTCCATTCAAGTTAAAACATTTTTTTTTTCTCTCAAAATGTGGTCATTTAACTATGAGCCTAAAATGTTTTTTATTTAAAAATTCCCAAAACTGACAGTATTTTCAGTGCACCTGAAATAATATATTAATTTTCATTCATTCAGCTTTCTGAGTCATTGTGGCTCATTGATGCAGACAAGACTTATTTCCATTCATCCCTGTTTTTAGTCTTATCCAGCCACCTGTCCACTCCAAGGACTCATAGGTCTTCTTCCTGGCTGTCATGTTACCATTGTCTCAGTCTGCCTCTTGGTCTATCTTCATTTATCTCTTCTGCATAAACCTTTTTTGTCTGTCTATTCTCATCCGTCCTCTGCAAGTGTCTGAGTCATCTAAATTTGTTGTTTTCCATACCTCAGTCATAAGCGGAGACTGGAATAGAATGTGGATTTCTTTGTTATTTCTAATTTTCCATTCTTGTGATGTAGGATCTCTAAATGGTCCAAAAATTCTTCTCAAGATTATATTTTCAAATATTTGTAGCTGTGTTTCATCTTGTTTTGCAGTGTTTCGTGCTTCTGAGCCAAACAGCTGGAAGTAATATATTGCCAGCTTCAAAACTATTGTCCAAGTTATTCAGTTATCCTCACACAGTTGAATATTTTCCTATCCTCTGAAATACATAAATGGACCAAACACAGTTATGCATTTTATGAACTTAGCTAAATGGACCAAACACAATTATGCATTTTATGAACTTGACTAAATGGAGTCTCATGAATCAAAAAAAGTTCTCTGGACTTTGCTGGCATCTTCTGTTCTTCAAATCAGTGCCTGATTTAGACTTGGCAAGGCTCTAAGCTACGGTGCTGATTGTAGATTTGATAAAGCCCTAAGCTTTATGATGCATTAGGCTCCTTTGTTAAAAAGTAATATCAGAAGGTGTGTGAGGCCCTAAACTGTGGTTTGTTTAGCTTATGTCTAAATCTGGCATTGCTTCTAATTATTAATGAAAGTTTTAACTAGCAAAGTCTTATTCAGGCGATCTATAAACCGATGTACTGTGCCAGTGTGGACTTTGTTTTCACACATTGGTTTAAAATAATTCTCAGTTGTAAATTGTATGTACCTAAACCACAATGTAATAAAACTACATTGGTGCCTATTTTCTTGTGCATGCCCAGTTTTCTTCTATGTTTGTCATAAGCGGGTACCCACCTGTTGCAACATCCAAGGAAATGAAAAGGCAGACATACTGGCAAATGAGGGAGGCAGAATGCAACAGATCAATAGAAAGTGAACATATGAAGAAACAATGAACAGACTAAAGTCATATATAACAACAAATGAATAAAACAACATCCCAAAGCAAAAACATGACAAATACTATGAACTCTCAAGATATGATCAAGTAATAACATAGTTATAGCTGAGAACAGTGTACTGCAGACTGTGAGACCATCTTTACTAAAAGCTGAAAATTGGCTCACCAGACCAGTGCAGTCTAGATAGGCAACCACCTCTTACTTGGCGGGGATGTATGCGTATCTGAATCATGCTGAGCTTAAAGTCCAACTCTGGAATGGATGGGCAACCGCCTCTCACCCAGGGGGGAATATACTGATATCCAAAACATGTCGACATTTTCTGGTGAGAAAGTCCAACTCTAGGCTGGATGGACAACCACCTCTCACCTGGAGGGATATGCTGATATCTAAACCACACCGAGGTCTTCTGGTGAGAAAGTCAAACTCTAGATTAAACTGGTGCAACGAAAACCACGGTGTCACGCAATCCTGTTTTTGCAACCCACCAAGAATTCAGATATCAGCATATCCCTGCCGGATGAGAGGTGGTTGCCCATCCAGCCTAGAGTTGGAATCTAATCTGATGATTCTTGTTCATGCATCCCACATGGCCATTATCATGCTCCACTCCATCTTTACTGGTTCCTAAGAACGTGGTTAAAAGCATAACACTTTTCTGTATTCTTTGTGTCATATTTAATCATTTTAATCACTTTAATCATTTTTCTTCTTTGTTGGGCTCTGTGATACTATGAACTTGTGTTGGCTGGAACTGATGTCACAATGATCTTGAGAATATAAATATTGTGTTCAAAGAAGAGTAAGGTGAAATAAAGGTCAAATTTCCATTTCCATGCCATTAAAGCATATTGTTGACACAGTGTTAGGCCCATATTTCCATGACCTTCGGTACATGAAAGTGTGATGTGGCTGATTTCTCTGGTACCAATTTTTGAGGCTGGGTGACCCCAGGGCCTTTTTGGTATGTACCAGAAAAAATCCCACCACTGGGACTTGAACATGATACCACCATAGTAGTAATCCGAGTGCCCAACCACTCAGCTAATCAATGAAGGTTGTTTTATCTCCCTAGAATGTTGAAGAGGATGTTGCTGGTAGCTGATGCAATGGAAGATGTTGGGAAAAAGGCATCATCATCATTCCTCTGTACTTCCAATGGAGTATAAGGCATCAACAAAGGTTCTCCTGCTAATCCTTCACTGAGCAGGTCAGGATACCTCATATCATGTCTTTCTCACTTCGTTTAGCTCCTCCTGTATTGTGCATCTCTGTGTTTTTAATGGCCTGCCCCTCTTTCTGTTTGTCCAAGTTAAGACAGTATAGATGTGTCTTGTTCTTTTTTCATTTGCAGTATATGGCCTAGCAATTTCCATCTTCACCACTTGACCTATTTAGTAATGTTCTCAAAGCCCATTTGTTTGGTTATTTCCTTGTTTTTCATGCATTCTTCGCAGTGTATTCTGAGAATTTTCCTGTGGCGTCTTCCTTCAAATCCTTTCAGTTCTCCATGTTTTGGCTGCATATACAAAAGCATTATGTGACTGTAAATGAAATATAGTAGCTTTCTTGAGGTCTTGGAACATACCAAAAAAAAAAAAGCAAAGCAAGCTTCTTAGCAAACTGCCAGCATAGGGACCACAATGAATCTTTAGCTAGACTGAGTCTGTTACTAGGAGAACTAATGGAGGTGGAACAGGGTCTTGATCAACTCTGACTTGCTGGTCTTGGTAACTGTACTGTCACTCTAACACAGCCATCTATGCTCCCTATAAGTGGGCTACTGTGACTTGGCACTACCAAGCCCTGGAGCAAATCCAAGAAGGCCTCTCAGTTGATTCCTGCCATCATAGAAATCTTGCTCAGCTCTGTCCCTGTTAGACTAAAGATATGCAATAGTGGGATGGAGTGTGACTGATTTCGGTTCGTCAATCCCAATAATTTTGCCATTCCTTATGGGCAGTGTTCAAAATGTTTGGTTACCTTCATTCAATAAGCTTGTGTATATTTATGACGCATGATACTTTGAATATTTGTAAAAAAAAAAAGCATTTATGAAGAATAATGGACATGGAATTTTAAAGAAAAAATAGGTTAGGTCTTTCAGTGATCAGTATTGACGTTGTATTCATTTTGTATCGTGCCACACGAAAAGCGACTCTGCATAAATGATGTGGGGGGGGGGGGGCACAGTGAGGCTGAACCTTGTGGCTGCAGAATATCGATACTGTGACAGACTGTTCAAATAAAACTATACTCGGCAACTTCAACAAAATATCTAGGTCCTTCGAAGCCATCTTCCAACGCGAAGGGACTCGTTATATTTTATTATAAAGATATAAAATAATTACGTGCTTCCTCATTTGTGTACCCCCCCCCCCCCCATATATTTTAATATATAACTCTCGATTTAGTGTGTGAATGTGTATACTGATGCTAAATACTGTACTCTTTACATAAATTTCCCGACAACTATTGAATATATAGTAACATTATGTGTATAAAAACGTGGATGTTTATGATCAGTTAAATGCTTGGGTTAAAAAGTGCGAAAATAAATTTTTAGCTCTTCGGCCATGGCAGTTTACGCAGGAAGCCAGATTTTTTTTCAAAAAAGGTTATGCTGTCATTTTTTAGGCTGAACCAAAATAAATCATCAAGATAGCTTTGTTGCAAACATATTTAACAACGCTTAAATACTCTTATATTAACTACTGAGTCTAATGCTATATTATAATGAAGTTTTAAAAAAGATAATTTACACTTGTGCATGTAATCTCTAAAAACAAAGATAGGGAGAGAAAAAGAGAATTTGGCATACAGATTACTATAATCTGGCCTTCTTGTTCAGGTTGCAGAAGTGGATCACATGTTAGAAACCTCGAAGTTAGGTTTTTTCCCCATCAGATTTCGCTCGTTTTTTTTCAGAACCTTATGTGCAGCTGAAATCTTAAATTTATAACATGTCTTATGGTAGTGGATACAACCGTGGCCGTGATGACGGATGTAGCAACTCGAGTACAATGAAGGTCGAATCATCAAGCGTTGGAAAAATCATTGGCAAGTCTTTGTTATTTTGGCCATTTAGCGGTTAATGTACAGTGGCGTGGGTTCCGATTTTCGTTTAAATATGTCAGTCGATCATTTATACAAACTGTTACTTGAATACGAAAGCTATAGACAGTGTTCGTTATTGCTCAACCGGTTCAGATTAGTGATCATAAATATATTTAAGTTGCAGAGTTGAGGCGCGAAGCGACCATGTGGTCGGTGACACGCTTTCTGGTCTCAATGGCCTGCTCTACTAACTTAGCATAGATGGTAAGATGGCGTGGTTAACTTAGTTCTTTTTTTTTTTTTTTCATTTCATTTTTAAAAGTGGAATAGAAAGTATAATATAACACCAAATTAAAAAACGTTACAATAGTCGGGGTTTTTTTTTTTTTTTAGCTAATAGACATTTATACGTTATTTGTTACAGTTTACGAAAGGAAGTTTTAGACTTTGTTCAGGAATTTTTTTTTTTAAGCAGAATTTAAATAGCGCCACACTAGTGGAAAAAAAGGAAATTACAACCATACAGAAACTTGTTAAGTGATGTAAAGATTAATGAATACTGTTGTTTAAGAAAAAATGTTAGTAAAGTAAGAAGATTCGATTCTCTCCCCTCCCCAAACCACGCCGCCGCTCAAAAAAAAAAAACCCGCCAGATTTTGGCAAAGGTGAGAAACAGAAAGTGAAAGAGATCCTGCATTTGTGAACTGTGAAGGCTAAGCATAATACAACACATGATCTCAGTATGTCATGGTTGGAGATTTGTTTTAAAAATAAAATATAATTTTAAGCCAGTATTGTAGAGACTAGTTGACAGTGTTCAGATTGTGGTAACGGTAAAATTCCCGTTTCCATGCCGTTAAGTCATACATGAAACTGCATGTCCTGTGTCAGAAAGCAAACTGATATCTTAAAAACTTAGCCCAGATATCAAGATTGACCAGAACATGATCTTTATGTCCATATAGCTACCATTATGATGCTAGCTCCTTTACTGGAAAAAAAAACATGCATCACAATTGAAACAATAGGAGCACTGCACAACACAATTTTCCTCCCAGCTCTATGCTTATCAGTGTCATATGTGGACACTAACAGTCAAAAACAAAATATCATGACAGAAATTATATGTTTAAGGAGAATACTAAATGTGACAAGAAGAGACTAGATAAGAAACGACACCATCAGGGCAAAGGTTGGAGTAGTACTAATATTATTATGTCCAGAAACGGTAAGTTAAATGGTTTGGCCATATTGCCACCAGACAGTATACCACAAAAAAAAAACATTCTCACTAAGACTTGTAGGTAACTGAGGAAGAGGCTGCCCACTCAAGAGATGGAGAGAGGAAATTACAGAACCATTATCAAACATCTTTTTCTCTCTGTCTCTTCAGCTTCTATCTTCCTCGTTGCCATTAGGTGCTCTAGCTCATTTTCATTATTACAGAACATCCTATTGTATGAAGTCAGTTGCCGAGCCCCGTCAGGGTGTCTGTTTGTCCCTTCAACACTGAAAGGTGTATGAGGAAGGACACAAGTGTTGCTGGGAGGTACAGGTAGAAATGCTCAAGTACCCAAGTAACATCAGAAAATTGAGGAACAAAAATAAAAGCAGCAGTTTTATTTATTTTTTTGCAGTGATACAATTTAGATTGCTACATGCTTTGTTTGAGTGTCGGCCACGCTGTGGCTTACCTAGAGGGAACATTGGATATGTGTGGTGCCAGATAGTGTTGGGGATCATGCTTCTCCGTTGTGTGCATTCCTCGGTGTTTACAGTCAGATAAGATGATTTTCCATACTACTTGGTCTGCCTGCTGAGATATTTTGAAATCCCTCTTATTCTTTTTCTCTTGAATTTTCTAGTTGTTACCAAGTTCTCTGACTTCTGTGTTCTCACAAAATGTCCTACAAATTTCCATGTTTTTATTTTAATTAGTTTTCATTGTTCAGAAAGAACCTCCACTGCATTGGTTAGATATATTTCTACTGAGAGTGAAAGTAAGTTTTTAACAATTTCAGTTTTCAATAAACTATCCTAATCATTATAACAATCCAGTTTTGTAAGGCATGTTTTAGATCAGAAGTGAGCTAGAGCACCTAGTGGCAACAAGGAAGATAGAAATTAGAAGAGACGGAGAGAAAAAGATGTTTGATAGTTGGGCATCCTGGCATGGGAGAAGCTCATTGACAAACCTGTTGAGACTCATAAGAGATCGAGGGTTATGGCAGGACATGATACCTTGTGCCTGTCAGCAGGGACCTTGAGAGAAAGATGTCATAACCATCTAACATTTTTCTGTGTACTTGGGATTGTGCACCAAATGACCACAAAGTTTATGAAACACTGGTCTAATCCATAATGTGGTTATCCTGACTGATGGTAGATATTTCCCAATATAGAGGCTCATGTAAGACCTGCATTTTGTCAACAGGTTATATTGGACATTTGTTCTTGCTCTAAATATCAGGGGTCTTCCTCCTTTTCCCAGTGTTGATGATTTTGGCAATAATACTGCTGATAATAACACTATGATGGGCAGTTCTTATTTCAAGAGGCAAACATAAGAGAATTGCTGGTTTCTCACTGAGCATCACATTGTGAAAGTAATAAGGAATGACACTAAATAACTCCAAAGCATACAGTGCATACTGTACACCAAGTTAACCAAGAATACTTTTAAGCTTAGTTGTGTGAAGTGAGGTGGTTCACCAAATCTCTGACTGTATAGAGTCCTTGATTTTTATTTTGCTTGCCTCCAAGTGGTACAGTTCTACCATCTCTTAAATCTCCACTCAGCACAGTCATGCTTTTGAGTGCTTTCACATAGAAGTGTTAACAGATCTTCACAAGGTTCCATTCCAAGACATGATAAAAAATATGTCCTATGTATGGGATCACAGGACAGGAGGAGCTAATTTGAACATTATCAGGTGCTGATATTAACTGTATTTTACAGGTCGTGGTGGAAGTAAAATTCGAGAACTGGAGCAGGCATGTCGCGCAAGGATCAAGGTTGGTATTTGTGTTAGTATGTTAATTTAACTTCCTGGATGTGAATAAGCACATATTTAAAGATACATTATGTATGCCTGAGCTGATACAGATAATGCATGCCAGTATATATGGTATGCTGATACATACATAAATGGCAGTCATTATGGCAAATAAACTCTTTTTTAAGGGAATAGATAGTGAAAGATTACATATGAGTTGATGATTGTGATAAGAA